>CM054063.1:249470560-250070560 GCA_028641055.1 Alopecurus myosuroides | reverse complement strand
GAGTATTTTCTTCCTCCATTGAGCACCGATCTCATCCGCTCCACAGGAATGGCGAGCACGAGGAGCGTCTCCTTAGAAAATCGACGATCGCGAGGAAAATCAGCGCACGCAATAGCCAAGTTGCGTGTCCGAACGTACGTGTAAGGTGAGGACTGATTGGCGCGTGACTCACGGTTCCTATCTATCCGCACGGTCCTCGGAACGCGCCGTTACCATCACACACACACGGGCCGACGGCTCTTCTCCTCTCGAGCGTTGTTAAGAAGAGGGGAGAGAGTTCGCGCCAATGGCTCCTCTCTCGCCCGCCACACGTAGTACAATACAATACAGTCCAGTCCACGCACGCCGCCTGTTCTTTTCATCTGCTCTGCTCGCTCGATCGATCGTATACGGAATTATTATACCGCGCCACTCGACAGTTGCTGGTTTTTCTTTCTACCCTACCCCCCATGTGGCTCCCAGCTAGGAGGAATCCATTCCCGCCGCGCGTTCCATGTTCCCGTGGTCCTTGGGATCAGCAGCTCGCCGCCTCGCTGCCGCGACACGTGCGTCCGCCTCTGCTTCGGTGGCGGCTCGGTCGTCGGCCTCCGCGAAGCGGCAAGATAGCCCGCCTCCCGACCACTGGGAGGAGGAGCCCCGGCAGCGCGAAGCCGTGCGCGAGGATGCTCCCTGGCCACACCGCCGGCCCGGCGCCGGCGGGCAACGGCATCACCACCACCGGTGAGCTTTATTAAAGTTTGCATTAGTTTGATCAAACACGCTGCCTGTTCTGGGACGTCTCTCTCTGTTCCGCAGTTCGCATTGCTTGTCTGGCTTCCCGCCTTACCATGCACTACTGCCCGATATCCAATTCGTTCTGCAGTGTTAAGCATGCATCGCCTAGGCAAACAGTAAGCTTGTAGTAGTTCAAATCAACCGTGACACGCTAACACCGTAACACTGCGGAGATACGTACTGTACAATAGTAGCTCGACTGGACGGTGATCCATCCAGTGGACCGAACTCAATTACTTTACGGTTCATGTGCGCTGGCAACGACAAGCAGCTCGATAAAGGCATGGCTCGTGTGTCCGTGGGCCCCGGAATAAAAAAAAGCTCGTGAAGCCTCACACGGCACCCGCCTCCAACATCTACGGAATCCAACGGCCAGGATGCTCCCACGGCATCCAAAACCAACGGACAAAAGCGTCATTCCCGTGCACACTGGTGCGCGTCCACTTCCCCTCTCTCTAGAATAATCATCGAAGGTTTCGCCGCTAAACGGCCCACAGCGACCCTAATTTATTACTCTCTCCCCGCCCCGCGCCGCACCGCCCGGGCCTCGGTTTCTCCGTCACATCGCCGTCGTCCCCTCCCCTCCTCAGTCCTCCCACCACCTCGGCGCCCCCGTAAAAGCCTCGGCCGTCGCCGCGCCAGTGCTCCCCCCCTCCCTCAAATGCCCGCGACCCCCACGACCCCAGAGGCGCGCGCTGGTACCGAACCATCACCCCCACCACCACATGGCTCCCGGTCTCCTCCAGCCCGCCTCCCCGTGCCGCCACCTCGCGCCGGCCCCCTACGCCGCCGACTCCGCCCGGAGCCGCGCCACCGTGTCGGTGAGTCAGATTCCCCGCCTGCCCATTTCCGGTGCGTCCGCGGCTATTCCTGATTCTGTATTCGTTAATTTGCGGCTTTCGTGGGGTGCGGCAGATCGGTGATCCCAGAACGCGCAACGTTGCCCTCAGGGTGGGGGGATCTGGACGGTGAGTTTATCTTATCCGAGGCTTCAACTTTGTAGCTTTGTTAGTCTGGATAAGTGATCAGACCATGGAATTATGCGTGGCTGTCCAAATTATGCTCTGATATGACATTTCGGTACTCTTCGGATGGTGCGCAAATTACAAGTTTGCCGTACTGTTGGACTCCTTGGACGGAGCTGTTGTGCTGTTTTTCTTGGCCAGCCTGCATGCAAAGTGTATTCACGGGTTAATTTAGTCGCTTTCTCAATTCTCAGTGCCATAAGTTAATTAATCTTCATGGCTCTGTTCTTCTTCTTATTCCGTGGGTGTGTATGAGTATGATTATAGAAGATCGAAGAAAAATAGATCCGAAATTGGGGAATAAAGAATCATGGCATGTGCGGTTTTTCAAGGAAGACAGCGGTCTTATGATGCAACTCTGATTAATGTTTTCTGTTGCGATGACACAGATTCAAATTGTAATTTGTTACTACTCATTATTTTCCTATGGGAGACGCTGTCGTAAAGTGCTTGGGCACAGTGCTACTTCCCTGTTTATCATGATACAAAGGTCACACTAAAGCATTTAAATTACATCTTGGGACAGTTTAGCCATGGATTCCAATCGTCAATATGCTAACGACAGGTTACATTTTAGCCTTCTATGGTATCGGTTCTACTTCCCTGTTTATCATGATACAAAGGTCACACTAAAGCATTTAAATTACATCTTGGCACAGTTTAGCCATGGACTCATATCGTCAATATGCTAATGACAGGTTACATTTTAGCCTTCTATTGTATCGGTTGTACAGATGACATTTCTCTTCCACGCGATTATATATAGCATCAGTGGGCATGTTTGTTTTCTGTTGAGAAATTGAGCTGGTTGATGAGTTATGCTGACAACTGTCAAGCGTTATTATGATATCTTTGCACTGAAATGCTAGTACACTAACAATGCAGTAGGCCTGAAATTGACTTTTTGTCAACTAAATAAAGCGCGCGAAAACACTAAATATTACGATTCCACTTGATATTAGCTCTTCATTTTGAGTGATGGGCGAGTATTTTGTTATTATAGTGTATTATGCATCATAAAAATAAATTTTATCATCTCATGTAGTACCAAGGCCTCGAGAGATCATTCTGGCTTGACCCGGCAACTTCTAGATTTTCAACATGACACAGTAACTGAGGCAGATGGGGATTATGATCCCTTCGGAAATCTGAAAGCAAGGTTCATGGACTTCAAGCAACGGAACTATGTGTGAGTGGACCATGTAATAAATAATGAATATTTCACTTTCAGTTGTTATATGAGTTTATTTATTTCCTGATACTGGTCTATCTGTAACTGTGCTCAGGGAAAATTTTACTAAATATCAAAATCTTGCTGAGCAACAAACACCAGAGGTACAGCATTGTAATGTTAATTCCAATTCTTCTTAATTTTCAAATTCCTGAACCTCATGTGTATTACAATTGGTTTCATGTTCCTGTGTCCAGTTCATGGTGGTTGCTTGTGCCGACTCCAGGGTCTGCCCTACCAGTATTTTGGGGCTTCAGCCTGGGGATGCATTTACTGTTCGTAACATAGCAAATTTGGTACCACCATATGAGGTATTATCATCATTAGCATAGCATATCTTAAATTTTCTTTTGAACTCCTAAAGCAATGCAGTTTTTATTGTGGAAGTTCTAATCGTAAAAAATGCTGCAATATCAGCATGGAGCTTCAGAAACTACTGCAGCACTAGAGTTTGCTGTTAACACACTTAAGGCAAGAATCTCTTGTGATTTGGCTTTCATTTTTCTTTCCTCCCATGCATTTGAAGGAACATATGCGGCAAGTTGGTATCCAGTACTGATAGAATTATTTTCCTTTGCTCAGGTACCGAATGTTCTAGTGGTCGGTCATAGTCGTTGTGGTGGCATCCAAGCACTAATGAGCATGAAAAATAAGAAAGATGATTCAAGCCCTGGGTAAAATGCTCTTCCCAGTTCCCTTTTTCAGACCCTATATTTGTACATTTACATGATGCAAGTCTGGTTTGTTTTTATTAAACAGCTTTATCAGAGGCTGGGTCTCACTTGGGAAGAGCGCAAGATTAAGCACTGAAGCAGCGGCTGGAAATTTGAATTTCGAATCACAGTGCAGACATTGTGAAAAGGTGAATTTTGTTCATATCATTGCGACGCGCGTTTGCAGGAAGTATTGAACTGTCCGAAAATAGTTCTTCCAGAGTGCATTGATTAGTCTCTTCCGACTTATTTATTTCAAGCCATCTAAAGATTTGAGGCAGTAATTATACCTGATTTTTTGTTGGTTTGAGTTCATATGCCTTCAAGTTCTTCCAGTTTTAGAATTAGATGCATTGTGGATTGTATCTCTACACGTCAAAATTTTCTTCTTATGCATGCTAAATGCCAATCGTTTCCTATCTTTGATCTCTGTAAGGCGTCATGCAATTTGAGCATGTGAGATAGTTGAATATAGACCCGAGCCTACCTGTTATCTACTTTCATCATTGTCTGACACTGAATAAGTTATTTGGTGCAGGAATCAATTAATAGCTCATTGTTGAACTTGTTAACATACCCATGGATAGAGCAAAGGGTGAAGGAAGGAACTTTGAACCTTCATGCAGGATACTACAACTTTATTGATTGCACATTTGAGAAGTGGACATTAGTGTATCGTCCAGGGTTGGAGGGTGGCAGCAAGTATGCCATAAAGAACAGGTCTACCTGGTCTTGATCAAAATACGCTTTGTTTACATTGGTAAAGTTCACTCTGACCCTTGTAATTAAGCATGGTTTTACTCTGCCATTTTTGTAATTAAAACTCACTCCAGGTGGTACTGATATAATAACATTTTTCCCTGTAGAATAATAATACCGCAGTTGGAGTGAAGTGCAACACGGCCAACCATACAGTTCCATAGTAAAGTTTGTCAAACGGCCGGGGACAAAGTAAATTCAGTACAATTACATGTGTGGTGTTATATATCTAGAACCGCCATATAGTGACTCAGTAAACTGCAAAACCACATTCAGACGAAACGATGTACAATGCTGCCACATTTGGCCCAGAGGTTGTGTTGTTGTAACATCTGTATCATTTGATGTATCAGTGTAACGATAAGATTCAGCTTTGTAATGATTTGTGCTATCAGTGTATAATTATTCTGAGTACATGTTGAACTCAGACAAAAAAAAATGCCCTGTGTTGTCATTTTGAATCCGTACTGCTCTTTTGTTGGACCATAGCATTGTAAATATTTAAGCCCATTGTCACCCCTATTTATCTATTTATGCGTTGGGAGGGTTCTGTAATTCTGTTATCTGAGAGCACTATTTCTTGCCTATTTTTCATGAGCTCTGTGCTGTTAAGATTCAGAGTGTTTTAGGCGACTCATTATTTCAAAATTTCCTCTTTCAGCAAAAGGTGTGGACTTGGTAATTTTGATTTATCATATATAAATTTCTTGCTTCAGCAGCAGCAAATGTGCTCTCGGTTCTATATCACTGGAAAACAAGCAGCAATTGGTCGATGTGTATATCTAGAGGATACTGTACTGACAAGTGACAACTGCATGTACTTTCTTCGAACTGTTCTCGCAGAACCTGAAGGACAGAGTTAAGTGGTTTGCAAAGCCAACTGAACGAGAAAAGGCATGCTACATCGTAGTGTTCATCACGAGGTCACTAGCTACCTAAACCTTGGGGGATGAGCGACGAGAAGCACTGCCTCTTGTAGCTCTCGACGGCGAGCAGCTGATCCTCCCTGCTGAGCAGCACGGCACGAAGCGCCGCCTGGAGTGCCGGCCGGGACGCGCCGGCCGTCTGCCCGACGTCCAGCTCCAGGACGCTCCGCGTCCTCCCGCCGACGGTGGCGATCTCCGCGCGGACCGCCCTCGCGCTGACGGACCGCACGGCGCGCCCCAGCTCGGACATGAGCGCCGGGCGGTCGGCGCAGCACACCCACGCCCTGACGCGCTTCGCGCTCTCCCGGTCATCCCAGCGCTCGTCCTCCACGCAGACCTCGTCGCTCTCCCCCGGGACGACCACGCCCGCCACCGCGCCGCCGTCCGCATTGCCCCGCAGCTCCCGCACGTGCCGCACCACCTCGCCGAGCAACGCCGCCTTGTCCATCTGTCACACACACACGCGCATGGACGCGTCAAACGTGCTCGGCTCAATTGGCGTTCCCGGACCGTACTGTCAGGAGCATCAAGGTATGGTCAGAGTCGGAGGCATGAAGAACACACCTGGGAAGCTGACGGGAGGAGGCTGCGCAGCGTGGCGAGGTGGGCGTTGATGCGCTGCCGCCGCTTGCGCTCCGCCTCGCTGTGGTTCCTGCTCGTTCGCCGCGGCCCCACCGCCGCCGCGGGCGCCGCGCGCTCGTCGTCCATCCCGGATAACTCCTCCGGCTCACCGCCTCGTGTCGGCGCCATCATCCTGTGTATATATCCTCGCTCGCAGGGGGGATCGGACTCGAGCTGTTTAAAACGACCAAGAGGCGGGAAGCCGTTAAATAGGGGGACGTACGTATGCAGACAGACACCGACCGACGCCGACACGCGCGCGTCGCGACGGTGTCCCGGACTGCGGCGCCGGTCGGGCCGAGAGGAGAAAAGTTGTTTCTTGCGGTCTCGCGGACCATGATTCCCGTGCTTCGACACCCATGCCTTTTTACACTGACGGTGAAACGAAAACGATCGAAACAGCAGCGAAAAGAACTGCAGCTCACACTGCATGTCGCCTCCCGGCACGCGGGACGTGCAGTGATGGATGGACGCTGCTCGTGCCCCTGCCGGCCGGACCGAATGTAAAGACGGAGTAGTAGCAGTGATTCTACCGGAGTGAAAAAAGCGTCCGCGGAAACGGCGCTGGCCGGCGAACTGCTCCTCCTTTTTCTCCGGCCGTGCAGTACGTGCTACACCATCAGGGTAATGATGCGCGCGAGCTTGATCGATCGATGGACGCTGTGCGACGAGGTCTGTCGGGGCTGGACAGCCTTAAGACGAACGATCGGTGATGAATTCCCCTCTCTCTTTCTCCCCCCAAAGGAATGACACGAGGACGGACGGCCGGGCCCTCCTGATAAAACTTACACGGGAGCCTTGGGTGAATCCGCAGCAGTGGTCAAAGGCCCTCGAGCTTTCCAGTAAAACGTGCAAGGAAAGGGGCGGACCAATGATGGCCACCAGCTCGCTTTAACCCTGCCGTGCCCCCTCTCGCCGGAGCAACGATCACCCCCTTTAGGTTACAAGGCCATCAGGAAAAAGGAAAGGTAAAAGAGCCACTGCTACTGCTTACTCGAAAGTTCACATAGACATTGCGGATCATGAGAAGCACCTATGCGGCTATGCATCGCACACATATTCAGTAGGAGAAGGGAGCTTCGGCGGCTAGCAGGCGAGCGATGGAGGCCCGGAGCGGTGTAGGAAGATCGAGGACGGACCAAATCGATTCGCTTCTCGGTGGAAAGAGGCCGGGAGCAGCAGAGTGGAAAGAGCACGGTGGAAGAAGGGAGTCTTTCGGCCGGACCGGATTACACTTGAATCAATCATGAAATTATTTCCGCGTGCATTGCTGGATCAGCTGCCCCATCGATACTACTACACGTCTTTGTTAAAATGGAAGGTAACGCTGGAATTATGGAAACCATTTTCAGAAAAGGAGGAGGACGCGGAGTTCGCTCGCCTGTATAAAACAGGGTGCCCGGCCGGCCGGTCGTGCTGCACTGGATTCACCCACCGATCTTGAGAGCCATGGCTAGTGCGCCTCTGCCCGCCACGTGCACCAAGTCTCGCACGCGCCTCTGCAGGGTTGCCGACTGCCGCAGCACGGGCGTGGCCGGCGACGAACTATACTACAAGACGATCTTCTTCCGCGGCCACACATGGGACCTCGAGGTGTGGCGCGGCCGCCGATACCTCTTCTTCCGCGTCACGGCCGCCCCGCGCAGTCCTGAGTACTATGGCAAGACCCGGAAAATCAAGAAGGCGAAGATCACCGTAGAGATCTTGAACCGGAGCGGGAAGCCCGTCGTGTTGAAGACCCACCTGGTCGAGTTCGACATCCGACTCTGCTCTTACATGAGCCCGTCGTTGTTCGGTTTCGAGCGCCCCGTCAGGGAGTGGTATCTGGAACGGAAGGAAGCAATCGCCATCAGCAGGAAGGAACTGGAGATGTCGTCGTGCGTCCACGACAACGGCTTCGAGTTCAGGTGCACGGTGTCCGAAGATGGCGTCCCCCTTGGAACCTTCGCCAAGTTGAGGTCCAGGGTCTCTGCAATCTTCTCCAAACGCCGGCCGGCAGCCGGCAAGGGATATGCCCGACAGCCCCAGTAATGGTAGAAGATAAATATATAGGTTGTGTTTATCGAGTAGTACTCATGCAAAAGAAAAAGAAAAATAGCGGGCTATTTCGGCGCTAATAGCACGATATAGCATATCTGGAGAGTCCACGCACTAGTAGAAAACAGGGCATTGAGCCAAGCCCAATGGAACCGGATGTGATACAAACCGGTTCAGAAGGGTCTGTCTCTGGGCCCCACCCATGCAGCAAAATGCCCGCAAGGCCTTTAGGACCGGTTTGTAAAACAAACCGGTCCTAAAGGCCTTGCGGGCCATTTGCTGCAGGGAGGGGGGCCCAGGGCAGAACCTTTAGAACCGGGTTGTATCACAAACCGGTTCTACAGGTTTTCTCATTTTTTGCAGCCACTGCGGGTCCCGCTGTCATATCCTTTAGAACCGGTTTGTAACACAAACCGGTCCTAAATCCCTCCCCTAAACCCTACATACCACCCCGAGCTCAGCTCATTTTTTCCAGCTCGAGGTCAACTCCATTTTTGCTCTCTTCTTCCTCTTGTGAGGTCTAATCCATCCCCATTTTCTCCACCATTTGTCAAGATTGTTGGTACCCATCGGTTCTACGGTTAGCATCAACGTTCCCTCTTCCGGCATTGCAGGTTTTGCTCGTTTTCTTGCTCATTTCATTTTTGTTGTGCTAGCTAGGTGTTTGATGAAATGCCTAGCTAAGCTAGAATTTGTTATTCATTTTGTTATGTATACAAATTGATGCAATTGAGCTCAAAATTAATTATGATTTGTGCTTTTTTTAGTGTCGCGCGCCTTGTCACCTTCCTCACTACCGTCAATCGACCCATCACCGACACAACCTTGGTGAGCCTATTGTTTTTATTTACCAAAACAAATTTTGATTTGTATGATTTACGTATTTACTTGTATATAATTTTCTAGAGCCATGGTTTTGATATCCGTCCCCGTTGGCCCTCGTCCAGTCTATGATTCGGATGTGGTATATTATCTTTTTTCACTACATATTTTCATTTCCTGATTATACGACAATTACTTACGCCGACCAACTTGACATAGATATTTTTATATAGGAGGTAGTGGAACCGGAAATGCCAATCGACCCTATTGTTGAGAAGTTATACTTAGTTGAACAAGAAAATATTGGCTTGAAAGAAAGATTGAAAAAAACTGAAGAAAGGTTGGAAAAAACTGAAAGAGAGAAGATGACCTTGGAAAAGGTTCTTGCCGGTGTCGTCGATAGTCACAAGAGCGAGATGGACGCAATGCGCCTGAAGATTAGAAAGATTAGGAAATATGCAATTAGTAAAGAGGCTTGGTATCATTATGTCGTCGGGTCAATTGTTACCTTTGTTGCGATTTTGATCGCATTTGTTGTTGTTTTTAAATGCATTAATTAGAGAGAGTTTTTATGGATGGTTTCAGTGTGTATTTTTCTGAGAACTATATATGTATGGTCACTATACGCTAGTTTGGTATTAACGTGTGATGAACTTTTTGTATTAATTAATTAATTTAGTCATGATGATTTAGCATAATGGTTGTTGATAAATTTATATAATGCAGATGAACCGGCAATGGATGTACAGTGATCGACGTCGTCCCGAATTCCTTAATGGTATGCATAGTTTTCTCAATGTGGCTGAGAAAAACAAGCAGAATGGATTTATTTTTTGTCCATGTAAAAAATGCCAGAATAAGAGGAATTTCCCTAGCTCAAGAACCATACACACCCACCTGTTGCAAGAAGGCTTCATGCCCAGTTATTTTTGTTGGACCAAGCACGGAGAAAGAGGGGTTATAATGGAATACAATGAAGAAGAAGAGGATAATGATAAGTATCCTATGTTCGATGAACACGGTGATACTGAAATGGGGGAAGATGAGCCTGAACTTGAGGACATTGTTGATGAGTCTGATGATGATCTTCGTCAGGTCATTCGTGAAGAACAGATAAACTGCGCAAGTGAAAACGAGAGGTTGAAGTTGGAGCGCATGTTAGAAGACCACAAAAAATTGTTGTACCCAACTTGCGAAGATGGCCAGAAAAAACTGGGCACCACCCTTGAATTGCTGCAATGGAAGGCAGAGAATGGATTATCTGACAAGGGATTTGAAAACCTGCTGAAAATAATGAAGAAGATGCTTCCAAGAAATAACGTGCTGCCCTGCAGTACATACGAAGCAAAGAAGGTTGTCTGCCCTCTAGGATTGGAAGTGCATAAGATACATGCATGCATCAATGACTGCATCCTCTACCGCGGCCAGCACGAGAATTTAAATGCCTGCTCGGTATGCGGTGCATTTCGGTATAAGATCAGGCGAGATGACCCTGGTGATGTTGAGGGCGACGATCGCCCCAGGAAGAGGGTTCCTGCCAAGGTGATGTGGCATGCTCCTATAATACCACGGTTGAAACGTTTGTTCCGAAACAAAGAGCATGCCAAGTTGTTGCGATGGCACAAAGAAGACCGTAAGGAAGACGATATGCTGAGACACCCCGCTGATGGGTCGCAGTGGAGAAACATCGACGATAAGTACGAGGACTTTGCACATGACGCAAGAAACTTAAGGTTTGGTCTGAGTACAGATGGCCTGAATCCATTTGGGGAGCAGAGTAGCAGTCATAGCACCTGGCCCGTGACTCTATGTATCTATAACCTTCCTCCTTGGTTATGCATGAAGCGTAAGTTCATTATGATGCCAGTGCTTATCCCAGGCCCGTCGCAACCCGGCAACAACATTGATGTGTACCTGAGGCCACTGGTTGATGAACTTTTAGAGTTGTGGGCTGACGAAGGTGTACGTGTGTGGGACGAGTACAAACAAGAGGAATTTGACCTACGAGGGTTGCTGTTTGTTACCATCAATGATTGGCCTACTCTTAGTAACATCTCAGGACAGTCAAACAAGGGATACAGCGCATGCACACACTGTTTAGGCGAGACAGAAAGTATACATATAGGCAAGAATGTGTACCCGGGGCATCGTCGATTTCTTCCAGACAGGCATCCCGTAAGAAAGAAAGGAAAGCATTTCAAAGGCGAGGCAGATACACGGAGGAAGCCAACCCTCCCTAAAGGTACTGATATATATGACATGGTCAAAGATATAAAAGTAATCTTTGGAAAGGGTCCTGGCGCACAATCTGTTCCAAATGACGCCGACAACCACGTAGCCATGTGGAAGAAGAAATCTATATTCTGAGAACTACCCTATTGGAAATTCCTAGAGGTTCGCTCTGCGATCGACGTGATGCACGTGACGAAAAATATTTGCGTGAACCTGCTAAACTTATTGGGCGTGCATGGGAAGAAGTCGAGAGATACACCAAAAGCACGGCTGCACCACCAACGTATGCACGAACGATACGACCTGATGAATCCAGAGAATTTCAAAGGTCCTGCCAGCTACGCTCTTACCAAGGAAGAGAAGGAGATCTTTTTCCAAGTCCTGAGTAGTATCAAGGTCCCGTCTGGATACTCGTCGAACATAAAAGGAATACTAAACCTGGAAGAGAAAAAGTTCCAAAACCTTAAATCTCATGACTGCCACGTGATCATGACCCAGTTACTTCCGATTGCATTGAGGGGGCTTCTGCCAGAAAACGTGCGAGTACCCATTGTGAAGCTATGTGCATTCCTCAACGCAATTTCTCAGAAGGCAATCGATCCAGCAACTCTACCAAGTTTACAGAAGGACGTGGTCCAATGTCTTGTCAGCTTCGAGTTGGTGTTCCCACCAACCTTTTTCAATATTATGACGCACCTCATAGTTCACCTAGTCCAAGAGATTTCCGTTCTCGGTCCTGTATTCTTACACAATATGTTCCCCTTTGAGAGGTTCATGGGAGTCTTGAAGAATTATGTTAGAAACCGTGCTAGACCAGAAGGAAGCATGGTCAAGGGCTATGGAACAGAGGAGGTCATTGAGTTTTGTGTTGACTTTATTCCTGACCTGAACCCGATCGGGGTTCCTCAGTCGCGCCATGAGGGGAGACTGCGTGGAAAAGGCACGCTAGGAAAGAAATCAACAACATGTATGGACGAGCAATCTTTCATTCAAGCACACTACACAGTTCTAGTTAATTCCAGCTTGGCGGCTCCATATATCCAGGAACACACGGATATTTTACGCTCGGAATATCCGGAGCAACCTGAAGATTTCATTGCTAAAGAACACGCGAAGACTTTCGGAGGTTGGTTGCAAAGACGTCTGATTAATGACAACATTGTTGAAGATGAGCTATACTTGTTGGCCAAGCAACCATCTTCGACTGTATTGACCTTTAAAGGGTACGAGATAAATGGTAACATGTTTTACACGGCAGAGCAAGATAAAAAGAGCACCAACCAAAACAGTGGCGTCCGGTTTGATGCAAAAGACGACAACGGGCAAAGGGTCACATACTATGGATACATAGAGCAGATATGGGAACTTGACTACGGACCTTCCTTTAAGGTCCCTTTGTTCTGGTGCAAATGGTTCAACCTGTCAGGCGTGAAGGTAGACCCGAAGTACGGAATGACAACAGTGGGTCAGAAGAATCTTGGGTACGGCAATGATCAATTCGTCCTAGCCAATGATGTGGCTCAGGTTTTCTATGTGAAGGACATGTCTAGCAGACCGAGAAAAACAAAAGATAAGGAAACGAATACATCAGACGATGAGCCAAGGCGCCACATAGTTCTTTCAGGGAAAAGAAACATCGTGGGAGTCGAGGACAAGACAGACATGTCAGAAGATTACATTAAATTTGATGAAATTCCTCCCTTCAAAGTCAAAGATGATCCTAGCATTCAGTTAAATGATGAAGATGTTCCATGGTTACGACGCAATCAGAAGAAAGACAAGAAGAAAAATAGAAACGGATCGTCCCTTTAGTACCGGTTGGGGACACCAACCGGGACTAAATGGGTTAGGGTTTCGTTTGGACCAATCAGATAGAATCACACGGATCGTGTGTTTGTTTCAACCGCTTGTGAGTCGTTGGATCCGGGGTGTGTTTCTTTCCAGCTGTTGTGAGCCGTTCGATCAGGGCTACGGTGTGTTTCTTTCGAGCTGTTGTGAGCCGTTGGATGAGATGTTTCTTAACCGTTGGATCAAAACCCTAGCTCAACACTTTGTGAGCCAGAGGACCCTATATATAGCCCAGCTTCATACACCGTTCAGTTCATCTCCCAAATACAAAACATCCGGATTCGCCAGCATACGCCCCGCTGTGCATTTGGTATGCATATATGCACTCAGTAGCCACTGCGGGGTTGTATACTGGCGATACCGTTTGTTTTGTTCTACACCCTCCTTTAAGGTTTGATACATCATATACTCAGTTCATCGAGCAAATACAAAACATCCGGATTCGCCATCATACGTCCGGCCGTGCATTTGGTATGCATATATGCACCCAGTAGCCACGGTCGGGCTGTATGATGGCGATACCGTCTGTTTTGTTCCACACCCCCCTTAAGGTTTGATACATCATATACTCAGTTCATCGAGCAAATACAAAACATCCGGATTCGCCGTCATACGTCCAGCCGTGCATTTGGTATGCATATATGCACCCAGTAGCTAGCCACGGTTGGGCTGTATGACGGCGATACCATTTGTTTTGTTCTACACCACCCTAACTTACCACAGGCGCATAGACTACAATATGCGCCTGGGGTAACATTACCGCAGGCGCATAGACAAAATATGCGCCTGGGCTAAGAGCTATACCACAGGCGCATAGTGTGTAATGTGCGCCTGGGGTAAGTGATCAGATTACATTAAATTTGATGAAATTCCTCCCTTCAAAGTCAAAGATGATCCTAGCATTCAGTTAAATGATGAAGATGTTCCATGGTTACGGCGCAATCAGAAGAAAGACAAGAAGAAAAATAGAAACGGATCGTCCCTTTAGTACCGGTTGGGGACACCAACCGGGACTAAATGGGTTAGGGTTTCGTTTGGACCAATCAGATAGAATTACACGGATCGTGTGTTTGTTTCAACCGCTTGTGAGTCGTTGGATCCGGGGTGTGTTTCTTTCCAGCTGTTGTGAGCCGTTCGATCAGGGCTACGGTGTGTTTCTTTCGAGCTGTTGTGAGCCGTTGGATGAGATGTTTCTTAACCGTTGGATCAAAACCCTAGCTCAACACTTTGTGAGCCAGAGGACCCTATATATGCACCCAGTAGCCACTGTCGCGCCTCGAGCGCTTCTTCTCCATCCCTCTGCACCGTCGCGCTTCCACCATGCCTCCGAGGAGGAACAGCACCACCGGTTTCCGCGGCGTCCGAGCACGGCAGAACGGAATGTTCAGCGCAGATATCCGCTGGGGGGACGACCACATCCCCCTCGGCACCTTTGCGACGGCGGCAGAGGCAGCCCGCGCCTGGGACGCGGCGGCCTGGCGCCTCAACCGCCCGCGGTCGCTGATGAACTTCAACGACTGCCACACAGTCTGGGAAGCGGAGGCCAGGGCGACGAAGCCACAGATCATCACTGCCGCCGACCACCTCCACCTCCGCCACCGCGCGTTTCAGGGCCTAGTCGACGCCAGGGAAGACCGCGTCGTCCGCGAGTATTACCGGAACAACCCGGGGGAGGAGAGCGCCGACGAGGAGCTCTGGCAGACCCGCGCGGGTCAGCGGGCGGAGCGCCGCCTTGAACGCCACCTCGCGTTAGATGCGGCTCGGGAGGCGAGGACGAGGGCGCTGCAAGAGCTTCGTCGGGCCAACCGCGCCGGCGAAGTCTGGGCCTCCGACGATCCGAGGTGGGGGCCTATCTCGGACATACCATCATGCACCTCCGATGATGACGAGGAGGTCACTGACGAGTTCGGCGACGATGATGACCCGGAGGAGGTCACCGACGAGTTCCCCGACGACGACGGCGAGGAGTAGTGTTCGTCTGTTTTCTCTTCTTAATAAAAGAATTTGTATTCCGGCGACACTGCGGCAATCGCTAAATCAATCTGTATGGTATCTCGCTAAATCAATCTATATATATGTATCCACGATATATATGCTTGATGTATCACTTGCGCTCTCACTTCTCGTTGCCTTACTCATTACCCACCCTAACTTACCACAGGCGCATAAACAGCAAAATGCGCCTAGGGTAATTTTACCGCAGGCGCACAGCCAAGAAATACGCCTGGGATAAGAGCTTTACCGCAGGCGCATTTTGTGTAAAGTGCGCCTGGGGTAAGTGATCACATATACAGAAACAGTAGTTTTTCTGTTTTGTTTTCTTGATGTGTTTTTGTTTGTTTGTTTTGAAATGTGTGTTTGACATAATATAGAAATAGTATAGCTAGGAATTAATATAGAAATAATATCCATTACATAATAATATATACATTACATGATAATATATCTATTACATACTAATATATCCATTACATGCATATATCGAACACAAGATGCGGTACACAAACAACATCTATGGATCCGTCGAGTAGAAGCGGAACAACTCGTAGGAGACGTATGCATCTATGGCTGCATACGTGATGTTGGTCCAGTCCAGTGGGTTCTTCTCCCACAACCAGTGATTCTTCGAGGGGAAATCAGTCTTCATGGTTTCGTAGCCCTCGTGGAGGAAGGCAGTTGCCATGAGAGCCATCCCGGTCTTCGGCCTGTTCAAATCAGCAAAATGGATAAGATCCTGAAGATCAATGTAGTGATCTTTAGGTATCACAATACCCAAGCGCATCAACTTTGGACGGTCTTGCGTGTTGTCAACGCTGCAAAAGTCATACCCCTTGTTGACAAGAAAATCAACAAGTGCCGGAGAATGCTTTGAACTACTGCAACAACAAAAATTTGATACGTGTACGTGTTAGATATATTGAAACACATGTATTCTTCACATGCAACAAACAAATCGAAGATGCTAGATTGTACGTGTGCGTTACCTTGACCATTGGAAGACCAAAACGGCCTCCTTGAATGCAATCTGGATGACTGCAACATTCCGTTTATCCGCCGTATACTCTAAATCAAACCCGAAAAACCGGTGTTCTTCGGGAGAGGAGAAATACAGACCGGTCAAATACCCAAGAGCACCGGGGAGCTCCTCGCAATTGTTGGTGTAGAACACGTCGAGACTTTTGCCGCATGGTGTGGCCACATCATATCTCTTAGAAACTTCAGCCATGGTGCTTAATTAGTGGAGGAAGATCAAGAGAGGAAGAAGAAAAGACAGAGGAAGAAGAGAAGAAACAGAGACTCGCGATCGGGCCGGTGCGCACTGTAGCAATAAAACTGCCGCGCGCGGGAGGCGGGCAGTTTGTACTAAGACCTTTAGCACCGGTTGCTAACACAAACCGGTGCTAAAGGCCTGTAGTGGGCGCGCAGTCTGAGCGTGGCCCCAGCTACAGGTCTTTAGCACCGGTTTGTGTTAGCAACCGGTGCTAAAGACCCTTTAGCACCGGTTGTTAACACAAACCGGTGCTAAAGGCCTGTAGTGGGGATATATCTCTGGACTTGTGAAATTTTGTGCTCATTTCTTTCGCGCGCGTCTTCTCCTATACCTACGGCGAAGCCCTGCTCCGCCTCGTCGCCGTCCGTCCGCCTCGTCGCCGTACGCCTCGCCTCGGTCCGCCGCGCCTCCGTCGGCCGCGCCTCCGGCCGCTCTCTGTCTCCGTCGCCGTCGATCCCCCGCGCGGCCCCGCGTCCGTCGCGCCTCCGCGGTCGCCGTCCGCCTCCGTCGCGCCGTCCGCCTCCGTCCGCCTCCGTCGCGCCTCCGTCTCGCCTCCGCCTCCGCCGCCCCGCCTCTCGCCCCTCGATCGCCGTCGCCGGCCTAGCTAGGTAATTAAGTTTTATTTCGGTTTTTTTCAATTTTGTTTTACTGTTAGAATTTTTAGAGTTAGTGTTAGTGTTTAGTGTTACAAATTTTTAGATTTAGTGTTAGATTGTTTTTAGAGTTAGTGTTAGTGTTAGAAATTTTTAGATTTAGTGTTAGATTTTTTTAGAGTTATTAGTGTTAGTGTTAGAATTTAGTGTTAGAAATTTTTAGAGTTAGTGTGTTAGATTTTTTTAGTGCTTTATTTTGTTTTTACAATTTTGTTTAGTGTTAGAATTTTTCTGTTAGAATGTTGTGTTAGAAAATTTCACTAAGTTAGTGTTAGAAAATTTCAGAAACTTAGAATATATATATAATTTCAGTAAGTTAAAAATTTTCACTAAGTTACCATATTGTTCCTGTTTAACTTTCATCTTATTTCTGTTATATTTCTCAATTTACTATTTTTTACTAAGTTAGAAACACTAAGGTATTTTACTTAATTATGGAATATTTACTTAGTCCGGGCAGGTATTTAGTTCATGTCTTTGTTGGACCCGCCGGGGGATGTCCGGGACTGGGCCCCGCCAGGCTGGCATTGGGAGCTCCTTAGTACCGGGACACGCGGCTTGGTGAGAAATCCGGGTGACGTGGTCGACCCGGATATTCTTTGGTGGCCATCGCGTGGGCCACGCTCGGTGCGGAGAGAGTCGGCCCCTGAGGAGGTGGTACAACAGCGTATCAGGGAGGAGGACGAGCACGTCCGTCGCTACATGTACTTGCTCGATAGCCAGTATAGGCAGTATAGCAGCAGTTGGTCGATTATTAGGAGGGTTCCTTACCACGTGAGCTATGACCCTATGAGGGTTCCTTATCTATGGATGCGTAGCACCCGTGATTCAGCACCCCGCGGCTTAGGACCCGGTCGGAGTTAATTATTTTGAGAGATGTCACGAGACTATGTATAAGTGATATTATTCGATCGTGATGTATTAGGGTTAAAAAAATCAACCCGAGCTATGTTACTCTTGGTGTGTCCAGAACTATTATTTCATTAATATGTCCAGAACTATTATTTTATTACTGTCCGATGAAATAATTTCGCCAAGTGCCCGATGAAAATTTCGCTAAGTGTTCTTCATTTTATAAATTTTACTAGCAGGTGTTGAGCTATGGATTCCCAAGAACCTGTACATGATCAGCACGCCGATCAGCTCGCCGGAATGGGTGAGGCGGAGAAGGAAAGATACGTGTGCCAGATGATTTTTGATAATGCAACGGCCATATATCGTGATGACGACGATGGACAGGCGTTTAGCAATCAATTTTTGAACGACTCCGGCGACGGAGATCAGAATATAGAAGATGTAGTAGATGATGACGACGACAACGTCGAGGATGAAGAAGTGCCCTCCAGAACAAACTCTGCCAATGTATATCTCAAGTCACTGTTCACGCAACAATTAATTTGTTTTGCACTTACTAACGAATCATTATTTTCCCGTTTAGGCGCCCTCCGGAACAGCTAGCGCAAGTACTGAGACAAAGTCCAAACGAGGCCCGGCCGCAAGGTTGAAAGATACCGCAAGGTTCTCGATTGATACAGTTGCTGCTGATGGCAAACCACTGCAGCCCCCAGAAACTTATCGCAAATTCGTAAATCAGTGCGGAGTTGTTGTAAGAGACCTGGTCCCGATCAACTTAATAGAATGGAATAAGCCGAAGACCGGGGCCAACGTTGGAGCTAGTTATGTCGATGAAAGATTGAAAAAAATTCTTTGCGAAACGCTATGGCAAAATTTCAGCGTAGCGGAAGATAAGAAGAAGAAAGTCGAGAAGTGGGCTTTGAAGAAGATGGCCACACAATTCCAGAGGTGGAAGAAAGAACTGTGGAAGAAATATCAGAAAGAAGATCCAGTTTTCACTGGGAACCTAGTGAAGATAAGAGACGCTTGGGATGATTTTAAGGCGTACAAGAAATCGGGTGTCTTTGCATCCCGATCGGCCAAAAATTCGGAGAATGCGAAGAAGAAGAAATATCACCATATTTTGGGGTCAGGTGGCTACATGACTGCCCTGCCTAGGTGGCGAAGCTATGAAAATGCGCTTGTGAAAAGAGGTATCATTCCACAGACACATGACTGGCCCGATAGGTCCAAGTTCTGGTTGTTCGCGCATGGGGCAACGTTGGACGCTGAGACTGGGATGATTGTTGCTCAGGGACCATGGTCGGAAAAAATAACAACAGTCGTAGCAGAACTAGAGAAGGCAATAGAAGCTGTTCGAAAAGGAACTTTTGTTCCCGATAGAGAGAACGACGAGCTGACGAGGGCACTCGGGAACCCCGAAAAGTGGGGACGAACACGAGGCTTTGGAGCGGATACCCCGTGGAGCCAAGGGTTTGCAGCGGACATTGCCACTTACAGAAGCCGTGATAGAAGCAAGAAAAAGACGAGTGAACGGATATCGACATTAGAAGAAAAGGTGGATTTTCTCTTGAAGAAAGGGGGACACCCTCTACCTGACACTGAAGAGGAGGTAGAACATCGTCCTGCACCTGATCAGCTGCAAATAGAAGACGATCATGCCGTCCCATCTCAGCATAGAAGCAGCGTGGGTTCCACGCACCTGCAGCTAGAAGACGGTCGTGCAGTCGAACCGTCGGCGCCTCACTACCCCGTGGATGATATCACGGAGAAGACAAACTGTGAGATACATATGCCAATGGGGAACATATCCTTCAGGGTGGCGTCAGGCTATGCTTTACCGAATCAACCTGGAGCAACCTACCATGGTGGTCAGATTCCAGCATCCCATGCTCGTGTCGGGTTGTCAACAATTACGCCGGGATGCCATTCAATTGAGCTCAGTATTCCTGGAGGTGAGGGCGAGAAGACACTGGGAGAAATGGAGCTTGGTATCATCTTGTGGAATAAGAAACACATCGTGTTCCCTAACTCGGCGCCAAGGCCACCGACTCCTCCAGGTACGAATGCACCATACCTCCATCAATTACTGAATGTTGCACCACATGTTATCTTATTTTTAATAGTTTTTTCACTTTCGTACAGAGAATGCACGACCTCCAAGTCCACCCCCCAACGAACCTCCAAGTCCACCCCACAACGAAGATTGGCCGGAGCCCGAGGCCGAGGGTCCATCGCCCGTGCACTCCCGTGAGCCGACGGATGCGCCCACTACGGGTACGACAAAGCGGAAGCTGCAGTTCAGAAGAAACGGGACTCCTCCCAAGAAGAGACCAAGGAAATCCAAGAAAGTCAAGAGTCCCCCGAAGTTACCAGGCTTGATGACTGAGGAGGAACTAACCAATGCAGTGGCATCCAAAACCAAGGCATGGTTCGCATAGTTTCCCCAGAAGCCCCCTCCAGACGTCTGGAAGGAAACTCTGAAGGACATCCCAAAGTGGAAAATTGAGCGGACCATCGACAACTTATATTATCCTGCACCGCCGCCACCGCCGCCCCTTTCAGACTATGAACGGTATATTGAAAAGAAGCACGCCGCACAGATGAAGCAGGCGGAGCAGCCGAAATGCGGGAAACAAGTTCCCCAGCTCGGACAACAAGAAGCACAGTCAGTTGGCCCGCTCAAGGTCTTATCTGACGCGGCTTCAGTGTCCTGTCCACGCATGGGCGACGTGGGTTACGCTATTGCTGATGTGGTATATAAATACAAGCCCGGGCACCCTCTGGTCGAAGATCCTACTGCTCTAACAACCCAACTACGGAGTTTACATGACTGGTACTTGGAGGCCGCAAGGTAGGAGAGAGACTGTATCATGGCTCAAATTCAGGATCAACACTACTTCGGAGATTACGGTGTGGAGCTTGGGTTCGATGATTTCTTCCAGATGTACAATCAACGTGCCCTCGACAAGTCTATCCTCAGCTGCTACTGTTTGTAAGTGATTTATTTGTGTAATTTAATTATTTAGTTAAGCTCGCGTTCGTTGCCCGTATAATTATCACTGACGACATTCTTTTTGTACGCTACTATGCAGAATGAAGATTCGTGAATGCAGACTGGCAGGAATCTGGGACTTTGGGTTCATTGACCCGTATTCGTATCATCAAACCACAGTAGAAAAGTTCAACAAGACTACACCGGATGATTTGCTAAGGTTTTTGAAGCGACAAAATACCAAAAAAGAAATACTTTGGCCCTACGGATTCAGGTGAGTGTTACTGTCTTGTAGACATTCCATTTTGCTTACCTGATGTTAAGTGTAATTGATGAGTATGCATGACTGCGTGTGTACACGTGCGCAGCGGCCACTTCATATTGTTCATCATTAGAATCGATAGAGGACAAGTTGAAGTCTGGGACTCGTTAAACTGGGGCGCTGACAGATGGAAGAGCGCGCGTCAGATGCTTCAAAAGTATATATATATCAGCCTCTTTCGTTCATCGGCCTCTTTTTCGTTCATTCCCTGATATCAAGTAAGTAATAATTAACTCTTCTATTCATTTTTCTTTTGTCGCCCAGGGTTTGGCAAATGTTCATCAAGGAAGAACCCGGTACATGGGCAGACAAGCTCAACTTTCAGATTAACACAGTAAGTAGTACTACGTACTCTGATTTAAATACCATTACCATTCTCTTGATTATTATTAATTTGACTGAATTATGTTTCTCGTATATAGAAAGTCCCGCAACAACCACAGGGAACTGATTATTGTGGATACTACGTCTGCGAGTTCATTCACAGGAAGATCAATGAGAAATCCCGTACTACCAGAACTCTAGAGGTACGTAACCGGATCTTCACAACTTTATTTATGTTGCCATTAATTATGTTTAGTTTTGTTCATAACTTAATTGTTTTCATCTACTTCTTTTCAAGATGGCACGAAAGCGGGCGCAGCTCAAACCAATCGACCGTTGCAAGGCTATTGCAGAGGAATTGGCAGGATTTCTTCTCACGCAAGTCATAGCAGAAGACGGAGAATTTTTCCATCCTATGAACCAATTATAGCCAGCTCCCTTCTCTATGCAAGTATACAACTATTCAAAACGAACCTCAGATTATGTAATTATCGGTCGATTACTTCGTGTTACATGTATATATATATGTACTACTATTTGGTGCATCAACATTTAACCGCAAACAGAAACGGAAACACGTAAACGGAAACCCTGAAAATACGGAACACGCCCTAAACCCTAAACCCTAAATACGGAATTGGAAACCCTGAAAAGAAAAAAGAAAAAAAAAGAGAAAAAAAAAACTTTAGGACCGGTTGGTATTACCAACCGGTTCTAAAGGTCCTCCGCCTGCGCGCTCTCTTCGGCGCCCACGTGGAGGCCTTTAGAACCGGTTGGTGACTGACCGGTTCTAAAGGGGGGGGGCTTTAGTCCCGGATACGTAGCACCGGTTTTGTATCCGAGTCCAAAGGCCCTTACAAACCGGTGCTACTGGCCTGTTCTCCACCAGTGACGCTAAATTTTAACACTTTTGCTCGCTATTGCGCTATTCATCAGGTCAAATGCTCGAGTTTTCCACCTTAGAAAGAAGAAAATGTTGTTTCATGTTTTTGTGGTGATGAAATACAATCGTGGAGATGACATCTCTAGATTTATAATTATAAATAAGTAATCTATATTGTGTTATTGCCCCGTGGAATGTTGATGTTAGAATCTAACCAACCAAAGAACAATTTTTTTATGTGGTTATACATTTATTATTCTAACATTTTTGGACTATATCATTTATTCCGGTTGAAATCCTTTCATTTTTTAGATATATTTGATAGTTTTTACAAAACGCTATTTTGATATAGCACGCTATTATCACGCTATAACGTGCATAGCATCTGGAGGAGGCTGCCGCTATTTATCGTAGCACGTTATTTTTTCCCTTGGTAGTACTCCACTATGGTTTGGCCCTGGATTTCCACTATGTGACGCTAACCACTCTAAATGGATTAGTGCAATTCTTTTTTTTAGGGTAGTGTTGGCGGTGAGAGATTTAATGTGTGTCCGTGAAAAATTACAAATACTGACTTATACTGTATTTCTTTTCTCTCTTCTCTCCATGTAAGAAAAAAATTATTTTAATTTTTATAGCCCGTTTGGGTAGGATTATTGTGTTCGCTCTTACATGTAGATCATGTTGTCCCCGATTTTGTTTTTCCTTTTGAAATAGGATGGATTATTTTCCAAAATCATTAGAAAAAGGGGAAATATTTCTGAAGGGAAACCGCGAGATGTCGTCGTGCCAAGTGTCACATTTTCTATTCTTGTACGTTCTCTATGGCCAAGTGTCGGCTTCTCCTTTCATGAGGACCCTGTTGGGTGTCTGTGTTTGTGAGAATTGTCACATCGAGATAATTTTGATGGGATTTCTCCAACCCAAGCCGGATAGGAAGCGAAATTTGTACGCCCATTTATTTCGAGATTTGTTTTATAGAAACGAAATATCTTGAGAATCGTTTCTCTAAATTATAAATGTTTTTAAATTTGAGATTCTCGCGCCGAGATTATCTAAACTAAATCCCATGTTGATATGTTTCGAGACTTTTTTTATACTTCCAAAACTTGAGCTAGAAGGGGCTGGCGGCACCATGAAGGAGGCACCCCCTTCCCTAGCCCAACTCGGATTGGACCAAGTGGAGTCCAATCCCACCTCACCCTTTCCTTTTTTTTTCCTTTTCTCTTTTTTTCTCCAACAAATTCTGGAAAAATATCGGGATGACAAGTACCAATGTGTGGTCCCACTAGGCCCCACATAGCAGTCCCCTAAAATAGGGTATAGCCATAAGGGGCATCTCTGCCCCCTCCAGCACTCCCCCTATTTGAGTTTCCTCTGAAACTCTTCTGGAACCCTATGAACCCAATGGATAAATCATCGATATTATCTACTGATGTTAGAAACGTATTTATAACATTGATACGTCATAAACATATCCTTAATTTCTGAAGCTCCATGTTGTTTTTATGTTATATGCTACATGTTTTCCGTACACTTATATCCCCCTACTTATATCCGTCATTTTTATCGATTTTATGGGACTAACCTATTGACAAGATGCCACAGAGCCTGTTCATGTTATCTGCTGTTTTTAGTTTCAGAAAAGTTGTTCTGGAAATATTCTCGGAATTAGAAAATTTGAAGCCCGGAAGATTTAGAATTCCCGAAGGTTCCACGGAGTCCCGAAGAGGCCCGGAAGGGGCCACAGGAGGGCCACACCATGAGGCGGCACGCCCCCTGGCCGCGCCATGGGGTGGTGTGGGCCCCTCGGGCGCGCACCTCCATCGCTCTTTCGCCTATTTAATCCCCCGGTGCGTGAACCCTAAAAATATACCACTTTTCCACAAAAAACACACGATCCCGCCGTCATCGTCAACCTGAGATTGGGAGGGTTCTGGAGTTTTCCCCGGCACCCTGCCGGGAGGGGAAATCATCACCGGAGGGCTCTACACCACCATGCCCGCCTCCGGAGTGATCCGTGACTAGTTCATCCTTAAACTACGGGTCCATAGAAGTAGCTAGATGACTGTTCTCTCCTCTTTATGCCTCATGTTTAGATCTCGTGAGCTGCCCTACATGATCGAGATCATCTTATTGTAATGCTACATGTTGTGTTTTCTGGGATCTGATGATTATTGAATGTTATGTCTCTTGATTATCAATCTATCATGTTATATTCATGTGTATGTTATTTATGATCTTGTATGCTCTCCTTTGTTAGTACATGCTCTGGCCAAGTAGATAGTAGTGACTCCAAGAGGGAGTATTTATGCTCGATAGTGGGTTCATGCCTCCTTTGCATCTGTGCTCGAGTGACAAAAACGTGAAAGATGGAGGATATGTTGTTGCCATTAGGGAGAAAACAAAGATTTTTACATTGTTTACATTACGCACTTTTCTTACTGCGATTATCTGTTGCTTGCAACTTAATACCCAAGGTTTGTTCGGATGATATTCTGAGGGTGGATTATTAGTCATAGATGCAGTTGGATAACGGTCTATGAGTCTTGTTGTAATGCCCGCATGAATCACATACTAATCATCATGTCATGCATGTTTCATTATTTATCAATTTCCCAGATGTAATTTGTGCACCACACATGTTATATATCTTTTATGGAGAGACACCTCTAGTGAACTGTGGACCCCGGTCCATTTTCTCATAGTGATAATACAACCACTGCAATTACTGTTTTCACACTGCTACTGTTGTTTTCACATTGTTCTCATACTGTTTTCCACACCATACATTTAACCTCTTTGTTATCAGCAAAACATGTGAGATTGACAACCTCACTGCTTTGTTGGGGCAAAATGAATTGATTGTGTTGTGTAGGTTCCACGTTGTTGTTGAACCGGTAGTGCGCCCTACCACATCAACTGCATCAACCTTCAGAAGTTGCTTGTCCTCCTACTGGTCGATTCAACCTTGGTTTCTTTTCTGAGGGAAAACTTGTTGCTGCACTCTTCACACCTTGCGCTTGGGGTCTCCCAACGAGCATGTGTCTACACTCCATCAAGCTTTTCTGGTGCCGTTGCCGGGGAGGAAGAGAACTTCTGCAAGGCGAGTCTCTCACTTCCAACCTCTTTACTTTGTTTTTGTTTTCCTTAGATTATTTTATTTTGTCTCGTTTGCTTCTCTTTATCAAAAACACAAAAAAATAGTTCTTATTCTAGTTGTTATTTTTATCATGTTTTTAATCTTGCTAAAATGAGTACTCCTGTTCCTTTTACCATGTCACATGAGTAAATGATCTTCACTTTCAAACAAGGGAGTGATGAGAGTTTTAAGGAAGCTTGGTCTAGTGTTTTTTATTCCTAATGCAAAATTGAATCTAAAATGAATCTAAGCCTGTTTCTTCGTAGTTTTTACTTTGGTCTTGTTCTTTGCTATAGATATGCTTTGGATACTGTGGTAGGAGGAGATTTTCTTCCTTGTGATGGAGCTCAAGATTTTAATGCTATAAAAACATTAATTGCAACCAATAGCTCACCTAGTAGCCCTGGTAAAGCCTATGCAAGCATTTATGCTAGATTGAATACTCTTGAGTCACGTGTATCTTGTTTAAAAGAAGGTTATAGTCAGATTTGTGAACACCTTGATTATGTACCAATAAACTCTGAAGCCTCAAATATGATTCCTACAGTGAAGGTTGCTATAAACGGTGAAACTTTTCATGCTCGTTGTGATATCATGTCTGAATTTTGTCTTATGCCTAAGAATATTTATGAATCTTTGAATCTTTGGGACTTTCTGAGGGAGGAGAAGAAATTCCTCTCACTAATAACACCACTATATTTCCCATTGGGATAGTGTTTACAAAACTTCTAGGAAGAACGGTCTCCACTGATTATCTTGTCTCCATTGGGATAGTGTTTACAAAACTTCTAGGAGGCCAAATTACCCTTGGAAGATCTCTGCTAAAGCTCTTAGGAGCAACTATTGATATGGGGAAAGGTACCATGACTTTCACTTCCAAACCATGCTCAGACCATAAATTCCCTAAAAGTAAGAATAAGGGTAAGAAAGGTAAACTTAAGTCTCGTAGTAATTTGGATGCTTGTTCACTTGAAAACACTTGATTCCATTTTTCTGGGCCTAGCTAAAAGTCATTAAAGAAAAAACACTTTTTGGGAGATAACCCATGGTTTTATTTTTTTTCTTTGTTTTTCTCTGTTTTCTTTGAGTCAAGGGTTTGTATACTTCTGTACCAACTCTGTTGTATCTTTGTTTTCATGTATTAGTTGTGCCAAGTAAATTTTCTAGCGAGAGTTGGAGTTGGTTTTGGATTTCTGCGCAGAAAACAGATTTCTACTATCCACCGTAAAAAATCGTATAAAATATAGAAAGATAAAAATGACCTGAAACTTTTTGTGCTTATTCCTCAGATAATTTCAAAACTTTTTTGTTATTTATGTTTTTTGATCTGAGCAACTTAAGTTCCCGAAAAAATTCTTCATTACAAACTGTTCTGGTTTTGGCAGATTCTGCCATTTTTCTTGCATTTGCTCTTTTACTATGTCAAGTGGATTTCTTTGCTTCACGAAACATCATTGGTTGTATGTAATATTTAAAAGTATCAATATCACTTGCTTCCATGCAGAACCCATGAATTTTTTTATTGTTTCACTAACCTTCTAATGAGAATTACTTTGAGTGTGGTGTGAAGAAGTTTTCAAGGGTCAAGAGAAGAGGGTGATATAATGTGATCAAGAAGATTGCAAGGTCAAAGCTTGGGGATGACCCCGTGGTTCATCCCATAAAACTCTAAGGAGACTCAAGCGTCTAAGCTTGGGTATGCCCAAGGCATCCTCCTCTTCATCAACAATTTATGAGGTCACTTCTAGTGAAACTATATTTTTATTTGGTCACATCATATGAAATTTACTTAGAGCATCTTTTATTTTTTGTTTTGTTTTATTTTATTTTCCTTGCAGAAATAATATTTTTGGAACCTAGCATTCTTTGTGTGGGAGAGAGACACGCTCCGCTTTTTCGTTTGAATACTCGTTATGCTCGTACTCTTAGGTTTTCTTCTAGTTGTGCAAAATTCCTTTTTAGCTCATGTTTTTATTGCATCTCTTATTTAGATTTGTTAGTTTTAGTAGAGTTATGTTAGTACTATCTTGCTTCATTGCTGTATCTCTTGGAGAGTTTTTGTTTAGTACAAATTATTTGGTGTTGGAAAGCAGTAGTACATTCGTGCTTTTAAACGATGCAAATAGAAGCTTGTATAGATCGTGGCTAGAATTTTTCATGTCATGCTAGATGTTATTTTAATTATAAATCCTAGTGGTTATTTTTGTAGCATGACTTGTCTCAAATAGCTGAGAGTTTTTAATGTTCCATTGAAAGAATCATGAGTTGTTGTTGCCATATTGAAGCATAAATCTGTGGTGTTCTCTATTGAATGTTTTTTTTGGTTGACTTGGAGCATGCTTACACCATGTTTATGACTACAAACCAGTCACTTATAGACTCTATGATCATTTAGTTTTTGAACTTGTATTACCACTTATGCTTTGCTTAATGATGTTTTTGTCGCTATGCATGATTATGACCATTATTGCTCTCTTGATTTGTCGCTCCCAGTCTTTTGCTAGCCTCCACCTGTACTGAGTATGAGCTCTACTCGTGCATCCAACTCCCAAAAACCAAAGTTTTCCAAATGTGTCCACCATACCTACCTACCTACATGTGGTATTTAACAGCCACTCCAAAGTAAATTGCTCATGCGTTACCTTTAAAACTTTCAAAATTACTCCTGTTTTGTGCTCCTATTTGAACTCATGAGGACGTCAATAGAGAATCTTTATCTCACTTGTTGATTGGACTTCCACACCCTAGACTATTGGCTTCATCCACTTATCCAGTTGATAGAAGAGCTCGCAGCAGGTTGCCCAGCCCCAAACTTAATACAACAAATTCTCTTCACTATTTTTGCCCTTGATTTATCAGTCAAAGCATAATTGTGTAAACAAAAGAGAAAGAGGGATGAACTTCTACCCAAATGTGTCCTTCTATGGGAGCCGCTCATGTGAAGTCTATTTGGCTTGTGACGTACTGTATTTTCTGTTTACCATTCGTTGACATAAGCATACACCTCTCTACAAAAATCTTTTTAATACCTCTCTTTAACAAAATAAAAAGCTCTAGCACATGAGTGATCCCTGCTTCCCTCTACGAAGGGCCTTTTTTTTACTTTTATGTTGAGTCTCCGTCTTCCAAATTTATGCACAGTTGAGAGAGCATAGTTGCCATTCCGAGTTTAATTTGCATGTGTCCCAGAAACGTTATTAATTAATTCATGATGTGTTATTATTGGCTCTCAAATTATTTGTTCTAGTCTTCCTCTTAAACTTTGAAGGTGTCCTGGCATTTATTTTTGCCCCACTCTTAAGGACAAGCGAAATATCACTTTGCTATGTTTTCTCTATGCTTGAAACAATCGTATAAATTTCGAGTGCATTATTATTCATGATCTTTTATTTGTGTTATTTTCATGATGCAAAGTGATTGCTATGTTTCATTGTTAAAATTATATCTATCATGTTTGTGTTTAAAGTGCTATGATCTTAGCTTACTTATGCTTTTACAATTTAGATGATCAAGTTTATGTTGGTAGCATCTCGGCTCAGAAATTATGTGTTTTTATCATTTACACACTAGAGGACGAGTAGGAACTAAGCTTGGGGACGTTGATACGTCATAAACGTATCCTTAATTTATGATGTCCCATGTTGTTTTCATGCCATATACTACATGTTTTCCTTACACTTTATGTTATTTTAATCGATTTCCTGGGACTAACCTATTGACAATATGCCATAGATCCAGTTCATGTTTTTTGCTGTTTTTAGTTTCATAAAATTTGTTCTGGAAATATTCACGAAATTGGAAAATTCGCAGCCCGGAAGTCTTAGAATTCCTGAAGGTTCCACGGAGCCCCGAAGAGGCCCGGAGGGGGGCACACCATGAGGCGGCGCGCCCCTGGCCGCGCCATGGGGTGGTGTGGGCCCCTCGGGCACACACCGCCATCGCCCTTTCGCCTATTTATTCCCCCCAATACGTGAACCCTAAAAATATACCACTATTCCACGAAAAACACCCGAGGCCGCCGTCATCGTCAACCCGAGATCAAGAGGGTTCTCGAGTTCTCCCCGGCACCCTGCCGGGAGGGGAAATCATCACCGGAGGGCTCTACACCACCATGTCCCCCTCCCGAGTGATGCGTGAGTAGTTTATCCTTGGACTACGGGTCCATAGCAGTAGCTAGATGGTTGTTCTCTCCTCTTTATGCCTCATGTTTAGATCTCATGAGCTGCCCTACATGATCAAGATCATCTTATTGTAATGCTACATGTTGTGTTTGTTGGGATCTAATGATTATTGAATGATATGTCTATTGATTATCAACTTATGATGTTATCTTCATGTGTATGTTATTTATGATCTTGCATGCTCTCCATTGTTAGTAGATGCTCTGGCCAAGTAGATAGTAGTGACTCCAAGAGGGAGCATTTATGCTCGATAGTGTGTTCATACCTCCTTTGCATTTGCGCTCAAGTGACAGAAACGTGACGGATGGAGGATGTATTGTTGCCATTAGGGAGAAAACAACAATGTTTACATTACACACTTTTCTTACTGCGATTATCTGTTGCTTGCAACTTAATACCCCAAGGTTTCTTTGGATGATATTCTGAGGGTGGATTATTAGTCATAGATGCAGTTGGATAAGGGTCTATGAGTCTTGTTGTAATGCCCGCATGAATCACATAGTAATCATCATGTCATGCATGTTACATTATCTATCAATTGCCCAACTGTAATTTGTTCACCACACATGTTATCTATCTTTTATGGAGAGACACCTCTAGTGAATTGTGGACCCCGGTCCATTTTCTCATATTGATAATACAACCACTGCAATTACTGTTTTCACAATGCTACTGTTGTTTTCACATTGTTCTCATACTGTTTTCCACACCATACATTTAACCTCTTTGTTATCAGCAAAACCGGTGAGATTTACAACGTCACTGCTTCGTTGGGGGAAAGTGAATTGATTGTGTTGTGTAGGTTCCACGTTGTTGTTGAACCGGTAGTGCCCCCTACCACATCAACTGCATCAACCTTCAGAAGTTGCTTGTCCTCCTACTAGTCGATTCAAGCTTGGTTTCTTTTCTAAGGGAAAACTTGTTGATGCACTCTCCACACCTTGCGCTTGGGGTCTCCAAACGAGTGTGTGTCTACACTCCATCAAACATCCCGGGACATCTCATGTCCTCCATTACATTTCATGTAAATTCTGCCTAACACCGGCATAATTTCTATTTTATAGCAACTTCCCCGAAACCACTCTGATTTACAACCGACTTATTTATGTGACATAGTATCGACATATATCATTCATAAAACCAATAGCAACAAATTTATTCTCTAAATTAAAGGTTGGCACGTCTTAAGCGTGTGACTCGTAAAGACTCGATAACACACATACATGTTCATGAACTTATCAAATAATAACCAACAATGAGACCGTGGACGCCCATGATAGCTCCCGTGTGTTCACGAATAACCAGGGAACCTTATAAGTTATCCATTGCAGTTATTCACTTAAATTCAAGATACCAACGATATCACGAGGATATCGTCCTGATCAAACTCTTTGATCATAATACATAAAACTCGTTACTGATATCTTCCTCTTTTATCATCCATATCTCTGATGTCCCTGTGATAGATCACACTATGTCTGGATAGAATATTGGTTGACGTTGGTGATACTGAGAGGGCCAAGAGTATGTATTTCTCTACCATCTTGAGGATTTAAGTACTAGTCTTGAACGATCTCAGTTTCACAACACTTTCTAGATTATACCCGTACATCACTCTTATGATCCCCAGTTACGGAAAGACGGTTGATGACATCCAAAGTATGACTTTTGATCGTGCGGTCACTAGATATTCTTATAGTATAGGAATTATGGTCAATGAAAATTTCATATGTACTTTGCTAAAAATACATTACAATTGTTTAGTCTCTTTTAGCAAGATCATATCTGTCACACCCCAGTTTTTGGATCCTTGTACTATAGTTAAACCAGTATATGATAATAGTCATGTAAGCAATACGAGAAATATTTTTTTTCAGAACAAATATTATTTTTCCTGATGATTACTTTTGTTTCTATGATTTTTCCATCTGATGTTGTGATGAATTTTTGTCCCAAGTGTTGAACCAAGGTTGTTTTCAACTTAGCATTATTATTTGGCTTGGTTTTAATCAAGAAAACAAAATGGCAATTGAAAATTTGGATGTTTTCTTTTGATGTTTCTATTTGGAATTATTTCTGAAAAACTAGCCAAGTATCAATATCTAGCACTTGCTTTCAATATGTTAGGGAATCACATTTTATGTTTTCTTGGCATGAATGTGTTCTATGATATATGGACTACAAAACTACAAGCTTGGTTTGATTTGTGGAGTTGGAAAACAATCAATTGCATGTTTTGTGTGTGGAAGAAAATAAGACAGAAAAATGGCTTTTTAGAAAAACAGAGAAAAAGAGAAAGTAGCCCTTTTTCCACTTTGTTTTCCAAACCTTCCACTATTCCAATTTTGTTTTCAAAAGGTGTTTCTGGAAGTACAAAACTTATTTAACAATCTACTGCTTTGAAAACAAAATTTGGAATTCATTTGAGCCCCGAAAACAGATTGCACATTTTGATGATTTAGCTCTTTCAGCACGTAGCAAAATGGCTAAGTCATTTTTAACTGAACTTTTTCTGAATCTTATTTTTATAGAACTTGTGCAGATGTTTTCATTTGGTTTTTGTGCAAACTTGGAAATGGGACTTTGCCAAATGTGCTCTCTTATGTTTGAACTCCAGAGTGATGCTTTTGGTTTGCTTCTAGAAGGTTCAGGGAGAGAGAAACATGAGTGTAAAGAAGAGGGGACAGTGAGGAGAGGGGCATGGGCTGGGCGCACAGTGCATGGTCACTGTGGCTATGCCGCCACCGTGCCCTGCTCCTCCTCTCTGCGGTGAAGTGCACTCAGACCCTCTCTACTGTCCTAGGGCACGTAGGACATGTTTGCACGTCGTGCACGTCCAGGAAACAGGCTCCTGTGCCGAACGCGGCAAGCACGAGCACGCCCGCATGTCCACGACCACGGCGCCATGTTATAAAAGCATCCCGCACGCCACTGATTTGCCACACCGTTGCACACCTCCACATCATCCACCACAAACCACCAGCGCGAGCCTGGAAGCTCCCGGTGAGTGTCGCGGAGTAAAAAGTCTCCGCCGGACACCGAGAGGAGTCCGTGCAGGTGGAACTCGAACCCGTCGTTTCCACCACCCGTTTTCTTCACCGACACACTCCCCGTATCCCTTAGGCCCTACCTGACATCCATGTTTGATCCCTCGTTTGCAGAGACGCCGGCACTGTCGTTATCGCCGCCGCGGCCGAGCTCCATAGCGCCGTCTTCTGGAACCGCCGTGCATGCCAACTTCCGCGCCCCTGCACTGCCCCAACACCCTGCCACCCCTGCGACACCGCACCACCGCCCCTCGTTTCCCCATGGTGAGGAAGTCGCCCATCCCGCGTTGTCGCTGTTTCTCCATTCGTGTCCGCGGTGAGAGAGAAGAGAGAGGAGGGAGATGCGCCAAGGCCATTGATCTGCGGATCAACGGACCCCTTTGAATGGTCGTGTTGCCGCACGTTACCAGCGCGCGCGTGTGCGCTGGGCCCGATTGGCGCTCTAGATGGGACGCACACGTTAAACCCAGCTCGTGCCCTGTTTTGTTTATTTTTTCTTTTTGAAAATGAATGTGAAGTGCACCCTAGCTTTTGTCTTGGTGAAAATAGGATACATGGGTTTTAATTCAAACAAAAATTCCTGACAGTAGATTAACATTTTCCTAACCACATCCAACTTGTAGATCTGGGTTTGGTGCAATATTTTGCAATGGTATTTGAAATGCTAGAGACTGTCTATTAGACCATTTGGTGCACAACTTTAAAAATAAGTATCCAATTTGGCCAAACCAAATTTCTTTGAGTAGCCCTTGAGTAGATCTATCAGCAGGACTTGACCTTGCATCAATGAGAGTTGTATTTGGAAAATACCATCCATTTTAATAAATAACCAGAGAGCTTTTCTAGGATTTTTGTAGGGATAATGATTTTTATGTGAATCAAATTGGATGATCTTGTGTGTGATTAGATCTATGTAATCCTATCTTGGAATAATTTTTAGTGCTCTAGATTATTTTTGGTGTGCATTTCTAGATTCAGCACTTTTCTCTTTATTTTAAATCTTGTGTATTTAGTTTTGAATAAATGTTTGTTTGTTAGAATCTTGTTTTCTAGCATGTGTAGATGTGTTGATCTCTGTTATCATGTTGTTCTCTTACAGTACTAGTATGTTAGGAAGTTTGTTCATGTTTGGAAACAAATAGAAATAGGGAATAGCCTAGTATTGTTTTCTAGCTTTCATATTGAATAGAATTTCTAAGCAAAGTATTGGTAGGTTTATTACCTAGATTTTTTAGGTTGTTTTGATGAGTCCAGTACCATTTTGTTACTGATTTGAGGATGTTATCACCTCTGTTATCTTGCACTTTATTTTATAGGAAAGCATGTGTAGCGTTTGCTTGACTAGATGCACCCTATTATTTTTACTAGTATGTGTAGCTTTGTGATGAATGTTCATTGGAATGTTATTTTTCCACAAATGCAACCAGAGCCATTGTGACCCTAAAATACCTTGAAAAGCTAGTGGAACACCCACTGGTCATTTTTCATTTTGGTGAGAAATATAATTTCTCCACCATAGGAATATTCCTAGTAGTCTAGTTTTGCTCATGTGTGTTGTTTGCACTAATAGAAATGTTTCCTAGTGTTGAGTATTATGTGTGATAGAATTTTCCTTGAGTGGTTTAATTTTAGAATGTGTTTATTTGAACATATATTGAGTGCATAGCTACTGGTTGTATGACATGTTACTTTGATGCTTGTTATTTGGTTGTTAGAAAGGCATGGATTATTAGACTTGGTTGATTCTTGATACATAGTTGTTTTCATACAATTAGTTTTAGTATATTATTTAATAGCATGTGTAAGGTGTATGTTATGTTAGTAGGTATTTATCATCACGTGTTTATTTTTTTAGGAAAATGCATTCTTGTAGAGTTGATTGCTTCTCTGTTATTGTATTAGTGTCACCCCTAGATTTTATAAGCTGCTCTATTATTATTGCCTTCTTATTTTATGGGTGTATGTTTAGCCTAACATGTTTAGCATGTTTCCACTCTTGTTATTAGGGCATAGCTATGTTAATTTCTAGTTGATATTGGTTGTGGAGTACATTATTCTTATGGCATGCTTGTGTAGAAATCTTTCATATTAGTACTGTTGTTAGTGGACCCTTTGTATTATTCAATTTCTAGCTATATTACCTCATAGGATTTTTGTGTCCTAGAGTGTGTCTTATGACTTGTTAAAATTGGTTGAGCCACTGATTTGTGTATTTATATTTATGATTGGGTGATTCTTTAGGCTTTGTGTAGATATGAGCATAGTGAGTAACTACCTTGTTCATCTGTGGTTTGCTTTGCTAGTTGGAATGTTCTGAGTGATTATTTTAGCATGAGTATTGTACTAGTGGTATAGTGTGTTTAGTCTTATCTTGTTATCTATGATTTAGGGTAGTGGTAAGCTATTTAGTGATGCTTGCTTGTGTTGTTGTTAATACCCACTCACATGGGTATTGCTTTGAATGATTGTTATTACTTTAGTAGTCTCACCCTTGTGACCAAAGGCCATTGTAGCTTGTTATATGTCATGGTGTGAGAGTGGTGCACCCACTCAACCCGTGATGTTTAGGATGTGGAATATGGTTTTCCAAACCATAAATATTCTAGTGTTAACATTTATACCATGTGTGTTTGTGTGGTAGTTTTCTCGATAACTTTTTGAGTGATTGCATTTGTATAAGTTTGTTTGCAGCATGCGTGGGTTCTGAGTGCGTGTCTTTTATTATTTTTACGTCGTTAGAAAACGAAGAAGAAGAAGTAGGAGTTGTAGATCTGTGTGACAAGTTCAAACTACTTCAAAGCCAGGGACACAAAGAGTTTCAAGGCAAGCCATCCTGATGCTTGCTACTACACTTATCATTATCTATCATGCATGTTTTTTACTTCTGAAAGTTTTACAAAAACTTTGATTATCAAAATTGTTTTTGGTGTGGCTATTACTACTATAATTGTTATATAAGTTATGATCATGCCAATAGTTGAAACTTGGTGTTACCAAGCCCATAGCCACCATATGGCATTTTATTACCAACAAAAGTATATATCCCTAAGTGGACACCCTAAAATTATGACTTTTGCAAAACAAAGGCTTTATGGAAAATCCGGTGGAAAGGCGGAGCCTTATCCACCGGAGAATTGTGAAGTGGTCATTTTTGGAAAAAGGTGTTTTCAAAAATGACACATAACCTAGTCTTCACCGGACAACCTTTATCGTACTGCCACTCTACCCCAACATAGGCACGGGGCTTAATTTGAAACTTGTTCTTGTTAGTGTGTGCTCTATATCAATTTGCTATAAGGGACGGGATCCCTCGAACCGAAATGTCGCCAAGTTATGAAACGCGTGGCATATAAAGTGTGGGATTGATTTTCTCTCCGGACGCAGCTGTTGGGTCTCCTGTCACGGCGATGGTGCACATGGTGTCGGGGAGATTAAAATCAATTGAAGAGATAGTCATTTACTATCTTGAACATAGTGGAAGGTTAGGATCAGTTATCTGATGTTCACATACTGTTGATACAGTCCGTGGTTGTTCACGGCGGATGTTCTGGATCTTGTGGAATGTGTACACCTCTGCAGAGTCAAACTATTATGAATAGCCGCATCCTCGGATATGGATAGTTGAATGGCCATGTAGCTAGCATTGTGTCAATGTTTTCAAAGAGGATTTTTTGAAAAGGGATTTTGTACTTGTGAAGTACTTTAAGGAGAAACTTTGTACCTGTAAGGTACGGATGAATAAAAAGCTAGAAGTTGTTTTACAAGAAGTTTTGCAAATAAATTTTTTTCTTTTCTAAACAAAAACTGGAAGTTGTTTTACAAGAGGTTTTGCAAAGAAAAACTTTGTTTTTAACAAAGTCTTACAAAACCTCTTGTACAAGCGATATCTACCAGAGAAAGAAAACTATATTATTTTCTTTTGAAGTATCTTCTTCAACAAAGATATAGAGATGTTAAAATCAACCATTATGTATCGTTCATATATCGTGGGTAGTGAACCCTATGTATAGCCTACCCACTCCACCATATAAGCATACTTGCATTCTATAAGCTTCGTGAAGGATGTCTTGCAGAGTACATTCAAATGCACTCATATTGGTTTCGTCCCTGGTATCTACTTGCCAGACTTCGAGGAGGAGCCTCAGGAGGAGATCTACGAGGAGGAGTACTGCACTGATGGCACTGATCTCCCGGTCAGCAGCCTATAGGTTAAGGCTTGACTTGGGCTCTACTACGTTGTGTGTTGTTTGTCTTCCGTTGTGTGTGTTGAGTGCCTGCCCTGCATGGCAGTTGTGTTAGACTTGGTCTTGTGACCGTTTCTCATTTGTAAGACCTTTATGTAATCGTGTAATGGATGTTGTATCTGTATGCCAACTTGATATGTTGTTCACGACTGGTGTGATCTGGGATCGTGAATGTATGCATATCGGAGGTCCTTGAACAGTGGTTCTGGGGGCCTTACAGAGTTGGTATCAGAGCTATCGTGGCCTTAGGACACCTTAGTTAGCATGGACGTTAGACAGTACCCTAAAAGGATAATTTATAAAACTAAGTTACCAAGATGACTATGTACTAAAATATTCTATATATCCCATCACCTCTGTGTTCTTAAAAACTGTAATCATGCTACGTTACATTTTTGGGAAATTTGCACACTATTACCTAACTTAAGCTCTACTTACAAATTTGTGTAGATGGCAGTTGTCTTCACCGAGTCCTTCCGGCTGGGTACGCATGCACCTTGCTACCGCTGTTTTGAGGAGGATTTGATCAAGATGACTCGTCTTATCGGTCGTCTAGTACCTGAGTTGAAGGGAGCTCAGATTCACCATGACGGACGGGAGTTGTCCTGGTTGGTGGTCTGTACCATTCGTGCTCCTTTGCTAGCACTGTCGACCCTGGAGATCACTTATGAAGTGAAGGAGAACAGTTGGGAAGATGGTATCCTTAGGGTGATGTAGCTGACTATCGCAAAGCTCGCGAACTTCTTTCGCAGCAAGTTCGAAGGCACTCCCTATAGATACTATGGGAGGCGCGACGAGGATGACAAGCCAATAGATATCACATAAGACTTTATATTTGCTTGTCATTTCTAGAACATGGAGGGACAACTGTACAACACTCAGTTTTCCCTTGATAGACTCATGGGAAAGTTCGGCATCCGAGGAAGGGAGATATTCCAGCTGGAGAAAGACCTGAGAGTTTCTTCGGCTACTGAGCGTCGTTTCAGAGCACTAAAGAAGACCATGAAGTATGTTGACGCCCACCTTCGTGCACAAGTGAGAGACCTTCAGGTTCAGCTTGCGACTAGCAAGACCAGAGTTGGAGAGTTGGAGGAGGAGCTACGTGCATCCTCGAGCACTTAGGATTGCTGCAGGTTGTTAGGAAGTTTGTGTTATCCCCACTCGAGACGTTTGTTTGTGTTGTGTGAGTCTGTTAAGGACTATGTGTGTGCTAGATGTGTTGTAAGGCCTATGCATGTGTTGTGTGAACCTTAAGTGTGCTATGCTTGTTGGAAACTCTATTTTATGAGTATGTTGGTATATGCATGTGATTCTGGTTTTTTATAGAGACTTGTCTTTGCTGTTGTGTTTTCTGCCGTTCTCATCTCTCTTATGGGTTGGTTGTTTCCCAAGATTTCAAAACAAAACCACCCTTTATCTTATCTCGTCTTATGCCATTCTTTTTCTTCAGTATGGCCAGTGATTTACCTACACCAACTGAGCCAGTCGTTGCTCAACTTTTTGCACTAATAATGGAAGACCATGAAGCTGCTCGTGCAGACCGCAATGCCACCCTTGCTGCCCTGCAGCACTTGACTCAGCTTGGCACCGTCAATGCTGAGAATAATGTTGTCCTTATGAAGCAACACCAGCGCCTGCTTGCTGGTGAGAATCGCAAAAGGAACATAGTGACGCAAGGAGAACCTAGTTCACCTAGGACTCGCAATACTTTACATGCGATGCCACCACCCTCAAGGAAGCGTGTGAATGTTGGACCGAAAACCGGAGGATGTTTTACTTGTGGAAAGGAAGGACACTTCGCTCGTGATTGACCCCAGAGGAATCGTGATCTAGCTCATCCTACTGTGACCCAAGAGACCCAGGGTCCAACCCAGAAAAAGCGAAAGAGTTTGATGAGGGAACATCAAGACCAAGATGATGTTAAGGAATTACCGGAGCCTCATGCCATAGTTATTGGTACATTTTCAAACAAGATCTACGACCACCCATTTTTTTGTTTGACTTTGTACTCTGAGAAATCCGATGTGATGGAACACAAGTAGTGTCTCGTCGGACTAGTAGAAAGTATCTTTGAAACTAACGACACTAATGTACTATATCTAACTCTAGCTTAACACCTAGCTATGTTTTAAAAAAATACTAACATTTTTTTCTAAACCAAGGAGAAAGGTTTTGTAGGATGTTTTTTTAGCTATTTGACTGAAAGAGGAAGTTGAAGGGAATATCGGAGTTTTTGAGCTATGGTTTTACTAGACAATAAGATCTCTTGTGTATCTATTTTGGGGAAAAAGCAGATCTTAGGATGTAAGATTGTGGAGATAAATTTGGGGATTAGAATAGGAGTGAAAGTTTGAGGAGAATATAAGGATTATTGGAGATAGACCAAGGATAGGTTATAACATGTATATTCTGGGGCTAACCAGTTGTGGACCCCAAAACTTTGGAAATTATCTGGAGCTAAAATACGTAACGTTGAGGAAATGATTGGAGGTTTAGATTTAGGTGGGAAATATTGGATTATTGGGAAGCTCTTGCTGATAATGAAGATTTGATTGGATGGGAGCATATGACCTTGAGGATATTTTTTGGTATTGGAATAAAGAGGATAATGGTTTGCTCAAGTGACCCTCGTACTGGATTGTTATTGAAATGTCGATTGTAGTAAAAGGTTATGTTAGATTGTTATAGACATTTTGATTTTGGTAAAAGATAGATTGGAGAAATATTGGATTGTCATTTATAGGAAAGGTAAATTAGTGGGCATAAAAGTATGAATTTTGGGATTCTAGGAAGATCATTATGGCTTGGAGATAGTAGATGGATATTCTTGGAGATTTATTTTCGGAGCTTGTCACGCTCTGTTGAGATTTCTTTGAGGAAAATAACTTAGCATTAATGATGAGATAGGATTCTGGAGAGTTTGAAAGGATTTATATAAGTAGCCAGAAGGTGGATCAGATCCCTAAGTTTTGGGTACACGATCATTGGATTTTGGTTTAGCATTGGCAATATGATCGTGGAGAAAATAACTTTTGAGCGAGACAAATGTTATGCGATGTGCTTTTCTAAAGGTAGATTAGATTAAGGAAAAGATAGTGGACCACCCGAAGTTTTAGGGAAGGAGCAATGGAAAGCTCATGTTTAAGGAAGATTGGTGGATATCCGATAGATTGAATTGTACCATGATGAGAAAGTTTATGCCCCAAAGGATATGATAGTGGATTGATAATCCTAGCCTGATATCCCAGTGATGGTTCTAATAACTAGTTGATAGTGGCCGCCCTATCAGAGATATGGGATTCGGATTTAATCGATCGATGTTTAAAGAGTAATCCATGGATGACTATTTTTAATTTGGGGAACAATAAGTTCGAGGTTTAGAACATGGCACCCAAAACCCCTTGGAAAGCTAACCTACCGGTGGATTTTGGTAAGCTTAATCAAAGGGGGGAAGCACCTATGCTTAATATTACCAACCACCTAGCAGCTGGTTTTGTAGACTAATGTTCTAACACTCTTGCTTTGACCATGCTCTCTTTTTTCTAACAACATGTTTGTGTGTATCAACTTGTGTATATGACAATAGTCATGTAAGCAATGCAAGAAATATTTTCTTTCAAAACAAATATTATTTCTCCTGATGATTACTTTTGTTTATCTGATGTTTTCCATCTGATGATGTGATGAATTTTTGTCCCAAGTGTTGAACCAAGGTTGTTTTCAACTTAGCATTATTATTTGGCTTGGTTTGAATCAAGAAAACAAAATGGCAATTGAAAATTTCGATGTTTTCTTTTGATTTTTCTATTTGGAATCATTTCTGAAAAACTAGCCAAGTATCAATATCTAGCACTTGTTTTCAATATGTTAGGGAATCACATTTTATGTTTTCTTGGCATGAATGTGTTCTCTAATATATGGACTACAAAACTACAAGCTTGGTTTTATTTGTGGAGTTGGAAAACAATCAATTGCATGTTTGTTTTTGTGGAAGAAAATAAGACAGAAAAATGGCTTTTTAGAAAAACAGAGAAAAACAGAAAGTAGCCCTTTTTCCACTTTGTTTTACAAGCCTTCCACTATTCCAATTTTGTTTTCAAAAGGTGTTTCTGGAATTAAAAAACTTGTTTAACAATCTACTGCTTCGAAAACAAAATTTGGAATCCATTTGATCCCCAAAAGCAGATTGCACATTTTGATGATTTTATCAGTTTCAACACTTAGCAAAATGGCTAAGTCATGTTTAACTGAACTTTTCTAAATCTTATTTTTTACAGAACTTGTGCAGATGTTTTCATTTGGTTTTTGTGCAAACTTGGAAATGGGACTTTTCCAAATGTGTTCTCTTATGTTTGAACTCCAGAGTGATGCTTTTGGTTTGCTTCTAGAAGGTCTAGGGAGAGAGAAACACGAGTGTAAAGAAGATGGGATAGTGAGGATATGTGCATGGGCTGGGCGCACAGTGTGTGGTCACTGTGTCCATGCCGGCGTCGTGCCCTGATCCTCCTCGCCGTGGTGAAGTGCACCCGGACCCCCTCTACTTTCCCAACGCACGTAGGACACGGTTGCACGTCATGCACGTCCAGGGAACAGGCTCCTGTGCCGAACACGGCAAGCCCGAGCACGCCCGCATGTCCCCGACCATGGTGCCGCGTTATAAAAGCATCCCGCACGCCACTGCTTCGCCACACCGTTGCACACCCCCACCGCATCCACCACGAACCACCAACGCGAGCCCGGAAGCTCCTGGTGAGCACCGCGGAGCAAAAAGTCGCCGCCGGCCACCGAGAGGAGTCCGTGCAGGTGGATCTCGAACCCGTCATTTCCACCACCTGTTTTCTTCACCGACACACTCCCCGTAGCCCTTAGGCCGTAGCTGACATCCCCATTTGATCCCTCGTTTGTAGTGACGTTGTCGCCGTCGTCATCGTCTTCGCGGCCGAGCTTCTCAGCGCCGTCTTCTGGAGCCGTTGTGCACGCCAACTCCCACGCCCTGCACTGCCCCAACACCCTGCCACCCCTGCGACACTGCGCCACCACCCCTCGTTGCCTCACGATGAGGAAATCGTCGATCCCGCACCGCTTCTTCTTCGTTCGTGTCCGTGTTGAGAGAGGAAAGAGAGAGGAGGGAAATGCGCCAGGGCCATTGATCTGCAGATCAACGGACCCCTTTGAACGGCCGTGTTGCCGCGTGTTGCCAGCGCGTGCGTTGGGCCCGATTGGCGCTCTAGATGGGCCGCACACGTTAAACCCAGCCTTTGTCCTGTTTTGTTTATTTTTTTTCTTTTTGAAAATGAATGTGAAGTGCACCCTAGCTTTTGGCTTGGTAAAAATAGGAAACATCGGATTTAATTCAAAAAAAAATTCCTGACGGGAGATTAACATTTTCCTAACCACATCCAACTTGTAGATCTGGGATTGGTGCAATATATTTGCAATGGTATTTAAAATGCCAGAGACTATCTGTTAGACCATTTGGTGCATAACTTTGAAAATAAGTATCCATTTTGGTGAAACCAAATTTTTTTGAGTAGCCCTTGAGTAGCTCTATCAGTAGGACTTTACCTTGCATCAAGGAGAGTTGTATTTGGAAAATGCCATCCATTTTGGTAAATGACCAGAGAGCTTTTCTAGGATTTTTGTAGGGAGTTTAATAATGATTTTTTATGTGAATCCAACTGCATGAGCTTTTGCGTGATTAGATATATGCAATACTAGCTTGGTATAATTTTTTAGTACTATAGATTATCTTTGGTGTGCATTTCTAGATTCAACACTTTTCTGTTTATTTTAAATCTTGTGTATTTAGTTTTGAATAAATGTTTGTTTGTTAGAATCTTGTTTTCTAGCATGTGTAGATGTGTTGCTCTCTGTTATCATGTTCATTTCTTACAGTACTAGTATGTTAGGAATTTTGTTCATGTTTGTAAACAAATAGAAATAGGGAATAGCCTAGTATTGTTTTCTAGCTTTTATAATGAATAGAATTTGTGAGCAAAGTATTGGTAGGTTTATTACCTAGATTTTTGAGGTTGTTGTGATGAGTCCAGTACCATTTTGTTACTGATTTTTGGATGTTATCACCTCTTTTATCTTGCACTTTATTTTATAGGAAAGCATGTGTAGCATTTGCTTGACTAGATGCACCCTATTATTTTTACTAGTATGTGTAACTTTGTGATGAATGTTTAGTGGAATGTTATTTTTGCACAAATGCAACCAGAGGCATTGTGACCCTCAAATAACTTGAAAAGCTAGTGGAACACCCACTGGTTCTTTTTCATTTTGGTGAGAAATATAATTCTCAAACATAGGCATATTCCTAGTAGTCTAGTTTTGCTTATGTGTGTTGTTTGCACTAATAGAAATGTTTCCTAGTGTTGAGGATTATGTTTTATAGAATTTCCCTTGAGTGGTTTAATTTTATAATGTGTTTATTTGAACATGTATTGAGTGCATAGCTACTGGTTGTATGACATGTTACTTTTATGCTTGTTATTTGGTTGTTAGAAAGGCATGGATTATTAGACTTGGTTGATTCTCGCTAAATAGTTGTTTTCATAGAATTAGTTTTAGTATATTATTTACTAGCATGTGTAAGGTGTATGTTCTGTTAGTAGGTATTTATCATTATGTGTTGCTTGTTTAGCAAAATGCATTCTTGTAGTGTTGATTGCTTCTCTGTTATTGTATTAGTGTCACCCCTAGATTTTATGAGCTCCTCTATTATTATTGCCTTCCTATTTTATGGGTGTATGTTTAGACTAACATGTTTAGCATGTTTCCGCTCCTGTTATTAGGGCATAGCTATCTTAATTTCTAGTTGATATTGGTTGTGGAGTACATTATTCCTTATGGCATGCTTGTGTAGAAATCTTTCATATTAGTACTGATGTTAGTGAACCCTTTGTATTATTCAATTTCTAGCTATATTAACTCATAGGATTTAGTGTCCTAGAGTGTGTCTTATGACTTGTTACAATTGGTTGTGCCACTGGTTTTTGCAGTTATATTTATGATTGAGTGATTCTTTAGGCTTTGTGTAGATGTGAGCATAGTCAGTAACTACCTTGTTCATCTGTGGTTTGCTTTGCTAGTTGGAATGGTCTGAGTGATTATTTTAGCATGAGTATTGTACTAGTGGTATAGTGTGTTTAGTATTATATTGTTATCTATGATTTGGGGTAGTGGTAAACTATTTAGTGATGCTTGCTTGTGTTCTTGTTAATACCCACTCACATGGGTATTGCTTTGAATGATTGTTATTACTTTAGTAGTCTCACCCTTGTGACCAAAGGCCATTTTAGCTTCATATATGTCATGGTGTGAGAGTGGTGCACCCACTCAACCCGTGATGTTTAGGATGTGGAATATGGTTTTCCAAACCATAAATATTCCAGTGTTAACATTTATACCATTTGTGTTTGTGTGGTAGTTTTCTCGATAATTTTTTTGAGTGATTGCATTAGTATAAGTTTGTTTGCGGTATGTGTTGCTTTGTACTGTTGATTGCCTACATTGGGTTTGATCATGCATGAATAAGAGCGAGTTCACCTTGTCTCGAAGTTCATCAACTTGAGATCTTGTTATGGGACCATTTGGATTACTTGGTGGACTTGGTCGGGCTGCATCACACAAATGGGACCTCGAGGTGGTGCGCCACCGCGGAAACCTCTTTTTTCAGCGTGACAGCCACCCCGCGCTATCCTGAGTACTATGCCAAGGCCCGGAAAATCAAGGAGCTGAATATCACCATAGAGATCTTGGACCGGAGCGGGAAGCCCGTCGTCTTGAAGACCCACCTGGTCTAGCACGACTTCGATGAGCTCTCTCACATGATGTTGTCTTGTTCAATTTCAAGCCCAATGTGAGGGTGTGGTTTCTACTCTGTGAGGAAACAATCTCTCTCTGGAGGAGGGAACTGGAGATGTCGTCTTGCGTCCACAATAAGGGCTTCAAGTTAAGGTGCAGGGTGTCAAATAAACACGTCCGTAAGATGCATTAATTACATGATTTTTTCTTAAAAAGGTATAACTTTTAAACTCTTCATCAGAATTACGATACAATTTCGCTTTAAAATCCTCACAACGAGATCTTCAGAACTATATCAAACATGCATATATTTTGATGACTTTTAAAAGAATTAACTTTGACGCAGGAGAGAACAATTTTTGTGCACGACCAAGCAACTTTGGTGCACCGAGAAAAATCTAAATTCACATCAATGCTAGGAAACTTCGCAACCGCAATAGGAGGGTTCACAACAATAAAATCAACTCAACATCTTGCCCCATTCAAAAGGGGAGAAACACATATCTTGCCTAAACTTGTTTTGTGTTTTTTTAACAGCACTAGTATTATTTGAACATGTGCGTTGATGTTATAGGGTCTATTGATAATTTTATTAAAGGTGGCTTGTTCCCCCATAAGGAACAAAGAGAGCTAGAGGTGTTGGAAATTCTCTCCAAGCCGGAATCTCCGGGGTTTTAGACCGGAGTCTCCAGACTCAGGATTTTTCAGCAAGAAGAAAAGTGGTGTCACCCACTGGTGCCAATCCTAATTGTGTCCAGAGATTGCACAGAGCTTCTGTCCTTTAGGCCGGAGTCTCCGGTGTGCAGGGGGAGGAGTCTCCGGACACAGGGCATTTCCCTGCACAAGAAGCGAGTGGTGTCACCCACTATACCCAAGACGGAAAGTGTGCGGAGAGTCAGCAGAGTCTCCGTCCTGGTTGGAGTCTCTGGCTTGAGAGGGACGAAATCTCCTCCCTCAAGACTTTCCCAGCGCGAAGACAAAGTGGTGTCACCCACTGGATACAGTCCGAAGAGTGTTCGGAGTCTCCGGGTTTTGCAAAGATTCTGGCTCTGAGAAACTTACCGGAGATTTTGTTAGTCCGCAGTCTCCGGCCTTTAGGCAGAAGTATCCGGCGTGACATCAGCAGAAAGGTGTCAAACGGCTAGAATTTGGGAGTGGGTATAAATTTCCCCTCTCCTTCTTCTTCCTTCAGCTAGCTCACCCAACATTCATTGCACCATTAATTGAGCTCACCCACCTTACTAGATCTCCCAATCCCTCCACCCAAACTCGTTGATTTTCGGAGTATTGAAGCAGAAGGCCCTGATCTACATCTTCACCAACCCGTTCTTTATTTCCCCCTCGTTTGATTGATGGATTTGAGGCTAGGGTTTCTTTGTGGAAAACCTAATTGTTACTCACTTGTTGTTTGTAGTAGATTTGTTGGTGTTCTTGGGAGCCCCCAATTTGGTTGTGGGTGTGTGCCTCAAACTTGTTGTAAATTCAATGATTTCCACCTCAAGGGGTGACGAAGACATGGATCTTGGACCCTGCGGGTAAGGACACCCCCTCTCAGGCCCAAGGTTAAGGCCCAAGAAGAGGAGCCCTTGGAGTGTTCCAGAAGGCCCACGTGAAGCCCACCCGTACTAACTTGCGGGTTAAGTTAGGAAATATGTAACCGACCTAAGGTTAGAGTTCGAGTCCTCTCCGGGTAGGGTTTGTGACCTGGCCACCTATATAAGGCCAGGAGAGCCACCGGTAGAGGACCAAGCAACATCGCAACACCAAAGCCTGAACTCGAGGTCATACTCTCGATTCGAGAAACCACCATTGTAACCGATCTACTCATCAATACAGATCAACAGAGGCAAGAGTAAGGGTTTTACCTCTACGAGGGCCCCGAACCTGGGTAAATCTCGCCCCCTCTCTAGCCGACGATTCCATCAGCGCTCATGAGTTCTCCTAGTCGAAACCCGATAGGGTCACCTAAGGGATTTGTAGAGTCAGAGATTCGACAATTGGCGCCGACCGTGGGGACGACGGGCGCTGGATCACCGGCATCTTCGGCTTCATCGACAACCCACTCCCGTTGGAAACCATCGACTATGGCTCCGAACAATCCTATACGGATCGGATCTGTCGTGGTCACACCTCACTCGCCGGAATCACGCCCGGTATTCGAGGATCTGGAGAAGAGCGTCACCTTGATGTTCGGGAGCCTGAAATTCGTGACCAACAGGGACAGGATCCTCCACTTCTCGGATGAATCAGAAACTGAATCTGGAGCTGTCGACTCGCGCCGTCATCTGGAGAAAAGCGGCGAGTCCATCCGCTTCAACGCCAACGACTACCATACCCTCTCGACAGAGGAACCATCAAGAATTCAAAGGAATTTTCGATCTACGCCTAGGACGCACGAGCCTCGACTGGCTCAAGTCTGCATGGCAGGATCGGAACAAGCCTCGGAAACGGAACATAGCGCAACATAATCGGCGTCTCACGGGAATCTTGGAACCGAGCGAAGGAGGCTATGCGAACGAGCAAGCCACCCGCAGCCGGGGCTTCACACGAAGACATGGTTGCCTACCACTATCACTTAGTGAGAGCAGCCACGACCATCAAAGATGCTCGGATAGATCTGGCCCGCTGAAGAAGAGCGTCGGATGAGTCGAGCCAAAGACGAGCCGGGCTGTCCATAACACCCTCGGTTGGAGCCCGACCCGCGAGGAAGGGACACGCATCTACATCCAGGAACAATGAATCCCTGGCCGGGACCAGCAGATCAATCACTCCTTCTCTCATGCGAGTCGATGACGACGGCAATGTCTACCCGTAGACTCCCGCTGCCGCGGTTCTAGCCGCAGCAACTTACATGCAGATGAATCAACCGACGGAAAGTGACCCTCGGGCGGAGCAGTATAAACAAGTACGCAAGGGACTAGGACTGGCAGCCGCAAGGTTCGCCGCCTATGATCGAAAGAAAGCCGCAGAGCAGCTGGAGAAGGAACAGGAGAAAGAGAAAGAGAAGGATAGAGAAGCATCCCGCAAACATAGGAGCACTTCGCCAAGAAGGGATAGATCGCCACGTCGTGGCCGAGGAAAAGAAGCACGGCGCCGTGATGACAGTCGAAGCAGCAGCGAAGGCAGTCCGAGAGACAAAAGCTCGCGACATCACAACAGCCGCTCGCGAAAGCGAAGCAAGGAGCCAAGGAAGGACGCCGACCGCGATCGGCCAGGACATGACGCGCGATCGGACATCGCACAAAATAAGGTAGATAAGGCAAGGGCTTCGCGATATCGCGGGCGCTCTTCGTCCAGCTCCTCGGATGATGCAACCTGCGGTGCGCTCTACTTTGCCCGCAGCATCCGCGAAGCACCTTTACCCAGAAGATTCAAACTCAGCACGGAAGTGACAAAGTACGACGGCTCACTCGAGCCTTCTCAATGGCTAAGCGATTACCTCACGGCAGTAAAATGCCAACGTGGGAACAAGAATACGGCTATGCAATATCTCAATTTGCATCTCGTTGGCGCGGCCCGCAGCTGGCTGGAAAGAAGACCAAGATCTTGTTACGCATCATGGGATGACTTACACCGCGACTTTTGCAAAAATTTCCAGTCGACTTACAAGAGGCCGGCCACCATTGAAGAACTGCGAGCATGCAAGCAGAAAAGCGGTGAGTCTACCCGCGAATATATCCAGCGGTGGACCACGCTCAGAAACACTGCGGGAACCATCTCGGAAGAAGTGGCGATTGAGGCCTTTGCGAAAGGCGCCCGAAGAACTGCTTTCAGAGAAGAGCTAGGCAGGGCTGCACCCAAAACTATTGGGGAGCTAATGATCATAGCCGAAAAACGGGCTAACAGAGAAGACGCAGTGCGCAACGAGAGAGCATCATCACCTGCGCACGATGAAGACCGCCATGGCCGAAGGAAAAGGAGGAAATATTACGATCACGAGGATCGAGAGGAGCTGGTAGCGGCGGAATTCACACGAAGCCGCGACTCCGGTCGTCGTGGGAATCGCGAGTGGAGACCGAAAGCTGAAGAAAAATCTCCCGAGGAAGACCTCGATGGATACTGCTCGCTACATCTATTTACAGATAAGCGCACGGGCAAAATTAAGGCAACACACCTTCTTAAGGATTGCCGAAAGTTTATTGATATCTCAGAAGCCCTCGAAAGAAAAAGAAACGCAGCCACTCAAAATTACCCACCGCTTCCAGGAGGAGGCCACCAAGGATTCCAGCCGCCACAACCCCTACCTCCACCAGCAAATCCAAACATTGCATTAGCTGCGCTACCCGCACCACCTGCACAAAACTCCGGGGCCAATGCATACCCGAATCCAGCAGGGCAACTCGCGATGATACAGAAGGTATGTCCATCCCGCAGAGCTCAAAAGACTAAAACAAGGCAGTTGTGCATGGCTGTGCAGACTCCGCCAACAAAGCCCGAATACTTGAAGATGGCGGAGCAACCAATCACATTTTCGATGAAAGATCACCCGCCACGAGTCCATCGACGAGGACACGCCGCCCTCGTCATTCAAGCACAGATTGGCAACTACGACTTGGCCCGCGTATTCATGGATGGTGGCAGTGGCATCAACATTATTTACGCGGATACACTCCGTCGGATGAACAGGAATCTGGACGGCCTCGCGGAATCAGAGACATCCTTTCACGGGATAGTTCCGGGAAAGGCAATCCGTCCACTCGGCACAATCAACTTAGAAGTTGTGCTGGGCACTCAAAGCAACTACAGAAGAGAATTCCTCGACTTCGAAGTCGTCGACTGGCCTTCACAGTACCACGCCATTCTTGGTCGAACAGCGTTCGCCAGATTCATGGCAGTACCACACTACGCCTACCTGAAGCTCAAGTTACCTGGAGACTATGGTGTGATCACAATCGATGGAGACTTTCAGAAATCCAACAAGTGCGACATTGAATTCAACGAAATCGCAAAATCTTTCGGGATGCAAGAAGAACTTCAAGAGCTGGCAAAAACCACGGATCACTCCGTGATGCCCCTCACGAAGAAAAACGCGTCGGAGCTGGAGTTCAGCGCCAACAGTGATACCCGAAAGCATCAAGTGCACCCGACAGATTCTGCGAAGACAGCGATGGTCTCAACCACCCTCTCGCAAGCATAGGAAAGCGCGCTCGTCAAACTTCTCCGTGAGTACTGGGAAATTTTCGCCTGGCAGCCCTCAGATATGCCAGGAATACCCAGGGAGTTTGCCGAGCACTCACTCGAAGTCTTTCCAGATGCCAAACCCATCAAACAGACTACTCGACGATTTTCAGAACCCAAGCAGAAGGCGCTCGGAGAAGAAGTAAACAGGTTGCTAGCAGCAAATTTCATCAGGGAGATCAAGATATCCACCTGGTTAGCAAATCCAGTGCTGGTCCCCAAGAAAAACACGGACATCCTTCGAGTATGCATCGACTACACGTCGTTAAACAAGCACTGCCCCAAGGATAACTTCCCCCTCCCGCGAATCGACCAGATCGTGGATTCTACGGCTGGCTGTCAGATCCGGATGAAACGGGAGGACGAAGAAAAGACATCATTTATCACGCCACACGGCGTATATTTCTACACGACAATGCCCTTCGGGCTCAAGAACGCAGGCGCAACATACCAGCGCTGCATGCAAAAATGCCTCGCCAAGCTCATTGGCAAAAACGTACAAGTGTACGTTGACGACATCGTCATCAAGACTCGATTTGAGGACACACTCCTCGAAGACGTTAGAGAAACATTCGACGCCCTCAACGCATACAGGATCCAGCTCAACCCGACGAAATGCGTCTTCGGCGTCCCAGCTGGAAAACTTCTCGGGTACCTGGTATCCGCCAGATGCATCGAAGCCAACCCAGAGAAAATACAAGAAATATTGACTATGAAGGAGCCAACCAATCTACGCGGAGTCCAGCAGCTCGCAGGGCGACTAGCCGCTCTGAGCAGGTTCATCGCCCGATTGGGAGAACAAGCGCTACCCTTCTACAAGCTGCTGAAGAAGACGGACAAATTCGAGTGGACACCAGAAGCTAAACAAGCGTTCGCAGACTTGAAGCAGTCATTGCAAAGCAGGCGCGTCCTTGCAACACCGCAAGAAAGGGAGCCACTCTACTTATACTTAGCCGCCACAAACCAGGTCATCAGCACAGCAATCGTAGTCGAACGACCTGAGGAGGGCAAGGCATACGGAGTCCAACGACCAATCTATTACATCAGTGAAGTGCTCTCGCCATGCAAACAACGATATCCTCATTACCAGAAGCTCGCATATGGAGTTGTTCTTACAACCCGAAAGCTCAAGCACTATTTCCAGGAACACGCCATCATAGTGGTTAATGATGCGTCACTCGGGACAATCATGAACAACCCTATGGCATCCGGAAGAATAGCCAAATGGAGCATCGAGCTGGGCGCTTGGGACATCACGTATGCAGGACGCAACGCAATCAAGTCCCAGGTACTCGTGGAATTCTTAAGCGAGTGGACAGAGTTACAAACGCCCGGACCGCCTGAGTACATGAGCAACTGGATAATGTACTTTGACGGATCCAAAAGAAACGAAGGAGCGGGAGCTGGAATCGTCCTCATATCGCCTAGGGGAGATAAGCTGCAATACGTCTTACGATTGGACTTCCCACCCGATGATCCAGCACCGAACAACGACGCAGAATATGAAGCCCTGTTGCACGGGATGAAGATGGCAGTCGCTTGCGGAGCTACTCGACTAATGATCTACGGCGACTCCAATCTCATCGTGCAGCAAACAATGAAGGAATGTGATGCAATTGCTGAAAACATGATCGCATATCGCGACATGTACAACCTACTCGAATGGAGCTTCAAGGGATGCGAGCTGAAACACATTGCGAGATCCAGCAACGAAGAAGCAGATAGACTGGAAACATGGGTTCCACAAACACACCCATACCGCCAGGAATATATTTCGAACAGATGATCAAGCGCTCAGTCAAAGTCAAAAAAGCTGCAGGAGCACCCGCAGCACCAGAAACAGAGGTCAGCCCGCAAGTTGCCATCATCGAGCTTATTCATAACATTTCACGACAGGTTTTTCTGGTCGAGCCAGTCTGGACGCAGAAGTACCTCGACTACCTGTCCTCTAGACAGCTCCCGGCCGATCCTCGCGAGGCTCGACAAATAATCAGGCGCAGTAAATCCTTTCAGGTAATCAACGGAGAATTATACAAGCAAAGCATCTCGGGTATACTTCAGCGCTGCATCGCACCCGAGGATGGCAAAGAATTACTCCAGGACATCCACCAAGGAGACTGTGGGCATCACGCTAGTTGGAAAACAATCATGGGAAAAGCCTTCCGAGCAGGATTCTATTGGCTCACGGCAGCCAAGGACGCAAAGGAGCTAGTCGAACGATGCAACGCTTGCCAGCGATTCGCACCAAGACCACATGCACCTGCTACGGAATTGCACATGATACCCATCGCCTGGCCCTTTGCACAGTGGGGCTAGACATGGTAGGACCACTACGCAAGTCCACGCCGGGTGGATATACACACTTGCTGGTCGCAGTTGACAAATTTACCAAATGGATCGAGGCCATGCCAGTAACTTCGGCTAGCGCCCAATGCGCCGTCAAGTTCCTCGATTCCATCGTATGCAGATTTGGGGTACCACACGATATCATTACAGACAACGGCACAAACTTCACGGCAAAGGAAACACAACAGTTCTGCGAGGAAAATGGCATCAACTTCAAGTTTGCTTCAGTTGCCCACCCGCAAACGAACGGACAAGTCGAAAGATCCAACGGCTTAGTTTCAGCTGGCATCAAGAAACGTCTACTCGATCGTCTACAACCAGCAGCAGGACATTGGGCCGAAGAGCTACCCTCCGTACTATGGAGCCTCCGCACAACTCCAAATCGATCCACAAACTACACGCCATTTTTCATGGTATACGGGGCAGAAGCGGTCCTTCCCGAGGATGTTAGGTTCAGCGCACCAAGAGTCGTGGCTTACAGCGAAGAAACCTCCAACAGGGCACTCGCGGAATATATGGATGCACTCGATGAGATGCGTGATATAGCGCTCGCAAGATCCGCAGTATATCAACAATCACTGCGAAACTATCACAGTCGCCGAATACGCCACAGAGCATTCGCGGTAGGAGATCTAGTGCTGCGGCTCAAACAGAAGGAGGGACACAAGCTCGAGCCACCATGGGAAGGACCCTTCGTCATACACGAAGTTATCCCAGGTGGCGCCTACAGGCTGAAGAACCCATCGACTGGAGGAATCTATTCCAATCCTTGGAATATCGCACACCTCCGCAAATTTTATCCCTAGATTTACTTGTTTTCACAAACAAATAAGGCTATACTAGCCACTCTTGTAGCTCGAATACATGATCGCAATAAAATACATGGTTTCTCAACCATATTTACTCGAAGATTATTCATTCTTATATGCTAAAATAGTTACAGGTACACACCCCATAAACACACGGGGATTACGCCTACAACTAAGCATAACAGGAAAATTTATACATACAAGGTCATACACCTTAAAACAGTTTTTGCAAACTATACAACATCACAGGATGTACACATCCAACAATCAATCATGGCGAAAAGCGTTCTCAGTCGCCAACACTCTATCTACTTCCTCAGAGGTCAGCCGAATGATTTTCTCCGCTGCTCGACGAACAACATCATAATGCGGCGAAATGTCATCGATTGGACCGTCTGGAAGCCTAGCTACGGAGTTAAAATTTATCTCAGGATGCCATATCCGGACGAAGGAGAGGGCCACCACCGCACCGCAAGTCATTTGATTGCGCACGCACTCGCGAATCTCTCCCTCTTGCCCGAACAGCCTCAGGAGATGGCTCCAGTCTTCAGGACCCCTTTCCAGCGGGTAGAACGCAGCGTTCATCGCGATCAAGACCTCGTGAAAAGAACTCACGAGAACTTTTACCTGGGTGATACGGAATTTCAAAGTAGCCAGCACGAAACCTCGACTGCGATCAGACCAAAAGTTATTCGCATGAGGCTTCGAGCTGCCAGCTTCTTCAAGAATGTGGTTTTCTACCCACTGTTTTTCCTCCCTATCATCCGGCTTAACAACTGAAGAGCAAATATGCACGATTAGTCAAGGAAACAAGACAAATAAGACTAGGGGGCTGCATTACTTACACAGCAAGTCCCTAGCGACGGAGGCCAATTCGTCCATCAGAAATTGTTCGCGTTCAGTCGCCAGTCTTTGCTTGGACTTCGCCACATCGGCTACCCCGCGCAACGCTTTCAACCTGCGCTCACCGTCAGCTACACGATCACGAAGACCTGCCAAAGACCCCACAGCGGTGACAAGCGGATTTGTTGGAGCAGCAGGTCCACCTGAAGGTTCTGCGGCCACCCCGGATACCTGAAAAGCACAAAGAAGATTAAAAGGAATAAGGTGCCCCACTCGAGATTTATTTACCACCTATTCGACAGGTGCTCGGGGGCTACTCCCATCGGGAGCTTACGATCAATCGCGGGAAACATTTCAGCAAAAGCATGTCGATTAAAATATTGAAGAAACGGGAGCACATCCCAGAGTTATTACAATCGAAGTTGCAAGATACAAACGAACTAAACTAAGAAGCTACAGTGGTACTCGCACTCGCGGCAGTCGCCCCTCCCTTAAGTCGAGCAAACAGCTCAGATAACTTCCGAGCGAGGACAGCGGCTGGCTCGCCAAAACGACGAAGCCCTACCTTTTTGCCCGTGGAAGGATCGACTGGGAGATCCGAGTAGGCCTCCTCTAGGCCGCTAACTCCATGCGCTAGCGCAAACTGGATGGCCGTCTTCGCCCCAGACTCCGACTGAGCGACCGCGTAGGCATCGAGGAGATTGCTCTCCGAGAAGATCTTCAGCAGGTCACCTAGCGCGGGTGGAGATGAAGCATTGATGAGAAGGCGACCATGCAGCTGCGTCAACACTTCAGTAGCGTTGCCGACTAAGGAGCAAACCCCTGCAGCATGCCTCCTAAGCTGGGCGCAACAATCTGTCAATGCGTCCACTCGAGGAGTCCCAGCAAGCTCCAGGGGGACACCCAGAAGACCTAAGAACAAAAAAGGGTGTCAGTCCGAAAGATCTACCAAGACAAAAAAGAGGAGCGTAGAAAAGTACAAACTTACCCGCAAAGCGCTCAGCAAGGGGACGAATAAAGTTGACAAGATTGGCATCCGCCTTGGCGCCAGCATCCTCCAAGTTCTTGAGGGCATCCTGGGCAGCCCCAAGTTTTCCCTCGTAATCAGCATTTAACATGCGGGAAGACTCGAGCTCCTGCCGGGCACTCGCCAGTTCTGCCTCTAGAGTTGCTGCCTGGGCGGAGGCTTTGTCTTTTTCGGTCTTCGAAAACTCAAGTTGAGCTGCACGACAACATTTATCAGAATTGAAAAACGGATGGGAAAAATACAAAAAGAAGAAGAGGGCCGAGCTTACCTCGAAGAAGTTCATTTTCAGAGATGAGTCGACTACGGTCCGATCGAAGGAACGCGCAGTTAGACTCAGCAAGAACAACACGGCGCCCAATCGCCGTGAGGGAGTCGATAAGTGTCTGCGGGCAACACGAAAGTGGAAATCAGAAGAGTAAAATTTGAGCCTATACTCGATTGTAAACATTCGAGTATAGCCTCGGGGGCTACTCCCATCGGGAGCACTGTCGTGCACCCGATAAAATCAAGAAGAAGCAAAAGACAGACTTTGAGCCTGTAGCCGTTCGCATGCGATCAACTACAGCCTCGGGGGCTACTCCCATCGGGAGCACTGTCGTGCACCCGATAACAAACTAAAGGAAAGTAACAGAATTTACCTGGCCCTTGGCGCGGGAAACAGGATCTGCTGAGCTACCCGTCGCCTCCTTTGAAGCCGAAGCTCCGACAGCAGAACTAGGAACTCCATGCTCCGTAGTCGCTACTTTGGGGGCTACGCTGGGTGAATTCTGGATAGTGCCAGCAGTAGGAACTTTATCCACAGCTCCTGCCTTACTCTTCCTTTTGGGAGGAAGGGAAGAGGCGTACCTGCGAGGACTAATGGTTTGCAGGCTGCAACAAAAGACAAAGTGTTAACATAGATGCAAAGGAAAATGTTCGAATAAGAACGAGAAGAAGGAAACTTACTCATCTTCGTCGTCCTCCTCATCCAGCATATCCGCATTCCAGGCGGTCTGGATAACTGGGAATGAGGAGGAAGGAGCGCGCGTCCGCAGAGGGGTAGCGTTGATGGGCTCCTTCCCGGGTGACTCTCCCAAGGAGTTGTCCTTGGAGGTGACCTCATCACCTTCCACCCGACGGCGCTTCTGATAATCTCCACCCGAGTCCCCGATGTCATTCGAAGAATCTTGATCAGAGCTCGAAGAAGCGTCCGCGACCCTGGTGTCGGCCGGGGCATCCAGATTACTCGCCAATAACTCTGAGGCCTCCGCCCCGGATACAGGAGGGTAGCAGGTGGCCATGGATAAACTCTATGGAAGACAGAAGAAAGCAAGGGAAAATTCAATCGACTGAAACTCAGAACAAACAAGAAAGCAAAAGAAGAGAAGAAGAATAAACTCACCGCGGCTGACGGAAGCTTCGACGCGTCGAAGGCTGCGACTGCGCAGTCGGGGAATTTCTCTCCCATCTTTAGGCTAGTGATAGCCGCGATCTTCTTCTCAAACTCGACGTTCGAGAGCTCCTCGCGACTCACTCGGCTAGGATCCTCGGAGCCTTGGTACTCCCACATCGTGGAAGGCCTGTGCTGCAGAGGTTGGATCCTGCGCTTCAGAAAGATACTCGCCAGATGCAGCCCGTTGAGTACAACTCCAGCAGTTTGATCGCGGAGAGCTGTCACCCTTGCGAGTAGAGGTGCGACGACCTGGGTTTCTTCAGTCGACAACTTGTGCGCCCAGGATTTCCGCCTCTTCAAAACAGTGAACGGGTGGAATTCCATGATCCCACCCGAGCTGTTGTCGATGACGTAGAAGCATTTTTTTCCTCCAGCCCTGCGCGGAGTTGATGAAGTACATGCTGAAGTAGCTGGTCTCCGATTTTGCTTGGATCCCAAAGCCACCCGTGCGCAGCGCCTCGCCGAGTTCGGAGTCTACCCACGATTTCTCGCGGAAGATCCGAACTTTGAAGAGGGCCTTCCAGAGCGTCCAATGTGGGCGAATGCCAAGGAAGCATTCGCAGAACACGATGAAGCACGATATGTGCTGCACCGCGTTCGGAGGGAGGTCGTGAAGCTGTATGCCATAGACATACAGCAACCCGACAAGAAACGGATGGAGGGGAAAGGAAAGACCGCGAGACACGTGGTCCGCGAAGACCACGCGCTCATTCGCTTGCGGGTTGGGTACCTCTTCTTTCTTTCCGAGGCGCACCCGCTTCTCGCATTCCGCCGGCAGCAGCCCCTCCCGCTGCATCTCCTTGATGCTCTTCGCGGCGGTGTTGGGCGAACGCCAGTCGCCCAAGCGCGGCGCAGGTTGCACGGAAGCTTCCCCGGATGCAGAAATGGCAGCGCTGCGTCTTTTACCCCCCGCCATTGCTGATGCGCACGAGCTCGGAGGAGAAAGAAGATGAGCGCGAGGAGGAAGACGGATTGGAAGACGAAGGCTGAGAAAGTTTTACCGCACAGCAAAGGCCCGTACTTATACACGGAACGAGTCGATGCTGGCCACTCGATGCGCCACGTGGCGCCCATCGCCGCCACCACGTGTGAAGATGAAACGAGGAGGCGGTGAGTGTTGTTTTGTGCCACGATCTTAACAGAAGATCGTGCGCATTTACTGCACGGTTTCCGTAAAAATCGGGAGCGACGTCTCGTTTCCCAGTCAAAAAGCTGACTATGTGGGACAGGCTCTCTGCTCTCACTCCGTCACGTCCCATCGGGAGAAGAAAAGTGCGCCATGACGTCGTAGCGTGCATCATCAATTTGAAGAAAGCTTCGAATGGAAAGTCCAAACACGAAAACAACTTCGTATGGACAATATTCCTTCGAATAGAAGCAACCTTTTCATGAACAAATCATGAGGCAAGACTACTTTAAAAACGAAGGAAAATACCCTACACACGAAAACTCTTTCGTATGGGCACAATCTCCCAAACATGAAACCTCTTTCGTATGGATAGAGAAACTACTCATTCAAAAATTACACGAGTAGGCAGAACCTATTCTTTTCTCACTCGCATGATATTTACATCATAAAAACCTGGATTGTTCGGCCGACTAGGCACATCCGGATGCCATATTCTTCGAGTATGAAGGTAAGACCCGAAAGATCTCTCTTGAGGGCCTGGAATCGCACTCAAAGCTGCGTCCTCCGGTATGATTCCTTGTCAACAACACGAAGAAAAATCCCAGCGGACGCGCCGGGTACCCCCATAGGTTAAGTTCGACTCGATAAGGCCACAACGGCCCAGTCGCAACAATCACCTTACCGGGTTCGAGTCGGAGGTCTCGAATCTGTGTAGGCCAGAAATGTTTTTGCCCTAGTCGCAATTAATTGGCCCTGATCTTTCGGGAGAGCCAAGCTACTGCGCCACAACCTTCTGCGATAAAAAGCCGTAAAAGTAGGCACTTACATTGCTCGATACTCGAGTATGAAGAACACATTATACAGGGTACACGCCCTCTAAAACAGGAAGCAGCCAAACTGGTTATCCACAAGAAAGAAACCAAGATAGTTTTGACCGTCTACTCGACTGGAAAAAACCCACTCGAGCAAACGCTCGGGGGCTACTGACGAAGACATGGATCTTGGACCCTGCGGGTAAGGACACCCCCTCTCAGGCCCAAGGTTAAGGCCCAAGAAGAGGAGCCCTTGGAGTGTTCCAGAAGGCCCACGTGAAGCCCACCCGTACTAACTTGCGGGTTAAGTTAGGAAATATGTAACCGACCTAAGGTTAGAGTTCGAGTCCTCTCCGGGTAGGGTTTGAGACCTGGCCACCTATATAAGGCCAGGAGAGCCACCGGTAGAGGACCAAGCAACATCGCAACACCAAAGCCTGAACTCGAGGTCATACTCTCGATTCGAGCAACCACCATTGTAACCGATCTACTCATCAATACAGATCAACAGAGGCAGGAGTAAGGGTTTTACCTCTACGAGGGCCCCGAACCTGGGTAAATCTCGCCCCCTGTCTAGCCGACGATTCCACCAGCGCTCATGAGTTCTCCTAGTCAAAACCTGATAGGGTCACCTAAGGGATTTGTAGAGTCAGAGATTCGACAAGGGGTATCAATAGTGAAAGTGAATTAGGACGTTATGGTGAAGTTCATTGGAGAATAGGGTGAGGCCTTTGTGGCAAAACTTATACGCCTCCAACGAGACTTACTCCCCTATAAAGGAGAAACTCAGGAATACAACCTTGTCTCCGCGTGCTTCCATTATCGGTTACATGTATCATTTACCTTTACTTGTGTTTGTATCTTGCTTAGCGTACCCCTTGACATATAGGTAAATTCACCTTAGTTGCATATCTAGAGAATTTACCTTTGTGTTAAGCCTAAATCAAAAAAAAAAAAAAATTTGCAGGTAGCACCTATTCACCCCCCCTCTAGGTGTCTATACTATCCGTTCACTAAGAGCATCTCCAGCCGTCCCCCACGAGCCCCTCCAGAGCCGCTTTTTTGCGTCGGTATGCCGTTTCGCCGGTTTGGGCCAAAGTAGCGCCCGACGAACCCAGGCCGAACGCAGCGCGCTGGGGGCTGCTGGGGGCTACGGCGGAAGTGAAATCGCGTTTGTGGACCAGCATAGTTAGGCGAAGGGTGAATTTTCCACGCCCTATTTATCCTCCCACGCCGCATACCGCCCAACCCAGATCTCTCCCTTGCCGATGTCAGCGACACCCCTCCACCCCCAGCCGCCGTGCCGTCGCTAGAATCCCATTCCGCCGCCACAACTACCCGTCGTAGACACGCCAACCTCCATCCCTCCTATGGACGAGCTTGCCGCTTCCAGGCGAGGCACATGCAGCCCAATTTCCACCACGCCTGTGAGGTGTTCGGCGTTTTTCCTCTTTGGCAATGGACTCCGACGATGAGGAGATGTTCACCGCTCTGATGGACGAGGAAGCAAGGCAGCCATCGGCGACGACGAGCACCTCATGTGCCTCGCCGCTCTAGCGCCCTATTCTCGCAGAACGTGAAGCCCCGGCGTGGTAGATCAAAGTTTGGTCGCCAGAAGAGCAAGGAGAGATAGCGGGTAGAGGGCTACTGCATCCTCTACGCCGACTCCTTCGCCGATGCTCCATTCCACGGCGAGGCAGTGTTTCGGGCCAATTCCGAATGAGTCGGAAGCTCTTCCTTGACATTGTGCATGCCATTCGGGAGTTCAACAACTATTTCATTTGCAAGATGGATTGCACTGGGACGATTGGATTCACCTCTATCCAGAAGTGGACTGTGGCTATGAGGATGCTTGCATACGGCGTTCCCGGCGATACCCAATATGAATACATGCGCATGGCTTAGTCCACCGCCTTTGATTGTTTGAGGAGGTTCTACAAAGCATTGGTGGCAGTGTTTGGCCCAAGGTACTTGGGATCACCCAACACTGAAGACACTGTTCGGATCCTAGCACAGAATGAAGCAAGAGGATTCCGAGGATGCTTGGAAGCATGGACTGTATGCATTGGGCATGGAAGAACTGCTCGTTTGCTTGGCAGGGGATGTACAAGGGCGTGAAAGGAGCTTGCAGTCTGATACTTGAGGCAGTGGCTACATATGATCTTTGGATTTGGCACACCTTCTTTAGCATGCCTGGAACTCACAATGACATCAAAGTCCTACTGTTCTCCCTGGTGTTTGGCAAGCTTGTTGAACGCCATGCCCCTCCGATGAACTATGAGATCAATGGCCACCAGTACAACAAGGGATACTATCTAGCAGATGGTATCAATCCAAGATGCTCAACATTTGTGAAGACTATCTCCAACCCAGTACCAGGAGGCAAGCAGTCTTGGTTTGCTCAGCGCCAAGAGGCTTGCTGGAAGGATGTCGAGGGAGCATTTGGTGTGCTTCAATCTCGGTTTGTTGTTGTCCGGTACCCTGCTCTGACTTGGTCCAAGGAGCAGATGTGGGAGGTGATGAACTGCTCTGTGATCTTGGACAACATGATCATCGAGAACGAGCGTGATGAGCTAGTGCTTGACATTGAACCATATTTCAGACAGGGTCCTCTTGCAGCTGTTGATCATCAGGTGCCGGCAGTTCGGAATGCATATCTAGCTATGTGACAGCAGATCCGAGACCCCCAGGTGCACCAAGAGCTGCAGCGTGATCTGGTGGATCATCTCTGTAGATCAAAGGGAAATCTTAGTTTGATGTGTTGTTATTTGTGCTCAAAACTTGTTAAATTACGTTGAAATGTTTGATTTTCGTCGATTTGTGTGCCAAATTTGTGATAAAAAATATGTTATATCAAATCTGTGCCGAATTTGGTCGAAATTCATGGACTGGAGTGTATTCCGAACGTGTGACGAATTTGTGCCGAATTTGGGCGAAAACCGACGAATCTAGGCCAAATTAGGTCGAAAACGAAACGGTTGGGGGAGTGCGCCTTGTACACGGCTGGGAACTGTAGCCCCTATCCAGTGCGATAAATAGCGCCGGGCGCCCCCCGGGAGGCGCTATTTAGCGCCGAAAAATTGTTCTGGGGGACGAACGGCTGGAGATGCTCTAAGAATCCAAGAGTTTCGCTTTGTTTCGTCAAAATTGCCGCTCTTTCTTCGGGACACGGCAGGCGCGTGGCGCGACCCAGTTCCTGCCGCCATCTCCCCCACGCCCGGCGCGGCGTGGACGCGCGGGCCCTTCACTGCGCATTGGTGAGGCCGCGTCCTTCGAGGTCGAGGAGGAGCCACTGGAGGATCCCCCAGTAGTATGACGAGGACGACGACGAGGAGGAGGCCATGCCCCAACCCAACGAGGAGCTGGAGCTGGCCATGGCCATCACGACGTCTAAAAGGGAGGCCGAGGAAGCGGCCGCGGCGGAGGCGAGGGCCGTAGCCGAGGCCGTGGCCGCGGAGGAGGACGACGAGGAGGAGCGCGACGAGAACCGGCCGTGGGAGCCCTGGTTCTTGCCATTCGTCGGCATGAGCTGGCAGCGGACAGGGCCACCGCTGGAGCTGCCGGTGGCGCCAGCGCAGCCACCCACCCCTCCGCGAACCTCGGGGCTGCCGGCTCACCTCGTCGACGACCCAGAGTACATCATCCTCGAGTAGGATGCTCCGGCCACCGCATGCCACTGGCCAGTTTAGTTTTTTAAAAAAATATTGTAAAAATATGGACCCTTCTGGGCCCTACCGTATCTATGCAATGTCCTTTCCTAAAATGAGCAAACCCGTAGGGAACATCTGCTCCGGTCCATGTCCGCACAGCGCGGACGCAGGGGCGGAGCCAGGATTTAGATATCGGGGGGGCGAGCCACTGAAGGTCGCCAGTGAAGTACTTCTATCGTTTATCAAGATACCAAGCCAGAAATAAAAAACGATATTTCCATGTATTTGCCAAAAGAATGACATGAATATATGTTATCTCTATCTCAAATCATATAACGTAGGTATTTAATAAAACAAACACAAAACTACCGTTTAAGAATTCAGACTTAGATCTACTACTATTGTCAACACTTGGATATGAAATTTCAGCGGCACGCCAGATTGGACGTTTAAACAATTGGCTTGAAAAACATCTTATTATATTCATCTTTTTAGGAACTAGTATATCCATTTTCTTCATTTGTTACTAAAAAATTATTGGAAAAATTACAAGAGGGAATTGATCATGTAAGCACGTACATGTGTGTATCCTGTCTGTACATGATTGATAATTCGGTGGTGATTTCATGGGACGGATCCATGTCGCAAACGATACGGCGTCCGGGTAACTAAGATCACCGGCGTTGCCATATCCGCCGCTACTCGCCGGCCATCTGCCATCCAAGTTTGGCCGTTTTCGAGCAAGAACAGCATTAGGGCAGCCAGATCGATTGTATTGTGATGTTTGAGAGGCGAGAGGAGACGTCGATTTCTGGCCTAAGAAGTTAGCTAGATGGGTTGTTGCCTATTGATTGCTGGGGCTGGATGCGTAAGACAGACTTCCACTAGCTTTGGGCTCAAATATTAAGAGAAATACATAGTTATGAGCAGCTATTAGCATGTATATACCAGTATTATACGATTAGTATATGCTGCAATATGTTAGGGGGGGGCGAACCATTGAGGGGGGTCTGACCCCTGCTAGCCCCCTCTTGTCTTCGCCCCTGCGCGGACGGCTGCTCAAACATACAAATTTCGAAGGCTTGTCAAGGAGATGACCTTTAGTTCTCAGAATGCGATTGGGCGCACGCCCCATCGGTGCAGAGAAGCGTGTACGAGCACCCTAAATCGACGATATTTCAAAAAGTTGCAACAATAGGGACGGATGAATGATGGCCACCTGCTTTAACGGCGCCGTGCCCCCTCCCGCCGTAACAACGATCGCCCCCTTTAGGTTACAAGGCGATAAAAAAAGTAAAGGTAAAAAAAAAAAAAGCTACTCGTCCTACTGCCTACGCATGAGCCATGAGAGGCAGCGCCGGGCTCAGGTTCTTCCCATCCAGACCTCCACACGAGCGAACCATGCGGGCGGCACAGTGAGGACTCGTGGTTTCATCCGGGGTCCGGCCAGCGAAGGATTCGAGAAGGGAGCAGCCGAACAGGGCCGTGTGGCGTTCGGCCCCCACTTCGCTCCGTGCCGGGCTGACACGCCGCCGATGTAGCGGAACAGGGACGACGTGTCCTCCGGCTTGCCTTCAATGGCGAGCAGGATCGGTGCATATTATCGGTCTGTACGTAGGAGCGGCGTCATCTGCGGCCGGCAACGAGGTGCATGCATCGGTCGCGTCGGCGCTCGTCAAAGGGAAGAAGACGTCGAGACAGCCTCCTTGCTCTGGCACCGGTCCCCCTGGCTTGGCAACAAGGAAGGGCCAGGGGTTGTCACAGTTGCGGACTTGTGGGGCTGGTCGAGAAGAGCTTCCTAGTCGCATGGCAGTTCGTTTTACAGGCGCATCAGTGATTCTGTTTTGGCCTGTTTTAACTTGGCCAACTCTCGTTTTTTACTCAATGATTGATGACGAAGACGAGGCAGAGCTCCTCGTGTTTGCTCACTTGAAAACTGCATCGGAAAGGCAAATCTTTTGCCTTGTTTAAAAAAAAATTATGCACCTCAAAGGAATTTTACATGAAACGTCACGATTCTTGCAGGAACGGCAAACCCAGGGAATTTTCTTAGTCCCCGCTTCACTGGTCACAAGCAACTTCGTAGCAAGCAATAAACTTAGCACAGCAGCAGCAGGACGAAATGCTAGGTAAGAACTGCAGTGGATGAAATTGTACCCAAACTCCAATTCAGGATGAAACTGAGCCCCAGCTGCCGCTCGACCAATAAAAAAGTTCAAATCAGAGAGCCGAACGGTGACATAAATATGCACCGAAAAAGAGCAACTACCTCCGGTCCGATAAAACTGTCGTGCATATATACCGACCTAGTATTAATGTGGTATACAAGTTCCAACATTTATTCCGGACCGGAGGGAGTAGTATTTGCACCGAAAAAGTGGGTGTACCATTTCTCACATGGACATACCATGTGAGGACTCAGACCAAAAGTAGCTTCGCACAAGCAAGTTTGGAAGGTTTCTTCGAACTGGGAAAAATATGCATAGCACTAACAATCCGCAACACGTTCTTGATTTCCCACCAGCAAAGTGAAAAATGAATGGGGAGAAACCAATCAGGACTGCACCTGTAGCTTTTTATCGTCTTTCAACACTCATTCACGTAAAGATCCAAAAAAAAGTCATCCAGATTCGTTTACAGCAATTCATTTACATGGCAACTGATAAACCCTTCGCAAAAAACTACTCCTAGGTCATAGCACATAGGAAGTGCAGCTAAGGAGCGAAATTCTGGGACTTGCAAATAGCATGTGCAGGACAGGCCAAGAATATTTCAAGATTATTTCATTCATTTGGTGCAACACTACGCAGAGCAGAGCTTAGAATAGCATCTGGAGTAATTTGAATGCCAATTATCTGTATCAAAATCAAATAGCAGCCCCCAGAAGTCTTAGATCCACAGGTCTAGCTCAAGGAGAGCGATGAAATTTGACATCATAAAGCACCTATAACATCTAAAGCATAATGACAAGAAAGGCCGAATAAATCAGCAACTGAGCAAGACACAGTGAAACAAAGAATTATACTCAAACATGTAGCTGCCGTGTCCCCTTCATATTTCAAAGCACCATAAAGCAAAGTACTCTCTTTTCGGAGAACTCTTCCAGGGAGAATCATACTCAAGTTTCCAACTCAGGATGAAACTGAACCGGAGCTACAGTTCGGACAACTCAATTCAATTCAGTGTGGTGGACATGGCTCCACTGTATCAAGGCGGGCAAGAGTAGCTGCGTGGGAGGACTCCATGAAACCGAAGTATTGTAAGAGTCCATTGAGAAAGTATAGGGTTGTGAGTATAAGGAGAGGTCAAGGGCTCTTGACTTGAACATCCATTATATAAGGATGACATGTATCCACGCCGGAGACAAGCAAAAACAACCAATCTAATCTATCCTGGTTAGTCTCTCTTCTCAACCTACTATCTACCCGATTCCTTGCAGCCTGTTATTGATCTAAGTCGACAACATTTGGTATCAAAGCCAACCATCATGGCTTTCGCTACCGAGAAGATGTCGTGGATGATACTTCACATCACGATTCAGCGTGGACAGAAAATAGATTTGGCGTATTGTCGCTCTTTCATAAAAGAGAAAATAGATTTGGTTAGTTTGCATGGCTTCCACGAGAAGAATGTGATCAAGGGGATGCCAATGGTATATCGGACAATGGGGAAATGGAAACAATCCTATTGCCAACTGAAATTCAGTGAGATAATAATGGGTGTTCCAACTATTCCTGAGAGGATTTCATGCAAATGTTTTTCCACTAAAAGGATTTTCCTGTGTCTTAAAGGGAATAGAGAAATCAAGGAATTCCTTTCATGGTGGTTGCAGTTACCTTGTTTTGCATCAAGAAAATCAAAGTCCAAGGAGTCTATAGTTGAAAGAGTATGCCTGTTGTACAAGAAATATGTATCTTTGCTAGCTAGAAATCAGGGTGACCTAGAGATATACAAGTTGTACTTGAGAGAATTAGGTAAGAGCTCTAGCAAAGTGAGTTATGAAGGATTTCAGCCCTGGCCGCCACCTTTCAGCCTTAGGACAAACTGCTCGTCTGAGAGGGGTGTACTGTTGTGGACATGGGTCCACGGTATCAAGAAGTCGATGAAAGAGAAGTATTGCAAGAGTCGATTAGGAGAGTATAGGATTAGGAAATAGACAAATTGTATAAGGAAAGGTCTAGGTCTAATCTTATCAAGAGAGGTCAAGGGCCTGAACACCCACTATACAAGGATGACATATCGACGTTGGAGACAAGCTAAAACAATAAATCTAATATATCCCTAAGTATTCTCTCTTCTCAACCTATGTCTACTCAATCTCTCGCAGCCATGCCATCTCGCTATCTTCAACATTTAGAGACCCAGAAAGTAACATGGACACATCGAAAATGAACTACTTGCGGTCTCACAGACCTGTTCAGTTGGCATCTAATCTCAAGAAGTGGGCAATTGCGAGGAAACAGACCAAAAGTAGCTTCAAACAAGAACCAGGGCAAAAGTACCTTCAAATAAATTCAAAGGTGGTGGAGAAAAATTGCAAAGCATTAACTGTGAGCAATGTATTCTAGTTTTTTCACAAGCAAAAATAAAATACTGAAGGTGGAGAAAACATCAGGATGCATTTGTAGCGTTCTACCATCTTTCAACAATCACCCAGATTTTCTTACGGCGATTCATTTTCATGGCAACAGCTGATATACCCCGGCAATTCAGTACATATTTTGATAGAAAATGTGCAGTCCTACAAAGTAAACCAGTTCAATGTTCAAGATTCTGGGACTTGAAAATTAGCATGAGCAGGATATATCAAAAATAACATAACATGAGATTATTTAATGCATTTCTGCAACACTGTGCAGAGCAGAGCTTATAAAAGCATATTATTTGAATGTACAACGCTTGATAACGAGTACGAATTCCCAGTGATCTTAGAACAACAGATCTAAGAGTGATGATATTTGACAACATACAGCAGCTAACATCTAAAGCATGATGACAAGAAAGGTAACATAAGTTAGCAACTGAACAAGACTACCTGAGAAACAAAGAATTCTCCCGTTATGAATATTGCCATGCTACTCACGTAAGATACTGTCAGCAGCAAATGAGCAAATAACCTACTGATGGCTTCAGTCGACGACAACAACAGGATCATATGAATAACCCATCTAATCAGTCTGATCTATGATCATGTCATGTCATCCGTCTTCATGGCTATCAAATCATAAATCCTTCTTGGTCTTCTTGTTCTTGCTGCCTTTGGGTCGACCACGCTTCTTCGCGCCTACCTTCATTGAGTTCACATTCATGGTCTTCACGGGTTTTGGCACCACTGGTACCTCTACTCTCGTGGGTATTACAGGGTCCGGCGCGGCTGGCATCTCCACTCTCGTGGGGATTACAGAGTCAGGCGCGGCTGGCACCTCCACTCTCATGCGCATCAAAGGTTCCGGCGCAGGTTCCAGCACCACTGGTGACTCCATTGCGGTACTAACGGGTGTCCCATTTTGAACACCAGCACCACCGTTGGCTTCCACACGACCATTGGTTCCGAGCCATGGCGCAATCAGCTGATCTGGTCCATCTCCCTGTGGCTGCTTACTGACCAGATTCTCAAATCCAGGGCACCCTGGGAACCCAATGGGGAAGAAGCCCCAGGTACAGTAGTACATGTCAGTGCCCGGCACAATGGGCGGTGCCTGGGTCATTGCCTCGGCTACAAATGGCTGGTGGCAGCTGGAGCATTGCAGTTTGCGCGCCTCGTAGATGCGGTCGTACTGGTGAATGTGGGAGCAGGCCCTGCAGATCGTCCAGAACGTCGATGGAGTTGAAGCGCCCGACTCCACGGGTGGATCTGCTGCTTCGGATGGTGGCTGGAGAGCTGCTCGCAGCGGACTCTGTTGTGTAGGCGATGGTGGCTGGTGAGCTGCCGGTACTGGGTTCTGCTGCGGAGACTGAGCTGTCGGTATTGGGCTCTGCTGTGGAGGCGGCCGTGGCTGCGGCGCTGCTGGTATCGGGCTCTGCTGTGGAGGCGGCCGTGGTTGCGGAGCTGCCGGCTTCGAGCTCTGCTGTGGAGGTGGCCGGGGCTGCGGAGCTGCCGGCTTCGGGCTCTGCTGTGGAGGTGGCCGTGGCTGCGGAGCTGCCGGCTTCGGGCTCTGCTGTGGAGGTGGCCGTGGTTGCGGAGCTGCCGGCATCGGGCTCTGCTGTGGAGGTGGCCGTGGCTGCGGAGCTGCCGGCATCGGGCTCTGCTGTGGAGGAGGCCGTGGCTTCGGAGCTGCCTGTACCAGGCTCTGCTGTGGAGGCGGCCGTAGCTGCGGAGGTGCCCATATCGAGCTCTGCCGTGGAAGCGGCGGCGGGGCAGCTGCTCTGGCTGGTGACTGGGGAGCTGCTCGCAGCGGAGTTGGCTGTGGAGGGAGCGGTGGCTGGTGAGTAGCCGGTATCGGGCTCTGCCGTGGAGACGGCCGTGGCTGGGGAGCTGCCCCAATCGGGCTCTGCTGTTGACGCGGCGATGGCTGCGGCTGACGCTGTTGCATAGGAGCGGGAGCGCGAGCTGCAGCGGCGGCATCCAGTCCGCTGTCGAGGGCGGATTTAAGTCCGGCGTTGGAGAGGAAGGCCCAGGCATCGGCAACGAGGCGGGCAGCCTCGGCCAGGGAGACCGAGGTGGGGCGGTCCGGGTGGGATCGGTTGAGGAGAAGGGAGAGGCGGCGGTAGCTGGAGTGGAAGACATCTGGGTGGCGGGAGGCGGGGATGGTAGGGTCGAGGCCGAGAACAGCGTAGGGATCGGGCTGTCCGTTGGGCATGCGGCAGCGCTGGGCGGCAAGGAGGACGTCGGCGGCGGCGTGGAGATCCTCGGCGCCCGGGGTACGGGGGTCGGCGGCGAGGGCCTGGGAGGAGAACTCCTTGCAGCCCTCGAGGTCCTTCGCCATTAGGAGCTTTTCTGCTACCCGCATCCACTGCTCCGCCTGCCGCCGTGCGCCGGCGGGGGGCGGATCCATTGCGGCTGGTGGGGTGAGAGTGAGATTGAGGAGAGGTGGGCAGAACTCGAATTGGGGAATTCGTGGAATGGATCGGTGGGAGCAGCTGGGTGTGCCTAGCGATAATAGCAGTGTATGCTGAACTCTTCTAACGAGTTTCCATGGGCTTGATAGCAGCCCAATAACCTAATTAGGCTGGTGCCAATGGATAGCGGGGGCGCTATCGCCCGCGAGGAGGCGAGAGTGGGGCGGGAGGCGGTCGAGACGGTAGCGCGGGACGGTGGCGCCATCGCCCTGCGGTAGTGCCCGCTACCGCCCGCACTGGAGGCGAGAGGGAGGCGATAGGGAAGCGATAGGCGGGCGAGAGCGGGGCGAGAGCGGGACGAGAGTGCATTGGCACCGTGGAGCGAGAGGGGCGATAGGCGGGCGAGAGCGGGGCGAGAGCGGGACGAGAGTGCATTGGCACCGTGGAGCGAGAGGGAGGCGAGAGCGGGGCTACAGCCCGTGCACTGGCACCGTGTGGTGAGAGTGAGGTGAAAATGAGGATAAAATCTGACGTGACGAGGCTATAACGAGTGATGCATTGGCACCAGCCTTAGGGCATGCTGGTCGCCTCCACAATTTGTCACATTTTTGTCCACAATAGTGCGGGCCACAGTTCTCTCTTTCATCTATGCTACCGTTAAAACAGAGAATATATTCATTCCTACAGCCACACCGCCTAAGGTGCCCATAATAACAGCGGCCAAGAATAGTAACGCGGTCCGGCCCACTCATTCAGGTCGAAGCATTAGAGAGCACAACCTGCACCTGTGTAGGCCTAGGACATCTCCTACAGGACTGCTCAAATCCGGACCAAATGCGTCCTGGATTTGTCCGTTTGAGGAACGATCCGGACCACTATCCGTACGTTCTTGGGCAATGCACCCTACGGGACTGTCCATTTAGTGTCCGGACAGTTTTTTTTTCCTTTTTTTCATATCTCTCAAAACAACTCAACTTGGCAATTATAAATTAAAAAAATTATGACAAATTCGACAATTCAAACAAACATGGCAAGTTAATAGCTTTACAACATAACCGGATGAATTAACATAAATAAATAAAATCAAAATGCATAGTTCTATTGGACGTGTTGAACCAAGTCATCCTAAAGTTGGGTGTGCACGTCGCGATGATGCAACTCATACTGAAACTCGAGGAACTCCTAAAATGTTGACACTCCTGGTTGAGGCTCAACATTCCGACCCTGAAACTCCCAATTTTCGTCGTAAAGACTGTCGTCACGCTCATAGAAGTTGTGCATGATCACACAAGTTGTCATCACCGTCCACATAATCTCCGGGCTTCAGCAGGGTGCCGAACAATAGCCCATCGAGATTAAAGCGCACCAAAGGCACGCTCCACATCTTTCCGAGTACTCGCCTTCTCTTTCGCGAACCTTTTTCTCATCTCTCCCTAAGGATTGAAGATAGTCTTGAGAAAAGTAGACCACTCGGGATAGAGGTAGTATCCCTTGGTGTATTCGTGGCCATTGATCTGATAGCTCACCTCGGGGGCGTTGCCAGCCGCGATTCGACCGAACATTGGAGAGCGCTGCAGCACGTTGATATTATTGTGAGAACCTGCCATGCCGAAAAAAGAGTGCCAAATCCAGATATCATGTGATGCAACAGCTTCAAGAATGACAGTACACTCCCCTACATGTCTCTTGAACTGCCCCTGCCAACCAAATGGGCAGTTCTTCCACTCCCAGTGCATACAGTCTATGCTTCCAAGCATCCTAGGGAAACCTCTGCCCTTGTTGATCGACAACAGTCGTTGAGTGTCGCCAACAGTTGGATCTCTCAAGTACTCCGGGCCAAAGACCTGAACAATAGGTTCACAAAATTTGTACGTTGAATCCAGACATATGGATTCATTCATGCGCATGTACTCATCAACCAAGTCTCCAGCAACTCCATACGCAAGCATTCTAATTGTTGCAGTGCATTTTTTATAAGAGAAAAAGCCAAGCTTACCACATGCATCTGGTTTGCACCTGAAGAAATCATCGTAGTCCATGACTCCAACTCGAATGCGGTAGAACATGTCTCTTCTCATCCGGAAACGGCGCCGAAATAACTTGGCATTGTAGACTGGATTGGTGATACGGAAGTAGTCATTCTACAGCTGGGTATGGCCAGTTTCTCTGTCCCTGTCCAAGGCAGGCGCATGCTGATGACCCACAAGTATAGGGGATCGCAACAGTCTTCGAGGAAAATAAAACCCAAATTTATTGATTCGACACAAGGGGAGTCAAAGAATATTTGCATTGTGAGCCTTAAAAAGTGAGTTGTCAATTCACCTGCACCTGAAAGTACTTTTGTTCGCAGTGGTTTATCAGTAGTAACAGTTTTATAGTAGCAGCAGTAGTGAAATAATAGCAGCAATGAGATGAAAACAGCAGCAGTGGTGTTTGAAGTAAACAACGGGACTAAATACTGCAGGCATAGGGATAGATGAACGGGCGTTGCATGGATAAGATAGTTCATATAATAATCAAGATATGGGCATTGCAGATAAATAAGATAAAGCATCCAAGCACTAAGTAACCATAGGCATGTGTTCCGTAAATAGTCGTACGTGCTCGCAATGAGAACTTGCACAACATATTTTGTCCTACCAGCCCGTTTTCAGCGGGGCCTCAAGGGAACTACCGGTAATTAAGGTGTTCCTTTTAATAGAACACCGGAGCAAAGAATTAACACTCCGTGAACACACGTGATCCTCACATCACAGCCATCTCCTCCGGTTGTCCCAATTTCTGTCACTTCGGGGCCTCGGGTTCCGGACAACAATATGTGTAAACAACTTGCTAGTATGATCAAGAAACAATAATTATCATCGTGATTCAGTAACATGTTCAGATCTGAGATCACGGCACTCGGGCCCAAAGTGGCAAGCATTAAGCATAACAAGTTGCAACAATGTCCATAGCACTAATAGAGGATACTAGGCACTATGCCCTAACAATCACGACATTATTACATCAACGATCTCATCCAATCCCTACCGTCCTCTTCAGCCTACAGCTGGGGAATTACTCACACATGGATGGGGTAAACATGGATGGTCGATGGAGAGGCGTTGGTGATGACGATGGCGACGATCTCCTCCAATTCCCCATCCCGGCAGGGTGCCAGAACGGGAACTTCTGATCCCCGTATCGAGCTTCGGGGTGGCGGCGGAGCTACGGAATTCTTTCTGGAAAACTATCGAACCCCCTCGGGTTTTAGGGTTGAAGGCTACTTGTAGTCGAAAGGGGAGACCGAGGGGGCTCTGGGTGGCCCACACCACCTGGTGGCACAGCCAAGGGGGGCAGGGGTGGTGTGGCCCCCCTCTGGTCCCTCTCCTGGCCTCCTTTTGGCTCCCGGGGTCTTCTGGTGTTTTAGGGCCAATGGGGTCTTTTCTGGGCAATTTCCCGAAAGTTGATTTTTCTGCACAAAAACGAGACACCAAAGTAATTCTGCTGAAAACAGCGTTAGTCTGTGTTAGTTGCATTCAAAACACACGAGTTTAAAGGGAAACAATAGGAAAGGTGTTCGAAAAAGGAGATACGTTTTCGACGTATCAAATCCCCCCCAAGCTTAGCTTATTGCTTGTCCTCAAGCAATTCAGTGACAACTGAGCGCGATAAAAGACTTTTACGAACACATTTGTTTCATATGATGTAAATATACTCACTATATGATCAAATACTTAGTTATGCTCATGATAAGATACATGCAAGATAATGTCACTTAATAGTTGTGCAAACCATGAAGAGATAACAACATATTAAAAATAAATAACATGAAGCATAACTATTTGCAAGATTGTAATATTCATAATAGGATCTAATAAAGTGGTATCTCGTTTGCCCTTAAGTGTGGGGCAAAACATAAATGCCAGGGCACCTCTGAAGTTCAAGGGAAGACTAGAAGTAAAGATATCAAAGATACAAGTGTCAAGATTATACCACAATCAACCGTTCTTTGGGACAAACACATCACACTAAGAATGACCATTATGCTCTCAAGAAAGTGCTCAAAGAATATGGCAGAGACTCAACATAAAAGTAAAAGAAAGGCCCTTCGCAGAGTGAAGCATGGATCACTCATGTGCTAGCATTTTTTATTTTATTAAACAGAGGTATTGAAAATATTTTGAGAGAGGTGTATGCTTATGTCAACGAATGGTAAACAGACAATACAGTACGTCACAAGCCAACTGGATTCACAAGAGCGACTCCCATGTGAAGGACGCATCCGGGTAGAAGGTCATCCCTCTTTCTCTTTTGTTTACACAATTATGCTTTGACTGATAATCAGGGGCAAAAATAGTGAAGAGATTTTGTGTGTGTTAATTTGGGGCTGGGCACCCCGCTGCCAGCTCTTCTATCATTTGGATAAGCGGATGAAGCCACTAGTCCAGGGTGTGAAATCCAATCAACAAGTGAGATAAAGATTCTCTATTTACGTCCTCATGAGCTAAAACAGGGGCACAAAAAAGGAATAATTTTTAGCATGTTTTAAAGGTAGCACATGAGCAATTTACTTTTGAGTGACGGTTAAATACCACATATAGGTAGGTATGGTGGAAACATTTGGAAAACTTTAGTTTTTGGGAGTTGGATGCACGAGTAGAGCTCATACTCAGTACAGGTGAAGCCTAGCAATAGACGAGGAGCGACAATCAAGAGAGCAACAACTATCATAATCATGTTTGCGACAAAGTAAAGTTAAGTGAGGCATAAAATTGATACTAGAACTCTGAGGCAAAATAAATCATCGAGGCTTATTGACTTTTTATTTTCAGTCTTAGTATACGTGAGCATGTGCCAAGTCGATTCAAATGAAACAGTCAGAGGAGGCTACCACAATATCATACCCTTCTACGAATAGAACAATGCGAACAAATATTTATATGACAGGTCATTTACCATTAATAAATTGGAACTAAACATGAGAGAGCACGAACTATTAAGCATCCATTAAATAAAATACATCTTATACGAACAAACTAAGCATACTCACATAGTTGGATATATGTACAAAAATGAAAGCAAATAGAGTTCATACCAGCCTCTCACCATAACTTGAATTGTCTTAGATCGTCATTATTGCTCTTCACTTGTGGCTCGAATAATATATAATGAAAGCCAAGCTCTAATGGAGTCACGGACGATTGTTGAACTATGCAACAAACATTACAAAACCAAAGAAGAACAACAAATATTTTTGGGTTTTTCAATTAAAACAAGAACAGAAAGAGAACAAGCAAACAAAGCAAAATATTTTTGGATTTTTGAATACTAAACCGAAATGAGAAAAGAAAGCAAACCAAATAAAGAAACTAAAGAAGCAAACAAAGAGAAACAACATAAATATTTTTGGTCTTTTTGTGTTTTGGAAAGCGAAAACAAAACAATAAAAACAAAAGAAATGAAAGAAACGAAAACAAGCGAACGAAAGAAATGAAAACAAGTGAAAGGAAAGAAAACATGGATATACAAAGAACCGACCGAACATGATATATAAATGAGTATGATGTCGGTATACCTCCCTCCAAGCTTAGGCTTTTGGCCTAAGTGGAGATCAATCACCAAGGGGACCATAAGACGGCGCCCCCGTAGTATGCTGAGGAGGGACCCTCCTCCTGATATGTGCTCGAGGATGCGCCGGTGTACTGCGTGTTCTGGTCCTCGGGAGGCGCGTCTCGCCTCTCCTGCTGCCGGTTAAAATCCATGGTGCTCAGATGCTCGTCTACCTGCTCCTTGGAGAGCGACCATAGTGACCTATCAATCTTAAACAAAACAGGTTGCGGTAAGTAACTTTTCGCTCCTCTCCATCCATATATAGAACTCTATATACTAAACGTTCAGTAGTAGAGTTAGGAGTGACAAATTGATGGGACTTCATGGCAGCAAGGTTAAGCCTACATGGAGCAATTATTTCATCATTGGGGTTAATGGAAACATTTAAAGTAGCCCCTACACGTGTAGCAATAATACCCCCAAAAATAGGCCCAGAAGCAGCAAGGCAGCGTGCAACAAGTGCACCAAGGTTATACTTCATGGTATGGTTCAGTGTAGCATCAATAAAAGCAAGGTGGTAACTATAAATGTTGCTAGTGTTCTCCCTACCAAGGATACTAGTAGCAAGATAATAAGTAAAATTTCTAAGAGCAGGAAGTTGAATGTTCCTTATCTTCCCACGCTGGGATGAGTGATCGTCATCGTTGATGATCTCTCGATAGAGCCCCTGGAGGTCTGCTGGTCTATCTTGAATCCTGCTCGCTGTTCCGGTGGCGTTGATACCTATAATAGTACAAAAATCCACCAAGGACAAAGAAAAAGGACTACTATATAACTTGAATGCAACAGTTGGACCAAATTGAGTGTTCTGACATTTAAATCTCTTAACAAAAGCTTTTGTGAGAGTGGCATACTAAGGGTTTCATCCTCCATAAAGTTGGTGAGACCAACTCTTTCAATAAGCATAAGAAAGTCATCTAATAAACCTGCACTTCTTAAAAATGTACTGCAAGGAAAGCTAGATGGGTTAACAATATCATCATCTCCTTCATCGGCAATAGTCGGTGCGATAACGTCTTCATTGTACGATGGTCTCGCTGAAGTGGATGAGCGTGAGGGCCTTGTCCTTCTAGTAGCATCACTCCTAAATATCTCTCCAAAATTATAACTATCCATCTCTGGAATTTTTCAACAATCATCACAAAAATTAATTTCAAGCAACTATAAGGTGGAAACTACCATAGGGACTTATATGAGAACTAAACATACATCAAAACTACATTATTTCTACTCAAATCAAGCATGCAAACTCACATAAGCTGTCACCTACAGTACCAAAATACTCAAGAAATACTTCACTAAACAAAATTCTACTTGGATCATCGGAGGAGTCACATACCGGAGATCAAATGCACAAAATCTCAGCACAAATGATGGGCTGAAGAAGGAGATCGAAAATCCAGAGGAAGAACAACAAGAACACGGGTTTCAGGAAATGTTTTCAGTTTGGGAGGTGAGAGAGAAGACTTTGGCAGTGGAGAGAGTTAGTGGGGGCCAGGGGGCCCCACACCATTTGCTGGCGCCACCAGGGGGATGGCCGCGCCACCCTATGGTGTGCCTGACTGGTTGGTCCCCCTGGGGTCTCCCAGGTGGCTTGCTGCCTCATTTTTGACGTAAAAATTTAATATAATTTTTCTGGAATTTTCCGAGAAACTTTATTGTTGGGGTATTTCCAGAATTTTAATAATTAATAAAAACCAGGAAAACAAAAGTGAAAATGTGGAAAAAAACCAAAACCAGCACTATAGAGGTTCTATGACACTCTAATGAAAGAATAACCAAGGAAAACAAAGGTGGTAGTGGTGAAAACAAAAGTATGGGTGGTGAAAACATGCATAACCACAGTAATCAGGGTGAAAACATGAGGAAAACATGCATAAGGATGATGGAAAACATGATTGTACTCGAGTACCAATGTGATAACAAAATTAAACATGGTGAAAACAATAATGGGGAAGGCGAAAACATTGCCCACTTCATTTAAAATCATTTTGTTAACAAGGGTGATCAATTCTTGCTACCAAAATAATTTTATATGAAACAAAAGTTTGTTTCTCACTAAATACTCATGTTACCTCAACCTTGATAGACATAGTCCCAATCATAATAATTTCATAATCTTTAGGTGGATTTGGAATAGGGCAATAAAATTCCAATCTTGATGGTCTTAATATTTTCAATGGAATTTAGACCATATTTTCTATCAATCTTCTTGGGAAAATAAACAGTGTGCTCTTTATCATTAACATTAAAAGTTACTTTTCCTTTATTGCAATCAATAACAGCCCCTGCAGTATTAAGAAAAGGTATTCCAAGAATAATAGACATATTATCATCTTCAGGCTTTTCCAACACAACAAAGTCAGTTAATATCAGACAATTATTAGCAACTTGAACAGGAACATCCTCACATATACCCACAGGAATAGCAGTGGATTTATCAGCCATTTGCAAAGATGTATCAGTTGGTATCAGTTTTTCTAGGAGGAGTCTTTTGTAGAGAGTAAAAGGCATGACACTAACTCCAGCTGTGAAATCACACAAAGCAGTTCTAACATAATTATTTTTAATAGAACAGGGAATAGTTGGTATACCAGGATCTCCAAGCTTCTCAGGAACCTTGCCATTAAAAGAGCAATTAGCAAGCATAGTGTAGATTTCCTCATTAGGAATCTTCCTTTTGTTAGAGACGATATCTTTCATATATTTTGCATAAGGAGGCAATTTAATAGCATCAGTTAAAGGAATTTGCAAGAACAAAGGTTTCATCCATTCACAAAACTTGTTATAATGTTCTTCTTCCTTAGATTTGTGTTTCTTATTAGGAAAAGGCATTGGTTTTTGTACCCAAGGTTCTCTCTCATTACCATGTTTATTAGCAATGAAATCCTCCTTAGTATACTTTGCAGTTTTAGTTTGCTTTTGAGGTTCATCTACGGGTTCTTTCTTATCAGAAGCATCATTCTTTTCATTACCATTTTCAGTTTCAGCATCAGAGATAGATATACTATTAGGATCTTTAGCAAGTTCAGAGGATTCTGCATCAGTTTTATGTTTCTTCTTCTTTTTCTTCTTAGTATGAATAACATTATCATTAGTTTGATGAGAATCTTGTTCAATTATTTTAGGATGATCCTTAGGATATAAAGGATCTTGTGTGGCAATACCACTTCTAGTTCTTATTTCATAAGCATGTTTTTCTTTAGAAGCATTAACTAGCAACTTTTTGCACTTTAGCAAGTTGATCAATTTGAGTTTGAACCATTTGAAAATGTTTAACAAGCATTTTAACGTCATTAGAGGTTCTTTCTATAATACCGTGCAAATTATCAATAACTCTAGAGTTTTCCACTAGGTGATTTTGCACTCTCATATTAAAATTATCTTGCTTGATAACATAATTATAAAATTCATCTAAACATTGATCAGGAGGTTTATTATAGGGAATATCTCTAATATCAAAATATTTTGGAGCGAGTGTACCTCAATGGTGGATGAGTGAGGGATTGGCTTACATAATTCTTCTATAGGTGGAAGATTCTTCACATCTTCAGATTTAATACCCCTCTCTTTAAGAGATTTCTTGACTTCTCTCATCACTTCATCATTTAATTCAATCATTCCCCTCTTCTTGGGTGTTAGTGTTGGTGTTGATACTGGAGTAGGAGTCGGCTCAGGCTCAACCATAGTCCAATCATCATGATTTCGGCTTATTTTAGCCATTAATTGCTTAGCTTCTTCTGGAGTTCTTTGCCTCTTCTTGTAGTGGATGGTAATATAGGAAACTTTCCATCACGAGTCTTACCCATGATGAATGATGGCAGTAGATAATAATACTCTCCGGTGAGCTCGCAAATAAAGCTATGCTCCCCGGCAACGGCGCCATAAAATAGTCTTGATGACCCAAAACTATAGGGAATCGCAACAATCTTCCAGGGAAGTACCCAAATTTATTGATTCGACACAAGGGGGGCCAAAGAATATTTGTGAGCCTTAACAAATGAGTTTTCAATTCACCTGCAACTGAAAGTACTTTTGTTCGCAGTGGTTTATCAGTAGTAACAGTTTCATAGTAGCAGCAGTAGTGAAATAATAGCAGCAGTGAGATGAAAACATTAGCAGTGGTTTTTGAAGTAAACAACGGGATTAAATACTGTAGGCATAGGGATAGATGAACGGGCGTTGCATGGATAATATAGTTCATATAATAATCAATACATGAGCATTGTAGATAAATAAGATAAAGCATACAAGCACTAAGTAACCATAGGCATGTGTTCCGTAAATAGTCGTACGTGCTCGCAATGAGAACTTGCACAACATCTTTTTGTCCTACCAGCCCTTTTTCAGTGGGGCCTCAAGGGAACTACTGGTAATTAAGGTGTTCCTTTTAATAGAACACCGGAGCAAAGCATTAACACTCCGTGAACACATGTGATCCTCACATCACATCCATCCCCTCCGGTTGTCCCAATTTCTGTCACTTCGGGGCCTCGGGTTCCGGACAACAATATGTGTAAACAACTTGCTGGTATGATCAAGAAACAATAATTATCATCGTGATTTAATAACATGTTCAGATCTGAGATCATGGCACTCGGGCCCAAAGTGGCAAGCATTAAGAATAACAAGTTTCAACAATGTCAATAGCACTAATAGAGGATACTAGGCACTATGCCCTAACAATCACGACATTATTACATGAACAATCTCATCCAATCCCTACCATCCCCTTCGGCCTACAGCGGGGGAATTACTCACACATGGATGGGGAAACATGGATGGTCGATGGAGAGGCGTTGGTGATGACGATGGTGATGATCTCCTCCAATTCCCCATCCCGGTAGGGTGCTAGAACAAGAACTTCTGATCCCCGAATCGAGGTTCGGGGTGGCGGCGGAGCTACGGACTTCTTTCTGGAAAACTATCGACCCCACTCGGGTTTTAGGGTTGAAGGCTACTTGTAGTCGAAAGGGGAGACCGTGGGGGCTCTGGGGCCCACACCACCTGGTGGCGCGACCAAGGGGGCGCGCCAGGGGGTGGTGTGGCCCCCTCTGGTCCCTCTCCTAGCCTCCTTCTGGCTCCCGGGGTCTTTTGGTGTTTTAGGGCCAATGGGGTCTTTTCTGGGCAATTTCCCGAAAGTTGATTCTTCTGCACAAAAACGAGGCACCAAAGTAATTCTGCTGAAAACAACTTTAGTCCGTGTTAGTTGCATTCAAAACACACAAGTTTAGAGGGAAACAATAGGAAAAGTGTTCGGAAAAGGAGATACTTTTTCGACGTATCACATGCCCGGAGACAGAACCTTTGAAAACTGGCCTCATCCTGGCAATGTGGTCATTGACCACAAGGGTGGCAACGAGGATGTCGCTCTCGTCCTCGGATTCATCGTCGGAGGACGACGAGTACATGAGGATGTTGTTGAAGAAGAACTTGTCCCCATTGTCGGCCATTTCTCCGGTCGGAGGGTGTTGTACTCGGTCCAGGCAAATGGACGAGCATCTTGCGTGCGGCCCCTCGGAGTGTACTCGGCGGCGCGGTCCACCCAGCGGCGAGGCGACCAAGCGCGTGCCGGACCAGGGGTGGCCGGCGGCGGGGGCGAGGGTGGGCGATTTTTGAGCCGGCGGGGTGGGTGAGGGTGGCCAAATCGGGCCGGTGGCGGCGAGAAGGCGGGACGAGGAGGGTGAAACGCGAGGGGGTATGCTTGGGAGGCAGGCCCGGCGCATCCAGGAGGGGGAAAACGGGAAATGAGCGTTGTCCAGGCGTGTCCGGACGGTGCTCAAACCTGGATTAAATCTGGACCGGGATTGAGCAGTTCCGGACAAAAAAAGGACCACGGTCCATTTAGGCAGTGCCGTAGGGGCCTGGTTTTCGGCTGGGCTGCTCAATTCGGGCCAGTCCAGACGAAGTATGTAGTCCCGTAGGAGATGTCCTTAGCATTTTTTAGGAGCGGACGAAAACTCTACCATCCCACGTTCGCACACACACAATCACGGAGAGAATCCACAAACAACGGGATATCACAGGGAAAAATGCAATATCAAAGCGGTAACAACACCGCTAAAGGAAAAAAAATATAGCCTACATCACCGAGACCCAAATCAAACTGCTCGATTATGTTCAATCATCTTCCTATCCGGGCGCGGGTTGCAGTGAGACGTCCACACTAACACGGCCGACGCCGCACTGCGGATCCGACGATCTAAGCGTCCGACCACGTCAGCACCGACGAACTTCTCCGCAACGCAGGTGCAATCTCATTTTGATGCGGTGTGGTCTATTGATTACATGAACTTTTTGCATTTTTTTTAGTTTAGAAAACCATTAGCATTGCCATTCTAGGGATTACAACCAAACCATGCAGTAGTCTAGTACCATGATTACTTATATGGCTTCCCTCACTTGGAACTGTTATGGTGTTGCATGGTTATGGCGTATGTCCCGCTCAAATAATATGAAGAATGACAAACGCTTTAGCTCTTCACAAAGAATGTTTCCATCCTTTTGCATTTGTTTTCTATTTGAAGCAGTACCTGATGAGTCCATTGGAGCAGTACAACAATAGCAGGTGCTTCACCAACTGCTGTCGTCAATACCTGATTAGTCCCTTGAAGACGATTTTGTTCAATCTCTGCTAATATGAAGAATTAAAATATCACTGCCTAAATCAAACCTCTTGATTAAAATGACAAATAATTTAGCTCTACATAAAGAATGTACTATCCTTTTGCATTCGTTATCCCTTGAAGCAGTACCTTAGCTGATGAAGTCCCTTGAAGCAGTACGACAGTAGCAAGCGCTTCACAACACATGAAGACGATGTTGTTCAATCTCTGCTAATCAATGAAAATTAACTCATCAGATTGTCGTCGCAGAATTGAGGTTATATTGTTATGGAACCTACGACTCCAAACGGGCACCATTCCAGGATATAAACAACACTGGCTGATTGGGTAAGATCATAACCTGTACACTCAATCCAATTATTATAGCTCAACTGCTGAACCATGTGTCCCGTTTTGTAGTAGATCCTAAAGAACTTAAAAGGCAGAGGGATAGAGAGCGGTATTAACAAAATAAGGATGAGATTAACAAGAAACGACGTGAAGCCTACAAACTAAAGAAAACCACTGCAACCGAGGGAATGAACACACCGCTGGTTGTACCACCAGGCAATCAAAATCAGATTCGGCATATACAACCCACTTCTATTGCAATATAATGATTTTTCTGTCTTCTTCTGTTTTTCAGACCATAATGAGAATAAAAATAGGAGGGAAAGGGAGCGGTATGCACAAAATAAAGAGGACATACTATGCACAAAATAAAGAGGACATACTAATGTGACAACTCCAAGTCCGCGAGCACAATAAGAATATTATTGCCATCCGAAATGACAGTAAAATTATATTGGATACGCCAGCTACTGGTCAATCAGTGGTCACCCAACTTCACAACATAACACATGCAGATGGTGTAGTCCCAAACTCAGTGCCTTCCCATGGAGCCATGCTCCACGAAAAGGAAAATATGGCTGATGACGATGGGTTTGATTGGTTGCACAAGAATGATAACTATAAAAGGAAACCGTTTTCAAGACGACTGACACTCACACAAGTGTCTAGGGTTGAGAACACTCAACTCGGTAGAGACGCCATCCTACATATCCTAGGTTACACTCTAGAAAATCAACTTAAGTTTTTTTTGGCTCATTCAAAATATGAATGGTGTTTATTTGGATCTAATTTGTTCGCTCTTTTGTTCATGCTCACACAAATCCGATTTATGGCTCCGATGGAAGCACCACACTAATGGAAACAACCCCGAAAGGTGTCCAACTAACTCAGAATATAATGAGTATTGTTTTCAACAGTATGTCTAAAGCACCATGTGCATCATCTCAACTGAATAATATTGGTATTTAGTCTCATTGGATTTTTTTTGTTTAATTGGTATAAAACTTAAATTTTGTCCTGTAACTCACTCACTAGAGGCAAAAAAAAAATATCGAGCAACGACCACGCCGAAGATGCATATGGAATTATGGAGCCCGATGTTGACACGATAAGCATTGATGTTATGCATAACGTCATGTTAAGTTTTTTCTCAGTCGTGTATATGTAATGTTTACTAATCTATGTCATTGGCTACTGGACTGATTGGTAGACGAGAACCTTGGACAAGCTGGAAAGATTGACCTGAAGAGTCTACATTGTTTGGCAACATGGTAGATCATGGCTATGTTGAGTTACTTATGCAACATAGTATAATAATGTGACATTTGTGCAAAAATATATAATTAATGCATACTATGGTTTCTTTTTCAGATGTTGAATTTGAAACCTATAGATCGGACCCACATCATATAAACATAACTATCACTAATCAATGTCATGAGAAAGTTTACATGAACCTGCCCAAAAAGCACCATATCCTTAGAAAAGTTAGCGACTGCCAGCACTGTGGAGCATTGCGGTTCCAATACGAGGTGCCTACATTCTGTTTTGGAAAAAGGAAAGTGGATTTATTTACCCTAGAGGTTCATGGAGACTTGAAGCTGTTGTTTACAAGTCAAGTTGATGAGGATGCCAAATATTTCAGGGATAATATTTGGTATTTCAACCTTCACTTCTCATTCACAAGTCTTGGAGTCACCCTTGATCGAAAAGTCAGCACTGCAGCAGAAACCGGTGTCTATAAATTCCGTGCTTGTCGGGGGGAGGGGTTTGTACCACACTCTTGATGATCTGGTGTTTGCTGATAATGGCCCAAGGCATTCGCAGCTATATATTTATGATAGAGATGAAAACTTGTATCATAGGATTAAGAGATCTCCAAACCTTGATCAAAGAAGGTACAATGCCCCGACTGCTTTGCAGGTGGCAGCAATATGGGTTGAAGGTAGCGATCCACAAAATTCCTCCGATATGAGTGTTATCGTGTATGGAAAAGGAGACCGCCCCCCTGTATATTAGAGAATACTATGGGTGCTATGAGCCATTGTCATACCCACTGTTCTTCCCAGGTGGGGAGACCTGTTGGAGTCGTTGGATTCCATATATCCATATCCCCGATGGCACGACCCAAGATTCAACGGATAATATTGCACCACAAGGAAACCAAGCCTCTGATTTTCAAGCAGGTATAATGCTCATTACTGATTTATATAGTTATCAGTTGATTAATAACTTAGGTTGACATCTGTCTAGCAGATGAAAACAACATTATTAGGGAGCAAGGAGTGGACACCCCACGACGTGAGGACCATGTCACCGATTTACCTGCAGGTAATGGTCTCTATCCCTATTTTAAATTATTCACATGATTCTATCATGCTAATATTTTGTTTATACTGATGAGGATAACCCAGAGGAGGATTTTGGTGACAATGAGACGAATCCAACACAATCCAGGGAAAACAATTACTTCAAACTGCAGGTTCGGAAGAACCTTTTTAACATCATCTTGGGGTGGGGACATTTTCCAACAGTGGGTTGTTGACATGTATATCAAGATTGAGACTATGAAGCTTGACTGGCACTCAAAACAAAACAAAAAACAAAAGGTCATACGTGCTGACCTCTACCAGGTACTATTAATGTGTTTTATCCAATACAATTGCATTTATATTTTGCTCTTATCGCTTATACCTTCTAGAATAACTAGCCTGAACTATTGGTTTGTGATAGGGTCTTGTTAACACCATCGTTGTCGGCGAGCCTGAAAGCGCATTTCTCATCCATTAATGTTTTGTGTGTTAGTTAACAACATAAGCGATATTTAATCATGTGTTAAGTGGTGCATGTTTTATAGGTATTTCATACCAAGCACCATGCACCAAAAAGGTTGAAGAAAAGCTCGGTTTTTTCCCTCTGGTATGGCAGGAATTTTTGGCCTGGAAAAGCCGGATATTCCGGGGCCCGGATAATCCGCCCCCAGAGCAATGGGTGAAAAACTGCTAAGGACCTAGGTGCTGGGCTTGCATAAGCCCACCAGATATTTGGCCGGACTTTCAGTATGAGTGGCCGGATATTCCGCTCCCTCCAGGGCCGGATAATCCATCCCTAGAAGCTCGGTAAAGTGCAGAGGTGGTCTGGCTTTTGGCCGATATTTTCAGTGTCAAGGGTCCGGATATTCCATGGCTGGATCATCCACCCTCCGGGGCCCGATATTCCGACCCCAGAATCTCGGCCAGGCAAACAACGACTAAGGAAAAGCTGCGGAGCTTGCAGAAGCCTCCAGATATTTGGGACATATTATTTGCCCTGAGCAGCGGATAATCCGGGGGCGGAAATTTCACCCTAAAAATCCCGCAACGGCCATATTTTGAGAGGAGCTATAAATACACATCTCCTTCTTCAACCTCAAGCCAGTTCGTCAAAGGCATTAAATGCACATTTATTGAGCTCACCAAATCCAAGATTTCTCTCATTCCCTCCATCCAAACTCGTTAATCTTCGGAGTATTGAAGGAGAAGGCCCTGATCTACATCTTCACCAACTCGTTATTCATTTCCCCTCATTCACTTGAGAGATTTGAGTCTAGGGTTTATTTGTGGAAAACCTAGACTCCATTGTTACTCACTTGTTGTTTGTAGCGGATTAGTGGTGTTCTTGAGAGCCCCCAATCTTGAGAGCCCCTCAATAGTGGAAGCTGAATCAGCCCTTTGTGGCGAAATTAATCGGAGAATAGGATGAGGCCTTTGTGGCGTTGAGTACGTGCTCTGAACGCAGGAAACAACACAGTCTTGCCTATTGACTCGTTAAGGAATGACGAATGTTGCATAGTACAAACTGTGTATGCAACAGAAAAACAACAAAGGAAAAATAACATAATTATAAACACATTTGCAGTGACTACAATATTTCATATGAAATACACAAAACAAATTTGAATCAGATTTATTTTCTTACCACTGACTTGTGGTGACAGTCTTGTAGACAAACACTAAAACTGGATCGAATAAAATTTCTAATTGTGCAATCATTTTTTGTATACTGGGCATTGTCATCATTGCAACTTTCATATTTTGAAAAACGCCACTGCAATTCTCCATATATCTTATAGATGCTATTATGCCCACGTTAACACATATGCAAGCTAATATACTTAGGTATTTCTGCCGTATGTGCGTGTATAGATGGCCCCACCTGATTCGGCTTATAAGGAAAAAATGCAATAAAATTGGGTGCATGCTGAGCGTCCTCCGGGGGAGGGAAAACTAATCCTCCCCCTCCCCTAGCTGACATGTGTCCCAACTCCAAAACCCGCTTTTGCTGCACAACTTTCGCTTTTGCTGCACAACTCCCGCTTTTTCTGCAGTGAGCATAAAACGGTTTGTGGACAAAATTTAACAGAAAAAGTAGCAAACATTTTCTACTAATATAGCAAAAACAAAAAATAATTGCAGCAAAAAATAAATTATGCTATTGTAGCATTTTTTTTCCTTCGTCGGAGACATCGCCGGAAACCTTGCCGGAGACATTGTAGCAAAAATATTCTACTACTATAGCAAAATCGAAGAACAATTATAGCAATTTCTTTTTGCTATTTTAGCAAAAAAGTTGACACCGCCGGAGATATGGCCGGAGACTCTCGCCGAAAAGTATTTTTAGCAAACAAATTGTGCTACGATAGCAAACCAAAATAACAAGTGGAGCAAAAAAAATTGTGCTATTTTAGCAAAAAAAAAAATCGAGGAACCGATTTATCGCGAAGCGAACCAACTTTGTGAATCGGTTCAATCCGATTCCTTCTTTTAAAATAATAATTCTAAACTGAGATCTACCATGCAAAGGTATAACGTAAAGAACACCATGCAACGTGCGGATGGGTCCAATCTCTGCTTTGAACCGGATATGCGCACTGCTGGAAAACAGTACCGATTCAAAGAATATCACTTTTTCCTTTAAACCGCATACACAGTGCGGTTGGTCGGCTGGCAGTGTGCGTGAACTCCGCCACATGCTCGTCGCTCGACCCGGGGGACGCGCGCGCGATCCCCCGGAGGTTCGGTAGCTTTTTCCATAAAATTGTGACGGAATAAAATTGGGAAAAATCATGCGATAAAATTATGACATAGAGAAAATAAATCTAAAGCGAGGTCTCAACCAACTAGCATACTTATTTGATGCATAAATAAACATTAAAAATGACATGTTGATCGTACAGAAACACGGATCAATAATACACATGCATACCAAAAGGACAATATACGTACAGCTGCTAGGTTCATAAAAACTACCCACGTGAGGCATGCACATGTGTGACTTTGTTTTCATCTAGTCTATTTGTGCGATGTCTGGACAAAAAACTCGATTCAGGTGGAGCCCACCCTTTGTACATACATACATAGAAATACCCGAGTATATTGGCTCATATATATATATGTTAAAGTGGGCATAATGGCATCCATATCCATAGAATGTACAGAGAATTGCAGTGGTGTTTTTCTAAATATAGAAGTTGTCGAGACATCGTAGTAGTTTTCATAGACGGGGGTGCCATGAGACTACGGTAGAGACGTGGGGTAACGGGATAGCGTAGTAATACAGAACACGGGATTTTACCCAGGTTCGGTACGTCGCGACAGTACGGCGTACCTACTCCTGCACTTCTCACTAATTGGGACTAAAGCCCGTTTATCAGGGTTACAGTGTGAGGGTGTAGATCTAGCTTCTCGGCGAGGATGAGCTTCTCGGCGAGTTGCGTAGAGCTTGAACTTGTACTTAATCTATCTCCCGTCCGGCTTTATATAATAGCCGGATTAGGGCTTACAGAATAAGAAACCTAGAAGACTACGTTTAACTTGTAATTTGGAAAGCAAGGAATCCGTCTTCTCCTCCAAGCCAGATCACGCGGGCCGTAATCCGGGTTCTTCTAGAATCCGGCTTCTGCGCGTCGGACTACTGGGCCGCCCAATGGACCTAAGCCCATTACCATTTAGGCCACCCTGGCAGTCCGGCTCTTTGTCTACCATCTTCTATACCCCTATTCAGTATATATCCGACAGTAGCCCCCAGGAAGGATCAAAACTCTGATTCTCCGTCTTTCGTCAAATACATTTTGTCCGGGAAATCTTGACTCAGCAGTCTTGATTCTTTCTACTTTCCTTTTGAAGGAGATGGTAACATAAAACTCGGAACCATGAAAATCCGGCTTTTCTTCTCGCGATCCTTCGCGGAAAAGGAATTTCTAACGTCAGCGTCTTAAACATGCTGACGCTTGGTTCCACGCGGGAAACCCCTCAGCGTATCTCTGACAGATTCTCACGGGAAACGAGGAGATAGCCATCATTCCCCTGCCGTTTTATTTCCCGTATTTTCCGGAGAGCGACACGCGTCGAGCATCCAACGGTCGAAAGAGCCGTTGGCACGTATCTAAACGGTTTTCCGGCTATAAATAGCCATCATCGTCCTCATCAGAAACTTTCCTCACTCCCTCACTGCCCATGCCATTGACGCGAACGCGAGCTCGAGAGCAAGTCCTTTGTCCCAGGCGCACTTAGCTTCCAAGCACGCAGAACGCAACGCGCCACCAAAAGATGGCCTCCTCGCCGTCCTCGCCCACTCGCGCCGCCATCGACGAGCTCATCGGCGACCTGGATCCACAGCCGGGATCGCAAAAGCACACCGGCGGCGAGCCGGAGAAGACCACGGCTTCCGCGGCGGGCGGAGAAAACACTTCCGCCGCCGCGGACATAGCGGCATCGAGTGCCGCGACAACCCCGCCGTTTGCACCTGAAACGGCGGAGGAAAAGATCGAGCTCCTCGGCGACGAACTCGCCGCCGCGGAGGCCGCCGCCGCCGCCGCCACCGGAGGAGACGAGGAAGCGGAATCTGCAGGCAACTGGAGTGCCTGCAGTATTCCCCTGGTTCTCCTTCCAAACTTGGAAAAGGAGGGCCTGGTGCTTAAGAACAAATGGCGGCTGCCGGAAGAAGAGACCGAACCAGCGCCACGGAATGGCGAAAGGGTACTCCTTACTTCCCACCTTTTGCGAGGTATGGGGCTTCCGCCATCTCCCTTCTTCCTCCAGGTTCTCTCTCACTACAACATCCAGCCCCATAACCTTCCTCCCAATTCCATCCTCTACATGGCCGGCTTCCAGGCTTTGTTTGAGGGCTACTTAGGGCTAGAACCTAGGTTAGATTTCTGGACTTACTGCTTCGGGGTTAAGCGGAACTCTTCGGAGGGCGCACTCCCGACTTGCGGGACCATATCTTTCACTCTTCGGAGATTCCGAGAAGATTGGTTCCCCAAGATAAAAACTTCGGAATCCGTCAAATTTTGGACGGGTTCCTTCTTTTATCACCCCGCCGTGCCTTTCCCTAAGGAAGCTGTCGGGGTTCCATCTTTCGTGAACACTGCCGCAGTTCCCCAGGATAACTGGGGAACGGAAGCCGTCCAAGTTCTGCCGCCAGATCTACTAAAGATCAAGCGGCGCATCGCCAAGCTCACCTCCATGGATCCGCCTCTAACCGGCATGGACACGGTTCTATGCTGGCTGATTAGGCGGATCCAGCCACTAGCCAACCACAGCGGCCGTCTCCTGTGCGAATACACGGGAGTCAAGGATCCAATGCGGACATCCGCCAAAGATTGGCCCGCAAAGGAACTTAGGCGGCGCATCAATCAGTTGGTCGCATCGCGCGACCAATACACAGAGAGTCGGCCAATGTACACGGCCGAAAATCCGGTTCCCAAGGTAATTTTTCAGTCATTTGGGTACAGTTTTATTTTTTCTCGGATTTCCTGGTTTCTGATTTTGGTTTTGCTTGTCCGATAGTTCGCGGATCTTTCAGATTCGGACTTGGTATCCGAGGCTGAGCTGGACGCGCTGCGCACCGCCGCAGGTGGACGCAAGCGCAAGAAGATAACTTCCTCGGAAGAAATTATCGATCTTGACGGAATCCCCGTCGCCACTTCCAGGTTCTTTCTTCTGGGTTCTGTTTTCTTTTATGGGAACTTTTCATCCATCTTCAGTTTTTTGACTTTTCCGGGTTTTTTGTTTTTAGCCTGCAGCCCTCCAACCTGAAGCCGAAGAAGCTGAAGAAACACAAGGTTTCTTCTAGCCGAGGCAGCCAACCTTCTCCCGCCGTCGCCCAAAACACGCCACGCACAATGGCGGAAGAGCCTACTGCAGCCCCCACCACCAAGCCCCCAGAGCCCAGCCAGCCCGTTGTGTCCGACACGGACACGAGGGAAAGGGCGGCTCCAGAGGTGGGAAAATTTTCTCGGACTTTCGACGAGGAAATTCCCACCTTTGACAAGGATTTCAAAGCTATCAACGACGGCCTGGACGCAGCCGGGAATCTCTTCGCGGAATACGCGAAAGAGTTTAAAGAAAACTTGGCAGGTTTGCAGCGCATGAGCCAGGTATATAACTCTAGCCCCCAAGCATTAAACAAAATGCATGCTTTTTGCTTTGATGTTTTTTATACTCATTCTTCTCCTTGCTATGTTTCAGCAAACCTCCGAAGCCATCAACATGGAAGTTTTCAGGAAACTCACCATCAAGAATAAAGAAGTTAGGAGCCTTCTTTCTATTCTTGAAGAGAGGGAGGCAGAGCTGGAATCATCTAAGCTCGCACTGTCGGAAACGCAAGGTAAGCATTTTCCTTCTGAAATTTTCGATTCAATCATTTGCCTAAGTTTTTTCCGAAAAACTGGCTAACTCGGATTTTTTTTCTTGCTTTTCAGCTGCATTAGCACAGGCTAAACAAGCAGCGGAAGATTCTGGCAATGCCGAAATTCTCCGCAAGGAGAATGTTGAGCTTCACAAGAACCTTGTGAAAGCACAACAAAACCTGGAAGCCAGCAACGTGACCCTTGGAATTTCCAATTCCAAGGCTTCCGAACAGGCGGAGAAGGACAAATCCACCATTCAGGATTTGACCGACGCTCTGAACCTTCGCCTGGAGGAAGTTTCCGAGATCGACAAGCTCATCGGTAAATTTCTGAGTCATTTATCATCTTTCCATGTTTTACTTTCTCTGTTTTTCTGTCTAACCCTTTTGGGTGTGTTATTGGAAAAACCAGGAGATACCCCAGATGGCACTCGGGTTGCAGGCATCCGAGCTTTCGGGGAAACATGGACTTTGATCAAGGCTGCTGCAACGCAGCTGGTAGACAAGTTTCTTCCCGAAAAATCTGGGGAATGCTCGGAGGTTGAAAAACTTCCGGGTGCCATCATGGAGGTGGCGGAGTCCAAGGAGTCCCTTCTTCGCTCCGCTGCACGGGGTGGTGCGCGCATGGCTCTCGGCCTCATGCGCATGCACTACCCCACTGCCAAATCCTGGCGCGTGGCGTCCGGTGTCCCTCAAGGATACACGGATATGCATCGAAACACCATCTTTGGTGAAGTCAAAGGCCACGCCACCCAGATTGCCTCCATGGTGAATATCTCCGTCAACTATCCAGAAGAGGAGATCCCTCCGATCCCCGAAGACGAGAGCAGCGAGGAGGAGTCAGATGCTTGAAGGGTTATCTTGAACCTGGATAGCAAAAGTAGACAATAGGAGCATTACTATTCTTTCAATGTAATCCAAAATGTAATGCTTCTTTTTGTATGAATGAAACTTCCGTCTTTTGCAGTTTAAATTATGAAATTCTTTGCAAGTTTTTTGGATTTTTATCATTCCTTTATCTTCTAAGTTCTCTGGTGTATATGCTTTAACTGTCCTTAGTGTTTGAAATGGCTCAAATAGCAATATGAATCTTCATGCCGAGTAACTGGGGCGAACCAAGCAGTTTTGAAACTCGGAATCATGGACCATGCTAAAGGCATTTTTACTAACTAGTTCCAGTAACCCAACAGACACACAATCAGATAAGACTTAGAGAAATCAAGGAAAGTTTTAAGTGAAACTTGGGCACACAGGCAATTCAAGTTTCCCTTAGCCGTTAACAGGCTGAAAAACCATTCAGTTTTGTAACGCCGAGTACGCAAGCACAATTCGGGTTAACATTGAGAAATTTGTGAGATCATTGGGAAATAGATGAGGCGGAAACACCTTGCACTTATAAAGAATATGGATTACAGCATTCCGACAACTTTATTTCATGATCTCAAAAGATGTTTACATAGAATTGAACTAAGTACGGAAAGGTACATAACTTTCTAGACGTTCCCAGGTTTCCACAATCCACTTGACTTTGTCGAATTTTTTCAGCAGCTTGTAGAGTGGTAAGGTTTTAGCCCCCAGCCAACTGATAAATCTGCTGACGGCTGCAGCGGAACCCGTCAATCTTTGGACATCTTTTACACATGTAGGTTTTGAGATGTTCAAGATTGCCTTGATCTTTTCCGGGTTAACTTCTATTCCTCTGTGGGAAACAATGAAACCCAGAAGTTTTCCTGAGGGAACCCCGAATACGCACTTAGATGGATTCAACTTCATCTTGTAAGTGCGTAAGTTTTCGAAAGTTTCTCGCAAATCCTCAAGGAGTGCATCTTTTTCCTTGGTTACGACGGCAATATCGTCCACATAAACATGGACGTTTCTGCCAATCTGACTATGCAAACAGCGTTGCATGCAACGCTGGTAGGTTGCACCTGCGTTCTTCAGGCCAAAAGGCATGGTTACGTAATAGTACGTCCCATACGGGGTTATAAAAGAAGTCTTGATTTGATCTTCCTTTTTCATGCGTATTTGGTGGTACCCGGAGTATGCATCCAAAAAGCATAAAAGCTCGGAGCCTGCAGTGGCATCTATTATTTGATCGATTCGCGGTAACTCGAACCTATCTTTCGGACACAACTTGTTCAATCCTGTGTAATCTATACACATTCTAAGAGCAGTGGTGTCTTTCTTCGGTACTAGGACCGGATTTGCGGACCAATCAGTATGGATTACTTCCTTGATGAAATCCGCTGCTAAAAGACGGATAATTTCCTTGCCAATAGCCTTCCGTCTTCTTCCGTCAAAACGATGGAGACCTTGTTTGACGGGTTTTGATCCGGGAATAACCTTGAGTTGGTGCTCAGCAAGTTCCCTGGGTACGCCTGGCATGTCAGCTGGACACCAGGCAAAAATATCCCAGTTCTCACGGAAGAACTTGATGAGCTCGCCTTCCTATTTGTCGGTCATCCTAGTCCCTACGACGACAAATTTTGTCGGATCTTTGGGATCTAGGATTACCTGTCTTGTATTCTCGGACGCCTTGAAACTATCTGTTGGCTTCCGAGTTTCTTTTCCTACCGGCATTTCTTTGGCGATACCTCCTTGGCTAATTCCTTCAGTTCCTCCTTTGCTATAACTCTCTGAGCGCAAAGAGCGTTTTCTTTCTCCAACTCATTTGCCAGCTTGAAATCACCGGCTATGGTGATTACTCCTCCTTTGGGTCCTGGCATTTTCAGCTTGTTGTAGATATAACAGGATCTTGCCATGAATTTGGCGAAAGCCGGACGTCCGAGTATTGCGTGATACACGCTTTCGAACGGCACTACTTCGAAGGATACTTTTTCCTGCCGGAAGTGATCTTTATCTCCGAAGGTGACATCTAGGGAAATTTCTCCTAGGGATCGTGCTTGCCTGCCAGGAACAATGCCGTGGAAGCGTATATTGCTGTAATTGAGCTGGGACTCGGAGATCTTCAAGTGCTTCAGTGTATCCAGGTACATTATATTAATGCTGGATCCTCCGTCCATCAGCACTCTTCTTAGCCTAGTGTTTTGAACAATAGGGCTGACAACAAGAGCTTGTGTGCCGGGTTCAGGGATATTTCCGGGATGATCAGACTGATCCCAGACTATTGGCGTGTTGGAGTACTTCAAGAATTTCGGGGTCGCAGGAATAACCGCGTTTATTTCCCGAAGTGTTCTTTTGGCCACCTTTGCTGACGGGGTTGCTAAGAAAGTTAACATTGCTTCTCCGTCAACTCTCGGAAATTTGGGTTCGCCCTTTCGCTGTTGTTCCTGGATTTTGTCGTCAGTGTCCGATTCACTGTCTTCCTTCTCAGCTTCTGGCTTTTGTTTGGCAGGTTTCCTTTTGGAACCCTTCCCTTTATTTCCGGATCCTGCATTGCCTTTCATATGCTTGTTTAGCCGGCATTGCGCGTTTGTGTGGGTTGGTTTCCCAAATTGCGAGTGGTGGACGCAGGGTTCCGACTTAATTCTCTCCCATTCTTCGGGAGTGTAATTGATTGGATCTGGGTTGCGACCTTTCCACTTATTTCCCTTATCTCCTCCAAAGGCTATGTTGACCTCCTTGGGCTTTGTCGTTGACTCTGGAGTTCCTTTTTTGTCAGAACGAGGGGTTTTCTTGGCGAGTATTAGTGACTCGATATTACCTCCTCTTGCTCTGATATCATCTTCGGCTGCAGCGTGCTCATTAGCGGTTGTAAGCATAGATCCGAGATCTTTGTGCTGTTTAGAACCAACCATGAATGGTACGAGTCCGGGTTTTAGGCCATTGACGAAAGCATGCATTGCTTGTACGTCAGTTACTCCAGAACAACTATTCTTCATTGCAGTCCATCTGGAGATGAAATCCACGTATGGTTCGTCCTCAAATTGGGTGCAACGGTTCAGCTGGTTGATGCTATTTGGGCGTTTGTATGTTCCCCGAAAATGCTGAGTGAATACTCTAGCCATATCATCCCAGCTGTCGACAGTTCTTGATGGTAAACCATTGATCCAATCTCTGGCTCCGTCTAGCAACATTAGGGGAAGAAACTTGACAGCTTCCAGGTCTGTCCCATTGTTGATTTGGACAGCTGTATAATAATCTGAGAGCCAGGTATCCGGGTTTGTGCTGCCGGTATATTTTTGGTAGGTTGGACCAACTTTGGCGAAGCCAGAATGCAGGGTTATCCTTCGGATCCTGTCAGTAAAACACTTAGGACCAAAGTATAGATCATCCTTTTCTGCTCTATCAATGTGTGCAGAATATCTCCCGGCTGAATGGACAGAAGGGGATCTACTCCTTTCGTTTCCATTGTTGCGCGGACGCGCTTTTCCGAGGTTATCTCTATCTCTTCCGTGTTCACGTCCTTTAGGCGGAGTTCTGCTTCTATGCCTTTCCTTATCCTTAGGAGGTGTCCGGGACCTTTCACGTCTGTGAGGTATATCATATCTTCCATCTTTTTCAGCTGGGTTTCTCGGAGGTGGCATTATTTTGCCGTCATTCCGGTGTTTGTCTTCCCGATCGTGTGGTTTATATCCATCTTTCGGGAGATGAGGTCCGATTCTAGACGTTGCGTCCCGGTTGTCTGGGTTTTTCCTGTCTTTTCTCGGATCCTCTTTTTTATCTGAATCTCCGGGTTCTTCCGGTCCAGGTGCTCCAGCGGCGCAAGTAGCTGTTTTGCAGAGGGCGGAATTATCGTGCAGCCTCCCTGATCGTTCTTGGCCTCGCTGTTGCTGCTGTAATGCTTTTCCTAGGAAAGCATACACCCCTTGGAGTTTTTCCCCGTTGGAGTACAGGTCGTTGTTTAGGATGGCGAACGCTGCTTCCGCGTTTTCCGCTGCGGTTTTGTATATTGGTTCGCCCTTGGCATCTTTGCCGTTTAACTGCTTTTGCCAAGATGGGTTATAGAACCTTTCTTTTGGCGGCAGTTCTTCCGGTTTTGCGATTCCGGGTAACCTAGTAGGTTTTAACGCGGATCTATGCTTTCTCTCGTACTCATCTATTTCTTCCTTCATGACTTTGATGTCATTATGGGTTTGTTGGAGATGTTGCCGAGATCTAAGCAGATGTTGCCGTTGCCGTTGGAAAGCTTGTCTCCTGGCTTCCAGCATCTCAGGGGGTTCATCTGGTCCCACTGGTGTTTGTAATAGCTCTTGCTCTTCCTGTTCCGTCATTGGCGGAGCAGTGATTTCCTTAGATTTCTTTTCCGCTGGCTTTGTGCCGCTAACATCTCCAACTTCCAGGTTTTCATCAGCGAGATCGGCTGATTTTTTCTTCCGGATTTTGTATTGGAGTTTTTTAGAAGCACAGTGCTTTTTCTTGGAAGAGGGAGGTTTTTTGACAGGCTCATCTTCTGTCATCTCCTTAACATTGGGGAATATCGGAGAAGTTTCTCTGTCTTCTCTCTCTTCCACCGGCGGAGGGGTTTTAGGGCTTTCCTGGCTGCCGGCGCCCGTTATATCAGCTGGTTTTGCCATTAGCACTTCATGGAATCCCTCTTGAAAGGACTTAACCTTTCTTACGAAGGCATCCTCGTCTTCGTCTTCGGAGTCGAAGTTATCCGATCCGGTTTCCGACTCCAACCTCGCCTCAATGGCGGCAAGCACGGACTCTGCTTCCGAGTTCATCGTCTTGTTGACGGATGTCGGATCTTCTGCCTCTGTGACGGGTGTTTCTTCTTCCGTTTCTATGACGGGTAGGTTGTTATCTGCCTCTTGCACGGGATTTCCGTCATCCGTGTTTTCAGCGATTTCGGATTGCACCATGCCGATAAAGTGTGTGTCACTTTTTTGTCGGCGATCTGAGCAGAATCCGGCATCATAGTCGTCCTCGACTGGGTATAGGGCGGGTGGGATAAATTTGCTTCCACCGCAAAACCCCATTGCCTCTGCAGTTAGTCCGATAAAGATGTTAGCAGATCCGATCGGTAACACGCAGGCACTTACCAGGTGGTTTTGCGCCGGTATATAGGATCCGTTGTCGAGGAAGCGGCTGACGTCGTCGTCGAACTCCAAGCTTCCGACAGTGATCGATCTTCCAATTCCGCCAAGTATCCCAGATCGGAATTTCACGCCTGACGTCGTTTGCCCCACGGTGGGCGCCAACTGTCGAGACATCGTAGTAGTTTTCATAGACGGGGGTGCCATGAGACTACGGTAGAGACGTGGGGTAACGGGATAGCGTAGTAATACAGAACACGGGATTTTACCCAGGTTCGGTACGTCGCGACAGTACGGCGTACCTACTCCTGCACTTCTCACTAATTGGGACTAAAGCCCGTTTATCAGGGTTACAGTGTGAGGGTGTAGATCTAGCTTCTCGGCGAGGATGAGCTTCTCGGCGAGTTGCGTAGAGCTTGAACTTGTACTTAATCTATCTCCCGTCCGGCTTTATATAATAGCCGGATTAGGTCTTACAGAATAAGAAACCTAGAAGACTACGTTTAACTTGTAACTTGGAAAGCAAGGAATCCGTCTTCTCCTCCAAGCCAGATCACGCGGGCCGTAATCCGGGTTCTTCTAGAATCCGGCTTCTGCGCGTCGGACTACTGGGCCGCCCAATGGACCTAAGCCCATTACCATTTAGGCCACCCTGGCAGTCCGGCTCTTTGTCTACCATCTTCTATACCCCTATTCAGTATATATCCGACAGAAGTTGTGGTGGCATTTCTCAAATAGCCTGAAATTGCAATGGCATATATCTAATTAACCCAATTTTAAAAGACAACAGAAATTAACACAAAATATTCATGGTTGAAAAGATAGCAAGCAAAGCCTATTATGCTATTACTATAAGGGCATCACTAAAATCTATACTAGTATCAAACAAATCATGCACATAAAGGTAAATATCCTAACATGCTAATACCGGTACCAAAATTCTTCTGTACCTCCTCACTTTCTTCTGTGACTCCTTAATTCACAAATGACTCAAACACTAGATAAATAACGAAATTTCTTCCATGCATACCTCCTAAATTCATGCAGAGGTAGGATGTGGTACTCCTAAATATAGCAAGACTCCAAAATCAACACAAAATAAAATTGAATCCGCGCCTTACAAATTGTACACGAGATCTATATGCACACAAAAATTGCTTAAAATCCATATGGATGTGTGTCCTAAAACCCGTGAACATGTCCTAAATGTATGTGCTTAAATCCATGTGGTACAGTCTCAGAGAATCGATGTGAGCCGTGAGCGTACATGGAAGCTAGAGGAAGAGATAGCTCACCGGATTGGGCGTAGGACGTACGATGAAGGGCCGCTGGCGGATGGGAGGCTTGGCGATGAAATATGGCTGTGAAGGCTTGCCGAGAGGACAGTTAGCGACGGAGAATGACGGAGGCCGCGGCGGCAAGGGGCGAAGTAGTATGTAGGAGAGGGACCCAGGAGGTACGAGATAGGGATTTGTAAGAGAGGAATCTCTCCCCGCTGTCCCGTTACCAAATTTTGAGCACCAAAATTTGTGTTTCCCCACCAAAAAATAAATGTGCGTACCGTCCGGATTTACTTGGGTACTCCGGGAAATGCCATGATGGAAAAAAATCACTATTTTTTGTACACAATTTGAAAAGAGAAGCACACGCAATCTTGTGAAATCTAGATAAAGCTTTATAACACATATTTTTTGAATAAATCAAAGAAGATACAATAAGTTTGTGCAAACGAAAAGATTGCACGAAGTTATCGATAGAAATCTCATATGCTTTTGTGCAAAGATGCACTTCAACAATGAAAAGTTGAACACAAATATTTATGCAACTGTCTAATATAATTACCACAACTTCATGGCGCCATGACCAAATTATAAGTTTTACTATTTTTTGACAATTTTTAGGTGCTGCTTTTGCGTAAATAAAAAATCGGAGCAAACCCGGACCTCTCGGGTATTTATTTTTTCACACTGGCACCCACACGATATCGCTGCCCACGGATGGGTTCACTGGGTCCACTTTGACCGGCGAGAGATTCCGAGTGTACCCGGACCCTCTGGATCATCTGCGTGCTCTCCCGTATTGTCTACACCTCCGGCCACCCCGCACTATCAATGAAACTTTGGTCCCACACGATAATTTTACCGATGGGAACTCGGAGCACGCCCGGTACCTCCAGATAATAATGTGTACCCAGGCGCGTACAGTGGCTGACGTCTGGGACCCACCCGGGTAGGCTAACCGGCGCCAGTGTAGAGAGACGCGTCTGCGACAGCCACGCGGCTGGACACGACCGCCCGTTAGTCTCCTCGTCCCGTCGCCGCGTTTTATTATCCGTCCCACGCCGCAACGCTCGTCTCATTATTCCCCACACTCTCTCTTGCCGCTCCCTCCTTCATCTCCCCAAGAAAACCCCTGTTGGCGCCCGTCGCGCACGGTACGCAATCCCCATGCCGACGCCATGGTTCGGAAGAAGCAGACTACGTGGACGAAGATGACCATTGAGCGGTACGACGAGATGTGGGCGGATTTTGAGGCGGAGGCCGCGCAATAGGCGGTCGCTTTGGCCACAGCAGCGGCAGCGAAGGAGGGCGGCCGAGGACGGCCCGATGGCGGAGCAGAAGGTCAATGGCGGAGGAGGCGGCCAGGGTGGTCGCGGTGGAGGAGGTCGGTGGTCAGGTCGTGGCGGAGGGGCCGACATTAACCTCCCCCAGGCGCTTAGGATCTTCGACCTCGACCAACAACTCGCTCCTTTCAAGGACGAGCACTTCGCGGCATATCGCCGACGAGCGCATCGACGAAGCCCTCATCGGGGAGATGATGCAGAACATCGACCTCGTTTGGATGAACCACGTCGTCATGGAGAGCCTGTAGGATGCACGGTTCCGTGGCGACGACGAGAGCTCTGCTAGTGGGTTCCCTGACAACGTGGTGGCGCCCCCCGCCAATGAGCAGGCGCAGGCCGCCGCCGCCAACGACGTGGACCTACAGGCGGGCATGCGTCACCGCCGAGGAGGACGTCGAGATGATGTGGTCCGACATATCGAAGGAGGTGGATGGCTCCGCGGTCGCCGACATCGTTATGTCCTCCGACGAGGAGTAAAGTAGAGAGTAGCACTACTACCACTATAGCATAGTACGTAGTAGTAGTATAGTACTAGTTCCATATAGATCGATTTTGCTAGTTTGTAACATAGTTTATTCCATTGAAATTTTTGCAAGACTCGTATATATAACGTTTGTTCAAATTTGCAAGCGTGTACGTGATCTCAGGTATACTATATATTCAAACTAGAAATGGGCATCATGATAATAGGCGCCAAATCTACATTAGATCCGGTCTAAACTAACAGTCGTCTGTAACCTACAAATGTCTGAGACGGTTGTTAACATTGGCGTCTCCATTTATGCTGACGAACTGGTGCTCTTCGTGCAGCCGTTGAAGATGGATTTGGTGCTGGTGCACGAGGTATTGCGACTGTTTGGTGGAGCGTCAGGCCTCCACGCTAATTATGCGAAGACGGCGGTCACCCTCATCAAGGGCTCGATGGAGGACGAAAGGAGGGTGAGGCGATTTCTCCGCTGCAAGATTGCCGCCTTCCCGATCAAATACTTAGGTTTGCAGCTTGCGCTGCGACCATTGACCAAGGCGGAGTGGCAGCCCACGCTTGACCAAGCAGTAAACTTTCTGCCTGCTTGGCAGCGCGGCCTGGTCGGGCGGGCGGGCAGACTGGTGCTCGTGAAGACGGTGATTGCGGCTAAACCGATCCATCACATGCTCGTTACGGAGGCTCCACTTTGGCTGACAGAGGAGATCGAGAAGTGGATGCGCGCGTTCTTCTGGAAAGGCAAGGAGAAGATCAATGGGGGCGACTGCTTGGTGGCATGGCACAATGTCTGCCAGCCCTGAAACTTGGCGGGTTGGGGGTGAAGAACCTGGCGCTACAGGGGCTGGCATTGCGCATCAGATGTGAATGGCTTAGGCGCACGGACCCCTCCCGGCCGTGGCAAGGTTTGCCAATGGTGGCGGACAAGGCGGCGGCGGCTGCGTTCCAGAGCTTGTCACGGTTCACGGTTGGGGATGGCTCTAGCCTGTTCTTTTGGAAGGACCGGTGGATCCATGATCGATCGGTAGCTGACCTGGCACCCAATGTTCTCAAACTAGTCAGCAAGAGGAGGCAGAACACTCGCACGGTCGCGGCGGGGCGGCTGGATAACCGGTAGGTTACGGACGTCGCGTTCTCCGGCGATGCGCATAGCTATGGCCAATGTGTAAGGCTGTGGGCGGCGATCGCTACGGTGTCCACGAACGCGACGGTCCCGGATGGGATACACTGGCCTTGGGCCGCGTCTGGTACGTATACGGCCAAATCGGCTTATCAGGCGATGTGCCATGGGCGGACTCGATTTGCCACGGCCACCTGCATCTGGAAATCGCTGGCTCCGCCCAAGTGCAAGCTATTCCTTTGGCTTGCGGTGCAGCACCGGGTGTGGACGGCGGACGGGAGGACTAGACACGGGCTCCAGGATAGCACCTCACCTTGCTACACTTGCCTACAAGCGGAGGACACCATCGAGCATGTGACCTCACCTTGCTACACTTGCTTACAGGCGGAGGACACCATCGAGCATGTGCTGGTCCAGTGCGTGATGGCCAGAGAAGTTTGGTTTCCCTGCTTGCATGAGGGCGGACTGCATATTGCGGCGCCGAACGCAACTGACACGCTGGAGTTGTGGTGGCTCAGCAGCAGGAGGATGTTCCAGAAAAAGGCAGCAGGAGGATGTTCCAGAAAAAGGAGAAGAGGATGTTCGCCACGCTCGTTGCTGCTGGTTGCTGGGCCTTGTGGAAGCAGCGTAACGCACGGGCGTTCAACAACGTGCAAGGCCAGCTTGGGGTCCCTGCGCTGGTGGCCAAAATTAGGGATGAAACTATGCTTTGGATTAGGGCTAGAGGAGTAGGTGTTGGAGTGCAAGCGTCTGCGAGAGAGTGATCGTTGTTGTTGTGGTGTGGGGTGAGCTGACAGCCTTGTACGCAGTGTCTGATCAGCTTCTTGTACTTATAACTTCTACCTTCCATAAAAATTAGTACTTATAACTTCTACCTTTTATAAAAATTAGGTACGCATAAGCGTACACTCTAAAAAAAAACATTGCCCATCTAACAAATATATGGACACGGACAAAACTTAAAACATGCTCTAATCTAATATTATTGGAGACGGGCCGCAGGGACACTAGACGGGTCTCAATTTTTGATCGTCCGAGGAATAACTTTACATGGGGCTTTAATTTTTTCTGCTCCCACGGACTCTAGGTACCGTCTTGGATGCTAGGTTCTGTGCTAGTGTGTCACTTCGGGGATATCGGACAAAATTTCCCTGAACACCAATTTCCCTGGACACCCCTAACATAAAAAATATTGCACACCGACTCAGTTGCCATGTCAAAGCAACTCCTTTCCACGAGAGCTAAGCGCACGTATCACTGATCCGCAAGCGATTAAAATGACTTCTCACTGTGTGCATTATAGAATCGGTTCTTCACGCTGGCTCGTAAAGACCCAGCATGTGTCCGTCGATGCATCGCAAGGCTGCAACCTGCAAAAAAGTAAATATAATGTCATCACAAATGTTGCAAGGAAACCATGAACGAGCACGGTCATATATGGAAGTTGTGGGATGCAGGTATCATACTTTTCCATGGATTTCATATTTGATGGGACCATCCAACTCAGCTCCTAGAGCCATTAATTTTGTTACCGTGCTGCTTATGTCCGGTACGGTGAAGGACATCATTGAAGAATAGACTCTCTGCGTTGCAAGCGTACTGCAAATACAAATGAACATTCAGACAAAGGCGGTTTACCATATTTAGCAGGTTAACTGCAAGAAGATAGCAGAATATCTCAAGACAAAGATACATAACTTCTAGATTGCACAACTTCATATTTTACACATGACACACTCCTTTCTCAACATAATGTTATCTCCATACAGACATGATGTATTATATCTCATATCCAGACAATGAGCATATTAGAAATTTACAAGAAAAACAGGAAAATCTCTAAGTAGAAGACATGAAATAAATCAAATACTTTCATAAACTACATAGTGTGCCAAAATAAGTATAGAAGAAAACACAAACTAACCTAGCTTCAATTCAGGACACTAGAAGGCTAGCAGAATTAGATCACGCCTTCGGTACCACGTTGTCAAAAAGTTATCTATAAAAAAAGTTGGCATTCATACAATGTGTAATCCCTTGAAAATCTCAAATCATCATACTTATGAACATATTATATGATGTATGCCTCCTCTGTAAAGACTTTAAATAATGGAACAAAAAAGACTATATGAACTTAGCCTTTCAGTACACTACTATATAAGTATATATGTAGTATTTGAAATTGGGCTATCACTCAGCTTGGTTGTAGTATACAGAATAATGGGCAAACCAGTAACCTAGCAGATCCCACACTGCTGTATTGCGTGTGAGCAGTGCTACTGTTAGTCTGATAGAGCACAATGTGTGCTCGACAATTGATATGCATTGGAATCATACATACTACCTAACGCAAGTCTAATCAGATCAGAAAATATAATCTCCTACAGTAGCAACCAAAATGCATGAATTTGTGGATGCCATTTGCAACCTGCAGCAAATAGAGAAATTGGAAGGAGAGGGAAAAACTTAAGAAACCAATTGATCCACATGCAACGATTTTCTGGATAATCTTAGTCCCCACATCTTAAATTTCACGCGTTAACCAGATAGTTGCTGATTAGATTTAGGTTTCCTGGACGCAACCAGTATACCAGCTTTACATTTTTCAGCAGCTGCTAAATGAAATGCTCCACAGATGCCATTCGACAAACACATGGACATCACGCTACATCAAGGCCCTCGCCAGCCACATTCCATCAAACTTAAGCCCCTACGAACTATTGTTAGTGAAGAGAGGGCAGTGCGGCACCGAACCTGTCATTGGTGTGCATGAGTGCGAGCTTGAGAGGCCCAGATTGGAGCTCTGCAAAACGGAGTGTGCAGACGTTGACACCAAAGTCGAGCCCCTCAGCGTAAAACCGCGCTGCACGTGGCACATCCCGGTGCATCTGGATCACCCATCGTAGTGTTGCTGTTGCCATTTTCCAACAGGCAGAGATAGAAAAAATTCTGGAGCCTGGGAAAATCAAAAGGAAAAAAGTTTGTCAGAAAATCCTTCAATTAGACCTTACCAACCAGCGGCCACCCAAGCATGTAATTCTAAAGACAGCCAGAGATGGTGTTAACTTCAAGAGTTTGTTGCGAGAAGAGGATTGGACATCAGATTTATATTACTCCGAGACTAGAGCCATCCTTTGGCTTTCTTTTCTTTTATCTATTAATACATGCGGCGATCATGCCTGGTTCCTCTGTTTCTCGTCCGCTGTGCAAGGGGAACATTGAAAGAGACGAATCCAATAGATCGATCGATGGAACCTGGTTCGGTCCAGTCCAACCAGGTACAAGGATACTAAGGTACCATATTTCATAGTGTATTTTGGGGATAAGAAAATTAATAAATCTGTAAAACGAGAAATAGGGTAAATTATAAATGGATTAATTTAATGTGTGGCAAATTATAGAGGGCTGAAGTGTGGCAAATTGTAAATTCTCCCAAATAAATTATACTACCCCAGACCTATTTTTACGATCATGGCTACAAAAAATCATTCAATCATGACATGAGGTGAGGAGCTATTGAAACTTGGTAAAATGAAAACCCTCCCCATTTCTGAAGTTTAACAGTTCAAAGTTTAATATAACATGGAGGAATAAATGCTTTATACAATTCACAAGCATTGCGATTGGAACTTATCAAGCAGACAAGTAGCACTAGCAGCACAATCGAAATGGTTGATGATTCCTCGGTTCCTCAACTTACCTGGCCGGAGTCAGCGCGAGCGGATGCCGGTAGCGTCAGAGCGGCGGGACCAGCGTTGCGGCTAGCGCCTCTCGTTGTCTCCTCGATGGGTGGTGGACTGGTGGGGGCTGATGGGAAAACGCCAGTAGCGCCGGAATCACACCGCCGCGCGCCCACAGGCTGTTTGTTCGTCGCCGCCGTCGACTGAAGTTTGGGGATCAGGGGAGGAAATTGCGGAATGGGTTGAAACTTGGGCTGGGGAAAATGGACAAGTGAAATAAGGGCCCCGAGAGGAGGGAACCAGTCCATGAGAAGCCGGTTTAATGGACCGGCCCATCGCACACTCCTTCCTCTCGGGGCCTTGTTCGGTTGCCATGCAGATAACAATGAATTATTAGGCCTTCGTTTCAACCCATTTTCTGATTCCAATTATTAGGCCTAATTTTATTAGGCGTAATAATTTAATTGGACCGGACCATCGCAGACTCCATGAAACTATAAATAATATATATTTTTAGTATGTAAGTTAAAACGAAGGCCTAATAATTGGAATCAGAAAAATAGGAACTTATTCAAATGAAAATATAACTTGCTGTATTAATATATGCAGCCAGCATAACATAACAATTAACCACAAACCATCCATGCAGGTAACAACCATGTACTAGTATTTCAAACGCCGTATTTGTTTTAGATTGAGGAGCTTGAGCTCAATTTAAAGGAGCATGAAAACAAAGGGCAGATGCGGAACCAAGATCAGCCTAAGCGTTGTATTTTGGAATATATAGGGAGTGTGTATTTTGCTTCCTGTCATTATATACCTTATCTTGTGAACTGAATAGGGAAAACTAAGGTGCACAGATGAAAACTGATGCAAACAGATGCCACTAAAGATGCATACTTATGAGTAAACAATCAATAGTTGATGACCATGACCAATCAAATATTTATCCATGAACATATGCAGATAAGTATGCTACCTGTGAGGTCCGAGTCGAAGAAGCCGGCGTCGAGCAGGTTGGCGGCTTTGAAGTTGGTCTGCCACAGTGTGGACTACAGCATAAGATTTGTTTTCTCAGAAAAGCCACTGGAAACACTCAGATGACCTTAAGAGGTCTAAATTCGGAAAAGCCACCAGAAAAACTCTTAACTATGTACTGAAATTAAATCACGTTTTAATTCCCTGATTTAGGAGGTAGACTCTACAGATATATATATGGCATCATTTTTCTAACTGAACTAAGCTCATTTCTTGCACATATGAATGTTTAAATAATAAACTGATGCTAACGACTATTGTGGTACACAAGACAACTAGCTAAAACTGATCTGCAATCCAAATGAGTGACTTTCTGTTTAAGATTCAAGCCTACAGCCTATAATAAATTAGGAATCTGGTACAATGTAGTGTATCTCTTTTGCATACATCTAGTGTATCTATTTTGCATTATCTTTCAAGAATGCATGAAACAATCCTTGCACATCAATCCATCTATTTCATATGGACATGAGGCACCTACGCATGCTGCTTGTCATCCAAAATGCAGAGAAAAAATAACAGAAAAATGCATGGATTGATGGATAGATGTATTATACATAAATCAACCTATATACAAAATGATGACCGACCAAGATTGATCCATCTACTTGCAGGTCTGCACCAAAATTAGGACAGAATCCAAGATCTGCACAGTTTCCTCTTGGTATCCTCTTGTTCGGCGGTGACAAATCATGACCTTGCAGGTCTGCACCAGGGATGGGGCAGAAAAACGAGCAGACAGGCAGCAAAGTATTGGAGAGGAGGGAGGTCGGACAAGCTGCACGCCGCCGGCGGACCGGCCAGAGGGACGAGGCGGCACAAAACCTAGCAGCAACAACCAGAGGGCTAGAGGGAAACACGGGAGAGGATGGGAGGACGAGGAGCTTTACCGGCGAGGGGCTTCCGTCGTGGGGGATGGACGCTGAAGATACTGAGTGGCCTTCGCCGCCGCCGTCGTCGCCGCTCTTCCTGTGACACGTCCCTCTGCGGGATCTCTTCCACTTTTTTTTTAGGGGTATCTCTTCCGGAGCTGGCCAGCGGGCCGGCACGGCACGGCCCAGGTCCGCCAAGGCGTAATCGTGCATGGCACGGCACGGCCCACCAGGGCACGTTTAGTAAACGTGTCGTGCCGGCACACGGGGCTGGCCGCCAGCCCAGGCACGGCCCCTGAGTTAAACGTGCCGGCCCGTGGCACGATTAGACCCACGTGTCTATTTTGGCTCACGTGCTTTTCTGACATTTTTTTGGACTAAAACAGCCCTCCAACGGATATATGGTCGAAATTCTGGTTAAAATGGCCTAATCTCGCTGAAAATGGGCCTAATCGCGCTTAAAAACCCCCTAACAGGCCAAACCTGGGCTTCTGCGCGCGTCTGGCGTGACGGGCCTCGGCGTGCCTGTCTGGTTAGCGGGCCGTGCCCGTGCTAGCACGCGGGCTCAGCCTGCAGGCCCCAGCACGGCCCAAGCGGGCCACGAGCCGAGCACAGCCCGCCAAGGCGCGTGTCGTGCCAGGCCCACGGCGGGCCGTGCCTCCGTGCTCGCGGGCCGGCACGCTGGCACGGGCCCAGATGGCCAGGTTCGATCTCTTCCACTAGTTTTTTTAGGGGTATCTATGAGCCGAAAACCGAGAAACCGTAACTGAACCGAAATTATGGTTATTTTTTGTTTCTGCTTAGGTTACGGCTATTAGCTAACCATATGACTGCGGTTAATATGGTTAATAACCGAAAACCGAATGGTTAAGCATTAAAAACCGAATGTCTATTAACATGTATTGATTCACTATTTTTAAGAACATTATATGTTATTTGTAGCATGTGATTTGCTACTTGTATATACTTTCATTAACTTTATGGGTTATTTGGTTACTTTAAACCATATGCCTATTAATTTTATAATCTATTCCATTATTTTGTAATATATGGCCACGAAAAGAAATTGTCATTGTGCGTCAATTTTGGTTAATTTGGTTATTACCGAAACCGAACCGAATTTGAATGGTTATTACCGAAACCAAACCGTATTCTCGTACAAAACCGTATTTACCGAAGTATTAAAACCGTATTTACCGAAGTATTGAAACCGTATAAACCGAACCGAATTAACCATATTAACTGAATGTGCAGCTATAGCTACATCTACCGAGGCCATTTACGGACCATCATGTTACGGGATGATGTGTCATTATTTTATTTGAAGGGAGGAGGGCCCACCCAGGGAAATTCGGGGAGGGGATGGTGAGCGAGCACCTCAGCGTGTAGATACCATTTCCGTAGCCCAACTCCGTAAGTCTACCATTTCCGGGAAGAGTAGTTGGGAGCAATAATGTTAGACTTACGGGAGAATTTGTTACAGAATGATTTACGGGATGAGGTGGACTTTTTTTTGGTTCGTTCAGATTTGCATCCATCCTTGAATATGGGGACGTGATTCCTCTGGTTTATTTCCACCTAATCTCGTAAGAACAAGCACGTTGATGTAGAATTGTTTCGATCCACTCGCGAATGGACGGGGTTAGCGGAGTTTGGGCCGGGTTAAGATCCTCGGCGGGCGTAACCGAACGAGGCCTTAGGCGCGCGAGACGCAGCGGGCGGGGGGGGTGGGGTGGGGTTACATCCAGACCCGACAGATCCACGCGGATTGACAGGGATTGGGTCGCGTTCCCACTGGGTTGGCGCGAACCGAACGAGGCCTTAGGCGCGCGAGACGCAGCGGGCGACAAGTAGCATTTGCCGACCTCGAGCGCTACTATTACGCGGAGCCGGCACCGCCACCATCGAGTGGAGTGGAGATCTCGTAGCAGCTGTAGCCGGTGCTAGGTGATACGTCCAAAACGTATATTTTTTCCGAACACTTTTCCTATTGTTTGGCTCTAAACTTGTCAGTTTGGCATACAACTAACACAGACTGACGATGTTTTCAGCAGAATTATTTTGGTGTCTCGTTTTTGTGCAGAAAAATCAACTTTCGGGAAATGCCCAGAAAAGATCCCGAAGACCTTAAAACACCCGAAGACTCCGGAGCCAGAAGGAGTCCCGGGGAGGGGCCACACCACCCCTCGGCGCCCCCCTTGGTCGCGCCGCCTGGTGGTGTGGGCCCCCAGTCACCCCCTCGGGCTCCCCTTTCGACTACATATGCCCCTTTACCCTAAAACGCGAGGGGGTCATCATATTCCACAGAAACACAACAGAGCGTCACCGTCAACTCGAAACTCGATTCGGGGATCAGAAGTTCCTGTTCTGGCGCCCTGCTGATATCCCACAAGTATAGGGGATCGTGTGTAGCCTTTTCGATAAGTAAGAGTGTCGAACCCAACGAGGAGCTAAAGATAGGATAAATATTCTCTCAAGTTCAATCAACCACTGATACAACTCTACACACACTAAACGTTTGCATTACCTAGGAAATAAAACTAGAGCAATAATACGGGTATGAGAGATAGCTTTGCAAGATAATAAATACAAGAAAGTAAATGTTAGTGTTGCAGCAATAAAATGTACTAAGTAACCATAAACTAATAGTACTATCGTAATTGTAGTGGCTTTGTTGAAGATTGATTAGTGAAGATATCGGGTCCATTGCCTTCGATGCAGTTTTCTATGTGAGAGAGGCAAAGCTAACAAACTCTCACTATCCAATGATTGCAAGTACTTATGATTGGAATTCTAGCAAACATCCGTAACTATTAGAAGATACATTAAGGTAAAAATACCCAACCATAGCCTTAAGTTAATGGTCCTCTTACTCCCATACGTGCAACTAACCGGTTTGATTCCTTATGTTTCTGTCACTCCGGCAGAACTACGCCCCTTCCATTGCACATACTACTAACCCTATGGTGTTGATCCAAGCGCGCACAAATATAATGGACACCAAAGGACAGTACCATATCAACATACAACTCTAATGAACCAAAGACATTCAACCAAGCAATCAAAAGACAAATAAACCACACAAATGTTTACATAGGACAGTACAGAGGTTTGTGGGAGGATGAACCACTGAATAAAAGTAGGAGATTATGATGGGGGTGTTGGTGAAGGTGGCATCATGGCGGAGAGGATGGAGAAGGGGCAGCACATGAGGTGCAGGGCGGCGCCGGCGGCCGTCGACGGCGCAGGGGGCTCCTCCTGCGCCGACCGGCCATCATGGGGGAGCGCCACCCCTTAGACCCCTTACTCCATGGCTTCTTGGTGCTGTAGATGAGCCCTCCTCCATGGAGATGAGACCATGGGGGAGGCAAAATTCGTGGCTTTTAGTGGCTGCCCCAGAATTAGGGTTTTCCTCTCCTTATATGTGATGGGACAATGCTCCCCGGCCCTCCGATGGATGGCCTCTGATCCAAAGGCTCTTGGGCACCTCTAGAATCTTCCTAGGGGCCGCTCTCATCCCCAAAGTCGTGGCTTGGACGAATCCATCAAATATGGTAAGAGTTGGACTCAATCCCGTCACCGATTCCCGCAATCCCGTAATCAGATATATATTCTCCAGTAAAATGGGTCCATAGGTCGCATACGAACTCCGATTGAGCTGTCTTGGGCTTAAATGAAAGGTATGAAAATGGCCAACAACTTTGTAGGCAATTTGATCTTCAGTTGACGTTGTCTTTGGGGGTAAAACTGATGATCTCTAAAAACTGTTGGTGAACAGATTTCAGGAAAGTCACAGTCCTTTTCCAACAAGTCTCCTTTTGTGTTTTCTTGTTAATTCCTACACATCAAAGAGTAAAACAAGAACATTGTGCACTCTTGCAACTATTAATAGTTTAGTCCAAATAAATCAAAAACTTTATATAAAAACAAGTGTCAAAGCATAATATTAGCATAAAACAATCAAAATTTATAGATACGTTATGGACGTATCAACATCCACAAGCTTAATTCCTGCTCGTCCTCGAGTAGGTAAATGATAATAAAGTATTTTTTTATTGTAAATGCTATGATCAGGTCCTTAACAATTGCATGATGTATGGATAGTAGAACTTAGCAATCATGTTACCTAATAAAAAGTATCAATGAACTAAGAGCTCATAACATGAAATTTATAAACATCAACAAGATTGTAATGATCATAATAAAGCATGGTAGAGTGGTATCTCGCTTTCCCTTAATTGTGGAGCAAAACATAAATGTCAGGGCACCTCTGAAATTCAAGAGAAGACTAGAAGTAAAAATATCAAAGATACAAGCATTAAAGTTATACCACAATTAACCGTGCTTTGGGACAAACACATCACACTAAGAATGACGATTATGCTCTCAAAAAGGTGCTCAAATAATATGGTGGAGACTCAACATAAAAGTAAAAAAATGCCCTTCGCGGAGGGAAGCAGTGATCACTCATGTGCTAGAACTTTTATTTTATTAAACAGAGGAATTAAAAGTTTGACACTCCTCCCATCCATCTTACACAAACCATGGCTAACCGCATCCTCGGGTGCCTGCCAACAATCACATACCACGGAAGAGTGTCTATATTTTAAGAGAGGTGTATGCTAGTGTGAACGAATGGTAAACATAAAATACCGTACGTCACAAGCCAACTAGATTTTACAAGAGCGGCTCCCATATGAAGGACGCATCTGGTTAGAAGGTCATCACTCTTTCTCTTTTGTTTACACAATTATGCTTTGACTGATAAATCAGGGGCAAAAATAGTGAAGAGAACTTTTTTGCATTAATTTGGGGCTGGGCACCCCGCTGCCAGCTCTTCTATCAATTGGATAAGCGGATGAAGCCACTAGTCCAGGGTGTGAAATCTAATCAACAAGTGAGATAAAGATTCTCTATTTACGTCCTCATGAGCAAAAACAAGAACACAAAACAGGAGTAATTTTGAAAGTTTTAAAGGTAGAATATGAGCAATTTACTTTGGAGTGCCAGTTAAATACCACATGGGAGTTCATAGTGGACTCTGTGGAATAACTTGGTTTTCAGGGATCTGGAGGCACGAGTAGAGCTAATACTCAATGGAAGTGAAGGCTAGCAATAGACTGGGAAGCGACAATCAAGAGAGCAATAATTACCATAATCATGTTTGCGACAAAGTAAATTAACTGAGGCATAAAATTGATACTAGAACTCTGAGGCAAAATAAATCATCGAGGCTCATTTACTTTTTGTTTTCAGTCTTAGCATGCGTGAGCATGTGCCAAGTCGATTCAAATGAAACAGACAAAGGAGGATACCATAATGCCATACCCTACTATGAATAGGACAATGCATGTTAAGATCAAAATGACATAATATACACTATTAGCAAGTTGAAGCTAACCATAAGAAAACATAAACTACTAAAAAATATCATTTGCACATCATTTTTAAGTTTACTAAACTTTGAACCACCTCTATAAACAAGAGACAAATAAAATATATGACGATCAATTTATTAATATAACTGGTGTTTGATGCTAAGACAAATAAATAGTAAGATAGAGACGCTGCAAGTTTGTTCAAGTTTCTATGTTGCTCGAAAAACAAAGTTTAAAGATATGCAAACCGAGGGGTTGTTGATGAAGAGGGATGCGGAAACATCCCCAAGCTTATGACTTTGGCCATTCTTCAATATTTCTTTGTTTGGTGTTCCTTCATTCTCTGTAAAAAAACTTCAACACAAAAACTTTCCCGTTCTTTTCTACGGTTAGACATTAGTGCAATAGATAATATTTCCAAAGTGCTGCTATTAAAACAAATCAAATTTTGTTTTAGAGTTACAGAAAGGTTGCTTAAGTGTCCAACTTCTAAATAAAAGGTAAGACCCAAAAGGACTCAAATGAAAACGTAAAAGAGGCCACTCTTGCAACAAAAGTCAGAATCTGTTCACAAAAACAACAGCTGGAAAACGTAATTTTTAGGTGCACTTAAAAATGTCAAAAAAAAATTGCCAATTTTTGTGCATGAAGAGGATTAGATGATACATAATCTGTAAAAAAATCGTGACTTTTCGAGATTCCGGTAAAATATGAAAAATTGCGCAGTGGGCAGTAGATGCTGAAAACAGAAAAGTCATTTTTTTTACATATGTATCAACTAAGCCAAATGGGTAAAACTTGGTACTTTATTTTTGATAAACTAAGAGACCAGAGGCTAAACAAGATCTAAAATTTCTATATACATTAAGGGAAACAAAACAAACTGAAAGAAAAAATAAATGACGCTCCAAGAATAACACATAATATATGAAGCAATAAAAATATAGTGTCTTGAAAGAGGACCTGGTATTTTTGTTGATGAAGAATGGGATGCCTTGGGAATCCCAAAGATTTGAAGCTTTTACTTCTTGGATATATCTTGGGGGTGACATGGGAATCCCCAAGCTTGAGCTTTTGTCCATTCTTCATCTTCTCGTATCATTCTTCTCTCCCCACACTTGAAAACTCACTCCGTACAAAACTTCACACAATCTTCATTAGCAACGTTAGTGTAACCAAAATAGTAAATCCACTTTGGTTCAGTTTCAACACAAGTATAACACCCATTAAAACATTATCTACTGTCACAAGTTCTTTTAAATCTCTTCCCCTCAAAAGAACACCAAAAGAAAAAAGATTAAGAGGCAAATGCAAATATTGGCAGAAATCTGTCAAAACAGAACAACAGGTAAAGATCGATTTTTTTCGAAAATCTTATGTTCATAAAATCAAAAAGTTAAAAATTAATGAAAGTTGTATAACAACCTGGGGCATATGCACAATTTTTTTTAGCTCAATTCGATGTTCTGGCTGAGAGAAATAATTTTTTTGGTGGCAGCACAGAATCTGTTTTAGGACAACAACTTCCCCAAATCTTATTTCCTCCCTATTAGAGTCTATTATTGGCACAAAAACAAATTAAAAAGGATAAGAAGAGGTTGCTACAGAGGTAACAACTTCCAAGACTCAAATAAAACAAAATAAACTGAAAGAAAACAACACAAAAACGGAATAAAACATGGGTTATCTCCCAAGAAGTGATTTTCTTTAACGTCTTTTAGCTAGGCATGGAAAAACGAGAGTTGCCTTGGGCATACCCAAGCTTTGATGATTGAATATTCTTGAATATTTAATTGAGGTGCACTCAGGATTTCCCAAGATTGAGCGTTTTCTCTTCTCATTTATCTCGTATCACCATCTCCATTGGATCTTAAATACTACATTCACATAAAACTTGACAAAAACTCATTAGTAGGGTTAGTACTCATTAAATAAAATCCACTCATGTTCAAGCTTTGACAAGTTTAAATTAATATTACGTACTTTATACTAACCAATTTATAACATTTATCGATCAAATAAAGATTATAAACATTGAGTATAACCACAATACAAAATAAGATGACAATCTGCCAAAACTGAACAGTCTGTAAAGATGACAGTTAACGAGATATCTACGTATCTCAAATAAGAAAAAGTACTTCTAATGAAAGAAATATAATAACCATTACTTTGCACTCAAGAAATTTCAAATCAATATTACTTTCTAGTGATTTTCAAAATTTTCTACGGTGGAGCCCAGAAATCTGTTTCTACGCAGCAAAGTGGAAAACTTGCATCATAAACAAACTAGAAGTTATCTATACATTTTATTTTTATGGTACAATGGAATATGTACAATGTATACACAATATATAAAAGTTTTTAACTGAAAAGCTTCCATGGAAAGAATTGTTTTGGTTTCATAGCCATGAACACAAGTGTTCAAGGTCGGCCTCAACTTAACCATTACTCATCTTTCCAATCACTTTCCTTTTTGAAAATCTTTTTAGATACTAAGTACAACTAATTTTTTTTGTAATTCGTGTTCCCTATCCATAACTAAAGATAGCAACAACTTAAAACTGAAAAATAAAACTACTTATAAATGAAAGCAAAATTACTTAGAGACAAAGCAAACAAGTGCACACAAGAACATTCACCCCACGCTATTGCTCCCCGGCAACGGCGCCAGAAAAGGTCTTGATATCCCACAAGTATATGGGATCGTGTGTAGCCTTTTCGATAAGTAAGAGTGTCGAAACCAACGAGGAGCTAAAGGTAGGATAAATATTCTCTCAAGTTCAATCAACCACTGATACAACTCTACACACACTAAACGTTTGCATTATCTAGGAAATAAAAATAGAACAATAATACGGGTATGAGAGATAGCTTTGCAAGATAATAAATACAAGAAAGTAAATATTAGTGTTGCAGTAATAAAATATACTAAGTAAACATAAACTAACAATACCATGAGTGTGGAAAAGTGGTCGTAATTGTGGTGGCTTTGTCCAAGATTAATTAGTGAAGATATTGGGTTCATTGTCTTCGATGCAGTTTTCTACGTGGGAGAGGCAAAGCTAACAAGCTCTCACTATCCAATGATTGCAAGTACTTATGATTGGAACTCTAGCAAAAATCCGTAACTACTAGAAGATACATTAAGGTAATAATACCCAACCATAGCCTTAAGTTAATGGTCCACTTTGTCGTGGGATAATCACGGTAGACGTTACCGGGGGTAACTTATCTTGGGGCAATTCGACTCTGGTGTTTGGGAGAGGGTTTAGCTCAAGGGAAACCATGGTGATATGTGATCTGGTAGCCGGCAATCGAGTCGCCGAGTCTCCGATCTGAATATATTACCTCAACTCTTGTGTTACAAAGGATACTCGAATATCTCGCGATTGTATGATTTCTGTTTAATCTAACCCTAGGGGCCGGCTTATATAATATCCGGACCCCCTGGTTTACCGTCCAAGGCACACTCGGAATCCTACCCGGACACTGCTTACAAACCCTAAGTTTCCCTATCGGAACCCACAAACCGGGTTACGAGGCCTACACTCTTGGGCCTTCTAGAAACTCCTTTTCTCTAAGCCGGATCTTGCGCAGCGCCCTTTGGGCCGAATTACACCTTGGCGTTAACCTACCGGGTTATCATCCCTCCATCAGTAGTCCCCAGAATAGCTTGGGCTTCACGGGATCTTCCTTGAAGCGCATGCTATTCCCTGCAAAAATAGCAAACATACAAGTTCATAGGGGCCGGGTTAGGTTGCTTTGATAAACAGCTAGGCCTAACTCCACTGGTGGTCCATATAATAACCCGGCTTCCTCCAAATCCACCTTCATTTTCCCGGGTCAACACTCCGAGGAAAACGCAGTAGACCCGGCTCACTTTGCTTGTTAACTGGTCCGGATACCGCGGAAGGGATTTGCTTCCGATCTTTTCCGGATATCGCGCGTGGGCATTTAACGCTTATCCCCAGAAATCCGGGCGGGTATCCCTCTCCAAAAATTTCGGATCCCGCCCCCTAGTCTAGGTTTCCCCACCCGCACCTATAAATAGGTGCCCTAGGGGGTGACCTAAACCTAACGGCTCATTTCCTCCATCTCTCTCACCCATCTCGCCTTCAACCTCCAGTGACGCTCCCTTGCTCGAGCTCGTCGTTGCGCCGCCACGGAGCCTACCGGAGAGCAGCCGGAAGCGAGCCGCCGCCGTCTACGCTCCGCCTCCGTTCGCGCCGCTCCGCCGTCAAGCTCCGCCGCCGCGCCCGCGAGCTGCCCGCCGGGAGATCCCGCAGGCCACCGCGGTTGCGTCAATTGCCACCGCCGCGCCCTGCTCCAGATCACGCCGGTAAGATCCCTTCCTCCATGAATTTCAACTTGAAGCTCTCCGCTCGAATTAAACTGGATCTAGATCCGCCCGTAGGCTACTTTCTTACTCCGCACCGATTTAGATTGCTCAACTACTCTCTTGCTTGTCTAATTGCTCAATGGTAGATCCAATAACACTCTCCTGTCATTCGCAACCATTAATTCCTCCGCAAATTTCTCCGCAAAATTTCCCAATCTAGATGTAGTCTATCAAGATTTTCCGTAGTTGTTCTCCGATACCCGGATAGACCACTATTTCCGGATCTTTCAATTACTCTCTATTAACCAGACGATCAACCCTCCTTCACAATATCCCACTGATACCCGGATAACCCGTAGTTTCCGTACTGCTAGTCGATACTGATTGCTGATACTCGGATAACTCATAGTTTCCGTACTGCTTATTGATACTCGGATAACCTGTAGTTTCCGGGTCTTAATTACTCATGTTTTGTACTCTTTGCCTTGTATTTTGCAGACCGAACAAATGGCTCCCAAGAACAAGGGCAAACAGCCGGCAAAGCCAAAGACGACCCAAGCCATTTCCGCCAACTGGGCTAGGTCCACCGTGACCCAGGCCAAGCTGGAGGAGCTCGCCGAATCAGGCGTCCTCCCTCCTCAAAAGGAGATCCATTGGCGTGTTCCGGGTGATGAGACCCGGCCATCCCCTGGTCAAAACGAGGTAATATGTTTTGTAGAGCACGTGATCCGGGGATTTCATCCCCCGGGTCACTCGTTTTTCCGCGAAGTCCTCAGCCACTACGGCCTCCAAGTCTTCGACATAGGGCCTAACTCTATGTTGAATATAACTCACTTCATAGTCCTTTGCTAATCTTACTTGTGCATCCCACCAAACCTCGCCTTATTTATCGAACTATTCCAATGCAAACCGTGCCGCGAAAGCGGTGACGGGGCCCTCTTGGCCTGCGGCGGGGTTTCTATCCAACGACGCAAAAATTCGCCCATGCCGACTCTGAGTCTTAACTCACACGTCAAGCATTGGCAAAAATCTTTCTTGTACTGCCGGGACACCTCCCCACCCGGCGAAAGGAAATTGCCGGGGTACTCTGAGGGGCTCCTCGATCTTTCTGACACCTTTAATGCCTTCGCCTCTGAATCGGACAGAGAGTCCATCCAGCCCTACCTAGCCAAGATAGCCGTCCTTTTCGCCCAGGGTCTCATTGGGCTTAATTTGGTTAAGACTTGGGTAGATTTCCGGATTCAGCCCAACTCCATTCGTCCCAAGTTGATGTGCGAGTACTCGGGGCATGTCACGGATGCGCTCCGTTATTCTTCAAGGAATTACCCGGCTGGCGACACGAACAAGATCATCAAGAGCTTCCTGACTGAGAAGGTGGAAGTGATCAAAAATATACCCGGGTTAGCGCCGTTCACTCGGGACAACCCGGCTCCGCGGTGAGATCCGACACTTATTCACTTACTCTTGTACTTTTACTTGATACAACTACTAACTCTCACTTTTATGCCTTTACCTCAGGCTGATAATGCTTTTTGGAACATCGAGACCCCCCCAACTCCGGGAACCCGGAGGAGGAAGAAGAGCCGGCTGACACCGATGAAGGTATCATCCGGGTTTCAATCATCTTAACCTCTATTACTTTGCTTTCCCGCTTTTTTCTCTTTTTCCGACTATGTATTTGTGCCTTTCAGGGATGGATGATAAGGATGACAAGGACGACAAAGAAGACCCGGAAGAAACCGAGAGCGATAAAAGCGAGGCCGAGCCGGAAGTTGAGGTCGGAGCCAAGAGGAAAACCCGTGGGGTTGTTTTCAAGGTTCCATATTCCTCCATGACCTCCCAACCATATTCTTTTGATAATATGCGCGAACTTAACCGACAATTGTCCAATTCGCCACACTTGAAGGACCCGCCTCCAACCAAGCGCCGAGTAACCCGGAATTCCCCGGGTGACGATCCCCTCAACCCGGGTATTCCCACGTCCCCAGCTTGTCGCACTGGTACTTCTCCATCTCATCCCTGCAACTCACCTCAAAGACATCCCTCCCCCAATCATCCATTAGCCGGACAGTTCCGGTTCTCACTCTCGGATTCTGTAACAGCCTCGTCCGCGTCTAGCAGCGAGCTTCCGGCGGATTTCGTGGTGAATGCCGGGTAAATTATATTTCCTGCTAAGCGATATACTAGTCCTTTTGATAGCCTTCACTTTTTTCTACTAACCACTTCTCTTTTCTTTCCTTAGCGCCCAGGTCTCGATTAGTGACCCGGATAACATGGACACGGATAACCGGGAGACTGAAGGACCGGTTGATGATATGGACGCTGCAACTGGCGGTGCTGGTGAAGAAAACCAAGAACAAGACCCCCTGACAGACTCGGCCCGGCAGGAAGTCGGGTCTCCAAAGCCATCTGAGGAACCTGAGGATGACGACGTTGAGATCCTGGACACGAGGATGGGCACTCCCAACCCTGACACCCAGGCAGCCCGGGTCTCGACCCCAAAGCCGGAGAAGATTACTCCTCCGAGTGATCAGGCCGCCGGCTCTTCCGGTACCAAGCCCGAAGATATGACCTTTACCCAGATGCTCGACGCCCTGCACACTTTGAGGGCTGATGAAGAAAATGTCCTAGAAGCCTTGATAGCTAAACATGAGGTAAATCCGAGTAATATTGCATGTATATTTGTCTAGTCCCCAAGTTCCGAGTGAACTTATTGATAATTTTCTTGGAACTTTCATAGTGTATCCAACTGATAGTTTGCTTTTATCCGGCTAACCCTTCCTTGTGTTTCCACGCAGGCCTTCATTACCCACTCTGAGAAAGCATTGGCGAAGGCCACCAAACTCCTCGAGACGGAGGCGACTCTGCGTGAGTCGGCTGAAGCTGATGCCAAGAGGACAGGGAAACTTGCAAGGAAATATAGAAAGAGGGCTCATGCAGCAGAAGATGAACTGACCAAGCTTTCTGTTCAGATTGCCGACACATATCGTGCTTTGACTGGTAACTATTCCTAACTTAATAACTATAACCCGGATTCTCATTCTGATAAATAGTCGGATTTCCTTACTCAAAGCTTTTTTCTATTTTCTGCAGGTCCGGATGATGTAACTCCGGATGAAGATGATATCGCAAAGCTGAAAGCCATAAAGAGCACGATCCGACAGCTCTGTGCCGGAACCAAATGGATTCTTCAGGATTTGAAGTGGCCGGGTGTTGGGCATGGTAGCTTGAAGACACTGCTTGACGCGTGCTCCACCATCCCCGAGTGGATCGAGCACTGGAAACGCTCGTCCTGCCGGGTTGGAGTAACCCGGGGGCTTGCACTGGCTAAGGAATATTTTACAAAACTTGAGCTGGCAAACCTCGTTGGCGGGTTTCCAGAGTTCAACCATGACGGCTCCAGGTTCTCAGCAAAGAACTTCAAGGCTATCCAGAAGGAGGTTCGTCACTCGGCTAGCATAATTGCCGGCAGTCTGGACGTCAGTTCGATTGTCCCACCATATGATGCTGATGATAAGGCAGTTAAGTCGGATCTTCCCAAGCCATATGACATGCTGGCACGATGGAAGGCGGAGGCTGCTCAGGCGAGGGAAGAGGCCGCGAAGAAGAAGGCTGAGGCCGATTCTGCGCCTGCTACCTCCACGCCGGTTGTTCCTCCTCCCGCACGCGCCGGCACTACTGCTGACCCGGGTGCCGCTGCCGCAAAGACTGCTGAAGAACAAGGCAAGGAACAAGACCCGGCTGCCAAGGGCAAGGGCAAGATGGACGACTCGGCCCAGGAGGCCGAGTGAACTCTTTATCGGCAACCGTCTCAAACACTTTATTCGGCCAATGGGCCTTTTTTAAAACAATTATTCTTTTGATAGTGCGCCTGTGCACTTTATGATACTACTATCCTGGTTTGTAATACATTTAAAACCTTAATATATTTTGTGGCCCTTCTGGCCTTTTGCTTGAATTTGATATTTCTTAACTTTGAGCTTTTTCATCCCTTATTTTCCGACTATCTGCTATGGTTCCTTTTGTGAGACTCGGTTTCCGGGTCTCGTGAGTTTTGACTAGTGGACTTTTTTCTAAGTCCCCAAGTCCCCAAGACTCGGATTTTTGGGTTTTTGAGCTGAATAGCTAGATAATTTGTTTCTTTTTTCAAATTCCCAAGTCCCCAAGGCCCGAAATTCCGAGTCTAGGGTATTGGGTCTTTTGAAAGGAACAAATTGCTACTGCTAAGCCCCAAACCTAGAGCCATTTCACATAGGATTTGAAGTTATGCTTGATATACTGTGAGTTTCCGGCTATTAACCTTGTACTCTACATAACTTGTGGTTTAGATGACCCTTTTGACCTCCTTCTACTATAAGCCGGCTTTCGCGTGGATAATCAATGTTGCTACAGCTGTACGAAGACAGGGTCAGGCAAGTCCCATTGGGCATCATGACTGATTGTAATCATACACTAGCAAAGCATGCCACTTAGTGCGAGTCACATCAAACTTAAGCAAGAAAAGTCAAGAAAGTTAGGCTCCTTTGTCCGGTTATAAGCTTGCAGCCGTACTTATTACAAGTAATCGACCCTTATAACTCAATGGCATCACGGCCGGGTCTTTGAGTTTGCAACTGTGCTATTCAAGCAATCAGCCCCCAAGACCTAGATATATGCAATTTACAAGAGAAACTAATATATTAAGAACAATAAATAATACTTACCTGGAAGAAAAAATAGAAAAACAACAGGAATATAAAAACTGAACAAAAATACATAGGAAAGAAACAAGATATTGTTGAACCATCTCTTTATTGATATGAGAAAAGTTAGGTCAGCAGGCCGCCTCATTAAAAACCCTCCAGTCCCCTTAGGTACCCTGGATAGGAAAAGAGTGCGTCTGAAACCTGCTGCCTGTTACATCGTGTAATTCCACTTGTGAATCTAGCCTAAACTAGGTATAGTAGGGATGCAGCTGAGCTACGTTCCATGGTCTTTCTCTTTCTTGCATAGATGAAGTGGTATGAGCGGTGTCATTAACCGTAGCCGACTCTTCCCTTGCATCTACCAAGTAATATGATCCATTGTGTAGATTCCGGCTTATGATGAACGGTCCTTCCCATGGTGGGGATAACTTGTGTTTTCCTTCCTTTGACTGTACCAGGCGAAGAACCAGGTCTCCTTCCTGGAAGACCCGGGTTTTGACTCTCCGGCTGTGATATCTCCTCAGGTCCTGCTGGTATATGGCTGATCTCTCCAAAGCTTGTTCCCTGTGTTCTTCTAACATATCCACGGCGTCCTGCCGGGTCTTCTCGTTGTCCACCTCGACGTAAGCCGACACTCGAGGCGAATCATGGATAATATCACTCGGTAATACCGCCTCTGCACCATAAACCATGAAAAATGGTGTCATCTGAGTAGATCTGATAGGTGTGGTGTTAATTCCCCAAACCACTGAAGGTAACTCCTCAACCCATGCGCCCACAGCTCTGATGCATGGGACTCGTAGCCGTGGCTTTAATCCACGAAGTAACTCCTGATTCGCCCTTTCCACTTGTCCATTAGCTTGTGGATGAGCTACGGAAGCTATGTCAAGCCGAATTCCGTTGTTACCACATAATTTCTCCATCTCACCGAGGGACATGTTGGTTCCATTGTCGGTAATTATGCTGTGAGGATACCCGTACCGGTAGATAATCCTTTTCTAGAACTTGACTGCCGTAATTGCTTCACAATTGGTAACTGGCATAACTTCAACCCACTTGGTGAATTTATCAATAGCCACCAAGAGATGTGTCTTTTTGCAAGGTGACATGTGAAAGGGGCCAACCATGTCCATACCCCAAACGGCAAACGGCCAGGTTAAAGGAATTGTTTGCAACTCCATAGCCGGCACATGGATTTGGCGGGCATACCTTTGACATCCATCGCACCTTGCCACCAAGCGTTCCGCGTCTGCTAAGGCTGTGAGCCAGAAGAAACCGTGCCTATATGCTTTGGCCACAAGGGACCTTGTGGATGCGTGATGCCCACAGTCGCCTTCGTGGATCTCTTTCAGGATTTGCCGGCCTTCTTCTGGTGCCACACAGCGCAAAAATACTCCTGCAGCGCTCCTTTATACAACTCCCCATTGATGATGGAATAACCTTTTGCTCGCCTCAGAATTTGCCTTGCTAGTACCTCCTGCTGTGGTAACTCGCCCCGTGATAGGTAGGCCAGAAACGGCTCTATCCACTCGGGAACAGCGCGTATTGTGGCCACGAGCTCCAAATCCGGGTCTTTGTTAGCCACCTCTTCCTCAGACTCGGTTTTAACTGACGGCCGCCATAGTTCATCCAGGAAAACGTTGGGTGGAACCGGCTCTCTGCGCGAGCCGTGTCTTGCAAGTGCATCTGCTGCCTCGTTCTTTCTTCTATCTATATGCTCCACCTCATACCCGGAAAAACACCCGGCAACCCTGTCCACCTCTCTGCGGTATGCTGCCATAGTTGCATCTTTTCTATCCCAAGTTCCCGAGACCTGCTGTACCACAAGGTCCGAATCTCCATAGCATTGTATCCTCTTAATGTTCATCTCCTTGGCTATCTTCAATCCATGTAATAATGCCTCATACTCGGCCACGTTGTTGGAACAATCAAAGTGAATCTGCAACACGTAGCTCAACTTTTCTCCTTTGGGTGATGTGAGCACCACTCCAGCTCCTGATCCCTCGTATTGCTTGGAACCATCAAAGTGCATTATCCAAGACTCGGAACTTGGAGTCATTGTGGGCATGCCTGTGTGAGTCCAATCATTAATGAAGTCAACTAGAGCTTGAGATTTGATTGCTGACCTGGGCTCGTAGTTGATATGATAATCTCCCATCTCGATCACCCACTTGGCTATTCTACCTGTTGCATCCGAGTTTCTGATGATATCTGACATTGGTATAGAGCTAACCACTGTTATGGGGTGTTCCTGAAAATATGGCTTCAATTTCCGGCTGGCCATGAAGACCCCGAAAACCAGCTTATGCCAATGTGGGTAGCGCTGCTTTGCTTCTGATAATACCTCGCTGACATAATAAACCGGCCTCTGAACCGGGTGATCTTTCCCATCCTCCTTGCGCTCAACAACGACCACCGCACTAACCGCCCGGGGCCCGGCTGCAACGTATAATAACATGGGCTCTTTAGGACCTGGGGCTGCTAGGACTGGCGCCTCACATAGCTGTTTCTTTAGTGTCTCGAACGCCTCATCCGCCTCTTGGTCCCAAATGAATTTATCAGATTTCCTCAAGAGCCGGTACAAGGGTATTGCCTTCTCTCCGAGTCTTGATATAAACCGGCTCAGCGCTGCTACACACCCTGTAAGCTTCTGAACATACTTCAGGTTTTCCGGCTTTTTAAGACTCTGGATAGCTTTGATTTTGTCCGGGTTTGCCTCAATCCCTCTCTCTGATACGATAAAACCGAGTAACTTCCCTGCTGGAACTCCAAATACACACTTTGTTGGGTTAAGCTTCATCTGATATCTTCTCAGGTTTTTGAATGTTTCCTTTAGATCGTCAATAAATGTCTCCGCTTTTCTGGTCTTGATCACCACATCATCCACATAAGCATGAACGTTGCGTCCAATTTGATCCTCGAGGCACTTCTGAATGCACCGCTGATAGGTTGCGCCAGCGTTCTTCAATCCAAAAGTCATGGTTTTGTAACAAAAAGACCCAAAAGGAGTTATAAACGACGTTTTCTCCCAGTCTTCCTTCTTGAGCTTGATCTGATGATACCCGGAATATGCATCCAGGAAACATAATAGGTCACTTCCAGCCACTGCATTTACGATTTGATCTATCCTTGGGAGTGCAAACGGATCCTTTGGGCAATGCTTGTTGAGACTCGTATAATCAATGCACATCCTCCACTCGTTAGTCTTTTTCATTACGAGAACCGGATTTGCCAACCAATCCGGGTGAAATACTTCCATGATAAAGCCGGCTGTCAACAGCCGAGCAATTTCTTCGCCTATAACCCTTCTTCTTTCCTCATTCATCTTTCTCAGTCCCTGCTTCACGGGCCTAGACTTGGGGTCAACGTGCAAACTGTGCTCTGCCAGCTCTGTAGGGATACCCGGCATATCGCTAGGCGTCCACGCAAACACATCCTGATTCGAACGAATAAACTCCACAAGTGCTTTTTCCTACTCATCGTCCAGGTTAGATCCTATGGAAAATTGCTTAGAGGGATCACCCTCAACAAAGGCCACCATCTTGGTATCTTGTGCTGCTTTGAATTTTTCTCTCTCATCCTCCGTATTCGGCCTTTTTAACGTTGTTCTGTCCTCCGGGTCTACTTGAGACCGATAATACTTGAGCTCCTCTTTTCTACAAGCTTGTTCTGCCATTGCCGCGTCTCCTTCGTCACACTCAGCCGCTATATCCCGGCTCCCATGTATGGTGATGGTCTGCTTAGGACCCGGGATTTTTAGCTGTAGGTACACGTAACACGGCCTGGCCATGAACTTAGCGTAAGCCGGCCTTCCAAATAGCGCGTGATAAGGGCTGCGCAACTTTACCACTTCGAACGTGAGCCACTCCACCCGGAAATTATCCTTTGATTCTCCAAAAGCAACCTCCAAGGTAATCTTTCCTTCAGGGCACGCCGAGTGACCCGGCACAATCCCGTGAAAAACTGTTGAACTTTTCTGTAGTTGAGACTTCTTGAGGCCCATACGTAAGAAAGTTTCCCAATATAGGATGTTGATGCTGCTTCCGCCATCCATTAAGACCTTTTTCAGATCATAACCATTAACCTGTGGCGCAACCACCAATGCTAGGACTCCCGGATGTTCTATCCTTTCCGGGTGATTTCTTCTGCTCCATGTTACATCTTGCTCCGACCACCTCAGGTATCTCGGGACAGCCGAGGAAACCGAGTTTACTGCCTTTTTTAGTATCTTTCTATCCTTGTTAGAAGTTCCTGTGGTGTGAACATGGTACTGGCCCAATTGCTTGGGGTTGGCTTGGAAACCTCCAGCTCCTCCCTGGTTGTTACCCGGATTTCCAATTCCCGGGTTGCCTGCTGGGGGTGGGCCATTGCCCGGGTTTCCACCCGGACCTGGTCCTCCTCCCCGGCCTGCACCTCGCATAGCCTTGTTTACTTCCTCGTTCTTCCATCTCTGCAAATCCACACACTGCTCCAATGAGTGGTTAGCCGGCCTTCCGTTCCTGCTGTGTTTCGGGCACGCCATTCTGAAGATATCCCAGTTGTTACCCGGCCTTGGTGGCCCTTGATAGTTTCCTCCGTTATGATTTCCTGCGTTGAAATTTCCTTCTGCTCTGGGCCTCGAAGACCCGGCTTCTGTGCTGGCAACAAACTCGGAATTCCCCTCGAACGGGCGCTTGTTCTGGTTGTTTCCATTGTTACCTCCATGGTTACCCGGCGTAGATCCATTGCCGGCTCTTCCATTATTACCCGTATTTGCTTTTGCTTTCTTGTCATCAACGTCCTCTTCTGTGGTATCCGTTGCAGCGTGCTTGTTGCATGCATCCATTAGCTCTCCCATCGTAACCTCTGAAGCATTCCGACTAGATTTCATGCGAGTTAACTTCTGCACTAAATGCGTGTACTTGCATGTCTTGGCCATAGCTTGCAACGCGTCCTTTGGCTGAATATCTGTAGATGAATGCAGTATCTCCATAACCCGGCGCACCCAGCTGCGCGCCAACTCTCCCTTCTTTTGCACACACCGTTCTAGATCATCGATAGTAAATAACTTCCTGCATGTTCCGTGGAAGTGCTTGATAAACGCAGTTTTCAATTCACTCCATGATTTAATAGATCCTTCGGGTAAATTGTTGAACCACAACTTTGCTGCTCCTTCTGACATCATTAAGTACATGTGATGGGGGGATGATAACCCGGTAGGCCAAACTCCCAAGGAGTAACCCGGCCCAAAGGACGCTGCGCAGGATCCGGCTAAGGATAAGGAAACTCGTGGAGGGCCCAAACTTGTAGGCCTGGTAACCCGGATTGTGGGTTACTGTAAAGGAAAGTTAGGGTTTGTGCGCCGTGTCCGGGTAGGATCCAGGGTGCGCCTTGGAGGTTAAGCCAGGGGGTACGGGTGCTTTATAAACCGACCCCCAGGCCTAGTTTAGACAGAGATCTAAGAACCCTAGCAATATCGCTTGATATCGAGCATCTAGTGTAATCCCAGAGTTGAGTTGTTGTATCAAGATCGGAGACCCGGCGACTTTGATTGCCGGCTACCAGATCGAATTGCACCATGTTTTCCTCTGAGCTAAACCCTCTCCCAAACGCCTGTGTCGTCTTGCCCCAAGATCAGTTACCCCCGGTAACGTCTGCCGTGATTATCCCACGACAGTTGGCGCCCACCGTGGGGCCTGCGCCCAAAGGTGTTTACATTACGGGAGAAGCTCGGAAGAGCATGGAAAACCTTGTCGTGGGCGAGATCTACATCGACCGCGAAGGAGAAAAGATGGTGGACGATTCCGGCTGGGGGCCAGAGTCGGATCATGTCGAGTCCGGATCTATGGTGACGATCGGCCGGATCAACATCTTCGTCGGTATGGTACGTACACCTGATTTAAAAGGACAATATCATGTGCATACTACAGGAACTTCTGGCAGGGACAAAGAGACGTTAAAGCAAGCGGCAAACTCGGTTTCGTCGGCCGCGCCGGAATACCTTAGATGGGCGGAACAGGAGGTAACGTGGAGTAGAAGAGATCATCCGGAAAAAGTAGAGCGTCCAGGAGTCTTGGCATTGGTGGTTGCTCCACAGGTTAATGGTTACGAACTGAAGAGGGTCCTGATGGACGGTGGAAGTAGCATCAACATCCTTTATTGGGAAACCTTCTTACGGATGAGTCTTAAAGAGTCCCAGTTACAGAAAAGTTCGACAATCTTTCATGGGATCGTGCCAGGTCACTCGGCGAGCCCCGAGGGAAAGATCACCTTGGAGGTTGCTTTTGGAGAATCGACGGATAATTATCGAGTTGAGTGGCTCACGTTCGAGGTGGTCAAATTGCGCAGTCCTTATCACGCACTGTTTGGAAGACCGGCTTATGCCAAATTCATGGCTAGGCCATGCTACGTGTATTTACAGCTAAAGATCCCGGGTCCGAAACGGACCATCACCATACATGGGAACCGGGATATAGCGGCCGAGTGCGACGAAGGAGATTCGGTTATGGCCGAGCAAGCATGCAGAAAGGAAGAACTCGAATATTACCGGTCTCAAGTAAACCCGGATGATAGAACAGCCTTGAAAAAGCCGAATACTGAGGATGAGAGAGCAAAATTCAAGGCAGCACAAGACACCAAGAAGATAGATTTTGTCGAAGGTGATTCCACTAAGCAGTTTACCATAGGGTCTAACCTGGGAAAAGAGAAGGAGAAGGCACTTGTGGAGTTTATTCGTTCGAATGCAGACGTGTTCGCCTGGACGCCTAGCGACATGCCGGGTATCCCTACAGAGTTGGCCGAGCACAGTTTGCATGTGGATCCCAACTCCAGGCCCGTGAAGCAGGGTTTGAGGAAAATGAATGAGGAAAGAAGGAAGGCCATAGGTGAAGAGATCGCTCGGCTATTGGCAGCCGGCTTTATCATGGAAGTATTTCACCCGGATTGGCTGGCAAACCCGGTTCTAGTGATGAAAAAGACCAATGAGTGGAGGATGTGCATTGATTTTACGAGTCTCAACAAGCATTGCCCAAAGGATCCGTTCGCGCTACCAAGGATAGATCAGATTATAGATGCAGTAGCTGGAAGCGATCTATTATGCTTCCTGGACGCATATTCCGGGTATCATCAGATTAAGCTCAAGAGGGAGGATTGGGAGAAAACGTCATTCATAACCCCTTTTGGGGCCTTCTGTTATAAAACTATGACGTTTGGATTGAAGAACGCCGGTGCAACTTACCAACGGTGTATTCAAAAATGCTTCGAGGACCAAATCGGACGCAACGTCCATGCCTATGTGGATGATGTGGTCATCAAGACCAGGAAGGCGGAGACGTTTATCGATGATCTAAAGGAGACGTTCAAAAACTTGAGGAGGTACCAGATGAAGCTTAACCCGACAAAGTGCGTGTTCGGAGTTCCAGCCGGGAAATTACTCGGCTTTATAGTTTCCGAGAGAGGAATCGAGGCAAACCCGGATAAAATCAAGGCCATCCAGAGTCTGAAAAAACCGGAAAATTCGAAGCATGTTCAAAAGCTCACGGGCTGCGTAGCAGCCTTGAGCCGATTCATATCCAGACTCGGAGAAAAGGCAATACCCTTGTACCGGCTCTTGCGGAAATCAGATAAATTCGTGTGGGATCAAGAGGCGGATGAGGCGTTTGAGGCACTAAAGAAGCAGTTATCTGAAGCACCAGTGCTAGCGGCGCCGGGTCCTAAAGAGCCTATGTTGCTGTACGTGGCAGCTGGCCCCCGAGCCGTCAGCGCAGTAGTTGTTGTAGAGCGCAAAGAGGATGGGAAAGGTTACCCGGTTCAGAGACCGGTTTATTACGTCAGCGAGGTATTATCAGAAGCAAAGCAGCGCTATCCACACTGGCAGAAGTTGGTGTTCGGGGTCTTTATGGCTAGCCGGAAATTGAAGCCGTATTTCCAAGAACACCCCATAACAGTGGTTAGTTCAATACCAATGTCGGATATCATCAGAAACTCGGACGCGACGGGAAGAATAGCCAAATGGGCGATAGAAATGGGGGATTATCACATCAACTACGAACCCAAATCAGCAATCAAATCTCAAGCTTTAATTGATTTCGTTAACGACTGGACACATACAGGCATGACTACAACGGTTCCGAATTCCGAATCATGGATCATGCACTTCGATGGATCTAAGCAATACGAGGGATCAGGAGCTGGGGTGGTGCTAACGTCACCCAAAGGAGATAAACTAAGTTACGTACTACAAATCCACTTCGACTGTTCCAACAACGTGGCCGAGTATGAGGCCCTATTGCACGGCCTAAGGGCAGCTAAGGAGATGAACGTCAAGAGGATACGGTGCTTCGGAGATTCGGACCTCGTGGTGCAGCAGGTGTCAGGAACTTGGGATAGAAAGGACGCAACTATGGCAGCATACCGCAGGGAAGTTGATAGGGTTGCAGGATGTTTTTCCGGGTATGAGGTGGAGCATATAGACAGAAGAAAGAATGAGGCAGCCGACGCGCTCGCTAGACTCGGCTCGCGCAGAGAGCCGGTTCCACCTAACGTTTTCCTGGATGAATTATGGCGACCATCAGTTAAAACCGAGTCAGAGGAGGAATTGGCAAACCAAGACCCGGATTCAGGACTTGTGGCTACCGTACGTACTGTTCCCGAATGGACAGAACCGTTTTTGGCCTACTTGTCGCGAGGCGAGCTACCACAGCAGGAGGTATTAGCAAGGCAAATCTTGAGGCGAGCAAAGGGATATTCTATCATCAACGGGGAACTATATAAGAGAAGCGCAGCAGGGGTCTTTTTGCGCTGCGTAGCGCCAGAAGAAGGCCGACAGATTCTCAAGGAAATACATGAAGGTGACTGTGGACATCACACATCCACAAGATCTCTCGTGGCTAAAGCTTATCGACACGGATTTTTCTGGCTCACGGCTCTAGCAGATGCGGAGCGATTGGTAGCAAGGTGTGACGGATGTCAAAGGTACGCTCGCCAAACCCATGTGCCGGCTATGGAGTTACGGACCATCCCGTTAACTTGGCCGTTCGCCGTATGGGGTATGGACATGGTTGGCCCCTTTCATATGTCACCATGCAAGAAGACACATCTTTTGGTGGCTATTGATAAGTTTACCAAGTGGGTTGAGGTTATGCCAGTTACTAATTGCGAATCAGCCACAGCAGTCAAGTTCCTGAAGAGGATTATCTACCGGTTCGGGTATCCCCACAGCATAATTACCGACAATGGAACCAACATGTCCCTTGGTGAGATGGAGAAGTTCTGTGGCAACAATGGAATCCGACTTGACGTCGCGTCAGTAGCTCATCCGCAGGCCAACGGACAAGTGGAGAGGGCAAATCAAGAATTGCTTCGCGGGTTAAAACCACGATTACGAGTCCCCTGTATCAGGGCAGCTGGCGCATGGGTCGAAGAACTCCCTTCTGTGGTTTGGGGCATCAATACTACGCCTAATAGATCTACTCAGATGACACCCTTCTTCATGGTCTATGGCGTGGAGGCAGTACTACCGAGTGATATTATCCATGATTCACCACGAGTGTCAGCATACGTCGAAGTGGAGAATGAAAAGACCCGGCAAGACGCCGTGGATATGTTAGAAGAGCAAAGGGAACAAGCCCTGGAAAGATCAGCCATATATCAGCAGGATTTACGAAGGTATCATAGCCGGCACGTGAAAACCCGGGTCTTCCAGGAAGGAGACCTGGTTTTGCGCCTGGTACAGTCAAACGAAGGAAAGCACAAGTTATCACCACCCTGGGAAGGACCGTTTATCATAAGCCGGAATTTGCATAATGGGTCATACTACTTGATAGATGCAAGGGAAGAGTCGACCACAGTTAATGACACTGCTCACACCACTTCATCTATGCAAGAAAGAGACAGACCGTGGAACGTGGCTCAGCTACGTCCATACTATACTTAGCAAAAATTGTATTGGCATATGGAATTGAACGATGTAATAGGCAACAGGTTTTCAGACGTACTCTTTTCCTATCCAGGGTACCTTTGGGGACTGGACGGGTTTTTAATGAGGCGGCTTGCTGACCTAGATTTTTCATATCAAGTAAAGAGGCGATTATCAAGAAAAGAGATGGTTCTAATCAGGTTATGTACTATCAGTATGATGCGTATATCTAGGTCTTGGGGGCTGGTCGCTTGAATAGCACAGTTACAAACTCAAAGACCCGGCCATGATGCCTATGAGTTATAAGGGCCGATTACTTGCAAACGAGTACGGCTACAATCTTATAACCGGACAAAGAAGTCCAAATTCCTTGGCTATTCTTACTTAAGCTCGATGTGACTCGCATTAAAGTGGCATGATTTGTTCGCTTACGATTACAGTCAGTCACGAAACCCGACGGGGCTTGACTGGCTACGTTTTCGTATGGATGTAACAACATGGTATCCACGCGAAAGCCGGCTTACAGTACAAGATAGTCAAAAGGGTCATCTAAACCACAAGTTATGCAGAGTACAAGGCTAAACAGATGGAAACTCAACGATTATTAAGCATAACTTCAAATCCTATGCGAAACAACTCAGGGATCTTTGTGAATTTAGCAGTAGGCAGGTCGTTCCCCTTTCAAGATCAAGTGTCCTAGACTTGGAGATCCGGGTCCGGGTGACTTGAAATCTTGAAAAGAGAAAAAATCGCTTACTTGTAAAATTCCAAAAACCCAAATATCCGAGTCTTGGGGACTTGGGGACTTAGAAGCAAATCCGCTTGTCAATACCCATGAGACCCGGAAGTCGAGTTTTCACAAAAGGAACAATAAAAAATCGCTTACTTGTAAAATTCCAAAAACCCAAATATCCGAGTCTTGGGGACTTGGGGACTTAGAAGAAAATCCGCTTGTCAATACCCATGAGACCCGGAAGTCGAGTTTTCACAAAAGGAACAATAAAGAACGCCGGATATCGAGAACAGATGAGCTCAATAATGGATAAACTTAAAAAGGCCGGAAGAGGCATAGAGTATATCAAGACCTTAGCGTGCATTACAAAATCTCGGCGAAAAGATATCAAAGGTGCACAGGCGCACCACCCAAAATATAACTGTTTAAACAGCATTTTGACCGACCGGTGCATAAGAAGAGGCATTAGAGATCAGATATCACTCGGCGTTCATCTTGGCCTTGCCCTTGCCATCATTGGTGGTAGCAGCAGCACCCGGATCAGCGGTACCAGCCCGTGCAGGAGGTGGAACGACTGGTGTTGAGGTAGCGGGGGCAGAGCCGGCTTCAGCTTGCTTCTTTGCAGCCTCCGCCCTCAACGCAGCAGCTTCCTCCTTCCACCGAGCCAGCATATCATACGGCTCGGGAAGATCTGACTTAATTGCTTCACCGGCAGCATCATATGCTGGAACAAGGATATTAACATCCAGGTCGTCAGCAATCACGCTGGCCGGGTAACGGACCTCCTTCTGGACGGCCTGAAAATCCTTCACTGAGAACTTGGATCCATCAAGCTTGAACTCTGGGAAGCCGCCCATAAGCTTCACTAGCTCGAGCTTGGGGAAATAAGCCTTGGCGAGTGCAAGCCCTCGGGTCACTCCAACCCGGCAAGACGAGCGTTTCCAGTGCCAGATCCACTCAGGAATAGTGGAGAAGGCATCCAGCATCCTCTTCAGATCAACATGTCCTCTACCCGGCCACCGTAATTCCTGAAGGATCCATTTGGTTCCGGCACATAGCTGCCGGAGAACACTCTTCATGGTTTTCAGCTTGGCGATGTCATCCTCTTCCGGCATGGTTTCGTCCGGGCCTGAAGAAATGGAAACTTAAGTCGGGAAAACCGTTGCTATCTATCAAAAGGGTAAACCCGGAGGAGGAAACATACCAAGTAAAGCACGACATGTGTCTGATATTTGGACGGAAAGGCTTGTTAGATCATCTTCTGCTTTGTGAGCCCTTTTCCTATATTTCCTCATTATCAGCCTATTCCTCCTGGCCTCAGCTTCGGCTGCTTCACGCAAAGCTACCTCCTTTTCGATGAGCTTGGTGGCGTCTGCCAGTTTCTCCTCAGATTGGGTCACGAAAGACTGAATGCATGCAAACAAGGATCAGTCGGATAGAGGAGCAAGTTATCAGTCGCTTGTATAATAAAGTCCCAAGCAAATTATGAATCAATTCACTCGGAACTTGGGGACTGGACAAGGGCACAAGCAACATTAGTCGGATTTACCTCGTGTTTGGCTATTAAAGCCCCCAAGATGTTTTCTTCATTAGCCCTTAAAGTGCGCAGGGTTTCCAGCATCTGGGCAAACGTCAGTTCTTCGGATCGAGTACCGGAAGAGCCGACAGCTTGGTCACCTGGTGGGGGGGCTCTCCCCGCCCTTGGAGTCGAGACCCGGACAGTTTGAGTACCCGGGTTGGGAGAACCCATCCTTGTATCTAGAACCTCGATCTCCTCGTCTACTGGTTCTGATGAGGAAGGAGATCCGGCGGCTCGGGGGAGCGGATTGTTCAGAGGGCCTTGTTCCTGGTTATTCGCCGCATCACCGCCAGTCGCGGTGTCTGCGTTATCAGTCGGCTTCTCCACCCGATGGTTATCTATTTCCACGTTTTCCGGGTCACTGACGGTGACTTGAGTGCTGAAAGAAAGATGGGAAAAGGCAGTTATTAGTGATGACGGTGGCTTGAGTGGAAATTTGTCAGACGTAAAAGGAAATCATGTAGCAAAAACTTACCCGGCATTCACGGTGTAGTCCGGCGGGAGCTCGCCGCTAGAAGCAGATGAGGTCGTCACAGGGACCACTAATGGAACCCGGAATTGCCCGGCACGTGGATGGTTAGGAGAAGGGTGGCGTTGAGGAGAGTCGGAAGGACGAGACGGAGGAGCGCTGGCACGAGGGACCAAGGGGGTAGAGATGCCCGGGTTAAGGGGATCTTCACCCGGGGAGCTCCGAGTTACTCCGCGTTTGGCTGGGAAAGAATCCTTCAAGCACGACGAATTTGATAAATTGATGGTTAAGTCGTCGCATGGCGTCAAAGGAGTAAGGTTCAGAGGATAATGAGGAAAAAGGAACCTTGGACACTGTCCCCCTGGCCTTCCTCTTGCCTCCAACTGTTGCCTCTGGGTCAGACTCGGTTGCCTCCGGGTCATCCTCGTTGGTCTCACCTTCGTCCTCCAGCCCTGCGAACCGGATGTGTGTTCGTTGGAAAAAAGGTAAATGGAAGGAAAATAATACAAGTAAAGGTATACAAATTCTGTGCGAATACCTTCACTATCATCAGCCGGCTCGTCCTCTTCTTCCGGGTCTCTGGAGGGGGGGAGGGTTCAACTCTCCAGAAAGGGTCATCAGCCTAAGACAAAAGAATGAGACTAAGGGTTAGAAGCTGTATCAAGTCAAAATGTGGAAATAAGTTGTGAATATCGGGTATTACCGCCGGAGCAGGGTTCTCTCGAGTAAACGGGGGTAACCCGGTGATGCCCTTTATCACCTCCAGCTTCTCTGTTAAGAACCCTTTGATGGTCTTGTTGGTATCGCCGGTCGCAAAGCTCTTGGTGGAGTATCTGAGTGCATCTGTGGTGTGCCCCGAATACTCGCACATCAATTTGGTGCGAATGGAGTTGGGTTGGATCCGAAAATCAACCCATGTTTTTACTAAATTTAGCCCGAGGAGGCCTTGGGCTGAGAGGATGGCTATCTTGGCTAATGAGGGAAGGATCGTCTCCCTGTCCGAGTCTGGTGCAAAGGCATTGAAAGACTCGGAAGGTTCAAGGAGGTTTTCCGAGTAACCCGGCAGTTTCTTTTCGCCGTCTGGGGAGGTATCGTGGCAATAAAAGAAAGACAGCTGCCAATGTTTGACGTGGGAGTTTAAATTGAGGGTTGGCATCGGTGAATTCTTGCGGCGTTGGATGGATACCCCGCCACAAGTAAGAAGTGCTCCGTCACCACTTTCGCGGCACGACTTACACTGGAATAGTTCGATGAAGAGAGTCAAACTTGGCGGCATGCACAAGTACGACTCGGATAGAACGATGAAGTGGGTAATATTCAACATAGAGTTAGGCCCTATGTCGAATACCCGGAGGCCATAATGGCTTAAGACCTCCCTGAAGAAAGGGTGACCCGGAGGACGGAATCCCCGGGTCACGTGCTCTACGAAGCAGATTACCTCGTTATCAGCAGGTGTGGGCCGGGTCTCGTTGCCCGGCGCCCTCCAGTGAATGTCCTTCTGAGAAGGGAAAATTCCTAATTCGGCTAGCTCGTCCAACTTGGCCTTTGTAGTTGTGGAACGCCCCCAGTTGGCGGATATGGTTTGGGTAGTCCTCGCTTGAGTCGGCTGTCTTCCTTGTCGTTTGGGAGCCATGGGATCAACCTGCAAAACACAAGAAAAAGAGGCATAGGAAATAAGACTCGGAAGTGTTGGATTATCCGAGTATAAGGTAACAAGAAAGTATGAAGCTAAGAATTATCCGGGTATCACGCTATGAAGTGGAGATTACAAGGTATCCGGGTGTTAAGTACAATTGTGGAAATTATTGGTCACTTACGTATGGAAAAGCATTTGAGGAAGATGGATGGTTGCCCATGTGTATACCGCAAGCAAAATAGCTGGAAAAGGAGGATTTTCCGGGTGTTAACGTGATGAGCGGAAAATCAAGGAGGAATGGATCTAGGTAGGAAAGTTTGTGAACAATTTTGCAGAAGATTTGGTGGTTAGTAATGGTAGGAGGATGAGTTGTAACTATCTAGCAGGTGGTTAAAGGAGTTGGCGAGCATCGAATCGATCTAGCTTGATGCAATCGGAAAAAAGACTCACGGGTTGACCTAGATCCGATCCTGGATAAATTGAAAAATTGCGGGGCTAAATTAAACGGCTGCAAGAGGCTTACCGGAGAGATTGAAGTCTAGCGCGACGGCGGCGAGCGGCGTGGCTCGAATACCCCTTTTGCGGCTCTTGGCGCGGGGAACGAAGGTGCGACAGTCTAGCGCGACGGCGGCGCGAGATGGCTCGAGGGCGGGCGCGGCCGGCGGCGGCTTAGCTTCGATGGCGAGCGCAAGCTCCTTGCGGTGGCGCTGTGAGGGTGTACGGAGCGATGAAGGAAAGGGGAAGATAAGGCGTAGTGATGAGTTTGGGGTTACCCTCTGAGTACTATTTATAAGGCGAGGGTGGTTCTATCTTAACGGCCAGAAGCCGGAAATCGTGGGGTGATGGTTATCCACGGGGATTCTGCAAGATATGCGCCAAGTATTGGGCAAAGCATCTGGACAAGAGGAAGAAGGAGATCCACTCCGTAATATCAGGATCGATTATCGAGTATAGGGATCTTGGCATTTTTATTAGGGTTTGGACCGGGAAAATTAAAACAAAGTGTTTGGAGGAAAAACCCGGGTTACTACATGGCCGCCATGGAGTAAGGCCTAACTGAATATTAGAGCATCTTAACCCGGCCTCCCTATGCATGTGTGTTAGGTATCTTTGCAGGGAATAGCGAGCGCTTCAAGGAGGATCCATGAAGCCCAGGCTATTCTGGGGACTACTGATGGGGGGATGATAACCCGGTAGGCCAAACTCCCAAGGAGTAACCCGGCCCAAAGGACGCTGCGCAGGATCCGGCTAAGGATAAGGAAACTCGTGGAGGGCCCAAACTTGTAGGCCTGGTAACCCGGATTGTGGGTTACTGTAAAGGAAAGTTAGGGTTTGTGCGCCGTGTCCGGGTAGGATCCAGGGTGCGCCTTGGAGGTTAAGCCAGGGGGTACGGGTGCTTTATAAACCGACCCCCAGGCCTAGTTTAGACAGAGATCTAAGAACCCTAGCAATATCGCTTGATATCGAGCATCTAGTGTAATCCCAGAGTTGAGTTGTTGTATCAAGATCGGAGACCCGGCGACTTTGATTGCCGGCTACCAGATCGAATTGCACCATGTTTTCCTCTGAGCTAAACCCTCTCCCAAACGCCTGTGTCGTCTTGCCCCAAGATCAGTTACCACCGGTAACGTCTGCCGTGATTATCCCACGACAACATGAACTTGGCTTGAAGATTTTCAGATGCGTTGCGGATCAACATAGCCATCTCATAACTGCTCAACCATGTTTCTGGGTCCATAGTCGGCTCATAATTCACTACTTTACCCGGTTCCTTGAATTTATCCGGGTAAGGCTCAGCCCTGATGTTATCCGACAGACACGTGGGCCCAGCGAGATTAGTCGGTACTGGCCTCACCCGGGAAACATGCGATCCTGCGGGGGGTACGGCTGGACGTGGCGCTGCTGCTGGTCCGTGCACCGCAGACCCGGCCGCGGCTCGCCTGGCTCTGGAACTATCCACAATAGCTTGTGCTGCTGATACTGCTGGTGCTGCTTGAACGCGAGGAGGAGGCGGCATTTGCTGCTGCTCTGCCCTCCGCCGCGCTGAACTTGTTTGAATGTTGCCGGTATTGCCATGCTGCTGGCTGATATAAGGTGTTCCATGCATTCCACTCCTATTATCCGGGTAATTAACCTGCTGGGCTACTACAGTACGCAGCAAATCGATCGCCCGCCGGGTCTGCTCCGCATGGGGTGACTCTCTTACGGGGATCTGATTCAATACTAATGTTGCGGCATACACATTATCCATGGGGTTATTGAAGTGACCTGGTGGCGTACGAAATCGTGACGGTGGTGGTGGTGGTGCTGTGTTGCCGACAATGGCCCCAGTCTGCAATGTGGGTAACCCGGCCTGCACGTTTGCCAGCTGTCCTGCTCCAGTTGCCGGCTGATGCACAGTTTCCTGATTCACAGCCGGAATCGGCTGATCCTGGGGTGTAATGAATAGTGCGTTCGGGTTTATGACTCCACCCATCGCCGGTAATCTTGTCTGGTATCTTTGATGCACCCTGCTTGTCTCAGCTCGGAGCCGGTTCTCCAGTGCGTCCAGTTCGCGTTGGCGCGTGGCTACCCCTTGCTTTTCTGCTTCCACATCTCTTCTTTGTTGCTCCAGCGCGCGGCGTGCTACCTCCAAGTCCCTGGCACGTGCCGCGGCGTTTTCCGGGGTTATCACAGTAGCTAACATCGTCGGGTCCAAGACCATATTGTTACTGAACAGGGCCGGGTGTTGTGGATTCGAAGGACCCGCCCCTGGCGTCCTGTTAGCCAGGAACCCAAACATATTTGCCTGCAGCTCGCTATCCGCCGCTCGGCTGGTGACTGAAGCCGACTCTCCGTCAACCCGGGTCAGAACCGGATTTCCGTCAGCCGGATTTTGCTGCTGGGCCAATGCTTGTGCCGCTCCGACCGCGGCCGTAGTCACGTTCCCCTGATTGAGATTGGTTGCAGGGGCCGTGTAGACCGCGACCTGGCGCGCAATGCTTGGCGAAGACTCATATTCCTCATCATCACAGCTATCTTCCTTGTACCGATCCTCCAGCAGGTGCAAGATAGACTCGGTATCATCTTTTCTCATGACCCGGCCACGCGGGGTCCATGCCGGCTCCTCCGGCTGTTCCCTCTTCGTGGTGGGCTCTTCTATCGGATCCACCATCCCGACTGATTCTTCTCCGTCCGACTGAACGTGGGTGGCCTCTCCTGACACAGAATCAAATCCAAAATCGTCAGGGATTGAACCGGACGTACGTACCGTGCCGACGAAGACGTTGACCCGGCCGATTGTGATGACAGATCCGGATTCGAGCAGATCCCACTCTGGCCCCCAGCCAAAATCGTCCACCATCTTCTCTCCGTCGGGGTTGGTGTAGATCTCGCCGATGACGAGGTTCTTCATGTTCTCCCGAGCTTCTCCCGTGATGTAAACACCCTTGGACGTAGGCCCCACGGTGGGCACCAACTGTCGTGGGATAATCACGGCAGACGTTACCGGGGGTAACTTATCTTGGGGCAATTCGAATCTGGTGTTTGGGAGAGGGTTTAGCTCAAGGGAAACCATGGTGATATGCGATCTGGTAGCCGGCAATCGAGTCGCCGAGTCTCCGATCCGAATATATTACCTCAACTCTTGTGTTACAAAGGATACTTGAATATCTCGCGATTGTATGATTTCTGTTTAATCTAACCCTAGGGGCCGGCTTATATAATATCCGGACCCCTTGGTTTACCGTCCAAGGCACACTCGGAATCCTACCCGGACACTGCTTACAAACCCTAAGTTTCCCTACCGGAACCCACAAACCGGGTTACGAGGCCTACACTCTTGGGCCTTCTAGAAACTCATTTTCTCTAAGCCGGATCTTGCGCAGCGCCCTTTGGGCCGAATTACACCTTGGCGTTAACCTACCGGGTTATCATCCCTCCATCACACTTACTCCCATACGTGCAACTAACTTGTTTGAGTCCTTAGGTTTCTGTCACTCCGGCAGAACTACGCCCCTTCCTTTGCACATACTACTAACCCTATGGTGTTGATCCAAGCGCGCACAAATATAATGGATACCAAAGGACAGTACCATATCAACATACAACTCTAATGAACCAAAGACATTCAACCAAGCAATCAAAAGACAAATAAACTACACAAACATGACATAGATCATAGAATAAATATTATAGCATCAAACACCATGTTTACATAGGATGGTACAGAGATTTGTGGGAGGATGAACTACTGAATAAAAGGAGGAGATGATGATGGAGGTGTTGGTGAAGGTGGCATCATGGTGGACAGGATGGAGAAGGGGCATCACATGAGGTGCAGGGCGGCGGCGGCGGCCGGCGGCGGCGCAGGGGGCTCCTCCTGCGCCGGCCGGCCATCATGGGGGAGCGCCGCCCCTTATCCCCTTACTTCATGGCTTCTTGGTGCTGTAGATGAGCCCTCCCCCATGGAGATGATACCATGGGGGAGAAAAAATTCGTGGCTTTTAGTGGTTGCCCTAGAATTAGGGTTTTCCTCTCCTTATATGTGATGGGACAATTCTCCCCGGCCCTCCGATGGATGGCCCCTTGATACAAAGGCCCTTGGGCACCTCTAGAACCTTACTAGGGACCCCTCTCAGCCCCAAAGTCGTGGCTTGGACGAATTCATCAAATATGGTAAGAGTTGGACTCAATCCCGTCACCGATTCTCGTAATCCCGTAATCGGATATATATCCTCCAGTAAAATGGGTCCACAGGTCGCATACGAACTCCGATTGGGATGTTCTTGGGCTTAAATAAAAGGTATGGAAATGGCCAACAACTTTGTAGGCAATTTGATCTTCATTTGACGTTGTCTTTGGGGGTAAAACTGATGATCTCTAAAAACTGTTGGTGGACAGATTTCAGGAAAGTCACGGTCCTTTTCCAACGAGTCTCCTTTTGTGTTTTCTTGTTAATTCCTACACATCAAAGAGTAAAAAAAGAACATTGTGCACTCTTGCAACTATTAATAGGTTAGTACAAATAAATCATAAACTTTATATAAAAATAAGTGTCAAAAGTATAATACTACCATAAAACAATAAAAAATTATAGATACGTTATGGACGTATCACCTGCCGGGACGGGGATTCGAAGGAGATCATCGCCATCGACACCGCCACCTCTTCTCCATCAACCATCCATGATTCCTCCGTCCATGTGTGAGTAAAAATCGTTGTAGGCTGAGAGGGATGGAAGAGATTGGATTAGATTGATCATGTAATAATGCCGGATTGTTAGGGCATAGTGCCTAGTATCCATTGTTAGTGTTTTCTACCGTTGTTGCAACTTGTTATGCTTAATGCTTCTCACTTTGGGCCCGAGTGCCATGATCTCAGATCTGAACATGTTATTGTTTTATAAGTATATTTATGTTTCTTGATCATATCTGCAAGTTGTTTACACATGTCATTGTCCGGAACCCGAGGCCCCAAAGTGACGGAAATTGGGACAACCGGAGGGGATGGTTTTGATGTAAGGACCACGTGTGTTCACGGAGTGTTAATGCTTTGCTCCGGTGCTTTATTAAAAGGAGCACCTTAATTACCAGTAGTTTCCCTTGAGGCCCCGCTGCAAACGGGCTGGTAGGACAAAAAATGTTGTGCAAGTTTCTCATTGCGAGCACGTATGACTATATTGGAACACATGCCTATGGTTTGCCTAGAATTTGGATGCTTTATTATTATTATCTACAATACCCATGTTTAGATTATTACATGACCTATCTTATCCATGCAACGCCCGTTCATCCACCCGCTATGCCTACGGTACTTTCGCCCTGTTGTTTTCCGCGATTGCTGCTGCTGTTATTTTACTATTACTGATGCTCTAAAACTGTTATCACTGATAAATCGTTGCGAGCAAGTATAATTTTAGGTGCAACTGAATTAACAACTCAGTTGTCAAGGCTTATAAATATTCTTTGCCTCCCCTTGTGTCGAATCAATAAATTTGGCTTTTACTTCCCTCGAAGACTGTTGCGATCCCCTATACTTGTGGGTCATCAAGACTATTTTCTGGCGCCGTTACCGGGGATCATACCTTTATTTATTTGGTCACTTGAACATGATATTGTTCGCTGCAAGCCTTTCATCATGGGAAAGACTCGTGATGGAAAAGTTTCTATATTGCCATCCACTATAAGGAGAGGTACAATTCTGAACACCTTTGTTGCTCTTGATTCACCGTCTGTTATGAGTAAGCTTCTTACACCACCACATGCTACACACATTGTTACTTCTGTTGAGTCTGAAAATGCTTCTGGTACTTTTGATGATGCTTCTACTGTGCTTGGTTATACTGGTTCACTAGGTCGTTTCCTAGATGTTACAATTGCTAAATCCAAACAAATTGAAAGTGCTAAAATTCTTGTTGAAAATATTGGTACACATGTTAATTCACCTGAGTCTATTGATGATCTTGATGAAACCTATATTGAACTTAATGATGACTTTATTAAGGAAGCTCACGCTACTACTGGTGCAAGTTCTCTTAAGAGTCTTCTTGCAAGACATGCAGTGAAACATAAATCTTGTCTTGATGCTAATTTTGCCACATCTCCCATACACATTAGAGAGAAGGATTATGATTTCTCTCTAGATTTGTCTTACATATCCATTGTTGAGAAGGAACCTTTTTGTGGAACTGAAAGTAAAAGTGCTATGGAACATATGAATGAGCTTTCATCTTTGAGTAGTTTATTTTCTAATGATACCAAGCTGCATACTTATTTTGTTACCAAGATCTTCCCTTTCTCATTGAAAGATGAAGCTAAAAATTGGTTTAACAATCTGTCACATGGATCTATTACTAGTCCTATGGATTTGGTTAATGCTTTCTTTTAAAAATATTTTCCTGCTAGTGCCCAACATACTGTTGTGCAAGATATCTTTAACTTTGAGCAAATTGAAGGAGAGAAATTGCCTGAATCTTGGACAAGGTTTTGTTCTTTAATAAGAGCTAGCACTGGCTATCCATTACCTAAAAATGAGCTCCTAGATATATTTTATAATGTACTAACTGTTGAATCTAGGACATACCTAGATAGTTGTGTTGGTTGTGTTTTCAGGAAAAGATCTCTAGAAGAAGCTCAGGAATTAATGGCTAAAATAGCCAAAAATAATGATGATTGGAATATACCTGCGCCTACACCTACACCAGAGCCAACACCAATACCAACACCCAAGAGAGAGGGATGATTGAATTAAATGATGAAGTGATGAAGGAAGCCATGAAATCTCTTAAAGAGAGGGGTATTAAATCTGAAAATGTGAAGAATTTCCCTCCTATAGAAGAATTATGTAAGCCTATTCCTCATCCATCAACAGTTAAGGTACACTCTCTTCAATACTTTGATAATAGAGATATTCCCTACTCTAAACCACCTGATCAATGCTTAGATGAATTTGATAATTATGTTGTTAAGCAAGACAACTTTAATATGAAAGTGCAAAATCATCTTATGGAAAACTCTAGAGCTATTGATAATTTGCATGGTATTATTGAGAGAACCTCTAATGATGTTAAAATTCATGTTAAACATTTTCATATGGTTCAAACTCAAATTGATCAACTCACTAAAGTGCAAAAAGATATGCTAGCTAATCCTTCTAGAAAAAAACATGTTTCTGAAATAATTACTAGAAGTGGTGTTTCTAACTCAGGACCCCTTGTATCCTGAAGGACATCCTAAAAGAATTGAACAAGATTCTCATCAACCTAAAAACAATAGTTCTCCTTCTAAGAAAAAGAAGAAGAGACAAAAAACTGTTGTAGAATCTCCTGAACCTGGTAAATATCCTAATAGTATATCTATCTCTGATGCTGAAACTGAAAGTGGTAATGATACAAGTGATGCTTCTGATAAATAAGAAATTGTGGCTGAACCTGAAAAGCAAACTAAAACTCTGAAGTATACTAAGGAGGGTTTCATTGCTAATAAACATGGTAATGAAAGAGAGCCTTGGGTACAAAAAGCAATGCCTTTTCCTAATAAGAAACACAAATCAAAGGAGGAAGAACATTATAATAAATTCTGTGAATGGATGAAACCTTTGTTTTTGCAAATTGCTTTGACTGATGCTATTAAACTGCCCCCTTATTCTAAATAGATGAAAGATATTGTCTCTAACAAAAGGAAGATTCCTAATGAGGAAATTTCCACTATGCTTGCTAATTACTCTTTCAATGGCAAGGTTCCAAAGAAGCTTGGAGATCCTGGTATTCCTACTATCCCTTCCCTTGTTCTATTAAAAATAATTATGTTAGAACTTCTTTATGTGACTTGGGAGCTGGAGTTAGTGTTATGCCTTTTTCTCTCTATAAGAGGCTCTCTCTTGAAAAATTGATACACACTGATATATCTTTGCAAATGGCTGATAAGTCTACTGCTATTCCTGTTGGTATATGTGAGAATGTTCCTGTTCAAGTAACTACTAATTGTTTGATATTAACTGACTTTGTTGTGTTGGAAATGCCTGAAGATGATAATATGTTTATTATTCTTGGGAGACATTTTCTTAACACTGCAGGGGCTATTATTAATTGCAATCAAGGAAAAGTAACTTTTAATGTTAATGATAAAAATCATATTGTTTATTTTCCCAAGAAGATTGATAGAAGATATGGTTTAAATTCAATTGAAAATATTGAGACCATCAAGATTGGAGGATTTTATTGTCCCATTCCAATGCCACCAAAAGAATATGAAATTATTATGATTGGGACTATGTCTATCAAGTTTGAGGTAACATAATTATTTAATGATATGCAAAGTTTTTCTTCATATAAAAATTGTTCTGGTAACAAGACTTGATCACCCTTGTTAACAAAATGATTTTGAATGAAGTGGACAATGTTTTCACTATGTTTTCACCTTCCCCGTTATTTTTTCACCATGTTTACTTCTGTTATCACCTTGTTACTTTAGTACAATCATGTTTTCCATCATCCATAATCATGTTTTCATGTGATTACTTTGGTATGCATGTTTTCACCATCCATACTTTTGTTTTCACCACTTCCACCTTTATTTCCTTTGGTTATTTGCCTTTTGGAGTGTCATAGAACCTCTATAGTTTTGGTTTTGGTTATGTTTTCCACCTTTCCACATTTGTTTTTCTGGGATTTTATTAATTATTAAATTCTGAAAATACCTCGAAAATAAAGTTTCTCGAAAAATTCCAGAAAAGTTATAATAATTTTTTACATCAAAAATGAGGCAGACAGCCACTTCGGAGACCCCAGGGGGACCCACCAGTCAGGCAAACCACAGGGTGGCGCGCCCAGCCCCTGGTGGCGCTTGCACATGGTGTGGGCCCCCTGGCCCTCCACTAACTCTCTCCCCTGCCAAAGATTCCTCTCTCGCCCCACAAACTCAAAACTTTTCCTAGAACCCGAGTTCTTGCTGTTCTTCCTCGAGATTTTTCGATCTCTTTGCTCAGCGCACCATTATTGCTGAAATTTGGTGCATTTGCTCTCCGGTATGTGACTCCTCCGATTATCCAAGTAGAATTTTATTTGGTGGAGTATTTATTGAGTATTTTGGTAATGTAGGTGACAACTTATGTGAGTTTGCATGCTTGATTTGAGTGGAAATAACTTATTTTTGATGCATGTTTAGCTCTCCTATAAGTCTCTATGGTAGTTTCCACCTTATAGTTGCTTGAAATAAATTTTTGTGATGATTGCTGAAAATTTTCAGAAATGGACATCCATAACTTTGGAGAAATATTTAAGACTTATGCTCCTAGAAGAACAAGGCCCTCACATTCATCCATTTTATTGAGGCCATCCTATAATAAAGACCTTATTGCACCAAACATCGATGATGCGGGAGGTGATGGAATTGCTAATCCATCTAGCTTCCCATGCTATACATTTTTTAGAAGTGTAGGTATCAACGCCTCTCGGACAACGTGCAAAACTCTTGAGAGACCTGCCGATCTTATGGAGCTCTATCGAGGAGTTACCAATGATGATAGCCGCTCAGCTCAGCGCGGGAGATAATAAACATCCAACTTCCTGCTATTAGATATTTCACTTATTATCTTGCTACTAGTGTCCTTGGTAGGGATAACACTGGCAATATTTCAAACTATCATCTTGCTTTTCTTGATGCTGCACTTAACCGTAGCAACAAGTATAACCTTGGTTCTCTCATTGCTTGCCGCCGAGCTGCTAAGGGACCCATTTATGGGGCATTATTGCTACACGTATAGTAACTTCCCTAGAACTTCCTACTGCTCCCAATGATGAATTGATAGCTCCTTATAGACTTAATCTTGCTTTCATGAAGGCTCATCATTTTATTACTGCTAACTCTACTGCTGAACATTTAGTATATAGAGTTTTATTTGTTGACGGAAATGAGAGGGAAGTTATTTTTCCGTAACCTGTTTTGTTCAAAGTTGACAGGATGCCATGGTCACACCCCAAGGGAGAGATAGATGAGTAGCTGCGCCTGATGGAGTTCCATAGGCAGCAGATGAGGCGAGATGCGCCTTTAGAGGACTGCACCACCCAGTACACCGGGGCGTCGTCGAGCACATATCAGGAGGAGGGCTCATCCTCGGCATACTACGGGGGCGCCACCTTATGGTCCCCTTGGGATTGATCTCCACTTAGGCCAAAAGCCTTAGCTTAGGGGAAGGTATACCGACATCACACTCATCATCATGTCTCGGTTCTTTGTATATCCATGTTTTCACTTCTTTCGCTTATTTTTGTTTTTGCTGTTTTGTTCTTTCTTTCCAAAATGCAAAAAGACCAAAAATATTTCTGTTGTTTATCTTTATTTGCCTCTCTGGTTTCTTTCGTTTCGGTTTAATATTGAAAAATATAAAAATATTTTGCTTTGTTTGCTTGTTTCTTTTTGTTCTTGTTTTAATTCGAAAACCCAAAAATATTTGTTGTTCTTTTTTTTTGAAAGTTTATTGTAGAGTTCATCGGCCTTCCGTGTCTCCTTTGGAGCTTGGTTATCATTCTATATTATTCAATCCACAAGTGAGGAGCAATAATGACGATTTACGACGATTCAAGTTGTGGTAAGAGGCCGGTATGAACTCTATTTGTTTTGTTTTTTTACATATACTCATCCATGTGAACATGCTTAGTTTGTTCGTGCAAGGTGTATGTTATTTAATTTATGCTTAGTAGTTCGTGCTCTCACATATTTAGTTCCAACTTATTAATATAAGATAGCATGTCGTATGAATGTTTGCTTGCATCATTTTATTCATAGAAGGGTATGGCGTTGTGGTATCTCCCTCTGATTGTTTCGCTTGAATCAACATGGCACATGCTTACGCATGCTATTACTGGAAAAAAAATTCAATTAAGCCTCGATGATTTATTTTTCTCAGAGTATTTGTATCACTTTTATGCCCCTATTAATTTTGTTCTGTCGCAAGCATGATTATGCCAGTTGTTGCTCTCTTGATTTTCGCTCCCCGTCTATTGCTAGCCTTCACATGTACTGAGTATGATCTCTACTCGTGCATCCAACTCCCAAAAACCAAAGTTTTCCAAATGTGTCCACCATACCTACCTGTATGTGGTATTTAACCGCCACTCCAAGTAAATTTCTCGTGTGCAACCTTTAAAACCTTCAAAAAATTATTCCTGTTTTGTGCCCCTGTTTTAGCTCATGAGGACGTAAATAGAGAATCTTCATCTCACTTGTTGATTGGATTTCACACCCTGGACTAGTGGCTTCATCCGCTTATCCAAATGATAGAAGAGCCGGCAGCGGGGTGCCCGGCCCCAGAGTAATACAACAAATTATCTTCACTATTTTTGCCCCTGATGTATCAGTCAAAGCATAATTGTGTAAACAAAAGAGAAAGGGGGATGACCTTCTACCCAGATGCGTCCTTCTATGGGAGCCGCTCTTGTGAAGTCTAGTTGGCTGGTGACGTACTGTATTGTCTGTTTACCATTCATTGACATAAGTATACACCTCTCTATAAAATGTTTTCAATGCCTCTGCTTAATAAAATAAAAAGCTCTAGCACATGAGTTAATCCCTGCTTCCCTCTGCGGAGGGCCTTTCTTTTATCTTTATGTTGAGTCTTCACCTTCTCACTTTATGCACCTTATTGAGAGCATGGCTGTCATTCTTAGTATAATGTGCTTGTCCCAGAACACAGTTGATTGTGATATAACTTTGATGCTTGTATCTTTGATATCTTTATTTCTAGTCTTCATTTGAACTTTAGAGGTGCCCTAGCATTTATGTTTTACTCCATTGTTAAGGGAAAGCGAGTACACTTTATCATACCCTATTATGAGCATTACAATCCTGCAGATTGATATACTTCATGTTGTTTATTATTAGTTTGTTGGCATCTCTTCATGGTTTGCATAACCGTAGGAGACTTTTATTTTGCATACATCTTATTATGAATTGCCTGAGAACTTGATCATATAGTGATTATATTTACATCTTATGAAACAAATGTGTTCGTAAAAGTTCTTTTATCGCACTCAGTTGTCACCGAATTGCTTGAGGACAAGCAATAAGCTAAGCTTGGGGGGAGTTGATACGTCCAAAACGTATCTCCTTTTCCACTTTTCCTATTGTTTGCCTCTAAACTTGTGAGTTTTGGAAACAACTAACACGGACTGACGCTGTTTTAAGTAGAATTACTTTGGTGCCTTGTTTTTTGTGCAGAAAAATCAAATTTCGGGAAAATGCCCAGAAAATATCTCGAAGACCTTAAAACACTCGAAGACCCCCGGAGCTAGAAGGAGTCCCGGAGAGTGGCCAGGAGGGGCCACCCCACCCCTGGGTGCCCCCTGCCCACGCCGCCTGGTGGTGTGGGGCCCCTAGGTAGCCCTTCGGGCTCCCCTTTCGACTACATATGCCCCTTTACCCTAAAACTGCGAGGGGGTTCGTCATATTCCACAGAAACACAACAAAGCGCCACCGCCACCTCGAAAATCAATTTGGGGATCAGAAGTTCCTGTTCTGGTGCCCTGCCGGGATGGGGATCGGAGGAGATCATCACCATCGACACCGCCAACTCTTCTCCATCAACCATCCATGATTTCCTCGTCCATGTGTGAGTAAACACCGTTGTAGGCTGAGAGGGATGGGAGGGATTGGATTAGATTGATCATGTAATAATGCCAGATTGTTAGGGCATAGTGCTTGGTATCCATTGTTAGTGTTTTCTACTGTTGTTGCAACTTGTTATTCTTAATGCCTGTCACTTTGGGCCCGAGTGCCATGATCTCAGATTTGAACATGTTATTGTTTCATGAGTATAATTATGTTTCTTGACCATATCTGCAAGTTGTTTACACATGTCATTGTCCGGAACCCGAGGCCCCAAAGTGACAGAAATTGGGACAACCGGAGGGGATGGTTTTGATGTGAGGATCACGTGTGTTCACGGAGTGTTAATGCTTTGCTCCGGTGCTTTATTAAAAGGAGCACCTTAATTACCAGTAGTTTCCCTTGAGGCCCCGCTGCAAACGGGCTGGTAGGACAAAAGATGTTGTGCAAGTTTCTTATTGCGAGCACGTATGACTATATTGGAACACCTATGGTTTTCCTAGAATTTTGATGCTTTATTATTATTATCTGCAATGCCCATGTTTAGATTATTACTTGACCTATCTTATCCATGCAACGCCCGTTCATCCATCCTCTATGCCTACGATACTTTCATCCTGCTGTTTTCGGCGATTGCTACTGCTGTTATTTTACAATTACTGCCGCTATAAAACTGTTACCATTGATAAATCGTCGAGAGCAACTCTACTTTCAGGTGCAGATGAATTCACAACTTAGTTGTTAAGGCTTATAAATATTCTTTGGCCCCCCCTGTGTCGAATCAATAAATTTGGGTTTTACTTCCCTCGAAGACTGTTGCGATCCCCTATACTTGTGGGTCATCACTAGGGCACCAATTCCAGTATGAGGAGGGCGAAGAGCAAGGGCGCAAAGTTCGCCACCATGAAGAAGATCATCAGCAAGAGGACCATCAAGATGTAAGCACCCATCTCCCTTCCATAGTTCGTTCCTCTACTATTTTGGTGGTTTTGTAGGCTCAAATTTGCATTGGTTAGGTACAAATATGATGCGTTGGACCGTGGGAAGAAGGACACCGAGACGGAAAAGCTCGGCCGGAATGTGTGAGTGCCTACTTGCGGTTGGATTCTGGGTTTACTTTGTTTTGATTAGGTACTCATTTTTATTTATTATGTTGCTTGGATTTTGTGTTTGCATGCCGCAGGTCTCCTCGGCGTTGTTCTTCAGCTACAGCATGGCGCTCAGGCCGCCGTAACGAGTTATCGTGGACACCAACTTCATCAGTTTCTCTATCTAAAACAAGGTATGTACTTCCAATTTTTCTGGGTTGTTTTGTTTCACATGCTAGAAGCTCCGTTTAATCTCAACTGTACAAAGTATTTAGTCTTCACAAGCCCTTATCTTACAACTTCTTCATTTCGGTTGTAGACAACATGAGTTTGCATTCAGCAGCACTCAAAACATTCTTTTCGAAGAAAAACACTCAAATAAGACTATGTTTATCTGCTTATTTATGATAACATGCTATAATATGTGTAACAATTAAGGTGATTCATAATTCACCTCTTCGTATCATTTTGTGTGATCTAGATCCATATGCAAGTGTACGATTTTTCGACCCTAACCTGGAGCTAATAATTCTTACCAGATAATCAAACATTATGGACATCTATTTCAAATTGCTAGGATAAACTGCTTATATAGCGACTAGATGTAGTTCACTAGTTTTTGTTCTGTTTAAGTCTATGTCGTCTCAATGTATATGACATTATCCATGTGGATGAATGCTTCTTTTCTACTTCGCAGTTGAATTTGGAGAAAGGAATGATAGACTTCCTTTATGCAAAATGTAAGCCAACTGTACTATGATCTATGATTTCTTGTTATCGTCATTGGACTTGTGCATCCCCCGTTGGTTTATTTCGAACTGCATTTTTCTTTCCTAACAAATTCAGCCTTATTGTTACGAAGGTACCCCTTGTATCACTGACTGTTATGGTGGAGCCTGAAAAGTTAGGACAAAAATATTGTGTGGATTTGAGGTATGTTCATGCCCATAAATTATTGTATTACCTACTAAATCATCTCTCTATGAGTGTGTTGCTGGCACATATGCTTGGTTAGTGTTGAGGATTGTTCAATTGTTACCCGCTAAAAATTGCAATGTGTGTGATTACATCTGTTACAGAATTGCTAAGGACCCTATGTTCCAAATTGGCATGCACACACAAGGAAACCTAGGTTGATGACTGTATTGTGGATAGGATTACTCGGGTAGGATTCTGCCTACTCGAATTGTTTTTTGTTCAATTAAAGTCACGGCACAAGTACCTCATGTTAGTGAAATTGCCGACACTTGCCGATTTTCTTTATAAGCTTCATAAGTTATGTCATTGCTATCATAGTATGAAGGCTATATCCTTTTGGCGCTGGAAATTTTTAGCTAAAACCAATCAGCCTATGAGTTTTGTGCTAGTCTATAGAAAAAATTGGATGTCCAGATTCGGTCACTCCTTGAAGTTATAGATTATAAGACTTGATTAAGATTTCAACAGCAAAAATGACACTTAAAATTTTCTTGATAGTTATTAGTTGATTGGCATTCTTTATTAATGTCCATCTATGCCATCCAGATTTCTTCCAAGTGAATGAATAGGCATTTGAACAGAACCTATTAAAGCCTATTAGGTAATAGATACTATTTGTAGAAGCTTCAATATTTTAGTGTGCCCATGAATGCAGCATGTCAAGTTCTATTGTGTCCAATTGTCCGTGCATTGGATGTGATATCCTTCATTTTCTTATAAGTCACACATTTTCTATTTCTTCAGATTACATAGTTCATCTTCAGGCAGCTAGCCAATAATTATTTTTTGCATATGCCTGTTTATGAAAGAATTAATTTTAATTTTTCTATAAACCACCTATTTTATGTAACATCACAAATGTTACATCGTTGCCACGTGTGATAGAGATCTGAAGAGGAGAATAAGAAAGGTATGTGTTGTAGGCTTGCAGCTTTACAGCTTAGCATTCAGACCTAATATCAGTATCCCACACAAGCAATTCTTTTGTGTTGATAACTTGTAGATCTTGTTGGTTTGTCAGGTTCCTAGTGTTCATATCATGTACATCACCCAACACAGGTACTTGATAGAACGACTTTCTGAAGCAACAATTGGTGGAGGTAATTTTTAAACCCGACAACTTTGTTTTTGAGTTGAGCGACTAGTCGATGAGTCGCGAAGTGAAGTCCGACTCAGCAACTCGAGTCGACTCATTGGCTGAGTGTAACAACTCGATCGAATAGTCTCGACTAGTCCATGTTTTTTAGTCGATCGACTTGAAGTTGGACCCACTAGTCATATTTTTTTCCCAAATTACTTTCCCAGCTCCTCCCGTGAAACCTAGCCTTAGTTTTTTCCCGGGCCAGAAAATGTTTGCCGCTTGCGACTCTCCCTTGGCCGTCGCCGCCCCAAGAGGCCAAGATCCAGCCGTCCGGCGCCACCGCAAGGTGAACGGATAGTATGGGCACCTAGAGGGGGTGAATAGGTGCTACCTCCAAATTTTAATACTTTTTTCGATCACAAAGGTAAATTCTCTAGATATGCAACTAAGGTGAATTTACCTATATGTCAACGGCTACACTAAGCAAGATACAATCACAAAGTAAAGGTAAAGGATAGAGGTAACTGATATCGGAAGCACGCAGAGACAAGGATGTATTCCCGAGTTCCTCCTTTTGAGGAGAGGACGTCTCGTTGGAGGGGTATGAGTTTCGCCACAAAGGATTGACCCTATTCTACGATGGACTTCGCCATAAAGGCCTAGTTCACCTTCCACCATTGATTCCCTTCAGGCGGAAATCGGTGCCTTTGCAATGAGATTGAGGCACACACCCACAACTGAATTGGGGGCTTCCAAGAACACCAAAAATCTGCTACAAACAACAAGTGAGTAACAATGGAGCCTAGACTGTCCACAAAGAAACCCTAGACTCAAATCACTCAAGAAAATGAGGGGAAAATGAAGGACGGGTTGTTGAATATGTAGATCGGGGTCTTCTCCTTCAATCCTCCGAAGATCAACGAGTTTGGGTGGAGGGATTGGGATAAATCTTGACTTTGGTGAGCTCAATTAATGGAGCAATGGATGTTGGACGAGTTGGCTAGTTGGGGAAGAAGGAGAGGGGGTATTTATACCCCTCTCTAAATATTGTCGTTGCAGAGTCACTAACCTCGGAGTCTCCGGCCTGGGCTGGAAACTTGCAAGATTCCGGAGAGACTGAGCTTCTGTTAGTCTCTTCTTCGAAGAAATCCAGAAGGCCGGAGTCTCCGGGGATATTCCGCACAGGGCCTCTGTTACTTCATCACCAAAACATCACAAAGGGGGAGGGAGGAGTCTCTAGGGAGACTCCGGACAAGGCATGTGTGAGAAACACCGAATAGCACACCAAGCTCCAGAGAGAGGCCAGAGTTTCTGGGGGAAAGAATCCAGACTAGGCACACCGGAGTCTCCGGTCAGGTAGACTAGAGTCTCCGGCCTGGAAACTCCAGAACACTTGGAAAATGCTCTTCTTTTGCTATTTGTTAGCTATGATTTTATGTTGGTATAACCTAACCACCTGAAGCACTAGTCACAAGGTTAGGTGATCACCAGTGTTGTTATCTAACACTCAAAAAATAGGGAGAACACAAAATGTTCTTTCAATCTCCTCATTTTTGGTGTTACATGACAACACTAGGATTTGCAAAGATAAAGCATAGAAACACCGAAAATATTGTTATAAGGTAAACAAAAGCCCCCCCTAAATTTGTGCCCTAAACATTTAGTTAGCACCACTTCTAGGAGCAAGAGCAAACTTAAGAGAAATAGCAACATGATAGACAAGAGACAATTTTAAGAAATGGTAGAGATCATACCTTTTGCATAGCGAATGAGAATATACTGAGGATATTATAGCATTCTAGAATAGTGATCTCAACCAAAGATGATAATACCATGTCTCTCAATCAATACCACAAAGTAACATAGTTCAACAACACAAGAGTCAAATAGCAAATGGTTCAACACACATAAACACACAAATTAAAAGGACACAAGATCTAAAGGAATGGTAAAAGAAAATGCTTGTGCCCGACCCTGCAAATTCGTGTGACCTACTAGAGCAACTTATCCCTCTTTGGCATGAAAACACCAAAAAGGAGAGACGAGCGATGCTACAGACCCCATAGATCAATCGAAGCCCTCATCCTCCTGGTCCTCATCATCCCCATCAAACTCAGAGTCTTCATCATAATCAGCAGCTTGCTTCCCTTTGGCTTTAACCATATTGGAGGTGGTGGGCTGAGAAGAAATGTCACTGAAGGTAGCCCAATTGACAACATCGCAGTTCGACTTGTTGTATGGAATGGTCGAGTCATCTCACTTTCCTCAAAGCTCTCCCCCTCAGCACTAGCAGGCTTCTTGTTCCCCTGAAGTTCGTCGATCTTCCTGAAAAGGATACCCTGGTTATGGATGAAGTTCTTGTTCTGGACATAAAGGTCATGGTTCTCCTTGTGGCTAACCGTCAGCATGAAAAGCAAATTCCGCTGAAACCAGTTGAGCATTTTCACCTTTTCCTTGGTGGGAGGAGAGAGACGGTCAACACCGGAAGAGGAAGAGGGAATGGCATTCTTCCTCCTAGAACAAGGAGCAGGATCCTCATCCTCAGTCGAAGCAAAGGTTGCACGAGCAAGACCATCATCATGACTCAGAATTTGAAGCTTCTTGAACTTGTGAGAAGTGAAATCCCTAGGGTCCAAACCTTAAACCTTGGTCAAGATAAGCTTCATGACATAAGGAGCATACACTGGGGTCTTCTTATCCATAATAGCAAAATGCATCTCAGAGAATATGAAGTACAGAACATAAACTTCCCTTCTCTCACACTCTGGGTCAACAAGGTAAGTCTGATGGGCATGGTACATGAGATTGACAAACCCACCTCGGATCTCATCAAGATTTGCTGCATAAGGAGCAATGTTCTCACTGAACATCCGTAGAAGAATATTTTAGACCCTCTTGAGTCCACTAGCCTGTCCAGGGACCCCATTGGTACAATAGAGAGGGGCCAGCTTCCCCTTGTTGGGATCCACCCCAACCTGACGCATCCTTCTTCCTTCCTCAACCTCAGCACAACTCATACCCAAGCAAGGTCCCAAACTCTCTGAGGTTGGAGGAGAGTTTGGAAGGTCCATTCATCCACTGGAAAGACCAAAGTTCATCTAAATCAAACACCACCGTGGCAAATAATTGATGCACCATGGGAATATCATAGCTCTGCTGACTGAACCATCTTCCTAGAAACCCACTAAGCCTTAGAAAAATAATCCTTGCACTCGAGATACTCTATGTTCAAAGGCTGATGAGGACAAACTAGTTTGCGCTTGTTGAGCTTGTCATAGAATTCAACTTGAATTAGCTTTATCTCATGCCTTGGATAGAGAGGATCCTCAGAGTTACAAGGAAAATCATACATCTTCATCTTCCTCATATCACAAAACTCTTCCTTGAACAACCCACCGAGAGTATCAAGACCATCAAACATAGCAGCCCTTTCATTCTGAGCCTGCACAAATTTTGCTTGATGAGCAGCTTCACGCTTGGCATCTTTCTCCTTTTGCTTCAGGACATACTCGGGAAAATGGCGTTGTTGATCTTCATCAAAATGGTGGGGATCTCCCTTCCTCTTTGGCTTGCGGGGTTCCTGGTTGGGACTGGAAACCACAGACTCACGGGGAACAAGAGGTACAAGTCTGTGGTTAAGACAGGGGGCCCTATGTCTCCGATTTTTATTGTACCACAGACTTGTACCTCTTGTTCCTACTCGAATTGTTTTTTGTTCAATTAAAGTCACGGCACAAGTACCTCATGTTAGTGAAATTGCCGACACTTGCCGATTTTCTTTATAAGCTTCATAAGTTATGTCATTGCTATCATAGTATGAAGGCTATATCCTTTTGGCGCTGGAAATTTTTAGCTAAAACCAATCAGCCTATGAGTTTTGTGCTAGTCTATAGAAAAAATTGGATGTCCAGATTCGGTCACTCCTTGAAGTTATAGATTATAAGACTTGATTAAGATTTCAACAGCAAAAATGACACTTAAAATTTTCTTGATAGTTATTAGTTGATTGGCATTCTTTATTAATGTCTATCTATGCCATCCAGATTTCTTCCAAGTGAATGAATAGGCATTTGAACAGAACCTATTAAAGCCTATTAGGTAATAGATACTATTTGTAGAAGCTTCAATATTTTAGTGTGCCCATGAATGCAGCATGTCAAGTTCTATTGTGTCCAATTGTCCGTGCATTGGATGTGATATCCTTCATTTTCTTATAAGTCACACATTTTCTATTTCTTCAGATTACATAGTTCATCTTCAGGCAGCTAGCCAATAATTATTTTTTGCATATGCCTGTTTATGAAAGAATTAATTTTAATTTTTCTATAAACCACCTATTTTATGTAACATCACAAATGTTACATCGTTTCCACGTGTGATAGAGATCTGAAGAGGAGAATAAGAAAGGTATGTGTTGTAGGCTTGCAGCTTTACAGCTTAGCATTCAGACCTAATATCAGTATCCCACACAAGCAATTCTTTTGTGTTGATAACTTGTAGATCTTGTTGGTTTGTCAGGTTCCTAGTGTTCATATCATGTACATCACCCAACACAGGTACTTGATAGAACGACTTTCTGAAGCAACAATTGGTGGAGGTAATTTTTAAACCCGACAACTTTGTTTTTGAGTTGAGCGACTAGTCGATGAGTCGCGAAGTGAAGTCCGACTCAGCAACTCGAGTCGACTCATTGGCTGAGTGTAACGACTCGATCGAATAGTCTCGACTAGTCCATGTTTTTTAGTCGATCGACTTGAAGTTGGACCCACTAGTCATATTTTTTTCCCAAATTACTTTCCCAGCTCCTCCCGTGAAACCTAGCCTTAGTTTTTTCCCGGGCCAGAAAATGTTTGCCGCTTGCGACTCTCCCTTGGCCGTCGCCGCCCCAAGAGGCCAAGATCCAGCCGTCCGGCGCCACCGCAAGGTGAACGGATAGTATGGGCACCTAGAGGGGGTGAATAGGTGCTACCTCCAAATTTTAATACTTTTTTCGATCACAAAGGTAAATTCTCTAGATATGCAACTAAGGTGAATTTACCTATATGTCAACGGCTACACTAAGCAAGATACAATCACAAAGTAAAGGTAAAGGATAGAGGTAACTGATATCGGAAGCACGCAGAGACAAGGATGTATTCCCGAGTTCCTCCTTTTGAGGAGAGGACGTCTCGTTGGAGGGGTATGAGTTTCGCCACAAAGGATTGACCCTATTCTACGATGGACTTCGCCATAAAGGCCTAGTTCACCTTCCACCATTGATTCCCTTCAGGCGGAAATCGGTGCCTTTGCAATGAGATTGAGGCACACACCCACAACTGAATTGGGGGCTCCCAAGAACACCAAAAATCTGCTACAAACAACAAGTGAGTAACAATGGAGCCTAGACTGTCCACAAAGAAACCCTAGACTCAAATCACTCAAGAAAATGAGGGGAAAATGAAGGACGGGTTGTTGAATATGTAGATCGGGGTCTTCTCCTTCAATCCTCCGAAGATCAACGAGTTTGGGTGGAGGGATTGGGATAAATCTTGACTTTGGTGAGCTCAATTAATGGAGCAATGGATGTTGGACGAGTTGGCTAGTTGGGGAAGAAGGAGAGGGGGTATTTATACCCCTCTCTAAATATTGTCGTTGCAGAGTCACTAACCTCGGAGTCTCCGGCCTGGGCTGGAAACTTGCAAGATTCCGGAGAGACTGAGCTTCTGTTAGTCTCTTCTTCGAAGAAATCCAGAAGGCCGGAGTCTCCGGGGATATTCCGCACAGGGCCTCTGTTACTTCATCACCAAAACATCACAAAGGGGGAGGGAGGAGTCTCTAGGGAGACTCCGGACAAGGCATGTGTGAGAAACACCGAATAGCACACCAAGCTCCAGAGAGAGGCCAGAGTTTCTGGGGAAAGAATCCAGACTAGGCACACCGGAGTCTCCGGTCAGGTAGACTAGAGTCTCCGGCCTGGAAACTCCAGAACACTTGGAAAATGCTCTTCTTTTGCTATTTGTTAGCTATGATTTTATGTTGGTATAACCTAACCACCTGAAGCACTAGTCACAAGGTTAGGTGATCACCAGTGTTGTTATCTAACACTCAAAAAATAGGGAGAACACAAAATGTTCTTTCAATCTCCCCATTTTTGGTGTTACATGACAACACTAGGATTTGCAAAGATAAAGCATAGAAACACCGAAAATATTGTTATAAGGTAAACAAAAGCCCCCCTAAATTTGTGCCCTAAACATTTAGTTAGCACCACTTCTAGGAGCAAGACCAAACTTAAGAGAAATAGCAACATGATAGACAAGAGACAATTTTAAGAAATGGTGGAGATCATACCTTTTGCATAGCGAATGAGAATATACTGAGGATATTATAGCATTCTAGAATAGTGATCTCAACCAAAGATGATAATACCATGTCTCTCAATCAATACCACAAAGTAACATAGTTCAACAACACAAGAGTCAAATAGCAAATGGTTCAACACACATAAACACACAAATTAAAAGGACACAAGATCTAAAGGAATGGTAAAAGAAAATGCTTGTGCCCGACCCTGCAAATTCGTGTGACCTACTAGAGCAACTTATCCCTCTTTGGCATGAAAACACCAAAAAGGAGAGACGAGCGATGCTACAGACCCCATAGATCAATCGAAGCCCTCATCCTCCTGGTCCTCATCATCCCCATCAAACTCAGAGTCTTCATCATAATCAGCAGCTTGCTTCCCTTTGGCTTTAACCATATTGGAGGTGGTAGGCTGAGAAGAAATGTCACTGAAGGTAGCCCAATTGACAACATCGCAGTTCGACTTGTTGTATGGAATGGTCGAGTCATCTCACTTTCCTCAAAGCTCTCCCCCTCAGCACTAGCAGGCTTCTTGTTCCCCTGAAGTTCGTCGATCTTCCTGAAAAGGATACCCTGGTTATGGATGAAGTTCTTGTTCTGGACATAAAGGTCATGGTTCTCCTTGTGGCTAACCGTCAGCATGAAAAGCAAATTCCGCTGAAACCAGTTGAGCAGTTTCACCTTTTCCTTGGTGGGAGGAGAGAGACGGTCAACACCGGAAGAGGAAGAGGGAATGGCATTCTTCCTCCTAGAACAAGGAGCAGGATCCTCATCCTCAGTAGAAGCAAAGGTTGCACGAGCAAGACCATCATCATGACTCAGAATTTGAAGCTTCTTGAACTTGTGAGAAGTGAAATCCCTAGGGTCCAAACCTTAAACCTTGGTCAAGATAAGATTCATGACATAAGGAGCATACACTGGGGTCTTCTTATCCATAATAGCAAAATGCATCTCAGAGAATATGAAGTACAGAACATAAACTTCCCTTCTCTCACACTCTGGGTCAACAAGGTAAGTCTGATGGGCATGGTACATGAGATTGACAAACCCACCTCGGATCTCATCAAGATTTGCTGCATAAGGAGCAATGTTCTCACTGAATATCCGTAGAAGAATATTTTAGACCCTCTTGAGTCCACTAGCCTGTCCAGGGACCCCATTGGTACAATAGAGAGGGGCCAGCTTCCCCTTGTTGGGATCCACCCCAACCTGACGCATCCTTCTTCCTTCCTCAACCTCAGCACAACTCATACCCAAGCAAGGTCCCAAACTCTCTGAAGTTGGAGGAGAGTTTGGAAGGTCCATTCATCCACTGGAAAGACCAAAGTTCATCTAAATCAAACACCACCGTGGCAAATAATTGATGCACCATGGGAATATCATAGCTCTGCTGACTGAACCATCTTCCTAGAAACCCACTAAGCCTTAGAAAAATAATCCTTGCACTCGAGATACTCTATGTTCAAAGGCTGATGAGGACAAACTAGTTTGCGCTTGTTGAGCTTGTCATAGAATTCAACTTGAATTAGCTTTATCTCATGCCTTGGATAGAGAGGATCCTCAGAGTTACAAGGAAAATCATACATCTTCATCTTCCTCATATCACAAAACTCTTCCTTGAACAACCCACCGAGAGTATCAAGACCATCAAACATAGCAGCCCTTTCATTCTGAGCCTGCACAAATTTTGCTTGATGAGCAGCTTCACGCTTGGCATCTTTCTCCTTTTGCTTCAGGACATACTCGGGAAAATGGCGTTGTTGATCTTCATCAAAATGGTGGGGATCTCCCTTCCTCTTTGGCTTGCGGGGTTCCTGGTTGGGACTGGAAACCACAGACTCACGGGGAACAAGAGGTACAAGTCTGTGGTTAAGACAGGGGGCCCTATGTCTCCGATTTTTATTGTACCACAGACTTGTACCTCTTGTTCCTACTCGAATTGTTTTTTGTTCAATTAAAGTCACGGCACAAGTACCTCATGTTAGTGAAATTGCCGACACTTGCCGATTTTCTTTATAAGCTTCATAAGTTATGTCATTGCTATCATAGTATGAAGGCTATATCCTTTTGGCGCTGGAAATTTTTAGCTAAAACCAATCAGCCTATGAGTTTTGTGCTAGTCTATAGAAAAAATTGGATGTCCAGATTCGGTCACTCCTTGAAGTTATAGATTATAAGACTTGATTAATATTTCAACAGCAAAAATGACACTTAAAATTTTCTTGATAGTTATTAGTTGATTGGCATTCTTTATTAATGTCCATCTATGCCATCCAGATTTCTTCCAAGTGAATGAATAGGCATTTGAACAGAACCTATTAAAGCCTATTAGGTAATAGATACTATTTGTAGAAGCTTCAATATTTTAGTGTGCCCATGAATGCAGCATGTCAAGTTCTATTGTGTCCAATTGTCCATGCATTGGATGTGATATCCTTCATTTTCTTATAAGTCACACATTTTCTATTTCTTCAGATTACATAGTTCATCTTCAGGCAGCTAGCCAATAATTATTTTTTGCATATGCCTATTTATGAAAGAATTAATTTTAAATTTTCTATAAACCACCTATTTTATGTAACATCACAAATGTTACATCGTTGCCACGTGTGATAGAGATCTGAAGAGGAGAATAAGAAAGGTATGTGTTGTAGGCTTGCAGCTTTACAGCTTAGCATTCAGACCTAATATCAGTATCCCACACAAGCAATTCTTTTGTGTTGATAACTTGTAGATCTTGTTGGTTTGTTAGGTTCCTAGTGTTCATATCATGTACATCACCCAACACAGGTACTTGATAGAACGACTTTCTGAAGCAACAATTGGTGGAGGTAATTTTTAAACCCGACAACTTTGTTTTTGAGTTGAGCGACTAGTCGATGAGTCGCGAAGTGAAGTCCGACTCAGCAACTCGAGTCGACTCATTGGCTGAGTGTAACGACTCGATCGAATAGTCTCGACTAGTCCATGTTTTTTAGTCGATCGACTTGAAGTTGGACCCACTAGTCATATTTTTTTCCCAAATTACTTTCCCAGCTCCTCCCGTGAAACCTAGCCTTAGTTTTTTCCCGGGCCAGAAAATGTTTGCCGCTTGCGGCTCTCCCTTGGCCGTCGCCGCCCCAAGAGGCCAAGATCCAGCCGTCCGGCGCCACCGCAAGGTGAACGGATAGTATGGGCACCTAGAGGGGGGTGAATAGGTGCTACCTCCAAATTTTAATACTTTTTTCGATCACAAAGGTAAATTCTCTAGATATGCAACTAAGGTGAATTTACCTATATGTCAACGGCTACACTAAGCAAGATACAATCACAAAGTAAAGGTAAAGGATAGAGGTAACTGATATCGGAAGCACGCAGAGACAAGGATGTATTCCCGAGTTCCTCCTTTTGAGGAGAGGACGTCTCGTTGGAGGGGTATGAGTTTCGCCACAAAGGATTGACCCTATTCTACGATGGACTTCGCCATAAAGGCCTAGTTCACCTTCCACCATTGATTCCCTTCAGGCGGAAATCGGTGCCTTTGCAATGAGATTGAGGCGCACACCCACAACTGAATTGGGGGCTCCCAAGAACACCAAAAATCTGCTACAAACAACAAGTGAGTAACAATGGAGCCTAGACTGTCCACAAAGAAACCCTAGACTCAAATCACTCAAGAAAATGAGGGGAAAATGAAGGACGGGTTGTTGAATATGTAGATCGGGGTCTTCTCCTTCAATCCTCTGAAGATCAACGAGTTTGGGTGGAGGGATTGGGATAAATCTTGACTTTGGTGAGCTCAATTAATGGAGCAATGGATGTTGGACGAGTTGGCTAGTTGGGGAAGAAGGAGAGGGGGTATTTATACCCCTCTCTAAATATTGTCGTTGCAGAGTCACTAACCTCGGAGTCTCCGGCCTGGGCTGGAAACTTGCAAGATTCCGGAGAGACTGAGCTTCTGTTAGTCTCTTCTTCGAAGAAATCCAGAAGGCCGGAGTCTCCGGGGATATTCCGCACAGGGCCTCTGTTACTTCATCACCAAAACATCACAAAGGGGGGGGAGGAGTCTCTAGGGAGACTCCGGACAAGGCATGTGTGAGAAACACCGAATAGCACACCAAGCTCCAGAGAGAGGCCAGAGTTTCTGGGGGAAAGAATCCAGACTAGGCACACCGGAGTCTCCGGTCAGGTAGACTGGAGTCTCCGGCCTGGAAACTCCAGAACACTTGGAAAATGCTCTTCTTTTGCTATTTGTTAGCTATGATTTTATGTTGGTATAACCTAACCACCTGAAGCACTAGTCACAAGGTTAGGTGATCACCAGTGTTGTTATCTAACACTCAAAAAATAGGGAGAACACAAAATGTTCTTTCAATCTCCCCATTTTTGTTGTTAGATGACAACACTAGGATTTGCAAAGATAAAGCATAGAAACACCGAAAATCATGTTATAAGGTAAACAAAAGCCCCCCCTAAATTTGTGCCCTAAACATTTAGTTAGCACCACTTCTAGGAGCAAGACCAAACTTAAGAGAAATAGCAACATGATAGACAAGAGACAATTTTAAGAAATGGTGGAGATCATACCTTTTGCATAGCGAATGAGAATATACTGAGGATATTATAGCATTCTAGAATAGTGATCTCAACCAAAGATGATAATACCATGTCTCTCAATCAATACCACAAAGTAACATAGTTCAACAACACAAGAGGCAAATAGCAAATGGTTCAACACACATAAACACACAAATTAAAAGGACACAAGATCTAAAGGAATGGTAAAAGAAAATGCTTGTGCCCGACCCTGCAAATTCGTGTGACCTACTAGAGCAACTTATCCCTCTTTGGCATGAAAACACCAAAAAGGAGAGACGAGCGATGCTACAGACCCCATAGATCAATCGAAGCCCTCATCCTCCTAGTCCTCATCATCCCCATCAAACTCAGAGTCTTCATCATCATCAGCAGCTTGCTTCCCTTTGGCTTTAACCATATTGGAGGTGGTGGGCTGAGAGGAAATGTCACTGAAGGTATCCCAATTGACAACATCGCAGTTTGACTTGTTGTATGGAATGGTCGAGTCATTTCACTTTCCTCAAAGCTCTCCCCCTCAGCACTAGCAGGCTTCTTGTTCCCCTGAAGTTCGTCGATCTTCCTGAAAAGGATACCCTGGTTATGGATGAAGTTCTTGTTCTGGACATAAAGGTTATGGTTCTCCTTGTGGCTAACCGTCTGCATGAAAAGCAAATTCCGCTGAAACCAGTTGAGCAGTTTCACCTTTTCCTTGGTGGGAGGAGAGAGACGGTCAACACCGGAAGAGGAAGAGGGCATGGCATTCTTCCTCCTAGAACAAGGAGCAGGATCCTCATCCTCAGTAGAAGCAAAGGTTGCACGAGCAAGACCATCATCATGACTCATAATTTGAAGCTTCTTGAACTTGTGAGAAGTGAAATCCCTAGGGTCCAAACCTTAAACCTTGGTCAAGATAAGCTTCATGACATAAGGAGCATACACTGGGGTCTTCTTATCCATAATAGCAAAATGCATCTCAGAGAATATGAAGTACAGAACATAAACTTCCCTTCTATCACACTCTGGGTCAACAAGGTAAGTCTGATGGGCATGGTACATGAGATTGACAAACCCACCTCGGATCTCATCAAGATTCCATGCATGAGGAGCAATGTTCTCACTGAACATCCGTAGAAGAATATTTTAGACCCTCTTGAGTCCACTAGCCTGTCCAGGGACCCCATTGGTACAATAGAGAGGGGCCAGCTTCCCCTTGTTGGGATCCACCCCAACCTGACGCATCCTTCTTCCTGCCTCAACCTCAGCACAACTCATACCCAAGCAAGGTCCCAAACTCTCTGAAGTTGGAGGAGAGTTTGGAAGGTCCATTCATCCACAGGAAAGACCAAAGTTCATCTAAATCAAACACCACCGTGGCAAATAATTGATGCACCATGGGAATATCATAGCTCTGCTGACTGACCCATCTTCCTAGAAACCCACTAAGCCTTAGAAAAATAATCCTTGCACTCGAGATACTCTATGTTCAAAGGCTGATGAGGACAAACTGGTTTGCGCTTGTTGAGCTTGTCATAGAATTCAACTTGAATTAGCTTTATCTCATGCCTTGGATAGAGAGGATCCTCAGAGTTACAAGGAAAATCATACATCTTCATCTTCCTCATATCACAAAACTCTTCCTTGAACAGCCCACCGAGAGTATCAAGACCATCAAACATAGCAGCCCTTTCATTCTGAGCCTGCACAAATTTTGCTTGATGAGCAGCTTCACGCTTGGCATCTTCCTCCTTTTGCTTCAGGACATACTCGGGAAAATGGCGTTGTTGATCTTCATCAAAATGGTGGGGATCTCCCTTCCTCTTTGGCTTGCGCATGATTCCCGCCTTGCTGGCATGGAAGTGGAAACTGCCGAACGTCAAGATAACGCGTTCCTGGTAGAGGCAGCAGGGGATAATCATATATGTACCAAAGTGGAACAAATAGGAACTTGGAGTAATCTGAAGGTCAAAATTTTCATGTGCACCAGAGTCTCCACGGTTAGGGGCCCGAATCTCCGGCCTGGAGGACCGGAGTCTCCGGTCTACTCAGCTTGACCACACAGAATCCATATTTTGGCACAAAATCAACAACAAAAGAGTACAACAAGGGCCTATGTAGAGTCTAAGCCAACAAAAATAAGATCATCCAAAGGTATTAAGGTATCTACTCCACATTAATCTAGGTCAAGACTAGAGAGGAGGTAGAGAGATTTAAACCTTTGCGTTCCATGCACGAAGCTCAAAATGATGGGGAGGAAGGTCCCCTACGATGGAGGAGAGGAGAGGGGTTGCTGGTCTAGCAAATCCCGGAGGCGGCAGGGCATCTCCGGCGAATCTCCTAGAGGGGGCGGCCGCAGGGAGAGAGATGGGTCAGGGTGAAGAAGTGGCAACTAAAAGTTTCCATTCATCGCGATCCCCTTTGTAATTTTTTGGAACTGCCGTAGGCCGGAGTCTCCGCCCCTTTTACTCCGGAACCTTTGCCAGACCGGAGTCTCTGCCCTTTACAGGCTAGAGTCTCCTTCCCACTTCCTCCAGAAAACAAGGTTTATGAGAGTGGGAGCATATATGTTGCTAGATGAGCAGTTTTGAGAGGGGGGAAAGGCTTGGGATTAAGAGAGAGTAACTGATAGGGTGACATCCACTTGACATATTTGAATGCTTTATGTGGATTGACTTGGCGCATGCTCACACCATGTGACTACAAACAAAGTCACTTCTAGCCTTGCCATGGGGATGACTCCAGGACCTGTCGAGTGGGCCTACCCGGTCCAAGGCCCAAAGCGAGGCGCTACTCCGTAGCTCTAGAAGGCCCAGTGGAAGCCCACCCGCGAAACTTGCGGGTCAAGAAGGAAAGTTCCACCGACCTAGAGTTAGGTTTTGTAACCCCCCGGGACGGTTTGGGACCCAGCTATCTATAAAAGGCTAGGAGAACCACGAGGAGGGGGATCCAATCGACTTTTCACCATCATAGCCATAGCTCGAGATCCATCTCTCAGCTTGCGCACTCACTATTGTAATCGATCTACCCGTAATACAGATTAGAAGAGCAGGAGTAAGGGTATTACCTCTACGAGGGCCCCGAACCTGGGTAAAACTTGCCCCCTGTTAGCCGACGATTGTCGGCACTGCCTTATTCGTTCTCTTAATCGAAACCCTACCGGATCATCAGAGGGACTTGTCGAGATGACTAATCGACAATTGGCGCCGTCTGTGGGAACGGTGGGCGCTGGATCCATGGCGTCTTCGGCCTCGTCTTCGCCAAGCTTCAACTAGAGCCTAAGATCATCGACTCCAATGGAGTCGATCCGCTTTGGGTCACTCTTCTACGCGCCCCACTCACCGGAATCTCGCCCGGCGTTCAGCGAACTCGAGAAAAGTGTCAGCCTGACGATCGACAGCTTTCACTTCCACGCTAGCAAGGCGGGAATCCTGCACTTCCCCGACCAAATCGGGCTCGGCGAATCAGACTCTGAATCCATATCAAGCCCGGCGACCCTCGAGTCGCCATCTGATGACGTTGGTCGCGACCCAACGCCCAGTGGTGGCTCCATCCGCCGCAACACGCGCAACTCCCACACCATCGCGACTGAGGAACCCTCCAAATTTGGCGAAAGCCATCGGCCCACGCCTAGGACTCACGAGTCATATCTGGCCTAAGTCTGCATGGCAGGATCAACCGAAAAACCTGAAGAAACAAAGGAAAGTCGAGTGGAGCGGGAACACATAAAGGTCTCGCGAGCCTCTTGGCTCAAAGCAAAAGCAGCGATACAACCTGGCCAGCCGATAGAAGCTGGAGCCTCTCGAGAAGACCTGACCGCGTATCACTACCACCTGCTGCAGACAGGCCGACTGTTGGCAGAAGCCCGCAAGGAGCTAGAAGCACAAAAGGAAGCGGCAGAAGCTTCGAGTGCGCGCCGCGCGGAGCTCTCGAGAACTCACTCAACAGGAAACCAACCTCCGAAGAAAAAGTACGTCTCGAAAACTGCGCGCCTGGACCAAGGGTCTCTCAGCGAAGTCAGCAAATCAATCATGACTCCCTCATGCACGTCGATGAGGGAGGCAACGTATGCCCGACAACTCCATCCGCTGCGGTCCTGGCCGCTGCTACGTACTTGCAGGCGAACCAACCGCCCGAAAACGACCCCCGCGCGAAACAACACCGACAAGTCCAGAAGGGGCTAGGTATGGCTGGAGCAGCGATCGCCGCCCAGAATTGAAAACATGCGACAACCCCAGAAGCTGATAAAACCCCTCGGGTGGACAAAACACCTCACAACGCGAGAGCATGTCGCCAAAGAGAGGAGATAAGGGGTCACCTCGCCGCTCTAGAGGAAAAGAAGCCAGGTGCCATGGCGATAGGCCGCATAGTGATGAAGACAGCCCGCGAAACCGCGATAGCAGCCCACGGCACCACGGAAGCCGGTCGCGACACCGCAGCAGGGAACCGCGGCAGGAGGATAATCATGATCGAACTCAACACGACGCATGTGGGGACATCACGCAAAGCAAGGTCGAGAGAGCTCGAGCCCGAAGGAACCGCACCCGATCGCTATCTACCTCCTCTGACGAGGAAGCTTGCGGTGCGATGTGCTTCAGTAGCAAGATCCGCGAGGCACCAATGCCCAAAAGATTCAAGCTCACAATAGAGGTCCCAAAGTACGACGTCTCGCAAGAGCCCAAGTTATGGCTTTCAGACTATCTTACCGCGGTAAAATGCCAACGCGGAGACAAGACAACAGCCATGCAGTACCTAAACCTGCACCTCGTGGGTGCTGCCCGTAGTTGGCTCAAAGGAAGACCGCGTGCACACTACAGATCCTGGGACGATCTCACTCGCGACTTCGAGAAGAACTTCCAGGCGATGTACAAATGGTCAGCATCTATCGAGAAACTGCGAGCCTGCAGGCATAAGAGCGACAAGTCTACCCGCGAGTATATCCAGAGATGGACCACACTCAAGAACACGGCGGGAAACATATCAGAAGAAGTCGTGGTCGAAGCTTTCACCAAGGGTGCTCGGCGCGCCGCCTTCTGAGAAGAACTGGGATGATCTGCGCCCAAGTCAATCGGAGAATTAATGGCGATAGCAGACAGGTGGGCTAATGGCGAGGAGTCCCTGCGCAACGACAAAACTTCCTCACCCGTGCCTGAGGAGGACCGCAACGGCGACCGCAGAAAGAGGAAGAGAAAACACTACAACGAGGATGACCAATCGGAACTGGTGGCGGCGGAGTTCACGAGAAATCGCGGCAGCGGATCCCGCGGAAATTGCGAGTGAAAACCAAAGCCATATGACAAAACTCCCGAGGAGGACCTTGACGGATACTGCTCTCTGCATCTGTTTATAGATAAGCGCACGGGTAAAACCAAGGCCACTCACCTCTTCAAAGACTGCTGAAAGTTCTAGGACATCCACGAGGCATACACGAAGAAGCACAGGGCCACCGTTAGCCAGGGATACCCGCGACTACCGGGAGGATACAAACCACCACCCCTGCCTCCACCCGCAGTACCCCAGAACATGGCGCTAGCCGCGCTACCAGCGCCACCGCCGCAAACCAAGGAGCTAACGGATATCCGAATCCGCACGGACTCCTCGAAATGATACAGAAGGCTTGCCTGTCCCGCAGAGTCCAGAAGACGAACATACGCCAAGTTAACATGGCAGTACAAGCTCCACCATCCCAGACTGAATACCTGAAGATGTCGGAGCAGCAGATAACCTTCTCCAAACAGGACCACCCTCCACAAGTGTACCGACCAGGGCACGCCGCGCTCGTCATCCAGGCGCAAATAGGCAACTACGACCTAGCCCGAGTGTTCATGGACGGTGGCAGTGGAATCAATATCATATACTCGGATACACTCCGCAAGATGAACAAGAACCTGGACGGACTCGCAGAATCAGAAACATCCTTCCACGGGATGGTATCAGGGAAAGCCGTCCGACCACTCGGAACAATCAACCTGGAGGTGATACTCAGAGACCCAAAGAATTACAGGAGAGAAATCCTCAACTTTGAGGTGGTCGACTGGCCACCGCAGTACCACGCCATTCTCGGCCGAACAGCATTCGCGAGATTCATGGTAGTGCCCCCATTATGCCTACCTCAAACACAAACTCCCAGGGAATACGGCACAATAACCATAAAAACGACGACTTCCAAAAGTCAGACAAGTGCGACAACGAGTTCAACGAAATCGCGAAATCCTTCGGGATGCAAGAGGAGCTAGAAGAGCTGGCAAAAGCCACGGATAACTCTGTGATGTCGCTCACCAAATAGAACGCCCCGGAACTCGAGTTCAGCCCAAGCAGCGACACTCGAAAACATCAAATGCACCCGACAGAATCCGCGAAGACGGCGATCGTGTCCACCGCCCTATCATCCGCATAGGAAAGCGCGCTCTTCGAACTCATCCGTGAGTACTGGGAGATTTTCTCCTGGAAGCCCTTAGATATGCCAGGAATACCCAGGGAGTTTGTCGAGCACTCACTTGAAGTGTTTAAAGATGCAAAGCCAGTCAAACAGACCACCCGACGCTTTTCCGAGCCGAAACAGAAAGCACTCGGAGAAGAGGTGAACCGACTGTTAGCCGCCAAGTTCATCAGGGAAATTAAGATTTCCACCTGGTTAGCAAACCCGGTGTTAGCCCCGAAGAAAAATACTGGCATCCTTCGCGTGTGCATCGACTACACGTCGTTGAACAAACACTGCCCCAAGGATAACTTTCCGTTACCACGGATCGACCAGATCGCGGACTCTACAGCAGGCTGTCAACGCCTCTCCTTCCTGGACGCCTACTCGGGCTATAACCAAATCAGGATGAAGTAGGAGGATGAGGAGAAGACAACATTCATCACACGCCACGGTGTATACTGCTACACGATGATTCCCTTCGGGCTAAAAAACGCAGGCGCAACATATCAGCGCTGCATGCAAAAATATCTCACCAAGCTCATTCACAAGAACATACAAGTGTACGTTGACGATATCGTCATCAAGACTCGAGTGGAGGACACGCTTCTCGAGGACATCAGGGAGACATTCGACGCCCTCAACGTATACAGAATTAAGCTCAACCCGACAAAATGCGTCTTCGGGGCTCCCGCTGGACAACTCCTCGGTTATCTGGTCTCTGCCCGAGGAATTGAAGCCAACCCGGAGAAAATTCAGGCGATCTTGACGATGAAAGAACCGACAAATCTTCATGGCATGCAGCAGCTCGTAGGGCGACTGGCAGCCCTCAGCAGGTTCATCGCAAGGTTAGGCGAGCAAGAGCTCTCTTTCTACAAATTGCTGAAGAAAACAGATAAGTTCGAGTGGACGCCAGAAGCGAAAAAGGTGCAGAGGGTGATGGACAAGAGGAGGAAACAACGTGAGGTGGCGTTGGCATTCCAATCCTCTTCCCAATCAGTGGTGAGTTCATATTCTACGTGTTGGTCACCAAAAATCACTACTAAGCTTAGATCTCGCAAGATCAAGCTGCCAGTTCTGCCACCATCGTTTCACTGCATGGATAGCGATGATGAACGACATGATTTGACGATTGTAGCACGTCGTCGTCGCCATGATATGGAGAAATTGTTCTCTGTAAAACCGAGGACGACTGATTCCGATGATGGATCGGATCTGATCAGTAACAGATTTTTTTTGAAAATGTTCAAAAGTCAAGGCCATTGGGCCTTCGAGTCTCAAAAACAATTCTGGCCCACGTGCGCTCGCTGATCGCGCTAAGGCCTCGTCATATGATCCCCGATGCTTGACTGCTACGCACGGGGTCATCTTCTTGGTTCGGTCTCATACGATACGGCTGCTAGGGATTCCGCCGCTTCTCTACCCCGTTGCCATGCAAGGAGCTTGTAACATCCCAATTTTGATAACAAAGGGTTGTGGTGTTGTTGGCATCTCATACATGCATGGAAACAAAAAAATTAAACCATGTTTTAACCAATTTAAATTGTGAATTTAAATGGTTTCAGAAAATCTCATAAAAAGTACTCAATTTGGTTTCCAAAATTGTGTTCTGAAAAATAATTCAAATACACCAACCAAAAACATGGTGAGTTTGCAAATTTGACAAGGTTTCCAAAAATAATTTTTGCCAAATTTTCTGTTCACAAAAAGGTCCCCAAAACCCTGTTTTCTGTTCTGTTTTTAAATGGAAAAGGACCTCCTCGCATTTTCTGAAAAGTTCTAGGGGGTTTCCAGGAAGTTTTTGTTTTGTCGTCTTCAATCTCTGCCAGGAGGACAGAGGCTCACCGACGGCACCCCAGCGCCACGTCTTGCTGCCCTTGTAGCGTGGATAGGGCCAAAGGAGAGCCCCACGAGTATCTCTCTCTCTCTCACTCGCCGTCATCCTCTCCCTCCTCTCCTCTGTAACTCCCTCGAGAGCAAACCCTAGCTCCGGCGGCCGCCGTTGCGCGCCGTCGCTGCAGCCTCCCCCGAGCCCCGCCGTGGCCATCCACCTTGCCGCCATGCCCTCCTGCCCCTCCAAGACGAACCATGCTTGCCGGGAGCAAGCCAATCGCCGGATTCGACGACGTCTTCCTCGCCTCCGGCCGGGAGCCGTCGTGCTCGTCGCCGTCAATTGCAACCCCCTCAGGCCTCCCCGAGAACTCCACGAGCACCACAGTGAGCCCCTGGTCCTCATGGGCCTCCTCCCGTCCTTCCCCGTGCCTCGTAGCTCGTTGCCGCCGTGAACCACCGCCGCCCGCCGCCGTTCTCGCTCGCCGCCGGCCACTCCGGCAACCTTTTGGTCCACCGCCACCACCCTTAGTCTTCCCGTGAACTCCTCGATCGCGTGGTATAGTTTGATTTGGAAATCACGCACTAATTCGCGGGATTGAGCGAAGCCAGAGCAATTTTGGGCGTTGATGACGTCATCCCGACGTCATATCTCTGTTTTTTAGCAGAAAATGTTTAAGAATTCCAGAAAATGATTATTTCTAATAATGTAATAACTTATGTTTTATAGCTCAGAAAAATAAATGTGAGGTACCAATTTGATCAGAAAAATAAACTCTACAGGAATATGTCATTTTCATATATGTTTGAGAAATTTGAAAAATGAGTATTTTATTTTAATGTTGTTTAATCATTTAAAAATAGAAAAATAAGTTTTTATTCACTAAAATTAGAAAATTAAAAGTTATATACCAAAATGCTCAAAATGACAAATGCAACCTAGTTATGATGTTTTCAAACCCATTTGAGCAACTAAAATGGTACTCACCTTTATAATCGTCCGAAACCCCCTCCGGGGTCTATTTCGGGACTTTTTCACTAAAACTGCATTTCTGACATATGAACCCTAGCAAACCAACGATCATGCTTAGGGCTTTATTTCAGTGCATTAACCTGCTCATGCATACATATTGCGCAGTGCATCGATGCCGTGGTTGATTGTTCTTCTCTTTCGGTGTTGTTTCCCTCTCGGTAGAACGTGACTCCGAAGTGAAGGCCAACGAATCCATGGCGAATACTTGATCTTAACCGACAAGTCAAGCACTTATTCCAGAAGATCTTTATCTGGTTTTCTTATAACCAAGGCAAGCATAACCTCTTATCTGCTCATATATGGTTTCAAAGTGATTTGAATCTCGTACTTTGCATTCGGTTCTAAACTATTTGATGTCAGTAGATAGAGTTTCCCTATATACTGCATAACCTAGATATCCTGATCCACTGCTCCTAGCAGCTATAGGTTTGTTTGTGCGTGCTCCGCTAAACCTTATGAGTCTTTCTTAGCCATGATTAGTTGTGATCTGATCCATCCGGTTGATGAATCTGGTCAATACGTGAATCATTTATGTCAGGTTGTTGTGTTTTGATTCATCTTTGATAATTTGATTAAACAACAGCATGGATGTGAGGCCACAATGAGTTGTGGCGTTTTGTCCTGTTCATGCCCCTAGGAGCGAGTTCTCGCCTTCGAAGCCAAGACTGAGCGTGCAACCACACGCGGGGCCTAACAGACCGCGCTCGACTAACTAACTTGTTTGGCCACGTCCATGAGTCACGTAGTTTGATCTTTCCATCTGCGTGTGAGTCCAAAAACGATTTGGAGAAAACTTAGGGCGTGACCAGGACAAGTGATGGACGTACTCGGATCTTGATCCCGACTCACAGAACAGGTGCCATCAGGAGGTGGCCAACTCCCTGTTGACGGGGTGGCCCTGTTTGGGTTGACTCATGGATAGGGTCGAGCAAGGTAAAGGTCGTGGCCAGCCACCCTCTGCCGCGCTCCATGGACGAGCGTACATGTGGCGTTAAGAGTTGGATGGTACGTGTGGGTAAAGTGTACCCCCTGCAGGGATAAATCTCCTCGAGAAGCCGTGTCCACGGTTACGGACGACTTGGCAACGGATTCTGTGATCATAGATAACTTCAACGGAATGATTAAAACTTGTTAACCATGATTGAAAGGTGCCTCCTCGGAGATGCCGAGAGGGGTGATCCTTGTAGCATGAGATAGTGTGGGAATGAGAAGAACTTGGTGGAATACAAGAAGATGATGATCTCAGTAGTTGAGTAGCTTTCTCATCTGTTTTCAAAATACTCCATGAGACGTGTTATTCCTTCCTCAACTTGCAAAACAAAGATTGCTTTACGCAAATCAGCCTTCATAAAACCCTTTCTGAAGATAGAAGATATATAATAGGTTAATTAAGTCTTGTTGAGTACCTCCCGTACTCAGGTTTGCTTAATTTTGGTTCAGGTGGAGTTCCTCACTTCGGTGGTGATTCAACGTGGACATCGACGAGTAGTTTGGGGTTCCCAGGTAGCAGCCTGGAATCTATGGGCTGGGACGTCGCCTTATGTTGCGGCCTCTTAGGCCTTTTTGGTTCTTGTTGATTAGCAACATAATTTGCCTTCCGTTGTCTGATGTAATGTTGGGTCGTGTGACCTCTGCTTGTAAGCTATACTCTAGTAGCACCTGTTTAATAAAGCTTCATGTTTAGGGTACTGCTTTGATCGGTTGTTGGGTTCGAGCTCATTGTTATACAGTTTTGGCTATGCCTGCATAGTTGTCGCAGTCGAGGGGTTGTGGAGCCGATGATCCATGTCCAAGCCCGCCTGTCGATGTGATCGGCCTGGGGCAAGGTAACCCCAGTAACCCTCGATTGTTGTTGCACTTTCTGGACACATAGCATCTCTGTATAGCTTTGGTCCCGTTTCCTTCAGTTTCATTCGATTCGTGGATGCTTTGATATGCATAGTTGGTTATGACTAGCATGGATACAAGGAGTAGTAGACTGGGGATCCGGACTACGTGCCGATGAATCCAGTCTGCCTGCCGTTGTTTGTTGCGGCCGAGGCTGGTAACCCTGAAGCCCTTGTGAGTCCATGGCTAGGAGAACATAACAGTATGTATATCTCTGGGTCCGGGGTCGTGACAGAGCTGGAAACAGAGGGAATTTCCGGGGTGGATTCCGTGGGAATTCGGGCCGCGGTGGGAACTTCTTCCGTGGTGGCAGAGATAATGACACGGGCGGCAACATCACCAATCCCTACAGTGGCTTCCAAGGTCGCTTCAATGGCAATGGCCAAGATCGGTACGGAAACAACGCCTACGGGGGGACCCCAGTCAAGGTAACTTCAACAATTACAATGGCTTTGAGGCTGGGAGTTCAAGTGGGGCTGGAGGTCAGAGGTTCGGTGATAATCAGGGTAATGGAAGAGGGGAGTGGCAGGGGGACAATTTCCGCGGTCAGCAGAATTTCAACAACAATGCTGTGAATTTTCCATCTCAGAATTTCAATATTGGTAATGGCCAAGATGGTGGACTGCCGCAAGGGAGATTCAATGCTGGGTCTGGTTTCAATTCAAATGAGCAACGTCAAGGAAACCAAAACAGGTTCTAGGGTCATTTTAATGGCCGAGGGATGGGGGTTTGTAGTGCTAACAACGGTGCGGAAAGGGGTGCTTTGACAGGTTTGGCAAATAGTAGGGCTGCCAGGGCAGTGGTGACGGCTAAAGCGAGGGCTGGTTCGAACAGTAACAATAGCGAGACGAATGGGAGGGCTAGAGTTGAACCTGATGCTACACAGGTTGCTATGCCTGCTAAGAATTTAATTCCTATTTCTCAACAGATGGTTGCTGATGCTGGTGGCGAGGTTCTCGGTCAAGATAAAGCTAAAAAGATAGGAAAATGTTTTCGGTGTGGTTTTTTGGGCCATGTGTTGGCAGCCTGCACAACTTTGTTATGTGATTACTGTGAAGGGACATGCCATATTGATGATGATTGTCATCTTCTAAGGATGGTTAAGCCCCATGTCATAGTCTGTGGTCATGCTCATGATGATCTGACCTTCTATGAGGCAGTGTTGACAGACAATTAGCGTCCTAAGAATGAGAACACCCGGATGGGGTCTATCTCGGTGGTGGTGGTGAGCTTAGTATCCCACAGATTATCCATCAACTTCACAGAGTAGTCCCGGTTAATGAGTTTACGTGGGAGCTGCTCTGAGTTGAACAAAATATTTTTAAGGTACAATTCCCCTCGAAGGCTGAGTTAGATAGGCTCAAGAATTTTGGTCCTTTTCGAGTGCCCGGGTCTCATATTGAACTGACAGTTGATTCTTGGCACACTAAAGAACAACCCTCTATTATGCTCCCTAAATTTTGGATGAGGATGAGTGGTATACCACCACAACATAAGGGGGACTTCCTGGCTATGTGTAGCCTTGGGACACTTTTTGGGAAACCTTTCAAGGTAGACATGTGGTACACTCGTGAACATGGTGTTCTTAGGATTTTCATCGGTTGCGTTGATCATACGAAGATACCAAAACAGCTTCCGATCTTCATTAAGGATGGATTCTATTATCTCAATTTTGAGAGAGAGCTAGAGGCACCTGAACAAGATGTGGATATGACTATCGATCATAATGATGAGGATAAAGATAGAGAAGATGATAAGGAGGAGGATGATCTGGACAAAGACATGATGTATCTAATATTCATGTTCCCTCGGTCCAAAACCCTCCTACAGCTGGTGGTAAGGATACTCAGAATGGTTCTCAATCTGCTACCGAACAGGGCGGTTCTAAACATGTTACGGGGCTGTGTTACTCTCCTCAAGTCACGAAATCTATGGATTTAGCTAGGAGAGCTCTCAATGGAGAGCCGACCTCGTCCCTGGATTTACCGCGTATTGATGGCTCTTCACTGGCAGTACAGAGGATTATCGAAGCAGAGAGGGATGCTCTTCATCGTGGAAAGTTCAAACTGGGAACACAAAAAGTTTCGGTTTTTCAAAAGGTACATGCATTGGAAGCACTGGCTTCTTATAATTCACCTTCTTGTCTTAATGATGATACACCTTCGGTATCACCCATCTCTTTGTCATCTCATCCTGCTATTTGTTCACTTGAGATGCAGTATGATAATCAGTCTACCCCGGTGGAAAATGTCCAAGTGCTGAGGGCCTCGGGTGATCGCAGTTCGCAGCAGCCTGGAGTTGTGTCGCGTTCTACCACGGCACAAAAATTGGATGGTTTCGTGCCACGGCAGGAACTTGTGCTTCCACGGCAAGAAGTATGTGCTTCCTCTGCTGCGACGGCAGCAAATGCTGCGGTTTCGGCGCCACTGCAGAGCATTCCTGCACCACGGCAGTGCTTTTCCTTGCCACGGCAGGAACCTGCGCTCCCACGGCAGGAAGCCGCGCTTCCACAGCAGGAGGTACGTGATTCCTCTGTCGCGTTCATGGAGAAAAGCGTGGATTTGATGCCACGACGCTGCTTAAGTGGACACAAAGGGTTTTTATCTACTGGGATAACGGCGGCACAGCACGCACTGCTGCCTGCTATCAGCACGTCTCTTGCTGCTGTGGGGGATCAAATGGAGGCACCAAGGGAGACAATAACAGAGGAGTTGAAATATTGTTTGAAGGAGCATGTTTCTTCTGTCAAAGCAAGTGAAGATTATGTATCTCCCAACCTTGCTGGCATTCAAACTACTAAGAGTAAGTCAACTCATTTATATTCTTCTGTTACTTTTTTGCACTCACTATCCAAGTTGGAGGGCAGAGCAACAAGTTCTAATTTGGAGGAACTGGTTGCTTTTGGTGGCATTGCAGATCCTTCAACATCTGGAGTACGCTCCAGCCCGCGGATTAGAGCTCAGCTTAATGCAGATGACACTCAATTGGAGCGCGCATCTGCCCTGGCTCAGCGACGATCTGACATTTACTCTCCAGGTATGGAAGTTAATAGAAAATTATCTTTTACGTCATTACCTAATGAGGAGTTGGTTGAGAGAGTTTCGAAGCTAGGTGTAGTCTTAGGGAGTTCTGCTGCTAATACTGAGGAATCGGTTATGTTAATTAAGAAGGTAGAGGAGGAATGGGCTATAGTTTATCTTAACAATAATTTATCATCGGTGGTTGATTGAGATACTCAGAGTTTAGTTATAAAAAAATGCTTCAAATCTTTCCGAGGATCTTGGTAACGAAGATAATGAGCTTCATTCAGACCATATGGGTATGTTTACATAGGGTATCACTAAAAAGAACACAAAAAAACCAAGGGAGGCATTGGTCTCTTGTTCAAAAGAAGAAGTTCTAGGATTCAAAATATAAATAATAAATTGCAATGAAAGGAATGATATGGAATAGCGATGGGTTTGGGGATACTGCTAAACATTTTTTCGGATCAGGAATCGGTGAGAGAGCTTCATCTTAGTTTTGTGGTTATTATGGAGACAGGTAGATCACATTTCACGATACCTTTTCTTAGACAACTAGCTGGGGGGAAAGACTTTATGTCGTATTGCCTTCCACCGAGTGGTCGATCAGGGGGAATTTTGGTTGGTTTTGATACAACTGAGTTTGTGGTTGCAGGGGACTTTTGTGTTAAGTTAAAATTAAAAAACAAACTGGATGCCTTTTTGTGGTCTCTAGTTGTAGTGTATGGGGCGGCTCAGGACAACCTAAAGCCAGACTTTCTAACTGAACTCGTAAGAATTTGTGAGAACAAAGATAGACCAATGTTATTAGGAGGAGACTTTCATATTATAAGACGACAGGAGGAAAAGAATAACGATAATTTTAACGCGCGCTGGCCGTTTATTTTTAATGTGATCATTGAGAGTCTTAATTTGAAAGATCTCGAGCTTTCTGGTAGGCAATACACGTGGGCTAGTAGACGACCAAATCCTACTTATGAAAATTTGGATCGTTTTTTGGCAAGTATTGAGTGGGAACAGAAATACCCACTAGTATCCGTACATTCATTGGCTCGTACAGGTTCTGATCATACCCCTCTTGTTATTGACTTTGGTAAACATGCCCATTTGGGGAATATTTCACATTTCTCTTTTGAGTTATTAAAGCGCTCTTGTTGTCGCTTGCGAAGGAGGGATTCTTTGAGTTGGTGGCTAGGGAGTGGTCCTTATGTGGTGAGGGATGCTCTCCGATTGACACATGGCAAATAAAAATAATACATTTGCGCCAATGTTTGCGAGGTTGGGCAAAAAATTTAAGTGGCAAATATAGAGTACAAAAAGATAAACTTCTCCTTCTCATTGATGAGTTGGATATTAAGGCAGAGACTACACCGCTATCTGTAGCGGAGTTAACTGCGAAAAGACAAGCTGACGAGTATATTGCTAAACTCGGACGGGACGAGGAAGCCAAGTGGGCTCAGAGGGCCAAAGTGCGGCATATTCAACAAGGGGGGATAATACTCGGTACTTTCATTTGATTGCAAGTGGAAAGCACTGTAAAAAGAAAATCATTCAGCTAGAACAAGATGAGGGAACAATTGTTGGAGAAGAAAATCTAAAAACTTTCATCACGATTTTTTATAAAAAATTGTTCGGTCCTTCTGACGGTAATATTATTTTGTTGGATGAGTCCCTAACTCATGACCTATCTCGGATATCTAATGACGAGAATGAGATTCTGACGTCTGCGTTTACTGAGAATGAGGTGTTTGACGCCATTTCTCAAATGGAACATAACAAAGCTCCGGGGCAGATGGGTTCCCGGCTGAATTTATCAGAGGTTCTGGCCTGTTGTGAAAAATGATCTAATGACGATGTTTAACCAGCTGAAGGAGGGGGATCTTCCTTTGTATAGGTTGAACTTCAGGGTCATTACTCTTCTGCCTAAGAAATAAAACGCTTCCAGAATTGAGGAGTATAGGCCCATTTGTCTTTTGAATGTTAGTTTCAAATTTTTCACCAAAGTGGGTACAAATAGAGTGATGGCTATTGCGTAGAAAGTTATTCGTCCCACTTAGACTGCCTTTTTGCCGGGCAGGAATATTCTAGAAGGGGTAGTGATCCTGCATGAGACTATTCATGAGTTACAAACCAAAAAGTTAGACGAGGTACTTTTCAAAATTGATTTTGAAAAGCGTATGATAAGGTCAATTGGTCCTTCCTTCAGCAGGTCCTGTGGATGAAAGGTTTTCACTCAAAATGCTGTGATTGGGTCGCGCGCTTTGTGCAGGGGGGGGGGAGTGTGGGTATTCGCGTTAATGATGATATTGGTCATTATTTTCAAACTTTAAAGGGGTTAAGACAGGGGGCCCTATGTCTCCAATTTTGTTCAATTTAGTAGCTGATATGTTGGCTGTTCTTATTGAGCGTGCTAAGGACGATGGGCAGGTAGGGAGTCTAATGTCCCAATTGGTGGACGGTGGTATTTCTATTCTCCAGTATGCCGATGATACCATCTTGTTTCTTGAACATGATGTGGAGAAGGCCGTTAACATGCAACTTATTTTGGCTATTTTTGAACAACTATCTGGCCTCAAGATTAATTTTCACAAGAGTGAATTTTTTTTGCTTTGGCAAAGCAGTGGATTGTAAGGAGGACTACCGCCACATCTTTGGTTGTGAGGTGGGCTCTCTTCCTTTTAAATACCTAGGGATTCCTATCCATTTTAGGAAACTTCTTCTTAAGGAATGGAAAATGGTGGAGGATCGGTTTGAGAAGAAATTAGCCTCTTGGGCTGGTAAGCTTTTGTCTTATGGGGATAGATTAGTGTTGATTAATTCTGTCCTAACAAGCCTTCCAATGTTTCTCTTGTCTTTATTCGAAATTCCAATGGGAGTTAGGAAAAGATTAGACTTTTTTAGAAGCAGGTTCTTTTGGCAGAGTGACCAGCAAAAGAGGAAATATAGGCTCACTAAATGGAACATTATTTGCAGGCCTAAAGATCAAGGGGGTTGGGAATTGAATTATTAGAAACAAAAAACAAGTTCTTGTTAAGCAAATGGCTTTGTAAGTTACTTAGTGAAAAAGGAGTATGGCAGGAACTAATAACGAATAAATACCTATGTGGTAAGACTCTTGCTCAAGTTAAAACAAAACCCAGTGACTCCCCTTTTTGGAGGGGGATCATATCGGTAAGACATGATTTTTTTAGCCGAGGAACTTTCGTTGTTGGTAATGGACAGGAAACTCGGTTTTGGGATGACAAGTGGTTAGGTGATAAGCCCTTGGCGCTTGTTTATCCGTATTTGTTTAAAATAGCACGCAACAAGAATGTCCTTGTTGCAGATGTTTTATCAAACGCTCCACCTGTTAATATTCAGTTTAGACGGAGCTTAGGAGGTGCTAAATGGGTTGATTGGCTGATGTTAGTTCAACAACTCATGTCTATTTCGCTTTCTAACGAAAAGGATGTCTTCTCGTGGGACTTGACAACTAACAGAGTTTTTATGGTGAAATCTATGTACAATGATATTTTGAATGGACATACTCCTTTCCTTTATAAGTACTTGTGGAAAATGAAAATTCCGCTTAAGATTAAAATATTTATGTGGTTTGTTAATCGAAAGGTTATCCTAACGAAGGACAATCTCGCTAGACGGAGTTGGGTGGGTTCCAAACAATGTGTGTTTTGCACCCACGAGGAGTCGGCTGAACATTTATTCATTTCATGTCCTTTTGCGTGTAAAATCTGGAGATTGCTTCAGTTTACCTTTAATGTCCCACCACCATCAACTTTAGACAATATGTTTAGCTCTTGGTTGAATGATTGCATAAGATGGTTAAAAAACGTATACGCATTGGCGTTTGTGCGTTTATTTGGGGATTTGGACTTGCAGGAATGATGTTATCTTTAACAAGGCGGAAAATCTTCATTTTTTACTGGTTGTCCACAAGGCTACGTACTGGATTACTACGTGGTCGCTCCTACTCAAGCAAAATCAGCGCCCTTTTATGGAAGCTGGTTGCAGTCGGTTAATGGCGGTGGTGCGTGCTATCCTATTCTCAAATGGGTGGCAGCATGATAGACGAATTTGCGCGGCCTAGTGAGGTCTCATATTTTGTTCTCTCCAGAGTGGCTGGGTTGTAGCCGACCTGGAAGGCGTCCCTTGTTTTCACTTTTATTTTGCTTGTAATCCATGTACTCTTACCTACTCGTAACTTTGAAATAAAATGCTGTGTGCATCGCTCTGATGCAGAGGCAGGGGGCACCCATTTCTAAAAAAAATAAAAAATAAAGGAACATACCGTCACGATGCTAAACGACGCATCACTCGGTACTATCATGAACAATCCATGGCATCCGGAAGAATCGCAGAATGGAGCATCGACCTAGGCGCCTCGGATATCATATACACAGGACGTAATGCCCTCAAATCCCAGGTGGTCGTAGAGTTCCTGAGCGAGTGGACAGAACTGCAAACTCCAGCCCCCCCAGAATACACGAGCAACTGGATCATGTACTTTGACGGATCAAAAAGAAACGAGGGAGCCGGAGCCGGAATAATCCTCATATCACCAAGGGGAGACAAGCTCCAGTATATTATGCGAATCGACTTCCCCCCTGACGATCCAGCGTCCAACAACGATGCAGAGTACGAGGCACTCCTACACGACATGAAGATGTCGATTGCCTACGGAGCCACCCGATTGATGATATACGGAGACTCAAATCTTATCGTGCAACAGACGATGAAGGAGTGCGACGCTATCGCAGATAACATGGTCGCCTATCGTGACATGTACAACCTACTCAAAGGAAGTTTCAAAGGGTGCAAGGTGAAGCACATCGCACGATCAAGCAACGAAGAAGCAGATAGACTGGCAAACATAGGGTCAACAAACACCCCTGTTCCACCAGGAATCTACTTCGAGAGAATAAGCAAACGACCAGTCAAGGTCAAAAAGCAAGCAGTGACACCCGCAGCAACAGAAACGGAAGCCAGTCAGCAAATCGCCTTCATCGAGCTCATCCATAACATCTCAAGGAAAGTCTTCCTGGTCGAGCCAACCTGGACGCAAAAATACCTCGATTACTTGACAAACAAACAGCTCCCAGAAGACATTTGCGAGACAAGAAAAATCGCTCGACGCAGCAAATCCTTTCGAGTGGTAAAAGGAGAACTATACAAGCAAAGCATATCAGGAGTGCTCCAGAGGTGTATCGTACCCGAGGACGGGAAGGAACTGCTCCTTGATATACACCAAGGCGACTGTGAGCATCACGCAAGCTGGAGAGCAATCGTGGGGAATGCTTTTAGAGCAGGATTCTACTGGCTCACGACAGCCAGAGACGCTAAAGACCTCGTCGAGAGGTGCAACGCCTGCCAAAAGTTTGCTCCCAAGCCACACACACCAGCCACAGAGCTCCACATGAACCCCATCTTCTGGCCCTTCGCTCAATGGGGGCTCGATATGGTGGGACCGCTGCGGAAATCAGCACCCGAAGGATACACTCACCTGCTGGTCGCAGTCGACAAATTCACGAAATGGATAGAAGCCATGCCGGTCACGTCGCAACACGCCGAGTGCGCCGTGAGATTCCTCGACTCCATCATGTGCAGATTCGGTGTTCCACACAATATCATCATAGATAATGGGATCAACTTCACAACCAAGGAAACCCATGCTTTCTGCAAGGAAAAAGGGATAACCCTCAGCTTCGCCTCGGTGGTACACCCGCAAACTAACGGCCAAGTCGAACGCTCCAATGGATTAGTTTCGGCTGGCCTAAAGAAGCGACTGTTCACCCGACTACACACAACAGCAGGGCATTGGGCCGAAAAACTACCATCGGTGCTGTGGAGCCTGCGAACAACACCCAACCGATCGACAAACTACATGCCATTCTTCATGGTATACGGAACTGGAATTGTGTTACCCGAGGACGTCAAGTTTAGCGCCCCACGAGTTGTCGCATACAGCGAAGAAGTGGTAGGTGACATCGCCCTCGCATGATCCGCCGTCTACCAGCAATCGTTGCGCAACCACCACAGTCGCCGCATACGTCACAGATCCTTTGTGGTAGGTGACCTGGTGCTACGACTGAAATAAGAGAAAGGATACAAGCTAGAGCCACCATGGGAAGGACGCTTCGTCATACACGAAGTCATCCCAGGCGGCGCCTATCGCTTGAAAAAACTAAAGACAGACGACATCTACTCCAACCCATGGAACGTGGCGCACCTGAGGAAATTATATCCCCAGAGAGTATATCACTCGCAAAATAAAGCTGTACCAGCCACACTGTAGCCCGAGCAAACACATGGCTTCTCAGCCATCGCAATAAAAACATGGTTTCTCAACCATAGCTACAAAGACTATCCAGTCGCAATCTTTATTCTTTATTTTTTTCCTTTCTTTACATGCTAAACAAATGGTCACACCCCAACACATGGGGGCTACATCTCAGCAAAATCTTTGAGTGCTCACACACGATAAATATCTTACAAGGTAACAAGGTACACACCTTATAAACACCTTAACCGATCAAATTAGCATACATGGTCACAAGGTACACACCTTAACACTCCTTAAACTAAAACATACAAGGTATATACACCTTATGAACTACAGCTATTGCCAAGCAGCCGCCTCTTGAAGCAGTCGCTCAGTCTCCGCCGCGGCCAGTCGAATAATCCGCTCCGCTGCAGGTCGCACAACCTCATAATGAGGGACAAAATCTACAGGTGGCCCTCGGGTGTCAGGGAGTCGCGCCATAGAATTGAAATTGACTTCAGGATGCCACCGACGCACGAAGGCAAGCGCCACCTGAGCACCACAAATGAGCTGCTGACGCACACACTCTTGAACATCCCCACTCGACGAAATAGCCTCAGCAAGCCACTCAAGCTATCCGGAACAGCGCCGAAGGGGTAAAGTTCCCGATGCACCGAAGACAGGGCCTCCCGACAAGATTCAACAAAAAGCTGCGCCTGACTCGCCTGGTACTGCAGGGTAGCCAAAACAAAACCCCGGCCACGGTCAGACCAGAAATTGCTCGCATGAGGTTTGGAGCTGCTTGACTCATGAACAATATGATTTTCCACCTAGTGACCCTCACACACCCCATCAGGATCAACAACTGCATGGATAGCAAACGCGTCAAAACACAAGCATGAATAAACAAAAGGTACTCGGGGGTCGCGGACTTACAAAGCATGCCCTTCGCAACGCTCGCCAGCTCCTCCATCACAAACTTTTCGCGATCCACAGCAAGTTTCTGCTTTGAATTGGCAACATCCGCCACGCCTCGCAGATCCTTGAGCTTACGCTCTCCATCCGCGACATGGTCGCGAAGTGAAGCAAGCATACTGGCAGCCATAATCAACGGCTCGGTCGAAGGAGCAGCACCACTCGACGAACCTCTGCTGGAATCCACCACCTGGAAAGAGCAACAAAGTTTCAGAGACAGAGTCATACCCCACTCGATGATGTATCACACAAAATCTTCGAGTGCTCGGGGGCTACTCCCATCGGGAGAACACAAAGTAAGGCGTGATAACAAAACGCTAACACTTTCAAAATATCTCGATTGAAAAACAAAGTACGGGATGCATCCCAAGGTTCATTACACATAAAACATACAGAAATAGCGATTGATCTAAGGAACTACTGAGGTAGCTCCACTCGCAGCAGGCTTTCCACCACGGCCACAGGAAACTACCCCGGAGAGCGTCTTTGCAAGCCTCCCTGCACGATCGCCAAGAGGTCGAAGCGCTACCTTTTTGCTCAGCGCGTCTCGAGGAAGCTCCGAGTATACCTTCTGCAGGTCACCCGAAACGCGGTGCGCCAGGGAAATTTGGATAGCCGTCTTGGCTCCGCACTCAGTCTGCGCAAGGGAGTACTCCTGAAGGGGGTCATCCTCGCCTAGGAAAACTTGCAGGAGGCCACCAAGAGTTGGTGGAACCGGCACATCCACAAGCAGGCGTTGGTGCAGTTGCGTCAGCACTTGGGAAGCATCACGGATGAGGAAACAAGCCTTGTTCCCGTGCTCCTGCAGCTGAGTGCACGCGTCCGAGAGGGCGTCGATTCAAATCCCTCCGGGTAGCTCCATCCCAACTCCAATAGCAACTAAATAAAGATGGAGCAGATAAACGTCATAAAGAGAAAAGAACGAGCCGCAGTCGAAAGAAATTCGAGCACGACTCACCAGCCAAAGTCTGGGCCAAGGGATGGAGGACGCTAACCAAATCGCTGTCGTGCTTCACACTCGCCTCCTCCAGCTGCTTCAAGGCATCCTGGGCTCCCGTGAGACTGCCAGCTGAATGCTTGCGCGTGGATTCCAATTCCTTTCGAGTAGACTCCAGCTCCTTCTCAAGGTCTTTCACCCGAGAGGTAGCCTCTGCCTTCTCGGGCTTCAAGCGACTAACCTCATCTGCAGTATAGAGGGCATGATTAAAATAACAGTTGCGACCAGGAAGAAACGGAACTATGGCAAAAGGCATGTGGCATCTCACTTTGTAGGGTGAGGCCATCCTAGACGAGCTGGTCGCGCTCTCCCCAAAGAGAAGCACAATCCGCCTCAGCCGAAAGAAGACAACGCCCAAAAGCAGCCAGGGAATCAAGAACGGCCTGCAAAAATTCCTTGCAGAATTAGAGAGATATCACCTGAGCCTATACACGACTGTACACAGTCAAGTATAGCCTCGGGGGCTACTCCCTTCGGGAGCAGTGTCGTGCATCCGATGAAAATCAAAACCAAGAAATATACCAGAAAAGAAAATCTTGACTTGAGTCCATAGCCAACCGCAAGTAATTGACCATAGACTCAGGGGCTACTCCCATCGGGAGCACTGTCGTGCACCCGATAAAAGAAAAAGAGCAAGACAAGTTGCAGGAAAAATGAGAACACTTTATGTCGTGGGATAATCACGGCAGATGTTAGCAGGGGTAACTGATCTTGGGGCAAGTCGACACAGGCGTTCGGGAGAGGGTTTAGCTCAAGAGAAGACATGGTGCAACTTGATCTGACAGCCGGCAATTGAAGTCGCCGGATCTCTATTCTCGATACAACAACTCGATTTAGGGTTTACACTGGATACTCGATATCACACGATATTGCTAGGGTTCTTAGATTTCTGTCTAAACTACCTCCGGGGGTCGGTTTATAAAGCACCCGTACCCCCTGGCTTGTCCTACAAGGCGTACCCTGAATCCTACCCGGACACGGCGCACTAACCCTAACTTGCCTTTACAGTAACCCACAATCCGGGTCATTGGGCCTACAAGCTTGGGCCTTCACAAGTCTCCCTATCCTTAGCCGGATCCTGCACATCATCCCTTGAGCCGGGTTATTCCTTGGAGCTTGGCCTACCGGGTTAGCATCCCCCTGTCAGTAGTCCCCAGAATAGCCTGGGCTTCACGGATCTCCTTGAAGCGCTTGCTATTCCCTGCAAAGATATCGATCATACGGGTATATGAAGATCGGGTTAAGATGTTTTAATATTCAGCTAGGCCTTGCTCCTCGGCGGCCATGCAATAACCTCAGCTTTCCCTCCAAACACCTTGGTTCAAACTTCTGGGTCCAAACCATAATAATAACTCCAAGATCCTATGCTCGATAACCAATCCCGTCATCACGGGACGAATCCCCTTCTTCCTTTTATCCGGATGCTTTGCTCAATACTTGGCGCACATCTCGCAGAAACTTTAAATAAATAGCCGTTTACCCCCTCCATTCTCGGCTTCCACTCACCAAACCGAACTTATCCATTTGCACTATAAAAAAGCCCCCTAGGAGTGACCCGAACCCTAACGGCTCATTTCCTCCATTCCATTCCTTTCTCCCTCTGAGCTCTCCTTCTCCCTGAGCGCCACCACGGAAATCCCGCACTCGTCACCGGAACCCATCGCCCGGAGATTACGCTCCGCCGCCATTCGCCCCGCGCCGCCGCCAAGATCCGCCGGCGAATCCTCATCCGGCCCACCAAGAACCGCGAAGGGACACCAAGCCTGCGCCATCTGCCTCCGCAAGGCTTCCCCCAGATCTCCTCCGGTAAATCTTTTGCACCTATCAATTTGCCCTCTCAACCTTTGATTTTTTCCTCAGATTAGATCCAGATCGGTCCGCCTCGGATTTCTTGACTAGGCCGAATTAGAATACCCATAAACTCTTCTAGCTCGCACTCAAGACAAAGCGCATTCTCCAATCCGCTCCCCTACTACCCACAATCATTATTCTTGCCACAAATCCAAAAATGAAACTTCCAATCTAGGATCGAACCACCCAAATTTTCCGCCTTCGCATCAATCACCCGGCTAGACCATTCCTTTTCAGTTACTTTTATTCACGTATGGAACTTAAGCCGCCATCCATTGTATCCAAAAGGCTCCTTCAACATTTAGATCCCATAAATTTCACCACAATGCCTGATACCCGGAAACTTTCAAACTTTGCTCTGCATGCTAACACCCGGATCTCCCGTAACTTTTCATACCTCAATGCTATCCGGCCTATACTTAGCCGGCTCGCAACTTTCATGTCTTAATTTCCTTCTTATCTTGTGCTCTGCAGGCCAGCCATATGGCTCCCAAGAAACAGGGGAAGACCCCAACCAAGGCCAAAGCCACCAACACCATTTCCGCCAACTGGGCGCGGTCTATGGTCACAAAGGCCAAGTTGGAGGAGCTGGTGGAACTGGGAATTCTTCCTCCTCAGGAAAATATCCAATGGAGGGTACCGGGTAAGGAGACCCGGCCCACCCCTACCAAAGATGAGGTAATCTGTTTCGTGGATCACGTGACCCGGGGTTTTCGACCACCGGGTCACCCCTTTTTCCGTGACATACTTAGCCACTACGGCCTTCGTGTTTTTGATATCGGACCCAACTCTGTGCTAAATATTTCCCATTTTATTGTCCTCTCCGAATCCTACTTGTGCACTCCGCCAAGTCTAGCTCTTTTCATTGAGCTTTTTCAATGCAAACCATGCCGCGAAAGCGGTGATGGGGCGCTTCTCACTTGCGGCGGGGTTTCGATCCAACGCCGCAAAAACTCTCTAATGCCACCCCTCACCCTCAATTCCCATGTCAAGCATTGGCAGCTCTCGTACTTCTACTACCAGGACACTTCCCCACCCGGCCAAAAGAAACTGCCGGGTTACTCGGAGGGTCTTCTTGATATTTCCGATAAGTTTAGCGCCTTCGCCCCTAACTCGGATAGGGAGGCAATTCAACCCTTGCTAGCCAAAATTGCTACTCTTACAGCCCAGGGCCTCATCGGGCTCAATCTAGTAAAGACCTGGGTCGATTTTAGGATTCAGCCCAACTCCATCCGCACCAAGTTGATGTGCGAGTATTCAGGAGAACCTTCCGATCCGCTCCGATACTCCGATAACATCTTCGCACCTGGCGACACCCATAAAACCATCAAAGGTTTTTTGACGGAAAAGCTCGAGGTAATCCGGAACATAACCGAGTTAGAGCCCTTCACGCTTGAAAACCCCGCCCCTGAGGTAAAAGTCCGACTCTAACGCCCTTACTTTCATTCTTTCCACTTGATACAGTTGGTAACCTGTGTATTAACACCTTTCAGGCTAATGACGACTTTTGGAAAATCAACGCCTCCCCTAGCTCCGAAAGTCCAGAGGAGCAAGAGGCCGTTCACTCGGATGAAGGTACTCTTCGAATTCTATTTGGTTCCTTTGAACTCGTCATAACCCCTTCATTTTCAACCATAACTTTGATGATATTTCAGAACAAGAGGATGATGAGGAAGAAAACTCGGATGGCAAAGTAGAATCTGCCAGCGACGAGGACGAACCGGAACCGGCAACCAAAGCCGGATCCAAAAGAAAAGCTCAAGAGGCCCCTTCCAAGGTTTCATATCCCCTCCTCGCATTCAATTCACGTCACCTTAATGATATACCTGAGTTATTTTGACATTATTCCACTGGCCATTCTTGAAGGAGTCGCCCATGATCAAGCGTAGGTCAACTCGAAATAACCCGGGTGACAACGTCATCAACCCGGGTATTTCTTCGACCCCCATTCGGCGGGCTGGTAATTATTCTATCTTTTCTCGGCCGGCACATTCCCCTTGAACTATTCTTATATGACATCTAACCTGACAATTTTCAGCCTCTCCCGAGTCTGATGACGGGTTTCCTTGTGACTTCGCGGTGAACACCGGGTAAGATCCCCTTCCGGACGCTCTTCCACACTTCACCACCCTTTCCTGACCGCGTATTTTAACTGTTTCTTGATAACATTTACAGGGCCACGGTCGTCGTTAGCGACCAAGAGGGCATGGAAGACGAGGGCCCGGGTCAGGGGAGCCCGGTCGATAAGACTACTGTCGTGTCTGGCGGTGAAAAGCAAACCTCGCCGATTAAACCGGACGCCCCAGAAACTGAGTATCCAATTGCTTCCCATGCGAGCAAGAAGAAGAAAGCCACAACCTTGGGTGCCGAAGGAGTGTCGGATTCCAATGCACAAATGACCCGGGTTCCGCCTCCTTCTAAGAAGAAAACCTCTTCTCGGAATTCCCAAGGCCCCGGGTCTTCTGATACGGGTAAAGATACTTTTGATCAATTGATGAACACGCTCCTCACCATGAAGGCTTCAGAGGGCGATATTTTAGAGCGCATGGCTGCAGAGCACCAGGTAAAAGCGCTTGTCATCTCATATTGCATATCTAGTCCCCAAGTTCCGAGTATGACTTGCAAAAGTTATGCTTGGTACTTCACGCCAAATTTATCTTATCATAACATCCCACTAATGCTTGCCCTCCTTTCTACTTACAGGCACAGATAGCTCGGTCTGATGAAACTTTACTGAAGACCGAACAACGTCTTCTTGCCGAGATAAAACGACGGGAAATCCTTGAGGATGACATGGAAGCTTTGAAGAAGGATGTTTCCAAATATGAGAAGAAGTGCCACACCGCTCGGACCGACTTGAAGAATTTATCGGATCAAATCACCGACACTTACCAGATCTTACTGAGTAAGTTTTTGTCTGCCGACTAACTTCATGCTTCTTGTTATGCACCACTCTGGGTTACTGATGCCTTCTTGCTTCTGTTTCAACTGCAGGTGCCAACCTTGCACCTCCAGAGGAAGATACTATTGCCAAGGCTAGGACCCTGAAGACTGTGCTCCGGACTTTCTTTGCCGGCACAAAATTTATATTGGACGCCATACATTGGCCCACAGAAGCCTATCCGGGTGAAGAGAATCTTGTCCAAGCCTGCTCCACTGTGCCTGGCTGGATTGAACTTTGGAAACGTTTGTCCTGCCGAATTGGAATAACCCGGGCCTTGACCTTGGCCAAAGCCTACTTTCCGAAGCTTGACCCGGCAAAGATAATATCCGGGTTTCCCGAGTTTAAGGCGGATGGTGCCAAATTTACGCCTAAGGACTTCAAGGCCATTCAGTCAGCAGTGCGCCCCTCGGCTACCTCTTTAGCCGATAGCTTGGACCTGAATACGCTAATGGCTGCGTATGACGCCGATGGCAAAGTTATCACAGAGGAAGCACCCCCGCCCTTGGACCTCTTGGAGAAGTGGGCTGATCACTCGGCCAAAAAGAAGGAGGCAACCGCGAAGAGGGAGGCCGAGTTAAAATCAGGGCCATCCGCCTCTACACCGTCCGTCCTTCCACCCATCCGCCCTGGCGCGGTGAGTCCGGGTGGTTCTGCCAGGAAAGCTAAGCAGCAGGCCCAGGAGCAAGACCCGGAAGACCGCACTCAGGAGGCCGAGTAGGGTGATGATGTCATAATACCTTAATCACGTGGGACCTTTTCATTTGAACTATTTATCCTGCCAATGGTGCGCTTGTGCACTTCTGATACCGATGCCATAACTTGTAATGTACTTCTATTCGGTGACATATTTTTGCGGCTTTCCCTGCCCTTTGATAATCGTGCTATTTTGTCTGTTCTTTTGAACTTGTTCTTGATACCCAGCTTTCTTTTTACCTCCCTTTGTAAGACTCGGTTTTCCGAGACCAGGAGTTTTAATACGTGGGCTTTTTCTTTAAGTCCCCAAGACTCGGATGGTGAGGTTTTTCGAACTGCGATAGCCAAGTAGTTTGTTTCTGTTTCGAAGTCCCCCAGCCCCCATGACCCAAAGTTCGAGTAATGGGGATGTGGCCTTTCTGAGAGAACAAATTATTTTTTACCGAGTCGCAAACCTAAATCCATTCCGTGTAAGTACTGAAGTTATGCTTGATAATTGTTGAGTTTCCGCCTTTTAGCCTTGTACTCTGCATAAACTTGTGGTTTAGATGACCCTTTTAACTATCTTATACTGTAAGCCGGCTTTCGCGTGGATACCATGTTGTTACATCCATACGAGAACAGTGTCAGGCAAGTCCCATTGGGCTCCATGGCTGATTGTAATCGTAAGCGAACGAATCATGCCACTTTAGTGCGAGTCACATCAAGCTTAAGTAAGATAAGTCAAGAAAAGTTGGCTTCTTTGCCCAGTCATAAGATTGCAGCCGTGCTCGTTTGCGAGTAATCGGCCCTTATAACTTATAGCTATCTATGCCGGGTCATTCGGGTTAGTGGTTGGTTACCTGAGCAACCAACCCCCAAGACCTACATGCAATCGATGCTTTTGATGATACTGAATTATCGATGTCGCAGGGATACTACTTACTTGTAATCAGGGTGTAATGATATAGGACTTGATAACCATCTCTTTATTGATACTAGAAATTTTGGATCAGCAGGCCGCCTCATTAAAAACCTTCCAGTCCCCTTAGGTACCCTGGGTAGGAAAAGAGCGCGTCTGAAACCTGCTGCCCGTTACATTGTTTAGTTCCTCATAAGCGCTGGTCCCGGTCTGGCTTGACCAATGCACATTCTCCATATGTTGGATCTTTTCCTGATGAGTACCGGGTTTGCTAGCCAACCCGGGTGGGGTGTTCCAATGACCTGGCTGGTTGTAAGCGGCCGTGTGGCTTCTTCCTTTACAGCGGGCCGCTTGGGGGAATCATCCTCGATTAAGGCCACCATTTTAGCATCTTGCGTTGCCTTGGATTTTGTTCTTTCGCCTTCAGTACTCGGCCTTTTTGATGTGGCTATATCCTCCGGGTCTGCTTGAGATCGGTAGTGCTTGAGTTCTTCTTTTCTACAGGCCTGCTCGGCCATTGCTGCGTCTCCTTCGTCACATTCAGCTGCTATATCTCGATTTCCATGTATGGTAATGGTCTTCTTGGGACCCGGGATTTTTAGCTCAAAGGTGAGCCACTCAATTCGATAGTTATCCTTTGATTCTCCGAAAGCTACCTCCAATGCGATTTTTCCCTCGGGGCATGCTGAATGACCCGGCACTATCCCATGAAAAACTGTCGAGCTTTTTTGCAGTTGAGATTCCTTGAGACCCATGCGTAGGAAGGTTTCCCAATACAGTATATTGATGCTGCTTCCACCATCCATTAAAACCTTCTTTAGTTCGTACCCATTAACTTGCGGTGCGACTACTAGTGCCAAGACTCCTGGGTGTTCCACTCTTTCCGGGTGATCCCTTCTGCTCCATGTTACCTCCTGTTCTGACCATCTCAAGTATCTCGGAACGGCTAGCGAAACTGAGTTGACTGCTTGCTTCAGTATCTTTTTGTCCTTGTTAGAGCCTCCTGTGGTATGCACATGATATTGACCCAATTGTTTGGGGTTAGCCTGGAAGCCTCCTGCCCCCCTTGGTTATTACCTTGATTTCCAGCCGCCGGGTTACCAGCTGGGGGTGGGCCGTTGCCCGGGTTTGCCCCTGGACCCGGTCCTCCTCCCCGCCCTGCACCTCGCATAGCTCTGTGCACTTCCTCATTTTTCCATCTTTGTAAATCGGCGCACTGTTCTAGGGAGTGGTTAGCTGGCCTGCCATTCCTGTTGTGCTTCGGACATGCCATCCTGAATATGTCCCAATTGTTACCCGGCCTTGGTGGACCTTGATAGTTTCCTCCATGGTGGTTACCTCCGTTGAAATTTCCTTCTGCTCTTGGCCTTGAAGACCCGGCTTCGGTGTTGGCGACAAACTCGGAGCCTCCTTCGAAGGGGCGCTTGTTCTGGCTATTTCCATTGTTTCCTGACGCTGTTCCGTTGCCGGTTCTTCCATTACCGCTTGTGTTTGCTTTTGTCTTCTTGTCATCAGCTTCTTCTTCTGTAGTATCTGTCGCAGCGTGTTTGTTGCACGCATCCATCAATTCTCCCATTGTGACTTCCGACGCATTTCGACTGGACTTCATGCGAGTTAACTTTTGCACTAAAGGTATATACTTGCATGTTTTTGCCATGGCCTGTAGTGCATCCTTGGGCTGGATATCCGTGGATGAGTGAAGTATCTCCATAACCCGGCGCACCCAACTGCGCGCCGATTCTCCCTTCTTCTGGACGCATCGCTCTAGATCATCAATAGTGAATAATTTCCTGCAGGTCCCGTGAAAGTGCTTGATAAACGCGGTCTTCAATTCCTCCCAAGACTTATCGATCCCTCTGGTAGATTGGTGAACCACAATTTTGCTGCTCCTTCCGACATCATCAGATACATGAACTTGGCTTGGAGGTTCTCGGACGCGTTGCGGATTGACATTGCCATCTCGTAACTGCTTAGCCATGTTTCGGGATCCATGGTTGGCTCATAATTCACTACTTTCCCTGGCTCTTTGAACTTTTCCGGGTAAGGTTCAGCTCTAATATTGTCCGAGAGACACTTGGGTCCCGCAAGAATGGTTGAAGCCGGCCTTGCTCTAGAAACGTGTGATGCCGCGGGGGGCGCGTCTGGGCGCGGTGCTGCGGGAGGTCCATGCGCTGCAGACCCGGCCGCGGCCCTCCGAGCCCTAGAACTGTCCACGACGGCCTGTGCTGCTGATGCTGCCTGAGCGCGGGGAGGAGGCGGCATTTGCTGCTGCTCTTCCCTCCGCCGCGCTGAACTCGTTTGTAAATTCCCTTGCTGCTGGCTGACGTATGGCGTCCCGTGCATACCGCTTCTGTGATCCGGGTAATTGGCTTGCTGTGCCACCGCAGTGTGCAACAGCTCGATGGCTTGCCGAGTCTTCTCTGCATGGGGCGACTCTCCCACAGGTATTTGATTCAATGCGAGTGTCGCCGCATATACGTTGTCCATAGGATTGTTGTAGTGGACGGCTGGCGTGCGGAATCGTGATGGTGGCGGCGGCAGTAGATCGTTGCCGGTTGTGACTCTAGTTTGCGGTGGGGGTAACCCGGTCCGTTCATTCGCCGGATGTGTCGCTGCTGTCGTCTGTTGGGGTGCGGTTCCCTGGTTCACCACTGGTATCGGTTGGTCCTGAGGCGTGACGAATAAATTAGCCGGATTAATAACCCCGCCCGTTGCTGGCAACCTGGTGTGGTGCCTTTGATGTATCCTGGACGTTTCCTCTCGAAGCCGGGTTTCCAACGCGTCTAGCTCGCGCCGTCGGGTGGCCATCCCCTGTCTATCTGCTTCCACTTGCCTTCTTTGCTGTTCCAATGCACGACGAGCCACGTCCAGATCTCTAACACGCTCTGCCGCGTTTTCTGGGGTGATAACCGTGGCGAGGACTGTAGGATCCAAAATCAAATTATTATCGAATAGGGCCGGGTGACGCGGATTCGAGGGACCCGCCCCTGGTGTCCGGTTGGCTTGAAACCCGAACATGTTGGCGTGTTGCTCCTCATCTGCTGCGCGACTGGTGACCGATGCTGACTCTCCATCGACCCGGGTCAAGACCGGGTCTCCGTTAACCGCGCCCTGTTGCTGGGCCACTGCCTGAGCCGCCCCGACTGATGCCGCGGCTGTGTTTCCTTGGTTGGCCGCGGGGGCTGCATAGACTGCAACTCGGCGTGCGATATCCGGTGTAAATTCAGGCTGTTCCTCCTCACCGTTCTCCTCATACCGGTTTTCCAGTAGATCCAGGATAGACCCGGTGTCATCTTCTCCTTGGACCCGGTCGCGTGGGGTCCATGCCGGCTCCTCCGGCTGTTCCCACTCCGCGATGGGTTCTTCTGCCGGATATGTCGTTCCCGTTGATTCTTCATCATCTGATCGGATAGACGTGGCTTTTCCTGGCATAGAATCAGATTCAACGTTGTCAGGGACCGAATTGGAAGCACATACCATACCGATGAAGACGCTGATCCGGCCGATTGTCACGACGGATCCGGTTTCGAGGTGATCCGACTCCGGTCCCCAGCCGGAATCGTCCACCACCTTTTCTCCTTCGTGGTCGATGTAGATCTCGCCGATGACAAGATTCTCCATGCCCTTCCGAGCTTCTCCCGTGATGTAGACACCTTTGGACGCAGGCCCCACGGTGGGCGCCAACTGTCGTGGGATAATCACGGCAGATGTTACCAGGGGTAACTGATCTTGGGGCAAGTCGACACAGGCGTTCGGGAGAGGGTTTAGCTCAAGAGAAGACATGGTGCAACTTGATCTGACAGCCGGCAATTGAAGTCGCCGGATCTCTATTCTCGATACAACAACTCGATTTAGGGTTTACACTGGATACTCGATATCACACGATATTGCTAGGGTTCTTAGATTTCTGTCTAAACTACCTCCGGGGGTCGGTTTATAAAGCACCCGTACCCCCTGGCTTGTCCTACAAGGCGTACCCTGAATCCTACCCGGACACGGCGCACTAACCCTAACTTGCCTTTACAGTAACCCACAATCCGGGTCATTGGGCCTACAAGCTTGGGCCTTCACAAGTCTCCCTATCCTTAGCCGGATCCTGCACATCATCCCTTGAGCCGGGTTATTCCTTGGAGCTTGGCCTACCGGGTTAGCATCCCCCTGTCACTTTACCTGCTAGTCGAGATCTCCCTGCCGAGCTAGCCGAGATCTCCCTGCTCGCTGACGGCCCGACATCTCCAGGTCGTCCACCCGCCAAGCTAGGCATCCCGTACTCCGGAATGTCGACCGCCTTTGCTGGGCTCGGAGGTCTTCGAGTGGGATTTGCGGCTGGAGCAGGGTCCACGACAGCCTCCTTCCTTTTCACGGACGAGTCGAAGAAGCAAACTGATCCGCGTCGATGGTCGCAAGACTGCTGCAAAAGCTAGAATGAGAAAATAAAAAGGCAAATTCGTGACAAAGGAGAAAACACACGGAACTCACTCATCCTCATCATCATCGTCAAGGTTGTCTGGGTTCCAGGCGGTGGAGATCCTCGACTGGCGAATGACGGGAGGAAGCACGTTGAGAGGAGTCGCTCGGATAGGCTCGACCTCCTCGACATGATCATCACTCAAGGAGTTGTCCTTGGAAGTGACCTCAGCCTCCTCCGGCTTGCGGCGCTTGCGACGACGAAGTTGCTTGTCATCCAACTCTTCCTTCTCGTCCACCTCCTATTGTTCAGAGCTCGACTCAGCGTCTGCGACGCTAGCCTCGGGAGGGGCTTCAACGTTGCTCGCCAGAAGATCTGAGACACCTTAATCCGCAAAACTGGCGGGTAGCACGTTGCCACGTCCTAATTCTACAAAGGCAAAAAGAAGAAAAAGAGGAGTTTCAATCGACGAAAACCCAACACAAGAAGAAATACGAAGCAAAGCAGAAGATTAAGGAATTCACCTCAGTGAGGGGTTATCTGCTTCGAATGGGGCAAGAGGGCACGTCGAGTAGCCCTCTCCCTTCTTCAAATTGGTGATAGCTGTGATCTTTTTGTCGAATTCTGCATTCTAAAGAATGTCGTCGCACGTGCGGCTCCAGTCGTTGACGCCCGTGTACTCCCATAGGGTGGTCGGCCTCTCTTGAAGAGGCTGAATGCTCTGGTGCAGAAACACACTCACCAGGTGTATCCCGTTCAGCGGAGTCCACTGCTCCTTGTCGTGGAAGTGCGCCACCTTTGCGAGTAGAGGGGTGACAACCTTGACTTCTTCGGCTGAGAGTGAATGCGTCCAGGACTTCCTTCGCTTCAAAATAGCGAACAGTTGGAATTCTGGAACGCCACCCGCGCTGTTGTCGATAACGTAAAACCACTTCCGACGCCACCCCTGGGCTGAGTCGACGAAGCTCATCTCCAGGTAGGGGACGTCTTTGTTCTCCTGGATCCCGAAGCCTCTGGTTCTCAGCGGCTCCCCAGTTCTTTCGCCTGGCACGGGCTTCTCCCGAAAGATCTGCACATGGAATATGGCCTTCTAGAGCCCCCAGTGCGGGCGAATGCCGAGGAAGCACTTGGAGAGCACGATAAAACACGAGATGTGTTGTATCGCGTTAGGAGGAAAGTCGTGCAGCTGTACGGCATAGACATACAGCAGCCCGACGAGAAAAGGATGGAGAGGAAAGGACAAACCTCGGGCAATGTGCTCCGAGAATGTGACGCGCTCGGTGGCGAGAGGATTAGGCGTCTCCTCCTTCTTCGTGGACATCCGAACGCGTTTGGAGTCCTCGAGAGGGAGCAGTCCCTCTCTCTGCATCTCGGCGACGCTTTTCTTTGTGGCGTTTGATGGGAGCCAATCGCCCATCTTCTTCAACGGAGCCGCCGCGGAGGCGCTCGCCACATCCTTGCCGGACGCCGCAGCGGTGCCGTGTTTCTTGCCTCCCTCCATTGGGACCTGGTTCGAGCTCGCGGAAGAGGAAGTGTGCGCGGAAGAGGAAGAAGACGAATGAGGGCCGGGAAAGTTACTTTTCCCCTAAGGCCCAATATTTATACTGGTGCCCAGCCAATGTGAGCCGTTGATCCGCAAACGTGGCACCCATCGCCACCGCCACGTGTGAAGCAAAAAACGAAGAGACGGGGGCGCTTACCCCCGCACGATTGATACGTCCATTTTGCATCACTATTTTATATCATAATTTTTTGTTATTCATCGATATATTTCATGTTATGATGCATCCCTTATGTTATTTTTATCTTATTTTGCATGTTTTATAATTTTTGGAGAATAAACACCGGGACCAGAAATCTGATGGAAAAAGCACCGTCGAGATACCATATTTCAGAAGATCAGAAGAAGAAAGGGGACATCCGGGGGTTCCTAAAAGTTCAGAGGAGGAACCTAGCCAGAAGGAGAGCCGCAGGGGGGCCACCAGGGGCCCACACCTAGGGGTGGCGCGCCCCTGGCCACGCCACCTAGGGGTGTGGCCACCCTGGCCCACCTCTGGGGGTCATCTTTGGCGTGCTTGGCCCCCAGGGAATCCTAAGCCTCATTCCATCTTCGAAGAATTATTCCTCTGCCACCGAGGGGCGAAAAACAACCGAGAGAGAAAAGCTCTCTGACAGAGAGAAATCTGTCGGGGAAATTCCTCTCCGGAGAGGGGAAATCACCACCATCATCACCGTCATCGCTCCGGGCATCATCAAGATCGTCATCATCATCGTCATCACCACCAGCACCATCACCCTCATCATCCACGGTCATCCCGCTGTAACAATTAGGGGCATCTACCATTGTCTTGCATTAGATCTCTCTCATGGTGTGGATTACTTGTTAGTAGTTGATGCTTGTGAGATTTATCGGTGCTTGCACTTTATGACCAGATTGTTATCATCCATTATATCACCTCTGATTATGATCCATATGATGTCTTGTGAGTAGTTCATGTTGTTCTTGAGGACATGGGAGAAGTCAAGTTGTTAGTAGTGAAGTAATATTGAATAATATTTAATGTTTGATATTTAAGTTGTGGTGTTATTCTCCTAGTGGTGTCATGTGAACGTCGACTACATGACACTTCACCATTTATGGGCCTAGGGGGATGCATCGTGTATTTGGCTACTAATTGTGGGGTTGCCGGAGTGACAGAAACCTAAACCCCCGTTAGGAAACCATTACATGAGGGAGCGTAGGACCCCGGAGTTTAAAGTTGTGGTTAGATTTATTTCTCAATTACTTTCTTGTAGTTGCGGATGGTTGCAAGGGGTATAATCACAAGTATGTATTATTCTTGGATGGGACGGTACATTAGCATAGGTTCACCCAAACAACAGTTATCAAAACACCTAACATTCTTCAGCCGCATGGAACAAAAGCACTTGACAGAAACCTCCCGTGTGTCCTCGAGAACGTTTGTTAATCATAAGTAAACATACCGGCTTGTCCTTTGCTGAAGAAAGGATTGGGCCACTTGCTGCATTTATTACTACTGAATTTTATTTACTCGCACTTTATTTATCTGCAATATCAAAAACCCCTACAAATCTGTTTTCCAGTATTTACAGTTATTCCTTCATCGAAACTGCTTGTCAACACCTTCTGCTCCTCGTTGGGTTCGACACTCTTATTTATCGAAAGTACTATGATACACCCCCTATAATTGTGGGTCATCAAGACTATTTTGTGGCGCCGTTGCCGGGGAGTGAATCGCTATTGGGAAGTGGAATTGATAAAGGAAGCTCCTGTTGTAAGTGCTGTTTTTATTACTGTCTACTGCTTTATTACACTATGTTTGGGTCTCCTTTTGAGTCCTTATTTGTGGGCACTGCTACCACTACTAGGGTAGTAAGTGACCCACCGCCTGATGATTTGGATCCTTATAAAATACCTATAAAGATTGTTAAACATGTTAGGGATAACTCCTATTCAGGTGATGGAACTGTCCATCCTGGTGATCATTTGCTCTTTTACATGAATTATACGAGTTGTTCAAGTGTGCAGGTATTACAACGAGCCAAGTGAAGAGGAAATTATTCTCTATATCATTGACAGGCCGAGCCTCTGAATCGTTCAAACTGCTGAAAATAGCCAAACTGTTGGATGGGAGGAAATTGTGCCTCTCTTTTATTCTAAATTCTATCCTCCCAGTGAAATTCATAGAGATCGGAATTATATATATAATTTTTGGCCTCATGATGGAGAGAGTATTGCCCAAGCATGAGGGAGATTGAAGTTACTAATGCTCAAATGCCCTGTTCATGAGCTCCCCAGTAATATTGTTATTAATAATTTCTATGCAAGGCTTTCTCTTCATGATAAGGATTTATTGGATGCTTCTTGTTCTGGATCATTTACATGTATGAAAGATGAAGCTAAATGGGACCTTCTTGACCATATTCAAGAAAACACTGAAGGATGGGAGAATGACAAAGGTAGAAAGTCAGGTATAAATTATGATTATGAATGCATTAAAACTTTTATGTCATCCGATTCATAATGTTGGTACTGTTTATGGTCTCGATTCTCAAGTTGTTGCAAACTTATATAAGGCTTTTGCTTCTTATTTTGATATTCCTAAAAAGGAATGGGACAAGTACCATGCTCCTTATAAAGATACTATTAATTGTGTTCCTGCTAGAGATATAGAAGTTCATACTGTTGATTCTATTGTGCCTGAACCTTATATTGAGAAAATGCCTTTCCCTGCTAAGGTAAAAGAACATTCTACGTTAGCTAGTGTGGTTAATAAAAGTGCAAGGGAACCTGTAGAACCTGAGGAACAAATAACTGTAGAACCTACAGTAGCAATAGTAAAGGACCTTGTTTCTGAAAATATAGAAGAGGGACACATTATATTTTGTGAAGATGCTTCTAATATTGTCTCTCATCCTAGTAAATCTAGGAAACCTAGTGTTCCTGTGCTATCTGTTAGGATAGGTGATCCTTGCTATTATGGTTTGTGTGATATTGGTGCTAGTTCTAGTGCTATTCCTTATGAGCTTTATAAAGAAATCATGCATGAAATTGGTTCTTGTGAACTTGAAGACATTGATGTGATTATTCAACTTGCTAATAGGGAAACTATTTCTCCAATTGGTATTGTTAGAGATGTGGAGGTCTTATGTGGTAAAACTAAATATCCTGCTGATTTTCTAGTACTAGGCACTTCTGCTAGTGATACCTGTCCTATTATATTTGGTAGACCTTTCTTAAACACCTGTGGTGCTGTTATTGATTGTAAAAAGGATAAAATTCTTACAAAGTTTGATGGAGAGTCTTATGAATTCAATTTCTCCAAATTGGCTAAAGCACCTTATGAAGCCGAATTACCTAATGAGAAGTATAGAGTTGAACAATTGGCTGCTATTTCTCTTGATCCTAACAATCCTTTGCAGCAATACATGGAAGACCACGAAAGTGATGTTTTTATGGAAGAAAGGAATGAAATTGACGAGATTTTCCTACATCAGCCAGCAATACTGAAACATAACTTACCGGCGGAAGACTTGGGTACCACATTACCACCCAAGGAGGATCCTTTTTTTTATTTAAAGCCTTTGCGTGACAATCTTAAATATGCTCATATTGATGATAAGAAATTATATCCTGTTATTATTAGTTCAAAACTTTCTGGTGAAGAAGAGGAGAGATTATTGGGAATATTGGAGAAACACAGAGGTGCTATTGGTTATACTCTTGATGATTTGAAGGGGATTTCTCCTACTATATGTCAGCATGCTATTAATGTTGAACCTGACGCAAAGCCAGTTGTTGAGCATCAACGCCGTTTAAATCCTATGGTGAAGGATGTGGTAAGAAATGAGGTATTGAAACTCCTTCATGCTGGTATTATTTATCCTATTGCTGATAGTAGATGGGTTAGTCCTGTGCATTATGTCCCTAAGAAAGGCGGGATGACTGTTGTGCCAAATGAAAATAATGAACTTATCCCTCAAAGAGTAGTGGTTGGTTATAGGATGTGCATTGATTTTAGGAAAGTTAACAAACTAACTAAGAAAGATCATTATCCTTTGCCTTTTATTGATCAAATGTTAGAAAGGTTGTCTAAGAAAACTCATTTCTGCATTCTTGATGGTTATTCTGGGTTCTCTCAAATTGCTGTTAGAAAGCCTGATCAAGAGAAAACAACTTTCACTTGTGCTTTTGGAACCTATGCTTATAGACGTATGCCTTTTGGTTTATGTAATGCTCCTACTACTTTTCAAAGATGCATGTCTGCTGTGTTTCATGATTTTTGTGAAGAAATTGTGGAAGTCTTCATGGATGATTTCTCCGTCTATGGAACTTCTTTTGATAATTGTTTGCAGAATCTTGATAAAGTTTTGCAGAGATGTGAGGAGACTAATCTTGTTCTTAATTGGGAGAGATGCCATTTTATGGTTAATGAAGGAATTGTTCTTGGACATAAAATTTCTGAAAGAGGTATTGAAGTTGATAGAGCTAAAGTTGAAGCTATTGAGAAAATGCCCTGTCCTAGAGATGTTAAAGGTATTCGTAGTATTCTTCGTCATGCTGGTTTCTATAGAAGGTTTATTAAATATTTCTCTAAAATATCAAAACCTCTTACTAATCTTCTTCAAAAGATGTACCTTTTGTTTTTGATGAAGATTGTAAAGAAGCTTTTGAAATTTTAAAGAAGGCTCTAATATCTGCCCCTATTGTTCAACCACCTGATTGGAGTTTACCATTTGAAATTATGTGTGATGTTAGTGATTATGCTGTAGGTGCTGTTCTTGGACAACAGGTAGATAAGAAGTTAAATGTTATTCATTATGCTAGTAAAACTCTTGATGCTGCTCAAAAGAATTATGCTACCACTGAGAAAGAGTTCCTAGCTGTAGTTTTTGCTTGTGATAAATTTAGGTAGTATATTGTTGATTCTAAAGTTACTATTCATACTGATCATGCTGCTATTAAGTACCTCATGGAAAAGAAAGATGCTAAGCCTAGACTTATTAGATGGATGCTTCTCTTACAAGAGTTTGATTTACATATTGTGGATAGGAAGGGTGCTGAAAATCCTGTTGCTGATAATTTGTCTAGATTAGAAAATATCTCTGATGACCCTAATCCTGTTAATGATAGTTTTCCTAATGAACAGTTAGCTGCTATAAAAGTGCGCCCTCAAGAGATTCCATGGTATGCTGATTATGCTAACTTTATTGATTCGAAGTATTTGCCTCCTACCTTTACAGCTCAGCAAAGAAGAAAATTCTTCTATGATTTGAGGCATTATTTTTGGGATGACCCACACCTATATAAAGAATGTGTTGATGGTATTATGAGAAGATCTGTTTCTAAAAATGAACAACAAGAGATATTGAGAAAATGCCATAGTAGTGCTTATGGAGGACATCACGCTAGAGATAGAACTGCACATAAAGTTCTACAATCAGGTTTTTATTGGCCTACTCTCTTTAAAGATGCTAGAAAGTTTGTTTTATCTTGTGATCAATGTCAAAGGGTTGGAAATATTTCTAGACGTAATGAAATGCATATGAATTATTCTCTTGTTATGGAACCGTTTGATTGTTGGGGTTTTGACTTTATGGGTCCTTTCCCTCCTTCAAAAGGCTACACTCATATTCTTGTTGCTGTTGATTATGTTACTAAATGGGTAGAAGCTATACCTACTAAAAGTGCTGATGGTGAAACCTCAATAAAAATGCGTAAAGACATCATTTTCCCTAGGTTTGGTGTACCTAGATATCTTATGACTGATGGGGGTTCTCATTTTATTCATGGGGGTTTTAGAAAAAATCTTGCTAAATATGATGTTAATCATAGAATTGCTTCACTCTATCATCCTCAAACTAGTGGGAAAGTAGAATTATCAAATAGAGAAATCAACTCTATCTTGCAAAAGACTGTTAACAAATCTAGAAAAAATTGGGCTAAGAAATTAATTGATGCTCTGTGGGCTTATAGAACTACTTACAAAAATCCCATGGGCATGTCTCCTTATAAAATGGTTTATGGAAAGGCTTATCACTTGCCCCTAGAATTAGAACACAAAGCTTATTGGGCAGTGAAAGACCTAAATAGAGATTTTAAACTTGCCGGTGAGAAAAGGCTTCTTGACTTAAGTTCTTTATTAGATGAATGGAGGAGTGAAGCATATAAAAATTCTAAGCTCTTTAAAGAGAAAGTTAAAAGGTGGCATGATAAGATAATTATTAAAAGAGAATTTCATGTTGGTGAGAAAGTGTTATTGTATAGGTCTCGTCTCAGATTTTTTGCAGGAAAATTACTCTCGAGATGGGAAGGACCTTTCGTTATCGAAGAGGTATATCGTTCGGGGGCAATTAAAATTGTTTCCCTTGAAGACAACTCCTCACAAGTGGTCAATGGCCAAAGACTCAAGCATTATATTTCTGGAGATCCTTATAATGAAAATGTTGATTGTATTTGAGGCACGATCCTGGAGGAATTTATTAGGAAGCATATTTCAGAAACTACAGAGTCATCTTTCGAATAGGTAACAGTTTTGGTAAGAAAATGTTCGCGAAACGTCTTTCAACTTATATTTTTACCGTTTTTAGAAAATATGAAAAATTATGAGCCGGAAACGAGAGGGAGACGGAGTCCGGAGGCTCCACACCATAGGGTGGCGCGGGCCCACCACTAGCCGCGCCAGCCCATGGTGTGGGCTCCCCAGAGCCCCTCTCCGGCTCGTTTTCGACCTGGACTTTCGTTTCGTTATGAAACTTTTTGCTATATAATCCCTCAGACCCCCCGAGGTCCGTATATCGTTTTCTCGTTGTGTTTATGTTTCAAGTTGTTTCTGCCAGGATCTGTTTTTGGTTTTAGAAGCATCATGGTCTCCACCAACGACAACAAGGGGAAGGGACCAAAGGAAGATGATGTCCAAGACCTGAAACCGGAGGAGGAGATCGAGAGTGGAGCTGAAGGGTAAAACCCACGAGTGCATCCACGCACCACCGTCGCAAGAATTAGGGTCATTGCTAACCCCTTGAAGCTCAAGAGAAACGCGCGGATGAGCACCGGAGGGAAGGTTCCACGTCACTCCCTAGCTTCGAAGACACGTGCTGCGGGAGTCAAGAACTACTTCCACACATTAATTCATGATTATCAGTACAAAAAGGTGCCCAATAGGGATTTTCCCTCTATGTGGGATATGAATCATTCTAACCATGTAGATGAAGGAAGCTCTCAACCTAAGAAAGAGTGGGGGAAAATCTTGGTGGCTGGGATTCACCGTCTTACAGGCATGCAAACTGTATTGATCGCAATACGGAGGTGATGCGTATGCTTATGTTCGCGATTGAAGATCTAAAGAAATCAATTGATAAGCTCATCGAGAAGGATTCACTACCACCACCGAAGAATTTATTCGTCATTGGTTTTGGCATCCCCTCGGCTTGTTCCAAGCTTGGGGGAGTGCCGCGGTATCACATCACTACCTTTCATCTTTTTACTTTTTCAGTAGAGTCATATCATGAGTAGAGAAGTTATCATATAGGATGGGTTGCAGTATGGAAGTGTCTCTCCCTAGTTGGTTATCGTCGTATCCGTTGGCGTGAGTTGCCGGTTTGAAATAGTAATGAGAAGTTTCATCATTTACTTTATGCACATTATTTCAGTTTTCAACTCATGTCATATGGTTGAGCTTGTTATTAGTATTTGGTATCACTCTAGAGATCATCAAGTTAATCTAGTTGGTTTTGGAAAACTTAGCTTGGGTCAGCATAAGAAAGAGGAATTTGCCTATTAGCTCATAAACTTAGTATTCACAAGTTAAGATCGCTTGTGCTTTCAATGAAGATTGCATGATTGGTTTCATCATATGTATATTTGTTTGTTTTCCTTCAACTATTATGCTTGCTACCCAGCCTTGCTAGCCAAAAACCTTGTACTGAGAGGGAATTCTTCTCGTGCATCCAAACCTTAAACCCCAAAAACCTTGCCCATTGTGTCCACCATACCTATCTATATATGGTATGTCACCGCCACTCCAAGTAAATTACTCATGTGCTACCGTTAAAACTTTCAAATTACTCCTGTTTTGTGTTCCTGTTTTAGCTCACGAGGACGCAAATAGAGAATCTTTATCTCACTTGTTGATTTGACTCACACACCTGGACTAGTGGCTTCATCCGCTTATCCTAATGCTAGAAGAGCTGGCAGCGGGGTTCCCAGCCCCAAATAATAATACAAATTCTATTCACTCTTTTCCCCCTAATTTATGAGTCAAAGCATAATTGTGTAAACAAAAGAGAAAGAGGGATGACCTTCTATACCAGTTGCGTCCTTCTATGAGAGCCACTCTTGTGAGTCTAGTTGGCTTGTGACGTACTGTATTTTCTGTTTGCCATTCGTTGACATAAATATACACCTCTCAAAATTTAGACACTCCTCCACGGTTTGTGATTGTTGGCAGGCACCCAAGGATTTGGTTAGCCATGGTTTGTGTAAGATGGATGGGAGGAGTGTCATGCATATTATACCTCTGTTTATTAAAATAAAAGCTCTAGCACATGAGTGGGCAATGCTTCCCTCTGCGAAGGGCCTTTCTTTTACTTTTATGTTGAGTCAGTAAACCCATTTCCTTCTGTCTCCAGCAAGCATTTGAGTTGTTGTGATCACATCATCTATATGTTGATTTATTCAATCATGTTTTCTATCCTTCTTTGTTTAGCACATGCTTTATTATCTGAATGAAAATTACTTTGAAAGCTATGAATCACTTTAAAAGAGTTGTTATAACTAAACATGTTAAGCTCTACAATATAAACCTTGTTATAAAGACTTCACCTAAGATAAGTATAATTTCATTAAATGTTCTCTGACCAAGAACGAAGTTTGCCATTACCAATTTTGACTCTCTCTTTTGCATCTTTGTTTGTGACTCCCTTTACTTGTTTCAAGTTAAGTTATATGAGAGGAAGTTGCTGTCTGTAATGATTGGTGCATAGGTAAATGTGATGCTTCTTGTACGTATTTTATTTATTGACTCTTCCCTCCATAAACCCGTGGTCATATTTTCTGAGTTCAGTTTCGCTTGGGGACAAGCGAGGTCTAAGCTTGGGGGGAGTTGATACGTCCATTTTGCATCACTATTTTATATCATAATTTTCTGTTATTCATCGATATATTTCATGTTATGATGCATCCCTTATGTTATTTTATCTTATTTCGCATGTTTTATAATTTTTGGAGAATAAACACCTGGACCAGAAAACTGATGGAAAAAAGTACCGTCGAGATACCATATTTCAGAAGATCAGAAGAAGAAGGGGGACATCCGGGGTTCCTAAAAGTTCAGAGGAGGAACCTAGCCAGAAGGAGAGCTGGAGGGGGGCCACCAGGGGCCCACACCTAGGGGTGGCGCGCCCCCTGGCCGCGCCACCTAGGGGTGTGGCCACCCTGGCCCACCTCTGGGGTCATCTTTGGCGTTCTTGGCCCCCAGGGAACCCTAAGCCTCATTCCGTCTTCGAAGAATTATTCCACCGCCGTCGTAGGGCTGAAAACACCCGAGAGAGAAAAGCTCTCTGGCAGAGAGAAATCTGCCGGGGAAATCCCTCTCCGGAGAGGGGAAATCACCGTCATCGTCACCGTCATCGCTCGAGGCATCATCAAGATCATCATCATCATCGTCATCACCACCAGCACCATCACCCTCATCATCCACTGTCATCCCGCTGTAACAATTAGGGGCCTCTATCGTTGTTTTGCATTAGATCTCTCTCATGGTGTGGATTACTTGTTAGTAGTTGATGCTTGTGAGATTTATCGATGTTTGCACTTTATGACCAGATTGTTATCATCCATTATATCACCTCTGATTATGATCCTTATGGTGTCTTGTGAGTAGTTCGTGTTGTTCTTGAGGACATGGGAGAAGTCAAGTTGTTAGTAGTGAAGTAATGTTGAATAATATTTAATGTTTGATATTTAAGTTGTGGTGTTATTCTCCTAGTGGTGTCATGTGAACGTAGACTACATGACACTTCACCATTTATGGGCCTAGGGGGATGCATCGTGTATTTGGATACTAATTGTGGGGTTGCCGGAGTGACAGAAACCTAAACCCCCGTTAGGAAACCATTACACGAGGGAGCGCAGGACCCCAAAGTTTAAAGCGGTGATAAGATTTATTTATTAATTACTTTCTTGTAGTTGCGGATGCTTGAAAGGGGTATAATCACAAGTATGTATTAGTCTTGGATGGGACGGTACATTAGCATAGGTTCACCCACACAACACTTATCAAAACACCTAACATTATTCAGCTGCATGGAACAAAAGCACTTGACAGAAACCTCCCGTGTGTCCTCGAGAACGTTTGTTAATCATAAGTAAACCTACCGGCTTGTCTTTTGATGAAGAAAGGATTGGGCCACTTAATGCATTTATTACTACTGCATTTTATTTACTCGCACTTTATTTATCTGCAATATCAAAAACCCCTACAAATTTGTTTTCCAGTATTTACAGTTATTCCTTCATCGGAACTGCTTGTCAACACCTTCTGCTCCTCATTGGGCTCGACACTCTTATTTATCAAAAGTACTACGATACACCCCCTATTCTTGTGGGTCATGAGTGATCTTTTTCGAAAATATCGTGTGTATTTACAGCGTGGCCAGCGGATTAACCGGAGCACAACCGCTCGTTTTCGGTCAAAAAGCTGACAAGATGGGCCCCGCGCGCTCTGCCCCACTTCGTCACGTCCCATCGGGAGCAGGTGAGTGCGCGGTAACGTCACTGTGTACCTCTCGACACGAAAACTCTTTGGTATGAGCATCAGGACGCAAAATTTGTTTCGCATGGGCATCCTGACACGAAATCTCTTTCGTATGGGCATTTCGACATGAAATCTCTTTCATATAGATACATTGACACGAAATTTCTTTCGTATAAGCTTCATAACACGAAATCTATTTCGTACAAGACCAAGGAAAAGAAGATTCTTTCGCTCGGAGAATTGCAAAAGATAGCACTTACAGTGCATCCAAGGTAAAATCGCGAGTATGCGGCTGCCGCAACTCTACCTCACGATGTACTCTCACATTATTTTAACCCCGGATCGTTCGGCCGACTAGGAACATCTGGATGCCGTATTTTTTCGAGTACGAAGTTAAGACACAAGGATCTCTCCTGTGGGCCTGGAATCGCACTCGAGCTGCGTCCTCCAGTAAACATTCCGTGTCAACAACACGAAGAAAAATCCTAGCGGACGCGCCGGGTACCCCTTTAAGGTTAAGTTCGATTTGATAAGACCTCCATGGCCCAGTCGCAACAATCACCTCGCCGAGTTCGAGTCGGAGGTCTCGGATTCGTGTAGGCCAGAACTGCTCTTGCCCGAGATGGAATTAATTGGCCCTGATCTTTCGGGAGAGCCAAGCAACTGAGTTGGATCCTTCTGCGAAAAATAGCCAACACAAGACACACTTACCACTTGATACTCGAGTACATCTCATACAGGGTACACACCCTTGAAGTCAAGTGATTAAAATGATCAGTCACGAAATCTAGGGAAGGGACTTTGAGTCCTTACCCGACTATTCTGAGTCGAATAAACACTCGGGGGCTACTGACGTGGGGATGACTCCAGGACCCGTCGAGTTGGCCTACCCGGTCCAAGGCCCAAAGCGAGGTGCTACTCCAGTAGCTCTAGAAGTCTTAGTGGAAGCCCACCCGCGAAACTTGCGGGGCAAGAAGGAAAGTTCCACCGACCTAGAGCTAGGGTTTGTAACCCCCCGGGACGGTTTGGGACCTAACTATCTATAAAAAGGCTGGGAGAACCACGGGGAGGGGGATCCAATCGACATTTCACCATCATGGCCATAGCTCAAGATCCATCTCTTAGCTTGCGCACTCACCATTGTAATCGATCTACCGTAATACAGATCAGAAGAGAAGGAGTATGGGTATTACCTCTACGACGACCCCGAACCTGGGTAAAACTTGCACCCTGTTAGTTGATGATTGTCGCCATCACCTTATTCATTCTCTTAATCGAAACCCTACCAGATCATCCGAGGGACTTGTCGAGATGACTGATCGACAAGCCTTGATGATATTTTAGTTTTTGACTTGTAATATCACTTAATGCTTTGATTAATGATGTTTTATCTCTATGCATGATTATGGCCGTTATTGCTCTCTTAGTTGGTCGCTCCTAGTCTTCTGCTAGCCTACACCTGTACTGAGTATGAGCTCTACATGTGCAACCAACTCCCAAAAACCAAATTATGCCAAATGTGTCCATCATATCTACCTATATGTGGTATTTAACCGCCACTCCAAGTAAATATCTCGTGTGCTACATTTAAACCTTCAAAATTATAACCTGTTTTGTGTTCTTGATTTAACTCATGAGGAAGTAGTTTATAGTTTATTATGGTTTGTGTCAAGCAAAGTTCTTCTTCCTTATTTCACCAGATGAGTATGGAATCTCTTCTCATCTAAATTTGCAGAGAGCTAGTGCCAAATAATAACAAAAAGACACTTCCCCATGGTTTGATCAAAGATGGTGGGTACTCGTGAACTCGACTAGCCCTGGGTTGTGAAAGAAAGGTGGGGGGAAGTGCCAAACTAATAAAACAATGGAAAATGCTCTCAAAAGTATAAACATTTTGCTTGACATGGATTATGATAAGTTTTCATTACCATTCATGGACGTAGACATACACCTCTCTCAAAATGGATTTCAATATCTCTGTTTTATCAAATAAAAAGCTCTAGCACACGAGTAATCCCTGCTTCCCTCTGCGAATGGCCTTTCTTTTACTTTTATCCCGAGTCTTCATCTTCTCAATTTATGCACTGGCTAAGAGAGCGTAGTTGTCATTCTGAGTATAATGTGCATAGTCTCAAAATTTATTATTGATTGATTCATGATTTGTGGTATTGCTTGCTCTCAAATTATGTGTATCTAATCACCATTTAAACTTTGAAGATGTCCTGGCATTTATGTTTTGCTACCATACGAAGACTAGCTAGATAACACTTTATTATGTTTTTCTTTATGATTGAAACAACCGTATCACTTTTAATGTTTCATTATTCATTTTCTTTTATTTGTGTTTCTTTTCATGTATAACATGGTTGCTAAGTTTACATTAGTTGAAATGATATTTAGCATGCCTTTGTTAAAGTACTTTGATCTTAGCTTTGCATGCTTTTACACTACATTGATCAAGATTTGTGTTGGCTTCATGTCACCTCAAAAATTATTTTGTTATCACTTACCTACTCAAGGACGAGCAGGAGTTAAGCTTGGGGATGCTGATACGTTGGAAACGTATCGATAATTTTTTTATGCTCCATGCTTTTTTTCTTTCCAATGCCCTATGTTATTTTCATCTTTTCCCATGTTTCCTTTCGTTTTTCGGATGTTTTCATCGACTAACCTATTAACAAGATGTCCCAGACCATTTGCTATTTTTTTTGCAGTTTTTTTTTATTTCGGAGAAGTTCTGAAGGAGATATTCTCGAAAAGGGCTAAAAATGTACGGAGATCAATTTTTACCCGGAACAAAGACAGTGTCTAATGGAGAGTTGGAGGGAAGCCTGGGGCCACCAGGAGGGTGCCAGGCGCGCCCCCTAGGCCACGACTGGTGGGCCCTTGAGAGCTCCCGACACCACCTCACGTCCCCCCTTCGCTTATAAATTGCCTTTAACCCTAAAACCTACGGGGATGAAGTTAGTATCCACAAAACATACATACATGCGCCGTCACCTCAAAAGTCCAATCTAGGTCTTTTGGAGTCCTGCTCCGGCACCCTGTCGGATAGGGGGATCGTCACCGGAGGCCTCTACATCGCCATGATTACCTCCGGATAGATGCGTGAGTACTTCATCTTGGGACTACGGATCCATAGCAGTAGCTATATGGTTGTTATCCCCCCTATGCCTCCATGTTTAGAGTCTCGTGAGCTGCCTCACATGATCAAGACCACCGTTGTGTAATTGTGGATGTTGTGTTTGCTGGGATCCGATGAACCATGAGATTATGATTATTTTGTTCATCAATTTGAGATGCTTCACTTATATTTTTAGAGAGTTTTAATCTTTTTTTGCAATGCTCTCCGGTGTTTATGAATACCTTGGCCACGTAGTGGTTTTCACCTCCAAGAGAGGATTTATATGCTAGATAGTGGGTTCATACCTCTTGTTACCTGCACTCGAGTGACAGAAACGTGCGGGGGAGGATGTGATGTCGACACTAGGGAGAAAACAACACTTATCTTGTCTACGGATGGGAGCCACTACTTACATTACGTATTTTTCTTAATGCATTTGTCTGTTGAACACACAATAATCACTTCGTTGTTGTAACTTAATATCAATGGATTTGCTGGATAGCTTTCTTGATGTGGAGTTTTAGATATGGATATATGATGGATAGAGGTCCATATACCTCGATGTAATGCCTACACTGTTAGAACCCGTGAAATTTATCTCTTTATAATAGTATTGTTATATGTTCATGATTTTTGAATTGCCTAGCTATAATTTGTTCACCCAACATGTTTGTTTTCTTTGGAGAGATACCACTATTTAACCTATGGCCCATGGTCCTATTTTTCTTATATTGCAAACCTTCTTTTAAGAACTTTCATAATTTTTTCCTTGTTGTTCTTTTTTTTTTTACTTTTATTGTTTTCCAAGACTCTATACGTTTAATTAAAATGTTTTCAGCAAGACCGGAAGATTGACAACCTTCCTGAAAGTTGGGGCAAGAGAGAGTTTGTGCTTGTGTGCGGGTTCCACACTTCGTCAACGGTACTTTTCTGGCGCCTTCGATAAAGCAACCTTCTTCGAGAGTACAAAGTTCTACTGGTTTGATAACTCTGGTTCTATACCAGGGGGAAACTTACTCTAGACTCCATCACACCTTCCGCTTGCGGTCTCCCAACGAGCGTGTGATCATGTCATCATCAGGGGTGTAATCCCCGTGTAATGGTCTACGAGGGTATGTCACCAAAACCCCTCTTTTAGCGTTACCGCTTTACTAGTAGATAGATCCTGGCTATGTTTTGGTATTCGTTAGTCATAATTTTTTGAAATTCTGCTACGAACCCCTACACGTATCCCACATCATCCGCGGGCTAGGTTTTCCCCGTTCCGCCTTTTTTCTTTTTGTATGCGAACATTACGGAGCGCAACCACACAATCTCACCCCAGGCAGCATGGTGTATATTGCCAGATATCAAGCATTGTTTGAGGGATGGCTAGGAATAGCACCCCACCTATATTTCTTCAAGTATTGCTTTCACATTAGGAAGAAAACTATATGTGAAAAGGAAAATAAGCAGTTGTCCGTCTGTGGCTCAGTCAGCTTATACCTTCGTAGAACTGGGGAAGATTGGTTTCCCAAAGTCCTGAAATTTGTTTATGTTCGGAAGTAGATGGAAATCTTCTTTTATTGTAAGGATGTCCCAATCCCCAGCAAAGCCATCGACATTCCGCCCTTTCGCAACGCTACCACTGAAGAAAAGGCGAGCTAGAATGAAGAGCCGGTAGAGACTTTGACGGCTGACCTCCGCATTATCCAGCGCTGCATCGAGCGGCTTTCTTGCAGCGATACCGAGCTTACCGACGTGGACATCGTCCTCTGCTAGATGAGGCAACGGATCCAGCCATCTGCGTTCCATGGTGTACGACTGCTTTGCCACTACACCGATGAGATGGATGATACCCGCAAGTGCATATGATTGTTATAGCTAGTTTCAAAGTAAGAGTATCGATCCTCGATGGAGCTATGGAAAAGGTTTCGTGTGATTAGCTTTGATCACTTATCTTCTTTTGTGATTTTTGAATTATCTGCAAGTCTAAATAAATTGTGAAAGATGATAAAAATATTGGTTGAAGTAATGGTGAAATAAAACAATAAACTAAATAGTAGAATAAATCAGAGCAGTCTAATAGATGGTTTTGATTATTAGAACTGCATTAGGGCTAAAGGCGTTCTCAAGAAGTATGGTTCTACCACTAGCATATTTCTGAATTGATTAGGCGTGCATTATGTTTACATATGAATGTTTTTTTAGGGCGGAGCTCCGTTTATTAGTGTGCCCCGAATGCCTCTAAGCAACACACTACTCACAACCACCACGTTGCCAAGATGATAAGCTCTGCGCCTACTAGTAGTAGTAATTAAGGGTGTCCCCATGGATGCGGTATTTTAGTACGGTGAGTTCTCTGTTGGTCCAATGTTAGAGATTGGAAAAAAGGAGGAGTGACTTTCTGTCCTGTCATGCCCACTCATCAGTCTGCCTCAAACCAACACTAACAATCACATCATGATCAGAAGGCAATATATGAGGTACACAACTCACAATAGAATGACGATTATTATCACAAACTAGTCAATAGAAAACAGTGCATCTTTATCTCAATTCATAGTAGTACTAGGATTTCCCCATCTCCCCAAGAACTAGTGGAACTACCCACACATGAAGGCAATAAACATCATAATGGTTGTATTGCAATAGGAAAATGGATTTATGAATGAATACACGTGTAAATGATGACCGAGGTCGATGTCGAGGCCTTCACGGTGATGGAGTTGATGAAGATGGATGCTTTCTTTGATTTCCCCTCCGGACACCTTCCAAAGGCTAGGGTATGGTGAAAATTCGCGGTCTAGCTCCTCTCTCCAAATTCTGATGTCATAGGGTTAATATTCTAGCCAACCCTAGCTCAATGCGCCCTGGTATGGTGACTAATACAGTCGGTAGTCACCGTACTGTGATGACCCAGCACACCACTGCATGTGTAGTGCGCAAGTCGGTGACATAACACTCACAGAAGGACTTATCCGTGAATATTACATCTCTCAGAGTGGTACAACAGAAACACAGCGGGGCCAAGCAAAGCTATAGGATACAAACCTCATTACAAAATCTTGAGAATCTCTTGATGAATCAAGAGGATCTCCTGCAAATGAAACATCAGAAGAAGCAATACGAAGCTCCAAGCCGGAGAAGAACTCTAGCTCAGAACTAATCCTTTACGGCTGATGTCAGCCCTAATCTATGGCTTGTAACAGCTAAATCCAAGAATGGACTCTACCTACACCTAGATATCTTGTCCTCCACCAGTGTTGTTGATGATGATAATTTATTGACTAAGTAGTAGATCATTCCACGTAGCTCCTTTAGGCAGCGATGGCTTCTCTATGACGACTTCAATAGGGCTTCAACTCTAAGCAGGGGATCAAACAGGATAGAATGAGTAACGCGCATTACTCAGCAAGTTCATGATATACAGTGGGTGATTGATGCACTAACTACAGCTTTAGGCTCGAAAGAGTCATAAGCTAATGCAAGGTTTTTGTAAAACTTTCTTTAAGAGGTTGATTTTAATTCTGAAAACTATGCCCGCCAGATCTTCACAGGGTTAGAACTTTCATGGAGTTGCCTTTCCTGCGGCGTTCGCAGCTCCTTCCCGGAACAAGGGGTAACATGTCACATCCTTTTACACTCTGCAGAGGTGCGTTACTTTACCCATGGACGACCAAGACCATGTTGCACAACCAGGCTCGAGATCCTGTCCACTCCCACTCAGGTGTGGGGCCCGATAGTTGGTCCAAGCCAAACCGTGCTTCTCCGCACAACGCATGCCCACCCATTTCTGCCAGCAGGTTGAACGCCTGATTCCACCCCTCACGATGGAGATCTACGCACCCCTGGCAGACACTCATAGACCCCAGAGCCCGTGGGACGTAAGGGCTCCCACCCATGTGCATGTAGTCTCGCAAGACCTACAGCGTACGTCTCTGGCAGTCCGTTGACATGCGAACGAGAAAAGTCTCACGGCTGACTTACTCCCCCCCACAAAAGATCCATGGTCAACGCGAATTTACGGCGCAAGAATCCTGACGGCAGTTGTTGTTAATTCCTAGGTAATACATTCCCATGCAGATGGAACCTTCCTTTGACCTATTCATCTTACCATGGTTCCATCCGCCCACCAAACAGAACACTACCACTCGGGTAGTCATTCAATTAGTCATATTATTATAAAAATAGGATCATGCATTCTTTTGAGAACAGGTGATAATATGATAGGTTTTTTTGCAAATAGTTTGTTATGAGATACTGCAAAGGATATGAGCAAGTGATGAACTTGCCTGAGATTGAAATGACCACAATGTTCCATGCCTTCGGTTAAGGGTCACGTAGAATATCCTGACGTCTGAAAGATAGCAAAGTAGTCCCGGTAAGGACTACAGAAACACTGGCAACATGATATATGCATATTAATGAGATGCATCGTGAAATACCCTGGAAAATACCCCAGCTTACAAGTGTAAGCCATGTTTGAAACGATAACGTATTCACACAATTGTTAGGTGACTTAGAGTTGTTTCCTTACTTGTGGTGATGTTGTTATTTCTTCTTTTAGACTTTCATGTGTTTCACTTTTATTTAACAAACAATTGTTATAATATTTAAGTAAAAGTGTTTATTACTTGATAAACAACAAAACAATAAAATAACAATACATGGGAAATAATTATTGAACAGATAATAGACACATTTTATTTTATGTTCGAAAGGGTAGAGGTAATATCAATTTTATTTAAAAATGAGGAACTAATACATCTAACTCTATCATCATAATACTTTGTTTAATAACTAGTGATGATAGGTTTTGGTTGGTGTGAAATCATGAGGGTTTTATTAATACAGAAAATCATGTTGTGGCAGTTATTTTTGATTATAATGAAACATTATAGAATTTTATAATACCTTTGGAAACAAGTTTATAAGTTGGATAAAATGTTTTGTCTTAGGCATATTTGAATTGGAAATTCTTTTCTCTTTAATTGGATATATCATTCAATGTCTTCTGAAAATATTTGAATAAATTATTATTTTATTAATTTTAAATGAATTAATGATTAGGCAAAGCATTGCATATAAAACTTGGTCAAACTACTTTGTACACATCATAGATGAGTTGTATTTATCATTTGGAGCATTTTGATATATAACTTGCATTTTTTCTGATTTAATGAATTATTTATTATTTTTCCAATTTTCATTGTTATTCTTATAACTTATTTGATTGTTTTCATAGAAAACATTTGTTAGGGAGTATTTTGAAATGCTCAAAATATTTAATTAATGTTGCAAGAATAATTTACATTTGATTAAATAGTTTTGAATATTTCTTAATCTTATTATCAAAGTTTTGTTATTAAAATATTATTTTGTATCCATAATTTTAAGACTATAAGCATTATTGGATTATTTTTCTTAATCTTAATATTCAACCATTTTACTAGATTAAGAATTAGTTGTATTTGTAAAAGTTTGAAATTTTGTAGAATTTTATTTATTGTTTTCTATTATTTTTCTAATTCTTTTATTTAAGATTTTAAGCAATTACTAAATTGCCCCTAGGCTGACAGGTGGGGTCCATGGGTTAGGGTTGAACCCAACCCACTGGTCCGATCCGGACCAGACCGGACTAGACACACCCGAGCCCCCCACCCTTATCTCCTTCTCCTTCCTCTGCGTGAGGCGATGCAGAGGCGACCTCATCGCCCGCCTCCCCTCCGGCGATTTCTTCTCACCTCACCGTCCATCCCCGCCCCCGTGACCTAGCGCCACCCCTTCTCCTCCCAGCCCTCTTCCGCACTTCTATCTTCGATCTAGTTTTCTCCCTCGGTGGCCCCTGTGGACAACCCCTGCCCTAACCCTAGGGTTCGGGTACCCGGGTGCTCCACCACCTTCCCGGTGGTCTGAGTTCCTCATAGTGATTCATGAGCTCCAGGAGGTTGATGTGCTGCGGCTGTTGCTACTGTGGCTCGATCTCCGGAGATGCCGCCGCCGGGACGGTCTTCTGGGCAACCGCGGCTCGCCGCCGTGCTCCTCTCTCCATCCGGATGTGGTCACCACGATGGTGACCACCTGTAAGTGCTCCTCTCCCTCTGCCCCCTGACCTCTCTCTCTCTTCCTGATTCCTCCATCCCCGTTTGCTCTGGAGCCTGGCCCTCGTGCCAGTGTTCATGCCATGACCCAACAAAACCTTTAGGAGGTTGTGGATGAATTAATTGAGCTGTGGGAATTTTCCCTTTGATTTCTTGACACAGGGACTATTGAGGATTTGTTATTCTCTGTGATGAATTTGATATATGAATGCTAGGATGTATTGTTATGCTCCTAGGGATCCTCTAACTGATGCACTATACTTGTGGAATTTTTGTGGGTATCCCCTTTGTGCTGGTGGTGCAGAAATGGTCTGGGATTTACTCCCAGCCATTGCTGTGGAATAATTTCCTTTGGATATCCTTCTGTGATGAATCCCCTTGACTGGCTATCTGTTGAACAGAGCCCACCATCATGTGTGGCTTCCAAACTTTCTATGGGTGTGCTGTATATTGATAGGTGTTACTCTGAATTTGTGATTCAGAGAATATGCCATCATTTTGTCATTCCCTTTTATTACTAGGCTGCTCATATATAGTTGTGTTGAGGTACTGATCCAATGGACTAGTGCCCAGCAACAGTGGTGCATGCAAATTGGAACTTTGTCTTCGTCCATTTGCTTAGGATTTGTGCTCCAGGTAGCTATTTAATTTGATAAGAACATGATTTACTTGATCTTGGTGCCCCTAGCCTGTGATGCAGAAGTCTGAGGCCTTAGTTTTATTTAAGAACAGATACTGTGCTTGAGCTAAATGCTAATCTGTGATGTTGGTTAATTATTGGGCATCTCTATATGCCATCTGGTGGGTGCTACTCTGAACCTTAGGGTTCAGAGGATGTGCCACCATGTCCCTCTTGTTTTTATAAGAAATATCTGGATTGGTGAGTTGTGTTTGAGGTACCAATCTTGATGGTTCTGGTGCCCAGCAACTATACTATGGATTGTTTGGTTATTATATCTGATAAGAACAGATTAATGCTTGTTGGATTTGCCCTTAGGCCCATGATGTTGTTCTGAGGCATTTTTCTTAAGATAAGAACAGATACTATGTTACCTTTTAATTCCCTGGGATGATTTTAGCATAGCAATTCTATGCTAGACTGAGGGAAACAAATCCCAGCCCACTATCTATGCATAACTTAGCAAGATCCCTTGCTAGGATGTGTGTAGATGTCACCTTTTGGTGTTACTGTTTTGGCTATGATTTCCTGATTGATCTTGGCTTCTTGATCCACTCCCCCTTGAGCTATTGCCCCTGCTCAGCTTGTGACCTTGTTGCTGTTGTGATCCAGGCCTGCTCCTCCAGCTCCTAGCTTGGCCTTGCTGTGATCTTGCTGGATGTATTACCTGTTTATCTTCTCACAACAGGGATTTGGATGGTATGGTTGATGATTATGTGGTTTCCTAGTGATTGGATTAATTTGTGGAGATAGATTGCTGGTGGTGAGATTCCTGGTGGTGGTGTTTTTGTGGTGAGTGCTTGAGCTGTGCAACTCGAGCTGTTGGATAGGAGAAGGAATGGACTTGCTCTCTTGGTGCCCTGCGGTTGTTTGCCTTTTATATGTCTCTTGTAGCTCTGACAGCACAGAGATGTGCATGGTGGTGTAAGCTGTGTGCTTGTGTGTATGGCCCTAGATCTTTTTCTTAACAGATGAGCTCGGTTTGCACTTGGTCTTATCCTGGTGCTGTGTTTATTTTTGCCTGACACTTGTATTACCTGGTACTTGCCCATGAGGTTACACTGAGATATTTTTCTGATTTGAACAGATGCTTAACTTGACTAAGCCTAACTCAATGATGTGATTAGCAGTGCATCTCACTGCCAAGCTGAGAGTACTAACCCTCACTAACATTATCATTTTTGTTCTTTGTTTTTCTTGTTTATTTTGCAGGATCCAAAGGATATCAATTGAAGACTTTTAAGCAAGAATTAGATTAGGAATTTCTTTTTTGTATTAGTTCACTTGTAATTTTCATTTGTAATTCTACTTATCTTTTCTATTTATTGTAATTTGTAATAACTTTGTAAAATTGTGTTGTTATTAATAAAGCTTATTGTTTTTCTATTAATAGCTTCTAATAATGAGTTTGAATTGAATTAGGATTTAATTATTAAATGTTTCAAAATTATTTAATTATCAAATAATTCCAATTATCAAATCATTCAAATTAAACTCAAATTCCAGTTACAAACATTATTTTGTTTCTAGTGTTGAAGTGAATCCCTTCGATCCAATAACACCAGAGGGCATGTCGAAATTCCACTTTCTTCTAATCTCGATCTCTCTCTCTTTACTAAAACATCGATGAAACCTCGATCACTCCAGGGTATAGTATCTGCGAATAAGTCTCCAATTGCCACATCTCGTCTAATGATGTCTCAGAGTTAATTACCAGTTTGTTCTTGTATAACTTAACCTAATGAAATTCCAGTGTTTAATGCCCTCAGAAATAATCTGCTTACAAGATTGATCAGGTCCTGTACTCAAATTATTCTTGTATGGCACCAAACACCAGGATTTCACCCCCTCGGTTGATATCTTCTATCTTGGCTCCCTCCTGGGTTGCTTCTCTCTAGCCATGGTCATGCAGGAATGTAGACAAGAGTTTGGAAAGATCACAGACAGTGATCAGGGTTTAGTATTGGTTTAAGAAGGTTTGTTTCCTCGTTCAGATTCATCCTTTAAGACTGATGAGATCATCCAGTTATACATGACTAACTTGTAGAAGTAAGATCATCATCTGTGTTATTTGGATACTTACCCCTCTTCGAGTTTTAAAATACCTAGATGAATCCTCTCCCGTCACTTAGGAACTTATGGTTGATGTTGTTGAAAGTTAGTGTTGGTCATCACCAAATCTGGTTTGTCTTATAAGATGATTTGGTTTAGAAAGATGTTTGTTATAAAGATCACGCCAAATGTACTCTGGACTAGATGAACTAGACCTATTTCATCATGTCAAGTGAAACATTGGTCACTTTGGTTTGTTTAAACTTTCGCGCCAAAATTTCCCGTACTTTTAGATGCATGCTTTGCAAATGCACATATTAAATTTAGATCCTTATAACTTCCCAAACACTCGGATGTTACTCCCACTTAACAAGAACTTCGTCCCGAAGTTCAACCTCCCTCACGTAAAGATAGGTAGAGAGAACTTCTGTAGACTGTTGAATCTTCACATCTGTTTCTTGTGTTGACCTTGACATGTGTATCCTCTTGTCTTCATTGTTCACCTTCCACTGTCTTGTATGATATTCTAATAGTATGACAGTTGTTAGGACAACTCTGTCTTGTGGCTAGGCCTTCCTAATGGTCTCACGAAGAACACGTGGTATTTCCACCATATAGTGGATACCAGGTTTCATTCTCCGATGAATAGGTATGGTTTCCTAACTCTCACAACTTTCTGAAGAACAGTTGGTACATTTACCAGGTGATGAATAACCAATAAGATTCTTCCGACACACTGGATATTGTCTATGGTTTGGTCTCCATTTGGTTCAGTCTAATGGTCTGAAGATAAAGATTTTTCACAGAATCTTGTACAACCTAGTGTACATTGACTTCGACTCAATTATTAGTGAAATTAACTTCGAGTTTCCTCGAGTTTTAACTCTTTCCTACAGGTGACTATAACCTATTTCATTGGTTACTTCCTATGGTCCCTCTACATCCTTGGGTTTTGACTTCTATGGGACGACTCTATGAGTTTATCAATCGAACTTCTACTCTTTTCCTTCTAGGATATAACTACTCATGTGGTTTTCTTGGCATCACTTGTGGTAGCTCACCATGTGTTGATGTAGTAGCTCACCAATTCCAAACAAGATGTAAAATGTGGTCCATTACCATCAGTGCTTTATTGATTTCTGCCTTCTTGACTTCAAGGACTTCCAAAACTTTGATAGTTGCTTCAATCAGTTGAGATTTCAGACCGCTCTCAAACTAATCCTATACCCTCTAGAACAGTAACATCAAGAAAGAACTCAGTGTTGTTGCACATGCATATGCACATCAAGTTGAATCTTCATGTATAGATCTAGTCAATCAAAAATCCAGATAAGATCCAATAAATCCCAAATGCATTTTTCACTCATGCATCAAAAGCCGGTGTGATGGGGGGATGCTAACCCGGTATGTCAAGATCCGAGGAATAACCCGGCCCAGAGACAGTGAGCAGGATGCGGCTAGGGATAAATATGTTTGTGGAGGCCCAAGCTCGTGGGCCTAGTGACCCGGATTGTGGGTGTTGTAAAGGAAAGTTAGGGTTAGCACGCCGTGTCTGGGTAGGACCCGGGTGTGCCTTGTAAAGTAAGTTAGGGGGTACGGGAGCTATATAAACCGACCCCCGGGTATAGATTGAGACAGAGATCTAAGAACCCTAGCAGTATCGTGTGGTATCGAGTATCCAGTGTAAACCCTAATCGAGTTACTGTATCGAGAATAGAGATCCGGCGACTTCGATTGCCGGCTGTCAGATCAAGTTATACCATGTCTTCCCTTGAGCTAAACCCTCTCCCGAATGCCTGTGTCGACTTGCCCCAAGATCAGTTACCCCTGGTAACATCTGCCGTGATTATCCCACGACAGTTGGCGCCCACCGTGGGGCCTGCGTCCAAAGGTGTCTACATCACGGGAGAAGCTCGGAAGGGCATGGAGAATCTTGTCATTGGCGAAATCTACATCGACCACGAAGAAGAAAAGTTGGTGGACGATCCCGGCTGGGGGCCAGAATCGGATCACCTCGAGTCCGGATTTATATTGACGATCGGCCGGATCAATATCTTCGTCGACACGGTACGAACGACTAACTTAAAAGGACAATATCATGTGCATACTACAGGAACTTCTAGCAGGAACAAAGAGACATCAAAGCAAGCGGCAAATTCGGTTTCATCAGCCGCGCCGGGATATCTTAGATGGGCAGAACAAGAGATAACGTGGAGTAGAAGAGATCATCCGGAAAAGGTGGAGCGTCCAGGAGTCTTGGCGTTGGTGGTTGCTCCACAGGTTAATGGTTACGAGCTGAAGAAGGTCCTGATGGACGGTGGAAGTAGCATCAACATCCTTTATTGGGAGACCTTCTTACGGATGAGTCTCAAAGAGTCCCAGCTGCAGAAAAGTTCAACAATCTTTCACGGGATCGTACCGGGTCACTCGGCGAGCCCCGAGGGAAGGATCACCTTGGAAGTTGCTTTTGGGGAATCGACGGATAATTATCGAGTGGAGTGGCTCACGTTCGAGGTGGTCAAGTTGCGCAGTCCTTACCACGCGCTGTTGGGGAGGCCGGCTTACGCCCAATTCATGGCTAGGCCGTGCTACGTGTATTTGCAGCTGAAAATCCCGGGTCCTAAACGGACCATCACTATACATGGGAACCGGGATATAGCGGCCGAGTGCGACGAAGGAGATTCAGTTATGGCCGAGCAGGCATGCAGGAAGGAAGAGCTCGAATATTACCGGTCTCAAGTAAACCCGGACGATAGAACAGCTTTGAAAAAGCCGAGTACTGAGGATGAGAGAGCAAAATTCAAGGCAGCGCAAGACACCAAGAAGATAGATTTTGTCGAAGGGGATTCTACTAAGCAGTTTACCATAGGGTCTAACCTGGGAAAAGAGCAGGAGGGAGCGCTCGTGGAGTTCATTCGCTCGAATGCAGATGTGTTTGCCTGGACACCCAGCGACATGCCGGGTATCCCTACAGAATTGGCTGAGCACAGTTTGCATGTGGATCCCAAGTCCAGGCCCGTGAAACAAGGTTTGAGGAAAATGAATGAGGAAAGAAGGAAAGCTATAGGCGAAGAGATCGCTCGGCTACTGGCAGCCGGCTTTATCATGGAAGTATTTCACCCGGATTGGTTGGCTAACCCGGTTCTGGTGATGAAAAAGACCAACGAGTGGAGGATGTGCATTGACTTCACTAGTCTTAACAAGCATTGCCCAAAGGATCCGTTCGCGCTCCCAAGGATAGATCAGATTGTAGACGCAGTAGCTGGAAGCGATCTGTTATGCTTCCTGGATGCATATTCCGGGTATCATCAGATTAAGCTCAAAAGGGAGGATTGGGAGAAAACATCATTCATAACCCCGTTTGGGGCCTTTTGTTATAAAACTATGACATTTGGGTTGAAGAACGCTGGCGCAACTTACCAACGGTGTATTCAAAAGTGCTTTGAGGACCAAATCGGACGTAACGTCCATGCTTATGTGGATGACGTGGTCATCAAGACCAGGAAGGCGGAGACATTTATCGATGATCTAAAGGAGACATTCAAAAACCTGAGGAGGTACCAGATGAAGCTTAATCCAACGAAGTGCGTGTTCGGAGTTCCGGCTGGGAAATTACTCGGCTTCATAGTTTCCGAGAGAGGAATTGAGGCAAATCCGGATAAAATCAAGGCAATCCAGAGTCTGAAAAAACCGGAAAATTTGAAGCATGTCCAAAAGCTCACGGGCTGCGTAGCAGCCTTGAGTCGGTTCATATCCAGACTTGGAGAAAAAGCAATACCCTTGTACAGGCTCTTGCGGAAATCAGATAAATTCGTGTGGGATCAAGAGGCGGATGAAGCGCTCGAGGCATTGAAGAAGCAGTTGTCTGAGGCACCAGTACTAGCGGCGCCGGGTCCTAAGGAGCCTATGTTGCTATACGTAGCGGCTGGCCCCCGAGCCGTTAGCGCAGCGGTTGTCGTGGAACGCAAAGAGGATGGAAAAGATCACCCGGTTCAGAGGCCGGTTTATTACGTCAGTGAAGTATTATCAGAAGCAAAGCAGCGCTATCCACATTGGCAAAAGTTGGTGTTCGGAGTCTTCATGGCCAGCAGGAAGTTGAAGCCGTATTTCCAAGAACATCCTATAACGGTGGTCAGCTCAATACCAATGTCGGATATTATCAGAAACTCGGACGCGACGGGAAGAATAGCCAAGTGGGCAATAGAGATGGGAGATGATCACATAAACTACGAACCCAGGTCAGCAATCAAGTCCCAAGCTTTAATTGATTTCGTTAACGACTGGACACATACAGGTATGGCTACCACAGTTCCAAAATCCGAGTCATGGACCATGCACTTCGATGGGTCAAAGCAATATGAGGGATCAGGAGCTGGAGTAGTGCTGACATCGCCCAAGGGAGACAAATTGAGTTACGTACTGCAAATTCACTTTGATTGCTCAAACAACGTGGCCGAGTATGAGGCCCTGTTGCATGGTTTAAAGGTAGCCAAGGAAATGAACATTAAAAGGATACGATGCTTCGGAGATTCGGATCTTGTGGTACAACAAGTATCGGGAACTTGGGACAGAAAGGATGCAACTATGGCAGCATATCGCAGGGAGGTCGACAGGGTTGCCGGGTGCTTTTCCGGGTATGAGGTGGAGCACATAGACAGAAGAAAAAACGAGGCAGCAGACGCACTCGCCAGACTCGGCTCGCGTAGAGAGCCGGTTCCACCTAATGTGTTCCTGGACGAGTTGTGGCGACCATCAGTTAAAACCGAGTCTGAGGAAGAACTGGCAAATCAAGACCCGGATTTGGAGTACGTGGCCACAGTACATGCCATCCCCGAGTGGACAGAGCCATACCTGGCCTACCTATCACGGGGCGAGTTACCAGAACAGGAGGTATTAGCAAGACAAATTCTGAGGCGAGCAAAGGGATATTCTATCATCAATGGAGAATTATACAAGAGAAGCGCAACAGGAGTATTCTTGCGCTGCGTAGCGCCAGAAGAAGGCCGACAGATTCTCAAGGAAATACACGAAGGCGACTGTGGGCATCATGCATCTACAAGGTCTCTGGTGGCTAAAGCTTATCGACACGGATTTTTCTGGCTCACGGCCCTAACGGATGCGGAGCGATTGGTAGCAAGGTGTGACGGATGTCAAAGGTACGCTCGCCAAACCCACGTGCCGGCTATGGAGTTGCGGACTATCCCGTTAACTTGGCCGTTTGCCGTCTGGGGTATGGACATGGTTGGCCCCTTCCATATGTCACCATGCAAGAAAACACATCTTTTGGTGGCTATTGATAAGTTTACCAAGTGGGTTGAGGTTATGCCAGTTACTAATTGCGAAGCAGCTACAGCAGTCAAGTTCCTGAAAAGGATTATCTACCGGTTTGGGTATCCCCACAGCATAATTACCGACAATGGAACCAACATGTCCCTTGGTGAGATGGAGAAATTTTGCGGCAACAATGGAATCCGGCTCGATGTGGCATCGGTGGCTCATCCCCAGGCCAATGGACAAGTGGAGAGGGCAAACCAAGAATTGCTTCGCGGATTAAAGCCACGATTGCGGGTTCCCTGTGTCAGGGCCGCTGGTGCATGGGTTGAGGAACTTCCGTCTGTGGTTTGGGGTATCAACACTACACCTAACAGATCCACTCAGATGACACCCTTCTTCATGGTCTATGGTGCGGAAGCAGTGTTACCAAGTGATATTATTCACGATTCGCCCAGAGTATCAGCTTACGTCGAAGTAGAGAACGAAAAAACCCGGCAGGACGCCGTAGATATGTTAGAAGAACAAAGAGAACAAGCCCTGGAAAGATCAGCCATATATCAGCAAGATCTACGGAGGTATCATAGCCGGCGTGTGAAGACCCGGGTATTCCAGGAAGGAGATTTGGTTCTGCGTCTGGTACAGTCAAACGAAGGAAAACACAAATTATCACCACCATGGGAAGGACCATTTATCATAAGCCGGAGCCTACATAACGGATCATATTATTTGATAGATGCAAGGGAAGAGTCGGCTACAGTCAATGACACCGCACACACCACTTCATCTATGCAAGAAAGAGATAGACCATGGAACGTGGCTCAGCTGCGTCCGTATTATACTTAGTAAAGACTATATTGGCAAGTGGAATTGCACGATGTAATAGGCAGCAGGTTTTCTGACGTACTCTTTTCCTATCCAGGGCACCTTTGGGGACTGGACGGGTTTTTAATGAGGCGGCTTGCTGACCTACATTTTTCATATCAAGTAAAGAGATGGTTATCAAGAAAAGATATGGTTGTTATCAGTTTTTCATATCAAGTAAAGAGATGGTTATCAAGAAAAGAGATGGTTGTTATCAGTTTTTCATATCAAGTAAAGAGATGGTTATCAAGAAAAGAGATGGTTGTTATCAGGTTATGTATTCTCAGTACGATGCGTATATCTAGGTCTGGGGGGCTGATCGCTTAAATAGCACAGTTACAAACTCAAAGACCCGGCCATGATGCCTATGAGTTATAAGGGCCGATTACTCGCAAACGAGTACGGCTACAATCTTATAACCGGACAAAGAAGTCCAAATTTCTTGGCTACTCTTACTTAAGCTCGATGTGACTCGCATTAAAGTGGCATGATTTGTTCGCTTACGATGGCAGTTAGTCATGAAACCCGACGGGAATTGGCTGGCTACGTCTTCGTATTGATGTAACAACATGGTATCCACGCGAAAGCCGGCTTACAGTACAAGACAGTCAAAAGGGTCATCTAAACCACAAGTTATGCAGAGTACAAGGCTGAATAGCTGGAAACTCAATGACTATTAAGCATAACTTCAAAACCGATGTGAAACAACTCATGGATCTTTGTGAAAATAGCAATAAGCATTTTGTTGCCTTTTCAAGATCAAGTGTCCTAGGCTCGGCAATCCGGGCCCGGTAGCTTGAAATCTTGAAAAGAACTGGCTTACTTGTATAGTTGCAAAAATCCAAATATCCGAGTCTTGGGGACTTGGGGATTTCGAAGCAAAATCCGCTTGTCAATACCCATGAGACCCGGAAATTGAGTTTTCACAAAAGGAGCAATAAATAAAACCAGATATCGAGAACAGATGAGCTTAAACTTACAAAGGCCGGAACAGGCATCGAGTATATCAAGGCCTTAGTGTGCATTACAAAATACCGGTGAAAAAATATCAAAGGTGCACAGGCGCACCGCCTAAAAAATGACTGTTTCAAAAAGTATGTCGACCGACTGACGCTTAAGAAGAGGCATCGGAAACCATATATCACTCGGCGCCCATCTTGGCCTTACCCTTGCCATCATTGGTGGTAGCAGCAACACCCGGATCGGCGGCGCCAGCCCCTGCAGGGGGCGGAACGACTGATGTTGAGGCAGCAGGAGCAGAGCCGGCTTCAGCTTGTTTCTTGGCAGCCTCCGCCCTTATCGCAGCAGCTTCCTCCTTCCACCGGGCCAGCATGTCATAAGGCTCAGGAAGATCCGACTTAATTGCTTTGTCGGCAGAATCATATGCTGGAACAAGTATGTTAACATCCAGTTCATCAGCAATTATGCTGGCCGGGTAACGGACCTCCTGCTGGACGGCCTGGAAATCCTTTACTGAAAACTTGGATCCGTCAAGCTTGAACTCTGGGAAGCCGCCCATAAGCTTCGCTAACTCGAGCTTGGGGAGATAAGCTTTCGCAAGCGCAAGCCCCCGGGTCACTCCAACCCGGCAAGATGAGCGCTTCCAGTGCCGAATCCACTCGGGAACAGTGGATAGGGCGTCCAACAGCCTCCTCAGGTCAACATATCCTCTACCCGGACACCGTAACTCGTCAAGGATCCATCTGGTCCCGGCACATAGCTGCCGGATAGCACTCTTTATGGTTTTCAGCTTGGCAATGTCATCTTCATCCGGCATGGCTTCGTCCGGGCCTGAAGTAAAATGAAGATATAAGTCGGACAACTTTTGCTGTTTGTCAAAAGGATAAAACCGGAGAAGGAAGCATACCAAGCAGAGAACGATAGGTGTCAGATATTTCGACGGAAAGGCTTGTCAGGTCATCTTCGGCTTGGTGAGCCCTTCTTCGGTACTTCTTCATTAATTGCCTGTTCCTCCTGGCTTCAGCCTCTGCTGCTTCACGTAAAGATATCTCCTTTTCAACGAGCTTGGCGGCGTCCGCAAGTTTCTCCTCGTATTGAGTCACGTAAGACTGCATGGATGTTAAGAAAGCATTGGTCAGGTAGAAGAGCACAGTTATCAGTCATTGGTATAATAAAAGTACCGAGCAAGTCATGAATGAACTCTCTCGGAACTTGGGGACTGGACAAAGGTACAAGCAACATTAATCAAACTTACCTCGTGTTTGGTTATCAAAGACCCCAAGATATTTTCCTCGTTAGCCCTTAAGGCGCGCAGGATCTCTAGCATCTGGGCAAAAGTTAACTCCTCGGAGCGAGTCCCGGAAGAGCCGGCAGCTTGATCATCTGGTAGGGGGGTTCCCCTTGCATTTGGAGTGGAGACCCGGACAGTCTGAGTGTCCGGGTTGGGAGGGCTCATCTTTGTATCTAGAATTTCTATCTCTTCGTCTACTGGTTCCGATAAGGAAGGAGATCCGACGGTTTGGGAAAGTGGATTGTTCAGAGGGCCTTGTTCCCGGTTAGTGGCCGCATCACCACCAGTTGCGGCGTCTGCGTCGTCAGTCGGCTTCTCCACCTGGAGGTTATCCGTTTCTGTGTTTTCCGGGTCACTGACGGTGACCTGAGCACTGAAAGAAAGATGAAAAAAGGCAGTTATTAATGATGGCGGTGGCTCGGATGAAAGTTCGCTAGAGGCAAAAAGAAATAGTAAGGCAAAAACTTACCCGGCATTTACGGTGTAATCCGATGGGAGCTCGCCACTTGAGGTAGATGAGGTATTCGCAGGAACCACTAATGGAACCCGGAATTGCCCGGCACGTGGGTGGTTAGGAGAAGGGTGGCGCTGAGGAGAGTTGGAAGAGCGAGATGGAGGAGCACTGCCACGAGGGACCGAGGGGGCGGAAATGCCCGGGTTAAGTGGATCTTCACCTGGGGAGCTCCGAGTTACCCTGCGCTTGGCTGGGAGGGAATCCTTCAAGCATGATGAATTTGATAATTGATGGTTAAGTCGTCGCATGACGTCAAAGGAGTAAGGTTCAGAGGATAATGAGGAAAAAGGAACCTTGGACACTGTCCCCCTGCCTTTCCTCTTGGCCCCGACTGTTGCCTCTGGGTCAGACTCGGTTCTCTCCGGGTCGTCTTCATTGTTTCCACCCTCGTCTTCTAGCCCTGCGAACCGGGTGTGCATTCATTGGAAAAAAGACAGACGAGAGGAAAGTAATGCAAGTAAAAATATGCAGATCCTGAGTGAATACCTTCACTATCGTCAGTCGCTTCGTCCTCCTCTTCCGGGTCTCTGGAGGGGGGAGTGGTTCAACTCTCCAGAAAGGGTCATCAGCCTGAGGTAAAAAGATAAGATTAAAGGCTTAGAAGCAGTATCGAGTTGAAATGCGGAAACAAGCTATGAGCGCCGGGTATTACCGCTGGAGCTGGATTTTCCCGGGTAAACGGAGGTAACCCGGCGGTACCCTTTATCGCCTCCAGCTTCTCCGCCAAGAAGCCCTTGATAGTCTTTATAGTATCACCGGTCGCAAAGCTCTTGGTGGAGTAGCGGAGCGCGTCTGTGGTGTGCCCCGAGTACTCGCACATCAATTTGGCGCGAACGGAATTAGGTTGGATTCGGAAATCGACCCAAGTTTTTATTAAATTGAGCCCTAGGAGGCCCTGGGCTGAGAGAATGGTTATCTTGGCTAGCGAAGGAAGGATTGCCTCCCTGTCTGAGTCTGATGCGAAGGCATTGAAAGACTCGGAGAGCTTGAGGGGGGCCTCTGAGTAACCCGGCAGCTTCTTTTCGCTGTCGGGGGAGGTATCGTGGCAGTAAAAGAAGGATAGCTGCCAATGTTTAACGTGGGAGTGCAGGTTGAGGGTTGGCATCAGAGAATTCTTACGGCGTTGGATAGATACCCCACCGCAAGTGAGAAGCGCTCCGTCGCCGCTTTCGCGGCACGGCTTGCACTGGAATAACTCAATGAAAAGAGTCAGACTCGGTGGCATGCACAAGTACGACTCAGATAGAACAATGAAGTGGGTAATGTTTAACATGGAGTTAGGCCCTATGTCAAACACCCGGAGTCCATAATGATCTAAGACCTCCCTAAAGAAAGGATGACCCGGAGGACGAAATCCCCGGGTCACGTGGTCAACGAAGCAGATTACCTCGTTTTCTTCGGGGGTGGGACGAGTCTCATTACCCGGGACCCTCCAGTGGATGTCTTTCTGAGAGGGGAGGGTGCCTAACTCGGTTAGTTCGTCCAACTTGGCCTTAGTGGTTGTGGAGCGCCCCCAATTGGCGGATATGGCTTGGGTGGTCCTTGCTTGAGCCGGATGTTTTCCTTGTCGCTTGGGAGCCATGGGGTCAGCCTGCGAAACACAAAAAGAAAAAGATGTATGAAATAAGACCCGGGAATGTTGGAATATCCGAGTATAAGGTACCAAGAAGGTACGAAGTTGAGAGCTGTCCGGGTATTGAGCACACTTATGGAAATTGTTGCTCACTTACGTAGGAAAAGGTATTTGGGGACGACGGATGGTTGCCCATATTTATATCGCAAATGAAATAGCTGGAAAAGGAGGGTTTTTCCGGGTGTTAATGCAATAAGCGGAAAACGGCGGAGGAACGGATCTAGATGGAAAAGTTCGCGGATGATTTTTAAGCAAAATTGGTGATCAATAATGATTGGAGGATCATTTGTGACTATCAGGCAGGTGATTAAAGTGTTTGGCAAGCACCGAATCAATCTAATTCGAGGCAATCGGACAAATAGCTTGCGGGTTGACCTAGATCTGATCTTGGATGAACTGAAAATTGCGAAGCTGAATTAATTGGTTGCGAAGAGCTTACCGAGGAGATTGGGGCCAAGTGTGATGGCGACGAGCAGCGTGGCACGAATGGGAGGAATAGAGGTATAAAGGTGGCGCTTGGCGGCGGCACGAAACGATTCGAGGACGAGCGCGGCCGCTGTTGATCCTGCGGTGGTAGCAGGCGCGAGTTCCTCACGGTGGTGCTGTGAAGGTGTTAGGAGCAAGGAAGAAAAGGGGGAGTTGTGGCGTGGTGATGGGCTTAGGGTTGCCCTCTAAGCGCTATTTATAAGGCAAGGGTGAGCTTATCTCAACGGCCCGAAACCAGAAATCGCGGGGTAATGGTTATCTACAAAGATTTCGCAAGATATGTGTAGAACATTGGGCAAAGCATTGGGTTAGAAGAAGGAAGGGGTTCGCCCGTGATGACAGGACTGGTTGTCAAGTGTGAGATCTTGGCATTTCTTATTGCGGTCTGGGCCTGGGGATTTGAACTTAAGTGTTTGGAAGAAAGGTCCGGGTTATTACATGGCCTCCATGGAGTAAGGCCTAGCAGAATATCAAAGCATCTTAACTCGGTTTCCATGTGCCCGCATGGTCGATATCTTCTCAGGGAATAGCAAGCGCTTCAAGGAGGTCCGTGAAGCCCAGGCTATTCTGGGGACTACTGATGGGGGGATGCTAACCCGGTATGTCAAGATCCGAGGAATAACCCGGCCCAGAGACAGTGAGCAGGATGCGGCTAGGGATAAAGATGTTTGTGGAGGCCCAAGCTCGTGGGCCTAGTGACCCGGATTGTGGGTGTTGTAAAGGAAAGTTAGGGTTAGCACGCCGTGTCTGGGTAGGACCCGGGTGTGCCTTGTAAAGTAAGTTAGGGGGTACGGGAGCTATATAAACCGACCCCCGTGTATAGATTGAGACAGAGATCTAAGAACCCTAGCAGTATCGTGTGGTATCGAGTATCCAGTGTAAACCCTAATCGAGTTACTGTATCGAGAATAGAGATCCGGCGACTTCGATTGCCGGCTGTCAGATCAAGTTATACCATGTCTTCCCTTGAGCTAAACCCTCTCCCGAACGCCTGTGTCGACTTGCCCCAAGATCAGTTACCCCTGGTAACATCTGCCGTGATTATCCCACGACACGGTGAAATAATTGTACTTTGAGTAGAACATCTCAAGTACCAAGGCTCTTAAATGCCATACACTACAAGTAGGTATATGTCTTACCTTGTTATCCTAGTCTACACAACCACTGTTTGCCCAGGTAATTACTCCAATTGCATGCCTTATTGCAATGGAATAAACCAGGACAAAATGTTCCTACAGTAGTTGTTGTCTAACTTGGTTCCATATAGGACTAAGTACCATGTTAATTGAATTAAGTCATCTTGATTATGACCAGCTTACCATGGCATCTGTTGATCCTTCATGGTGTTGATCACATCGTAGGAGTAGTAATGTAGCTTCCATCTATGTTTATGCCTTCTCCTAATTCGATTCTATACTATAGTGATTCCCCTCTAGACTTGATAACTAAGGATATGGTATATACCCCGTAGCTACCATGGTCTATAATAACTCTTAAGGATTCTCAACATCCATTCTTGATGAATCCTATACTAACTCAATACCATGTTCTACTCCATCCTATTAATTCATAGAATGGGGTAATCATAAGTCTGACTTGATCATCTCTGACTATGTCAGAATTCTTTTCTTAATGAAACTAATACTTACTAAACTTCTACCTATTCATACCTAAGTATAAAGATAATAGATAATTAGATTTACTCAGGTTGAGTAAGAATAATTCTATACAAGTATGATTATATCATTCTGAAGTGAATGATCATCATAGTTGTAGAAAGTGTGGTTTAGATAAGATGGCTTCCTATAGTCTTTACCAACCTACAGATCTCCTAAAAGGTTTTAAACCTAAGGTCGCTTCGCTCTGATAACACCTGTGATGACCCAGCACACCACTTCATGTGTAGTGCGCAAGTCGGTGACATAACACTCACAGAAGGACTTATCCGTGAATATTACATCTCTCAGAGTGGTACAACAGAAACACAGCGGGGCCAAGCAAAGCTATAGGATACAAAACTCATTACAAAATCTTGAGAATCTCTTGATGAATCAAGAGGATCTCCTGCAAATGAAACATCAGAAGAAGCAATACAAAGCTCCAAGCCGGAGAAGAACTCTAGCTCAGAACTAATCCACTACGGCTGATGTCAGCCCTAATCTATGGCTTGTAACAGCTAAATCCAAGAATGGACTCTACCTACACCTAGATATCTTGTCCTCCACCAGTGTTGTTGATGATGATAATTTATTGACTAAGTAGTAGATCATTCCACGTAGCTCCTTTAGGCAGCGATGGCTTCTCGATGACGACTTCAATAGGGCTTCAACTCTAAGCAGGGGATCAAACGGGATAGAATGAGTAACGAGCGTTACTCAGCAAGTTCATGATATACAGTGGGTGATTGATGCACTAACTACAGCTTTAGGCTCGAAAGAGTCATAAGCTAATGCAAGGTTTTTGTAAAACTTTCTTCAAGAGGTTGCTTTTAATTCTGAAAACTATGCCCGCCAGATCTTCACAGGGTTAGAACTTTCATGGAGTTGCCTTTCCTGCGGCGTTCGCAGCTCCTTCCCGGAACAAGGGGTAACATGTCACATCCTTTTACACTCTGCAGAGGTGCGTTACTTTACCCATGGACGACCAAGACCATGTTGCACAACCAGGCTCGAGATCATGTCCACTCCCACTCAGGTGTGGGGCCCGGTAGTTGGTCCAAGCCAAACCGTGCTTCTCCGCACAACGCATGCCCACCCATTTCTGCCAGCAGGTTGAACGCCTGATTCCACCCCTCACGATGGAGATCTACGCGCCCCTGGCAGACACTCATAGACCCCAGAGCCCGTGGGACGTAAGGGCTCCCACCCATGTGCATGTAGTCTCGCAAGACCTACAGCGTACGTCTCTGGCAGTCCGTTGACATGCGAACGAGAAAAGTATCACGACTGACTTACTCCCCCCACAAAAGATCCATGGTCAACGCGAATTTACGGCGCAAGAATCCTGACGACAGTTGTTGTTAATTCCTAGGTAATACATTCCCATGCAGATGGAACCTTCCTTTGACCTATTCATCTTACCATGGTTCCATCCGCCCACCAAACAGAACACTACCACTCGGGTAGTCATTCAATTAGTCATATTATTATAAAAATAGGATCATGCATTCTTTTGAGAACAGGTGATAATATGATAGGGTTTTTTGCAAATAGTTTGTTATGAGATACTGCAAAGGATATGAGCAAGTGATGAACTTGCCTGAGATTGAAATGACCACAATGTTCCATGCCTTCGGTTAAGGGTCACGTAGAATATCCTGACGTCTGAAAGATAGCAAAGTAGTCCCGGTAAGGACTACAGAAACACTGGCAACATGATATATGCATAGTAATGAGATGCATCGTGAAATACCCTGGAAAATACCCCAGCTTACAAGTGTAAGCCATGTTTGAAACGATAACGTATTCACGCAATTGTTAGGTGACTTAGAGTTGTTTCCTTACTTGTGGTGATGTTGTTATTTCTTCTTTTAGACTTTCATGTGTTTCACTTTTATTTATCAAAAAATTGTTATAATGTTTAAGTAAAAGTGTTTATTACTTGATAAACAACAAAACAATAAAATAACAATACATGGGAAATAATTATTGAACAGATAATAGACACATTTTATTTTATGTTCGAAAGGGTAGAGCTAATATCAATTTTATTTAAAAATGAGGAACTAATACATCTAACTCTATCATCATAATACTTTGTTTAATAACTAGTGATGATAGGTTTTGGTTGGTGTGAAATCATGAGGGTTTTATTAATACAGAAAATCATGTTGTGGCAGTTATTTCTGATTATAATGAAACATTATAGAATTTTATAATACCTTTGGAAACAAGTTTATAAGTTGGATAAAATGTTTTGTCTTAGGCATATTTGAATTGGAAATTCTTTTCTCTTTAATTGGATATATCATTCAATGTCTTCTGAAAATATTTGAATAAATTATTATTTTATTAATTTTAAATGAATTAATGATTAGGCAAAGCATTGCATATAAAACTTGGTCAAACTACTTTGTACACATCATAGATGAGTTGTATTTATCATTTGGAGCATTTTGATATATAACTTGCATTTTTCTGATTTAATGAATTATTTATTATTTTTCCAATTTTCATTGTTATTCTTATAACTTATTTGATTGTTTTCATAGAAAACATTTGTTAGGGAGTATTTTGAAATGCTCAAAATATTTAATTAATGTTGCAAGAATAATTTACATTTGATTAAATAGTTTTGAATATTTCTTAATCTTATTATCAAAGTTTTGTTATTAAAATATTATTTTGTATCCATAATTTTAAGACTATAAGCATTATTGGATTATTTTTCTTAATCTTAATATTCAACCATTTTACTAGATTAAGAATTAGTTGTATTTGTAAAAGTTTGAAATTTTGTAGAATTTTATTTATTGTTTTCTATTATTTTTCTAATTCTTTTATTTAAGATTTTAAGCAATTACTAAATTGCCCCTAGGCTGACAGGTGGGGTCCATGGGTTAGGGTTGAACCCAACCCACTGGTCCGATCCGGACCAGACCGGACCAGACGCACCCGAGCCCCCCACCCTTATCTCCTTCTCCTTCCTCTGCGTGAGGCGATGCAGAGGCGACCTCATCGCCCGCCTCCCCTCCGGCGATTTCTTCTCACCTCACCGTCCATCCCCGCCGCCGTGACCTAGCGCCACCCCTTCTCCTCCCAGCCCTCTTCCGCACTTCTATCTTCGATCTAGTTTTCTCCCTCGGTGGCCCCTGTGGACAACCCCTGCCCTAACCCTAGGGTTCGGGTACCCGGGTGCTCCACCACCTTCCCGGTGGTCTGAGTTCCTCATAGTGATTCATGAGCTCCAGGAGGTTGATGTGCTGCGGCTGTTGCTACTGTGGCTCGATCTCCGGAGATGCCGCCGCCGGGACGGTCTTCTGGGCAACCGCGGCTCGCCGCCGTGCTCCTCTCTCCATCCGGATGTGGTCACCACGATGGTAACCACCTGTAAGTGCTCCTCTCCCTCTGCCCCCTGACCTCTCTCTCTCTTCCTGATTCCTCCATCCCTGTTTGCTCTGGAGCCTGGCCCTCGTGCCAGTGTTCATGCCATGACCCAACAAAACCTTTAGGAGGTTGTGGATGAATTAATTGAGCTGTGGGAATTTTCCCTTTGATTTCTTGACACAGGGACTATTGAGGATTTGTTATTCTCTGTGATGAATTTGATATATGAATGCTAGGATGTATTGTTATGCTCCTAGGGATCCTCTAACTGATGCACTATACTTTTGGAATTTTTGTGGGTATCCCCTTTGTGCTGGTGGTGCAGAAATGGTCTGGGATTTACTCCCAGCCATTGCTGTGGAATAATTTCCTTTGGATATCCTTCTGTGATGAATCCCCTTGACTGGCTATCTGTTGAACAGAGCCCACCATCATGTGTGGCTTCCAAACTTTCTATGGGTGTGCTGTATATTGATAGGTGTTACTCTGAATTTGTGATTCAGAGAATATGCCATCATTTTGTCATTCCCTTTTATTACTAGGCTGCTCATATATAGTTGTGTTGAGGTACTGCTCCAATGGACTAGTGCCCAGCAACAGTGGTGTATGCAAATTGGAACTTTGTCTTCGTCCATTTGCTTAGGATTTGTGCTCCAGGTAGCTATTTAATTTGATAAGAACATGATTTACTTGATCTTGGTGCCCCTAGCCTGTGATGCAAAAGTCTGAGGCCTTAGTTTTATTTAAGAACAGATACTGTGCTTGAGCTAAATGCTAATCTGTGATGTTGGTTAATTATTGGGCATCTCTATATGCCATCTGGTGGGTGCTACTCTGAACCTTAGGGTTCAGAGGATGTACCACCATGTCCCTCTTGTTTTTATAAGAAATATCTGGATTGGTGAGTTGTGTTTGAGGTACCAATCTTGATGGTTCTGGTGCCCAGCAACTATACTATGGATTGTTTGGTTATTATATCTGATAAGAACAGATTAATGCTTGTTGGATTTGCCCTTAGGCCCATGATGTTGTTCTGAGGCATTTTTCTTAAGATAAGAACAGATACTATGTTACCTTTTAATTCCCTGGGATGATTTTAGCATAGCAATTCTATGCTAGACTGAGGGAAACAAATCCCAGCCCACTATCTATGCATAACTTAGCAAGATCTCTTGCTAGGATGTGTGTAGATGTCACCTTTTGGTGTTACTGTTTTGGCTGTGATTTCCTGATTGATCTTGGCTTCTTGATCCACTCCCCCTTGAGCTATTGCCCCTGCTCAGCTTGTGACCTTGTTGCTGTTGTGATCCAGGCCTGCTCCTCCAGCTCCTAGCTTGGCCTTGCTGTGATCTTGCTGGATGTATAACCTGTTTATCTTCTCACAACAGGGATTTGGATGGTATGGTTGATGATTATGTGGTTTCCTAGTGATTGGATTAATTTGTGTAGATAGATTGCTGGTGGTGAAATTCCTGGTGGTGGTGTTTTTGTGGTGAGTGCTTGAGCTGTGCAACTCGAGCTGTTGGATAGGAGAAGGAATGGACTTGCTCTCTTGCTGCCCTGCGGTTGTTTGCCTTTTATATGTCTCTTGTAGCTGTGACAGCACAGAGATGTGCATGGTGGTGTAAGCTGTGTGCTTGTGTGTATGGCCCTAGATCTTTTTCTTAACAGATGAGCTTGGTTTGCACTTGGTCTTATCCTGGTGCTGTGTTTATTTTTGCCTAACACTTGTATTACCTGATACTTGCCCATGAGGTTACACTGAGATATTTTTCTGATTTGAACAGATGCTTAACTTGACTAAGCCTAACTCGATGATGCGATTAGCAGTGCATCTCACTGCCAAGCTGAGAGTACTAACCCTCACTAACATTATCATTTTTTTTCTTTGTTTTTCTTGTTTATTTTGCAGGATCCAAAGGATATCAATTGAAGACTTTTAAGCAAGAATTAGATTAGGAATTTCTTTTTTGTATTAGTTCACTTGTAATTTTCATTTGTAATTCTACTTATCTTTTCTATTTATTGTAATTTGTAATAACTTTGTAAAATTGTGTTGTTATTAATAAAGCTTATTGTTTTTCTATTAATAGCTTCTAATAATGAGTTTGAATTGAATTAGGATTTAATTATTAAATGTTTCAAAATTATTTAATTATCAAATAATTCCAATTATCAAATCATTCAAATTAAACTCAAATTTCAGTTACAAACATTATTTTGTTTCTAGTGTTGAAGTGAATCCCTTCGATCCAATAACACCAGAGGGCATGTCGAAATTCCACTTTCTTCTAATCTCGATCTCTCTCTCTTTACTAAAACATCGATGAAACCTCGATCACTCCAGGGTATAGTATCTGCGAATAAGTCTCCAATTGCCACATCTCGTCTAATGATGTCTCAGAGTTAATTACCAGTTTGTTCTTGTATAACTTAACCTAATGAAATTCCAGTGTTTAATGCCCTCAGTAATAATCTGCTTACAAGATTGATCAGGTCCTGTACTCAAATTATTCTTGTATGGCACCAAACACCAGGATTTCACCCCCTCGGTTGATATCTTCTATCTTGGCTCCCTCCTGGGTTGCTTCTCTTGTAGCCATGGTCATGCAGGAATGTAGACAAGAGTTTGGAAAGATCACAGACAGTGATCAGGGTTTAGTATTGGTTTAAGAAGGTTTGTTTCCTCGTTCAGATTCATCCTTTAAGACTGATGAGATCATCCAGTTATACATGACTAACTTGTAGAAGTAAGATCATCATCTGTGTTATTTGGATACTTACCCCTCTTCGAGTTTTAAAATACCTAGATGAATCCTCTCCCGTCACTTAGGAACTTATGGTTGATGTTGTTGAAAGTTAGTGTTGGTCATCACCAAATCTGGTTTGTCTTATAAGATGATTTGGTTTAGAAAGATGTTTGTTATAAAGATCACTCCAAATGTACTCTGGACTAGATGAACTAGACCTATTTCATCATGTCAAGTGAAACATTGGTCACTTTGGTTTGTTTAAACTTTTGCGCCAAAATTTCCCGTACTTTTAGATGCATGCTTTGCAAATGCACATATTAAATTTAGATCCTTATAACTTCCCAAACACTGGGATGTTACACGTACCTTGGTCGTAATTGGTACCGCCTTGGCCTGGTACGCTCGCAATCTCAGCTTCGCCCTCCGTACAGACCTCTCCCTTCTGGTACGGTCATAAGTACGTCAGAGGCAGCCGTACCATGACTCGTTGAAGTGGTATTGATGTTTCTCGCCATAGATGGTTCAGCAATACGGTGGCTGGTATGGTCGTTATTGACCGTATCGCCACTCGTTAAGTGATTTTATTCCTTCTTCTAATCTTCTGCGAGTTTGTGTTTTCGGGAATGGATTTTAAATGCTGCGATTTCGTCATATTGCACCTTCAATCCTGTTCCTTATGGCTTGTATGAAATATCTCTTAGGGATTTCAACAATATGCATATTAATAATTTATTAAGTAAAATGACGCCAAAATAGATGCATCAACGAATAGTCTTTGCTTATGCAAAGACGATCTGCCTGAGAAACAACTAAGGTGGCGGACAAACCAGATTATCACAAAGCATGTACAGTACACGAAACAATGTCCGATGTATGACTCCAGCAGGATTGTCCCCAAAGTAAAAAAAAACTCAGCAATTTTTTTTGAAGCTTTATAATAGTAGGAAAGGCTCCTACTGCTGCTTTATTAAAATAGAGGGGATTACATGATTTACAGACTATACAAAGCAGAGAGTCCCTGCAGAAGATCTACTTAAAGGTATTACAAAAGATTTAATGAAAGAGTGGAGAGAGGACTTAGTCCTATGACATAAAAGATTGAAATCATCCTTGAATCTCTCTCTCCAAGGGGACAAGGAAGGTGGTAATCCTTCAAAGAGAAAATCAATTCTCTCTTTCGAAATGCCCCAGCAAGTAGTAACCATCACCCCCATAAACATGGCTTATTCCAATTATCCTTAGCTTGATATATCATCAGAAGTCTGTCACCCTCATTGGACCAATGTATATTCAGGCAATTTCAACAGATCAAACTGAAGTGGCATCTAAAGAACAGATGCTCCAAAGTCTCTTCAGTGTCCATAACACACATAAAACAGTTGAAGTCATCTCCAATATTATAGTGGCGACGACGTAGCATGTTTCTTGTTTTTAATCTGTCAGACAAGAGTATCCAAGCAAAGAATTTCAGCTTGGGAGTCAACTTGGATTTCCAGAGCCAAATAAAGGACTGGTGTGGTTTAATATTCCTGAAGCAAAAGTGATAAAACTTGCTGCAAGAGTAGGTTCTATTTCCCCAACTGAAAACCCAATTATCTTTGTCAGTATCCGAGGACATCACAATGTGAGAGGATGCTTGCTAAATATTCCTGATCTCATCCAGAGCCTGCGGAGAGAGGGGCAGATGAAAAAGGGCACCGAAGTCACTAGAGGTTAAGAAGTTTTGAATTGAAATGTCCTCATCTCTGGCAAATGAAAATGCTCTCGGGTGTGATTGTGAAAGTTCAGAGCTGAGTCACAAATCCTTCCAGAAAAGGACACTAGAGCCCGAGACAATTTCTGCAGCAGTGATCCCCCTAAAAATTGGGTTGAGCTTGAACACATCACGCCACCAAAAAGAACCACAAGGCTGCAAAGCATGTGGCACCTTCCCTGTGTAAAATGTATTCCACAACAACTGCACCCAGGGAGTATCATCCTTAGCATAGAATTTATGTAAATATTTAAGTAGCAAAGCCTCATTTTGGATTTTCAAATCCAGAACCCCCATACCACCTTTATTCTTGGGCTTGCAGACCTCTCTCCATGCAATCAGAGAATCGCATTTTTCGTTGTCACCATCCTTTTTATTCCACAAGCAGTGCCTTCTAATCTTGTCAATATGTTCAATAATCCTAGCTGGTAATTTGAGAGAACCCATAGTGAACATAGCAACTGAAGTTAGTAGAGAGTTTATAAGAGTAACTCTACCACTATAGGCCATCATTATGTAATTGGAAGATAATTTCCTTTCAATTCTATCAACTAGGGACATCAAATCCTACACAGAAGGCCTAGTTGTTCCCATTGGTAGTCCAAGGTATGTGAAAGGAATTTTCCCAATAATGCATCCCAAAGAATCTGCCAGAGACTGAGCCTCACATAAATCCATGTTCAAAGGAATCGTGGCTGATTTATGAAAATTAATGTCCAAGCGAGTTGAAGAAGCATAAATGTGTAGGATATCTTCCATAATGAGAATCTGAGATGGGCAGGCAGGCATGACTATAATGTTGTCATTTGCATATTAAACCACAGGGAAATCCAAGCCAAAATCAGGAGAGAAAGGTGCCTTAAGCAAACCACCCCTAAAGTCTTTGTTAATTGTTGATTGAAGAAGATCAGCATGAAGCACAAAGATGAGAGGAGAGAGGGGATCTCCCTGTCTAACCCCTCTCTTACAATGAAATTGCCTACCAGGGGTGCCATTCAGTAGAACCGAGGACATGCCAGAATCAAAGATCAATTTAATCCAACTTAGCCATCTAGCATCAAAACCCATTTTCTCCATTATTTTGAGCATAGCACTATGATCAATAGTATCAAAAGCCTTAGCAAAATCTAGCTTGAGGACTATTATCTTCTGTTTGGAAGTTTTCCATTGATGAATGAACTCAAATGCCCAAACTAAGCAATCTTGAATTGATCTCCCTTTGAGAAAACCATACTGGTTTTTATGCACTATCTTAAGCACCACTTTTTGAAGCCTATTTGCCAGAAGCTTAGTCAGAATTTTAAGGCAACAATTTAGCAATGTGATCGGTCTAAAATCATTGATAGCGGAGGGGGCAGTTTTAGGAACAAGAGTGATATCTCCCTTATTGATATGTTCAATATTCAATTTCCCCTCATAAAAAATCAAAACACAACTGATAAATGTATTTCTTAATAATATTCCAAGAGCATTTGAGAAAATGACCATTTAATCCATCTGGGCCAGGGGTCTTATCAGTCGGCCTATAACTAACAACATCATCAATTCCTTTTTCTGTGAATGGGATCGAAAGCTCCTCAAGGCCAGTAACATGCGTAATCAGACAAAAAGAAATTGTTTACTTCAATATTTTGGCTTTGAGCTTACTCGACTAATCATTGCAAGCTTTGTTCTTTTGTAGTTCTCTGGGTTAACTGAGGCGGATCCAGGCTGAGATGAAAAAGAAATGTAACTTGGAGGCCGACAAGGTGGCTTCCCCTTCAAAGAAGCGGAAGAAGACTGACACTTCAGCCGACGCGCCCATGAATCACCATTGAGGACGAGGCTACCTTGGGTGTCCAACTGGCCCAGACCAAGTAAGTACCTTTACTCGAAACCAAGATTTATTCATCTTTTGGATTTCTAGTATTAAGTCTTCTGCTCTCACTTTCAGCACTAGGCATGGAAAGTTGAAGAGGAGGATGAGAATCTCCTCTAAGAAGAATTCCACCGAGGTGGTGAAAGAACATTTACTGATTACTTATGTTTTGTGTGTTAGATAAGAACACTAGTGATAATTTAACTATGTGGTTAAGTGGTTTTGTGTGTTAGATAAGAACACTAGTGATAATTTAACTATGTGGTTAAGTGGTGCAGGTTTTTGTATAAAGTCATTTTATCGGTGTCACCAAAAAGATCAGAGAAAAAGAGCTAAATCATGTCATTTCCAGGCTGGAATATTGGGGCTAGAATATTTGGCCTAGGCAGGATATTCCGGTGTCAATATCTCTGGCCAATTTTTCGGCTAAGGAATAAGGTGGCACCTCCTCTATCTAAGCCAGAATATTGGCCCGAACTTTTTGTCTAAGGCCGTATATTCCAGTGTGGCATTTCTTAGAGGAAAAATGGCTAAGGACTTGAATGGCGCCTCCTTTGTCTAAACGAAAATTGAGGCCGGATGTTTTGTCCAGGGCCGGAATTTCTGGTGTGGTTTTTTGTCCCAGTTTCAAAATTGGCTAAGGAGCAGACCGGTTCCTTCTCTATTTATACCGGACATTTCATGTCGGAATATTTGGCAGGAGGCCGGATATCCCGGGGAGGAGATCAAGATTGAGTTGAAACGGTTAAGGACCAAGGTGTCGCACGCTTTGTCTAATCTGGAAGTTTGGCCGGAATGTTGGGCAGGAGGACGGAAATTCTGCCCCACCTTAGACCGGATATTCTGGCCCCAAATTCGTGTCAAACGGCTAAATTTTGAGGAGGGCTATATATACCCCTCCTCCTTCTCCTAGCTCCAGCCAGTTCGTCCAACATTCAAAGCCACCATTAATTGAGCTCACCTACTCAAGAGATCTCCCAATCCCTCCACCCAAACTCATTGATCTTCGGAGGATTGAAGGAGGAGGCCTGAATCTACATGTTCACCAAGACGTTCTTCATTTCCCCGTCATTCACTTGAGGGATTTGAGTCTAGGGATTTGAGCTAGAGATATCTTTGTTACTCACTTGTTTTTTGTGACAGATTCTTTGTGTTCTTGAGAGCCCTCAATTCGGTTGTGGGTGTGTGCCTCAAGCTCGTTGTAAAGGTTCTGTATTCCACCTCGAAGGATTCCATAGTGGAAGGTGAACTCGGCCTTCGTGGCGAAGTTCATCGGAGAATAGGGTGAGGCCTTTGTGGCGTTGAGTAGGGCTTCATGGAAAAACTCACACCCCTCCAATGAGATATACTCCCCTCAAAAGGACGAACTCGGGAATACATCCTTGTCTCCGCATGCTTCCACTTTGGTTATTTCTATCCTTTAGCGTTTACTTTGTGCTTGTATCTTGTTTAGCATAGCTTTTCATATAGGTAAATTCACCATATTTGAAGATCTAGAGAATTTACCTTTGTGTCAAGCCTTAAATCTAAAAAAGTATTAAAATTTGGAGGTGGCACCTATTCACCCGCTCTAGGTGTCCATATGATCGGTTCAATTGGTACGAGAGCCTCGACTCTTAATTCGGGCTTAACCGCCTAAGAGAAAGTATGGGCAACGAAACCATTTAGTATGTGGCCACGGCTACCATGGATGATCTCAAGAAGTTGGAAACATCCTTGACTTCCTCCATGCAAGCCCAAATGAAAGTGTTGCGTGACATGTTGACACAACTCATGAAAGCCAAGGACTTGGACCCGTCCGCCTTTGCGTCTACCGGGAATAACACCTCGGCTTAAAAAGGGAGGAGGGATGAGGAAGGGGGCGAAGAAAATGCAAACATATTCCCCCTAAAGATGCCAATGGAAATAGAGGAGTACCATTCGCCCCCTCCTTGGTTCTCTCCCAGTCCTATCATCCCTCACCCTCATATACACAATAGGGGTGATCCACTCAAAGTTGAAGCACACTCTTTTTTCTCAATGGCAATATATCATGAAAACTCACTTGAACTCTTCTTATATTGAGATATGGAGAATAATCGAAGATGGATACAAGCCCGTTGATCCAAAGAACTTGACAAGAAGAGAAGTCTTTGATTGTGAACTCAATTTCATGGCTTTGCACATGATCTAACAAGCCGCGGGTGATAAGATCATGCCACATCTTCAACAATACTCCACTGCCAAAGAAACATGGGATGCTCCTATCTCCATGCATGAAGAAAATGATAGCATGAAGACGAATAGGTTTGATTCCTTGAGCATGAGGCCAAAGGGTTTTATATGCTTGATGGTGAAAGTCATGAGGACATGCATCAAAGACTCAAGACCCTTGCTACTGCATTTAGTGGTGTTGACGCCACTCATGTTAATGATGCTTGGATCAAGAGGAAGTATGTGAGTGCCCTCATGCCATTTGAGCCCGTGGACTTGAAGAGTATCCAAGGAAGACACAACTATCACCTCGTGACCTTAAATAAGGTTATGTAAGAGATGTCATCCTTTAAAGTTCAAACCAAGCTTGCTCAATACTATCATGCTCGTGCCATTGGAATGCACAAAGGATCCTCCGTTGCTTTGAAGGCCAAGGTGGTGACAAAGGTTCTGGACAAAGAAGACGATGAGGTTGAATCGGAAGAAGAGTTGTCTCCCTTAAATCCTAAAGAATATGATCCGGTTCTCAAAGACTTCATGACTCTTCAAGCCGAAAGATTTTGGAAGAATCCATCCAAGGACAAGGCATATGTTGAGGGAAAGACCAAGTCAATCTATGCCAAGGGAGGAGCCCAAAAAGTGAGGTCATGCTTCAATTTCCAAGACAAGTTTCACTTTGTGGCCGAGTGTCCTTTTGATAATAGGGAAACTCAAGGAGGAAAACTTGTTCTGAAGGACAACTCAAAGCTCATTCGCAATAAATCTTTCATCAAGAAGAACTCCTTCAACAAGAATCCAACCTATAGAATTGTGTTGGTGACTCAAGAATAGTATGCATCCGGTGATTATGATGAAGAAGAAGATGATGAATCCACAAATGAAGTGACCGCTCTTGCAATTGCATCTTCATCATCTTCATCCCTCTTTGAATCCCACAATGAGAATCTTCCTCACCAATCCACAAAGTGCTTCATGGCCAAGGCCAACGAGGTATTATATTTTTTCCATCTCTTATACTCCACATGAAAAGAATGATCTTGCTAGTCTTAGTGTAGAATATGAAATTTCCGCCTTGGAACTCTTTATGTCTAAATTGCAAGGTGAAACCAAAAAGCACTTTGATATTCTCATGAGCTAATTAGGAGAGGCTCAAGATCTTCTTGAGAAGAAAGGTGAAGGTGAGAGGGATGATGCTCTTGAAATGGCATTTCTTAACATTTCTCTTGAAGAAGAGCATGAGCTTCGAGTTTCTCTTGAGGAGAAACTTGAGACTATTGAGAGTCACATAATGAATTAATTGTGAACTCACTAAGGAACGTGAGATTGCCATTGCTAAATATAAAGTGTTTACAAAGAAAAGGGTTGAGTTTAGTGTTGGTCATGATAAACTAATCGAGGATCTAGAGAAGCTCACCAAGACTTGCAAGGCCTTGGAGAGTGAACACTCTACCCTCACCAAGTCACATGAAAAACTTCAAACTTAACTAGCTCAATTTAATGTGCCTAGTGCCTCTAATTCTTCTTGTGGTCATGAAAATATCATTGAGGAAAATTCTAGGTTGAAGGAAGAGCTTGCTAGAATCAAGGGCAACTCGGGAATACATCCTTTTCTCCGATGCTTCCACTTTGGTTATTCCTATCCTTTAGCTTTTACTTTGTGCTTGTATCTTGTTTAGCATAGCTTGTCATATAGGTAAATTCACCATATTTTTAGATCTAGAGAATTTACCTTTGTCTCAAGCCTTAAATTTAAAAAGTATTAAAATTTGGAGGTAGCCCCTATTCACCCCTCTAGGTGTCCATATGATCAGTTCAATTGGTATCAGAGCCTCGGCTCTTAATTCGGGCTTAACCGCCTAATAGAAAGTATGGGAAACGAAACCATCGAGTATGTGGTCATGGCTACCATGGATGATCTCAATAAGTTGGAAACATCCTTGACTTCCGCCATGGAAGTCCAAATGAAAGTGTTGAGTGACATGTTGCCGCAACTCATGAAAGCCAAGGACTTGGACCCGTCCGCCTTTGCGTCTACCGGGAATAACACCTCGGCTGACAAAGGGGGGAGGGATGAGGAAGGGGGCTAAGAAAATGCAAACATATTTCCCCCTAAATATGCCAATGGAAAGGAGGAGTACCATTCGTTCCCCCCTCCTTGGTTCTCGCGCCCGGACTTCTAGAGGATACTCACAGCCCGCTAAACAGTAGATAAATGGCTTACGGGGCATACCGGCACCCGCATCTCAATGTGAGCAGGCCAACACGTAAACGTGTGACAACCATTCTCTACTATCCATCGTCTGCGTAAACCATCCATAGAAATCCGACTACTTCCATTGACGTACTTCATAACATACACACATGGTACGTCAACGACATTTGAACAAGCGATATCACAACATATCTCTAAGACACAAAGAAATAGAAATAAGTTGCAAATAGCTCTCACTAGAGCAGAGATAGCAAATACAATCATCCAGAGGACACATGTCCCAACAATTCATCATTACATCACAGCGGAAGCATCCAAAGTGACAGGGGGATGCTAACCCGGTATGCCAAGCTCTGAGGAAATAACCCGGCCCGAAGGATGGCGTGCAGGATTCGGCTAAGAATAAAGAAGCTTGTGGAGGCCCAAACTTGTGGGCTTAACAGCCCGGGTTATGGGCCATTGTAAAGGAAAGTTATGGTTAGTGCGCCGTGTTCATGTAGGATCCGGAATATGCCTTGCCGAATAAGTTAGGGGGTACGGGTGCTTTATAAACCGACCCTCAGGTATAGTTTTAGGGAGAGAGATCTAAGAACCCTAGCAATATCGTGTGGTATCGAGTATCCAGTGTAAACCCTAATCGAGTTATTGTATCGAGAATAGAGATCCGGCGACTTCGATTGCCGGCTGTCAGATCAAGTTGTACCATGTCTTCCCTTGAGCTAAACCCTCTCCCGAACGCCTGTGTCGACTTGCCCCAAGATCAGTTACCCCTGGTAACATCTGCCGTGATTATCCCATGACAGTTGGCGCCCACCGTGGGGCCTGCGTCCAAAGGTGTTTACATCACGGGAGAAGCTCGGAAGGGCATGGAGGATCTTGTCATTGGCGAAATCTACATCGACCACGAAGAAGAAAAGTTGGTGGACGATCCCGGCTGGGGGCCAGAATCGGATCACCTCGAATCCGGATTTATATTGACGATCGGCCGGATCAATATCTTCGTCGACACGGTACGAACGACTAACTTAAAAGGACAATATCATGTGCATACTACAGGAACTTCTAGCAGGAACAAAGAGGCATCAAAGCAAGCGGCAAATTCGGTTTCATCAGCCGCGCCGGGATATCTTAGATGGGCAGAACAAGAGATAACGTGGAGTAGAAGAGATCATCCGGAAAAGGTGGAGCGTCCAGGAGTCTTGGCGTTGGTGGTTGCTCCACAGGTTAATGGTTACGAGCTGAAGAAGGTCCTGATGGACGGTGGAAGTAGCATCAACATCCTTTATTGGGAGACCTTCTTACGGATGAGTCTCAAAGAGTCCCAGCTGCAGAAAAGTTCAACAATCTTTCACGGGATCGTACCGGGTCACTCGGCGAGCCCCGAGGGAAGGATCACCTTGGAAGTTGCTTTTGGGGAATCGACGGATAATTATCGAGTGGAGTGGCTCACGTTCGAGGTGGTCAAGTTGCGCAGTCCTTACCACGCGCTGTTGGGGAGGCTGGCTTACGCCCAATTCATGGCTAGGCCGTGCTACGTGTATTTGCAGCTGAAAATCCCGGGTCCTAAACGGACCATCACTATACATGGGAACCGGGATATAGCGGCCGAGTGCGACGAAGGAGAATCAGTTATGGCCGAGCAGGCATGCAGGAAGGAAGAGCTCGAATATTACCGGTCTCAAGTAAACCCGGACGATAGAACAGCCTTGAAAAAGCCGAATACTGAGGATGAGAGAGCAAAATTCAAGGCAGCGCAAGACACCAAGAAGATAGATTTTGTCGAATGGGATTCCACTAAGCAGTTTACTATAGGGTCTAACCTGGGAAAAGAGCAGGAGGGAGCGCTCGTGGAGTTCATTCGCTCGAATGCAGATGTGTTTGCCTGGACACCCAGCGACATGCCGGGTATCCCTACAGAATTGGCTGAGCACAGTTTGCATGTGGATCCCAAGTCCAGGCCCGTGAAACAAGGTTTGAGGAAAATGAATGAGGAAAGAAGGAAAGCTATAGGCGAAGAGATCGCTCGGCTACTGGCAGCCGGCTTTATCATGGAAGTATTTCACCCGGATTGGTTGGCTAACCCGGTCCTGGTGATGAAAAAGACCAACGAGTGGAGGATGTGCATTGACTTCACTAGTCTTAACAAGCATTGCCCAAAGGATCCGTTCGCGCTCCCAAGGATAGATCAGATTATAGACGCAGTAGCTGGAAGCGATCTGTTATGCTTCTTGGATGCATATTCTGGGTATCATCAGATTAAGCTCAAAAGGGAGGATTGGGAGAAAACATCATTCATAACCCCGTTTGGGGCCTTTTGTTATAAAACTATGACATTTGGGTTGAAGAACGCTGGCGCAACTTACCAACGGTGTATTCAAAAGTGCTTTGAGGACCAAATCGGACGTAACGTCCATGCTTATGTGGATGACGTGGTCATCAAGACCAGGAAGGCGGAGACATTTATCGATGATCTAAAGGAGACATTCAAAAACCTGAGAAGGTACCAGATGAAGCTTAATCCAACGAAGTGCGTGTTCGGAGTTCCGGCTGGGAAATTACTCGGCTTCATAGTTTCCGAGAGAGGAATTGAGGCAAATTAATCCAGATAAAATCAAGGCAATCCAGAGTTTGAAAAAGCCGGAGAACTTGAAGCATGTTCAAAAGCTCACGGGCTATGTAGCAGCCTTGAGCCGGTTCATATCTAGACTCGGAGAAAAAGCAATACCCTTGTATCGGCTCTTGCGAAAATCGGATAAATTCGTATGGGACGAAGAGGCAGATGAAGCGTTTGAAGCACTAAAGAAGCAATTATCTGAAGCACCAGTACTAGCGGCGCCGGGTCCTAAAGAGCCTATGTTGCTATACGTGGCAGCTGGCCCCCGAGCCGTTAGCGCAGTGGTTGTCGTGGAACGCAAAGAGGACGGGAAAGGTTACCCGGTTCAGAGGCCGGTTTATTACGTCAGCGAGGTGTTATCAGAAGCAAAGCAGCGCTATCCGCATTGGCAAAGCTGGTGTTCGGGGTCTTTATGGCTAGCCGGAAGTTGAAGCCGTATTTCCAAGAGCATCCGATAACAGTGGTTAGTTCAATACCAATGTCGGATATCATCAGAAACTCGGACGCGACGGGAAGAATAGCCAAATGGGCGATAGAGATGGGGGATTATCATATCAACTACGAACCCAGGTCAGCAATCAAGTCTCAAGCTTTAGTTGATTTCGTTAACGATTGGACACATACAGGCATGACTGCAACGGTTCCAACTTCCGAGTCATGGGTCATGCACTTCGACGGATCAAAGCAGTACGAGGGATCAGGAGCTGGGGTGGTGCTAACATCACCCAAAGGGGACAAATTGAGTTACGTGCTACAAATTCACTTCGACTGTTCCAACAACGTTGCCGAGTATGAGGCCCTATTGCATGGCCTAAAGGTAGCCAAGGAGATGAGCATCAAGAGGATACGGTGCTTCGGAGACTCGGACCTTGTGGTACAGCAGGTGTCGGGAACGTGGGACAGAAAGGACGCAACTATGGCGGCTTACCGCAGGGAAGTTGATAGGGTAGCAGGATGTTTTTCCGGGTATGAGGTGGAGCATATAGACAGAAGAAAGAACGAGGCAGCCGACGCCCTCGCCAGACTCGGCTCGCGCAGAGAGCCGGTTCCACCTAACGTTTTCCTGGACGAATTATGGCGACCATCAGTTAAAATCGAGTCAGAGGAGGAATTGGCAAATCAAGACTCGGATTCAGGGCTCGTAGCCACTGTACGTACTATTCCCGAGTGGACAGAACCGTTTTTGGCCTACCTATCACGAGGTGAGTTACCACAACAGGAGGTATTAGCAAGGCAAATTTTGAGGCGAGCAAAGGGGTACTCTATCATCAATGGGGAATTGTACAAAAGAAGTGCAGCAGGAGTCTTTTTGCGCTGCGTGGCGCCGGAAGAAGGCAGACAGATTCTCAAGGAAATCCATGAAGGCGACTGTGGGCATCATGCGTCCACAAGATCTCTTGTGGCCAAAGCTTATCGACACGGGTTTTTCTGGCTCACGGCCCTAACGGATGCGGAGCGATTGGTAGCAAGGTGTGACGGATGTCAAAGGTACGCTCGCCAAACCCACGTGCCGGCTATGGAGTTGCGGACTATCCCGTTAACTTGGCCGTTTGCCGTCTGGGGTATGGACATGGTTGGCCCCTTCCATATGTCACCATGCAAGAAAACACATCTTTTGGTGGCTATTGATAAGTTTACCAAGTGGGTTGAGGTTATGCCAGTTACTAATTGTGAAGCAGCTACAGCAGTCAAGTTCCTGAAAAGGATTATCTACCGGTTTGGGTATCCCCACAGCATAATTACCGACAATGGAACCAACATGTCCCTTGGTGAGATGGAGAAATTTTGCGGCAACAATGGAATCCGGCTCGATGTGGCATCGGTGGCTCATCCCCAGGCCAATGGACAAGTGGAGAGGGCAAACCAAGAATTGCTTCGCGGATTAAAACCACGATTGCGAGTTCCCTGTGTCAGGGCCGCTGGTGCATGGGTTGAAGAACTTCCGTCTGTGGTTTGGGGTATCAACACTACACCTAACAGATCCACTCAGATGACACCCTTCTTCATGGTCTATGGTGCGGAAGCAGTGTTACCAAGTGATATTATTCACGATTCGCCCAGAGTATCAGCTTACGTCGAAGTAGAGAACGAAAAAACCCGGCAGGACGCCGTAGATATGTTAGAAGAACAAAGAGAACAAGCCCTGGAAAGATCAGCCATATATCAGCAAGATCTACGGAGGCATCATAGCCGGCGTGTGAAGACCCGGGTATTCCAGGAAGGAGATTTGGTTCTGCGTCTGGTACAGTCAAACGAAGGAAAACACAAATTATCACCACCATGGGAAGGACCATTTATCATAAGCCGGAGCCTACATAACGGATCATATTATTTGATAGATGCAAGGGAAGAGTCGGCTACAGTCAATGACACCGCACACACCACTTCATCTATGCAAGAAAGAGATAGACCATGGAACATGGCTCAGCTGCGTCCGTATTATACTTAGTAAAGACTATATTGGCAAGTGGAATTGCACGATGTAATAGGCAGCAGGTTTTCTGACGTACTCTTTTCCTATCCAGGGCACCTTTGGGGACTGGACGGGTTTTTAATGAGGCGGCTTGCTGACCTACATTTTTCATATCAAGTAAAGAGATGGTTATCAAGAAAAGAGATGGTTGTTATCAGTTTTTCATATCAAGTAAAGAGATGGTTATCAAGAAAAGAGATGGTTGTTATCAGTTTTTCATATCAAGTAAAGAGATGGTTATCAAGAAAAGAGATGGTTGTTATCAGGTTATGTATTCTCAGTACGATGCGTATATCTAGGTCTTGGGGGCTGATCGCTTAAATAGCACAGTTACAAACTCAAAGACCCGGCCATGATGCCTATGAGTTATAAGGGCCGATTACTCGCAAACGAGTACGGCTACAATCTTATAACCGGACAAAGAAGTCCAAATTTCTTGGCTACTCTTACTTAAGCTCGATGTGACTCGCATTAAAGTGGCATGATTTGTTCGCTTACGATGGCAGTTAGTCATGAAACCCGACGGGAATTGGCTGGCTACGTCTTCGTATTGATGTAACAACATGGTATCCACGCGAAAGCCGGCTTACAGTACAAGACAGTCAAAAGGGTCATCTAAACCACAAGTTATGCAGAGTACAAGGCTGAATAGCTGGAAACTCAATGACTATTAAGCATAACTTCAAAACCGATGTGAAACAACTCATGGATCTTTGTGAAAATAGCAATAAGCATTTTGTTGCCTTTTCAAGATCAAGTGTCCTAGGCTCGGCAATCCGGGCCCGGTAGCTTGAAATCTTGAAAAGAACTGGCTTACTTGTATAGTTGCAAAAATCGAAATATCCGAGTCTTGGGGACTTCGAAGCAAAATCCGCTTGTCAATACCCATGAGACCCGGAAATTGAGTTTTCACAAAAGGAGCAATAAATAAAACCAGATATCGAGAACAGATGAGCTTAAACTTATAAAGGTCGGAACAAGCATCGAGTATATCAAGGCCTTAGTGTGCATTACAAAATACTGGTGAAAAAATATCAAAGGTGCACAGGCGCACCGCCTAAAAAATGACTGTTTCAAAAAGTATGTCGACCGACTGACGCTTAAGAAGAGGCATCGGAAACCATATATCACTCGGCGCCCATCTTGGCCTTACCCTTGCCATCATTGGTGGTAGCAGCAACACCCGGATCGGCAGCGCCAGCCCCTGCAGGGGGCGGAACGACTGATGTTGAAGCAGCAGGAGCAGAGCCGGCTTCAGCTTGTTTCTTGGCAGCCTCCGCCCTTATCGCAGCAGCTTCCTCCTTCCACCGGGCCAGCATGTCATAAGGCTCAGGAAGATCCGACTTAATTGCTTTGTCGGCAGAATCATATGCTGGAACAAGTATGTTAACATCCAGTTCATCAGCAATTACGCTGGCCGGGTAACGGACCTCCTTCTGGACGGCCTGGAAATCCTTTACTGAAAACTTGGATCCGTCAAGCTTGAGCTCTGGGAAGCCGCCCATAAGCTTCGCTAACTCGAGCTTGGGGAGATAAGCTTTCGCAAGCGCAAGCCCCCGGGTCACTCCAACCCGGCAAGATGAGCGCTTCCAGTGCCGAATCCACTCGGGAACAGTGGATAGGGCGTCCAACAGCCTCCTCAGGTCAACATGTCCTCTACCCGGACACCGTAACTCGTCAAGGATCCATCTGGTCCCGGCACATAGCTGCCGGATAGCACTCTTTATGGTTTTCAGCTTGGCGATGTCATCTTCGTCCGGCATGGCTTCGTCCGGGCCTGAAGTAAATTGAAGATATAAGTCGGACAACTTTTGCTGTTTGTCAAAAGGATAAAACCGGAGAAGGAAGCATACCAAGCAAAGAACGATAGGTGTCAGATATTTCGACGGAAAGGCTTGTCAGGTCATCTTCGGCTTGGTGAGCCCTTCTTCGGTACTTCTTCATTAATTGCCTGTTCCTCCTGGCTTCAGCCTCTGCTGCTTCACGTAAAGATATCTCCTTTTCAACGAGCTTGGCGGCGTCCGCAAGTTTCTCCTCGTATTGAGTCACGTAAGACTGCATGGTGTTAAGAAAGCATTGGTCAGGTAGAAGAGCACAGTTATCAGTCATTGGCATAATAAAAAGTACCGAGCAAGTCATGAATGAACTCCCTCGGAACTTGGGGACTGGACAAAGGTACAAGTAACATTAATCAAACTTACCTCGTGTTTGGTTATCAAAGACCCCAAGATATTTTCCTCGTTAGCCCTTAAGGCGCGCAGGGTCTCTAGCATCTGGGCAAAAGTTAACTCCTCGGAGCGAGTCCCGGAAGAGCCGGCAGCTTGATCATCTGATAGGGGGGTTCCCCTTGCATTTGGAGTGGAGACCCGGACAGTCTGAGTGTCCGGGTTGGGAGGGCTCATCTTTGTATCTAGAATTTCTATCTCTTCGTCTACTGGTTCCGATAAGGAAGGAGATCCGACGGTTTGGGAAAGTGGATTGTTCAGAGGGCCTTGTTCCCGGTTAGTGGCCGCATCACCACCAGTTGCGGCGTTTGCGTCGTCAGCCGGCTTCTCCACCTGGGGGTTATCCGTTTCTGTGTTTTCCGGGTCACTGACGGTGACCTGAGCACTGAAAGAAAGACGAAAAAAGGCAGTTATTAATGATGACGGTGGCTCGGATGAAAGTTCGCTAGAGGCAAAAAGAAATAGTAAGGCAAAAACTTACCCGGCATTTACGGTGTAATCCGATGGGAGCTCGCCACTTGAAGTAGATGAGGTATTCGCAGGAACCACTAATGGAACCCGGAATTGCCCGGCACGTGGGTGGTTAGGAGAAGGGTGGCGCTGAGGAGAGTTGGAAGAGCGAGATGGAGGAGCACTGCCACGAGGGACCGAGGGGGCGGAAATGCCCGGGTTAAGTGGATCTTCACCTGGGGAGCTCCGAGTTACCCTACGCTTGGCTGGGAGGGAATCCTTCAAGCATGATGAATTTGATAATTGATGGTTAAGTCGTCGCATGACGTCAAAGGAGTAAGGTTCAGAGGATAATGAGGAAAAAGGAACCTTGGACACTGTCCCCCTGCCTTTCCTCTTGGCCCCGACTGTTGCCTCTGGGTCAGACTCGGTTCTCTCCGGGTCGTCTTCATTGTTTCCACCCTCGTCTTCTAGCCCTGCGAACCGGGTGTGCATTCATTGGAAAAAAGACAGACGAGAGGAAAGTAATGCAAGTAAACATATGCAGATCCTGAGTGAATACCTTCACTATCGTCAGTCGCTTCGTCCTCCTCTTCCGGGTCTCTGGAGGGGGGGAGTGGTTCAACTCTCCAGAAAGGGTCATCAGCCTGAGGTAAAAAGATAAGATTAAAGGCTTAGAAGCAGTATCGAGTTGAAATGCGGAAACAAGCTATGAGCGCCGGGTATTACCGCTGGAGCTGGATTTTCCCGGGTAAACGGAGGTAACCCGGCGATACCCTTTATCGCCTCCAGCTTCTCCGCCAAGAAGCCCTTGATAGTCTTTATAGTATCACCGGTCGCAAAGCTCTTGGTGGAGTAGCGGAGCGCGTCTGTGGTGTGCCCCGAGTACTCGCACATCAATTTGGCGCGAACGGAATTAGGTTGGATTCGGAAATCGACCCAAGTTTTTATTAAATTGAGCCCTAGGAGGCCCTGGGCTGAGAGAATGGCTATCTTGGCTAGCGAAGGAAGGATTGCCTCCCTGTCTGAGTCTGATGCGAAGGCATTGAAAGACTCGGAGAGCTTGAGGGGGGCCTCTGAGTAACCCGGCAGCTTCTTTTCGCTGTCGGGGGAGGTATCGTGGCAGTAAAAGAAGGATAGCTGCCAATGTTTAACGTGGGAGTGCAGGTTGAGGGTTGGCATCAGAGAATTCTTACGGCGTTGGATAGATACCCCGCCGCAAGTGAGAAGCGCTCCGTCGCCGCTTTCGCGGCACGGCTTGCACTGGAATAACTCAATGAAAAGAGTCAGACTCGGTGGCATGCACAAGTACGACTCAGATAGAACAATGAAGTGGGTAATGTTTAACATGGAGTTAGGCCCTATGTCAAACACCCGGAGTCCATAATGATCTAAGACCTCCCTAAAGAAAGGATGACCCGGAGGACGAAATCCCCGGGTCACGTGGTCAACGAAGCAGATTACCTCGTTTTCTTCGGGGGTGGGACGAGTCTCATTACCCGGGACCCTCCAGTGGATGTCTTTTTGAGAAGGGAGGGTTCCTAATTCGGCTAGCTCGTCCAATTTGGCTTTGGTGGTTGTGGAACGCCCCCAGTTGGCAGATATGGTTTGGGTGGTCCTTTTCGGAGCCGGCTGTTTCCCTTGTCGCTTGGGAGCCATGGGGCCAGCCTGCAAAACATAAAGAGAAGAGGCGTGTGAAATAAGACCCGGGAATACTGAGGCATCCGAATATAAAAGTATCAAGAAGGTGCGAAGTCGAGAACTGTCCGGGTATTGAGCACACTTGTGAAATTGTTGGTCACTTACATAGGGAAAGGTATTCGGGGATGACGGATGGTTGCCCATATTTATATCGCCAATGAAATGGCTGGAAAAGGAGGGTTTTTCCGGGTGTTAATGCAATAGGCGGAAAATTGAGGAGGAACGGATCTAGATGGAAATGCTTGCGGATGATTCTTAAGTAAAATTGGTAATCAATGAGGGTTGGAGGATCATTTGTGACTATAGGGCAGATGATTAAAGGAGTTGGCAAGCCTCGAGTCGATCTAGTTTGGTGCAATCGGACAAATGACTTGCGGGTTGACCTAGATCCGATCTTGGGTAAATTGAAAGTTGTGAGGATTGATTGACTGGTTGCGAGGAGCTTACCGGGGAGATTGGAGTCTAATACGATGGCGACGGGCGGCGTGGCTCGAATGAGAGGAACGGAGGAGCAACGATGACACTTGACGGTGGCGTAAGGCGATTCAAGGGCGGGCGCGGTCGCTGGTGAGCTTGCGTTGGTGACCTGTGCGAGCTCCTCACGATGGTGTCGCGAGGGTGTTGAGAGCAAGGAAGAAGAGGGGAAGTTGTGGCGTGGTGAGAGGCTTAGGGTTGCCCATTAAGTACTATTTATAAGGCAAGGGTGAGCCTATCCTAACGGCCAGTAGCCGGAAACCGCGGGGTAAAGGTTATCAGCGAAGATCTTGCGGGATATGCGTTGAGTATTGAGCGAGGCATTGGGACAGAAGAAGGAAAGGATTAGCCCGGCAATGACGGGACTGATTATCGAGCATGAGATCTTGGCATTTTTGTGGTAGTCTGGACCTGGGAATTTGAACCTAAATATCTGGAGGCCAAATCCGGGTTATCACATGGCCACCATGGAGTGAGGCCTAGCCGAATATCAAAACATCTTAACCCGGTTTTCATACGCCCGTATGATCTATATCTTTGCAGGGAATAGCAAGCGCTTCAAGGAGATCCATGAAGCCCAGGCTATTCTGGGGACTACTGACAGGGGGATGCTAACCCGGTATGCCAAGCTCTGAGGAAATAACCCGGCCCGAAGGATGGCGTGCAGGATTCGGCTAAGAATAAAGAAGCTTGTGGAGGCCCAAACTTGTGGGCTTAACAGCCCGGGTTATGGGCCATTGTAAAGGAAAGTTATGGTTAGTGCGCCGTGTTCATGTAGGATCCGGAATATGCCTTGCCGAATAAGTTAGGGGGTACGGGTGCTTTATAAACCGACCCTCAGGTATAGTTTTAGGGAGAGAGATCTAAGAACCCTAGCAATATCGTGTGGTATCGAGTATCCAGTGTAAACCCTAATCGAGTTATTGTATCGAGAATAGAGATCCGGCGACTTCGATTGCCGGCTGTCAGATCAAGTTGTACCATGTCTTCCCTTGAGCTAAACCCTCTCCCGAACGCCTGTGTCGACTTGCCCCAAGATCAGTTACCCCTGGTAACATCTGCCGTGATTATCCCACGACACAAAGTGTCTGAGTACAGACAAGATCCAAATAGGCCTAAGAGGCCGAAAACGAAAAGACGGAGCCCATCCACGATGTCTCGGATCCTGCCCGGGTCCGCTATCTACTCGTCAGCAGCCTCGTCATACTCCACGTAGTAGCCACCATGGGGATCCTCGGAAACGTAGTCTGCGGAAACCACAGCCCCAAAGGGGTCAGTACAGACGAGTACTGGCAAGAAAGACGCACAAGATACCAAAGTGTACCCGGCAACACCAAGTACAGATGCTTTGGGTTCAACGGAAGAATAGGTGATACAAAAGTGCGGCAGCAGGCTGCTCTAACCAACTACAGAAACACGCTACAACTTCCGGCTAAAAGAAGGGGATAAGATAGCGTATCGTGACCAACTATGACTAACCTCAAACAAACCCATCCTGGATCTCGCCCCTTATCCAAAGAAGCAATCCGAGGATAACTCACACAGTTGGATTAATGATGGTTCAAGTTATTGTGTCAATAAGACTATTACTAGTCAAGTTATCATTAGTTAGGTGTAAGTTGTTCTGAGTACTTGTTAGCCAGTACTTTCACCAAGTCATCCATAACCGCGGACAACACGACTCCTCGAGAAGATTTAACCCTGCAGATTTGGCCGTACACGTAAGAATAACCCTCCAGATGGAATGGCCCTTCCACCAAGCGGGGCACTCAACACAACTCAACTCTTCTTCGCATCAAGCCCAAAGAACCCCGTGCAATTGAGCGCACGGCTAATCAAGCCCCACGAAGAAAAGGGGACCCTCATAGCACTCTAAGAACGTGTCTCCCTAAATGCCGACTACAAAAGTTTCCACCCTGGCCTCGGGTTCGTACCTGCATATGCGTGCGGCAAATGGAAAACCCGAACTTAATGAGGCGATTTGGACGAGATGCGAATCGAATCAAATTGAGGGGGCGCCCATACACGCTTCCCACATGCGGTTAGTGCACTCATCATGGATCAGTAGACAAGACCCTTTTCCTAATTAGGGTCGACACTAGCAGGCCTCAAAACCATACCCGGCCTCCTGCCGGTGCCTTATCATCAAATTATTATTACCCATAACATTAACATGATTGTTGTTTCAACATCGAGCCCCAGAACATAATAAATATGGTAACAGAAATAACGGACAGCAGACTCGAGCATAAACAACCCTAAGCATGCTAGTAAGACACATGCAACAAACAACAGGGTTATAGGTGTGGAGGATAGGCTATATCAGGGTTACAGGATAACATGTGATAGGATCGGAACACAAGAAACGAATCTTAAGGCTAGCAGGATAGACAACGGAAAGTATCGATATCCAGTGTGGAAAGGACACAATGGTTCAGGTGAGTGAATACTTGCCTGCAAACTCAGCAGCCTGGTACTGAGCTAACTCCTCTGAAGTAGTGTCGTAAACCTCGTATGTCTCAACGTCGTCGTCTATTCGAGAAGAAGAAAACAAACAACGCAGGGAGACAAACAATCAATAACATGGCATAATGCACAATCATGGGATGATGCATGACAATTTAATTGATGCATCAAAGATAACTAGTTGACATGGTAACATAATTAAATGGACCCATATGCAATTTAGATTGCATATGGAAAGCCCCATGAATTAAGGTTGAATTAAATGATCTACAACTAACCAACATGTGAAAGTTGATTAGCATGATGCATGGATGATGAAAACAAAAGGAAACAACAATATCTTCAATTTAATATGAAGTTTACCAAGTTTGTGTGACGCCCCGAGATCGGGCACTATGCAGATTTCAGCATTCCCGCCAAATCCGCATAATAACCGATTCCAGGTTGCCATTTATGATAACATTACCACAGCTCACGAATAATCCACAATTACAACAGAAACAGATAGATACAAGATGACTCACACGAGCCGGGGTTACAACTGATACAATACAAAGATCCAAATAACAGCGGAAGAATCAAACGTCCGTCTACGGACAAGATCCAAATTGGACTAAGAGTCCTGAAGATAACCGAAGGCGTCCAATCCCTGCCCAGGCCAAGCCGGAGGGATTCCCAAGCTAACGTCGTCAGACTTCAAACCTGTTGACTGCAAGTTGGAATTTGCAGCCACGAAAGAGATTCGTGGGTCAGTACGGTTAAGTACTGGCAAGGGGGATAAAACCCATACTCACAAGTTACCGGCGTAGCCAGTCATCAAAAGATACAAATACTTTAGGATCAACGGAAAGGAAGGGGTTATTGCAAATAAGCGACAACAGGCTGCACTAACCAACTACAGAGATTCTATTACTTCCAACTATCAGAAAGGAGATAAGATCGAGTGATAGTAACCAACTGAAAGATAACTTCAAACAAACCCATCCTGGATCTCGCCCCTTTAGCCAAAGAAGCAATCCGAGGATAACTCACACCGTGGTATTAAAGATGAGTCAAGTTATTGTGTGAATAACCTATTACTAGTCAAGTTATTAATCATTGAGTGAAACATGATTGATCATTATGTTGAAGTTGTCCTGAGTACTTGTTAGCCAGTACTTTCACCAAGTAATCCATAACCGCGGAAAACACGGCTTCTCGAGAAGATTTACCCTGCAGGGGTGCACCATAGCAACCGCACTCATGAATATCCCGCCAGATGGGATGCCTCCCACCAAGCGGGGCACTCAACACAATCCAACCCTTCTTCGCATCAAGCCCAAAGCACCGCGTGCTGTGCGTGCGCGGCTAATCGAGCCCCACGAGGAAAAGGGGACCCTCATAGCACTGGAAGATCACGCCGCCCTAAATGCCGACTACGAAAGTTCCACCCGGGTACCAAGGGCTCGCAAGATCATGCATGCAGCAAATGGAAAGCCCGAACTAGTACGGCGATTTGGACGAGATGCGAATCGAGTCAAACTGAGGGGGAGCCCATACTCCCCAAATGCGGGTAGTGCGCTCATCATGGATCAGTAGACAAGACCCTTTTCCTAATTAGGGGGGTCGACACTAGCGGGCCTCAAAACCACCCGTGGGCCTCCCGCCGGTGCCTTATCGTCAAATTTATTATTAACATTAGCATTAACAGGATTGATTGATTAACTTCAAGCCCCGGTACGATAACAATAGTAATAGAACGATGGTAAAAGAAGTAACCGACAACGAGCTCGAGCAAAAGCAACCCTAAGCAAGATAGTAAGACACAGGCTCAAGCAAAGGCTATAGGAGTGGAGGTGAGGCAATATCAGGTTTAAAGGATTCATGTGATAGGTTCGTAACAGAAACAACTACTACCAAGGCTAGCAGAAAAGAATCAACGGAAAGAATCGGTAACAAGTGATGAAAGGCAGCCATATGGCAGCAAGTGAGTATACTTGCCTGAGATCCCGCAAGGTAGCAGAACTTGTCGTTGCTCACATCATCTCAACGTCCTATCCGCGAAGAGGCAACGAACTAAAAGAAACACCGGATGCAACAATTACTACTACGGCAAAAGATCCAGCATGATCCTATTTTATATGCATGACATGGCAAGATGCAACAGGGGAAACAACTTAAGCAATTTAATCGGAACCGGAGTCCGGACGAATAAAGATTGGTTCAAGTTGTTTATCTACCCACAATATTAAATGTTGATTTAACATGGCGAAAACAAGATAAAAATGAGCTAGTCAATGTTAAATGGAATAGGGACAATTATATAACAACATCCCCAACACATTCCATATTTAATTATTAGGTGTCATTACTATTACCCGCACCCAAAAAATGCAATGCAAACATGATGCGATGACATTTTAATTGTAGTTGATATGTTATAGAAAATAGGGCATACATATGTAGGGCTGGGGTTTAGGGTGCACACGTGTGGAAAGAAGATCGCCGGGGTCAACGCCGGAAACTTCGGAACGTGGAGGAAGTAGACGAAGAAGAGGAAGTAGACGAAGTCGTCGATGCAGGGGAAGTAGACATTCCGTTTTCGATGTAGTCGAAGTCGAGGTCTTCGGGTCATAGAGGAAGTAGTCGACGTAGGCGTGGTAGTGGAAGTAGTCGACGTCGAGGAAGTAGTCGTAATTGCACCACCGCATCATAGTCTTCGGGGCGTCGAGGAGATAATTGTTCTCGTGTCGTCGTCGAAGTGGTCATCGTAGTCGTGGCCGAACCGTAGCAACATCGTCTTCGGGGTCGGAGGCGAACCTGACGGTCCCGGTCTTCGGGCGCGCACGAAGGCGGCCAACGCAAAACGGACACGGGGGAGATAGTGGTCGTTCACGGTTCGATTTAGCTCGAGGTAGCGGTACTTGTCGGAGAAGATCTTGTCGATGGTTCGTGCATTGGCGATGGAGTACTTGGGTCGGTGTGGATCTTGGCGGTGCCACGGTCACGAGGACACGGGCACGAAGGCCACGGTCGCCACAATGAACTTCGGCGTCAACGGAAGTAGAACCCGTGTTAACGGTACCCGATCACGGAGATACCGGCGGGCGAGCATGGGGTCGAGGCCGAGCGCCGGTTGCGCTGTGTCTCGGCGAGGGCGCCTCGCGCGCGGGGGCGCGGTCGAGTGCAGGGCGGAGAGGCACTCACGGGCACTAGGTTGGGCGGCCGCGTCGGGGAAGAGATGCCGGGGACGTCGCGTCAAGCTCCGGCGGGGCTCGCCGTCTGCGAGCGAAGGCGAGGGGGCGGGGGCGCACTCGAGGGGCGTTGCCGGAGCTGGCCACCGACGGCGGCGCCATCGGGGAAGGCAAGGGGCGGCGCAGGGTGGAGCTCGGCGTGGAGGGCGCCGACGTCGGCGGGAGGTGGCGGAGCTGCGGCCTTGGGGCGCGCCGGAGATGCAGAGAGGACGAAGGCCGACGGAGGACGGCGGGCGCGCCATGGCTGCGGGCAGAAGGAGCTCGGGCGCCGGTTTGCTCGAGGAAGGTGGCGGCCAGCCGGGGCAGGGGAGAGGCGGAGAAGGGAGGCGACGGGAGGAGGGTGGCCGGAGGGAGAGGGCGACTGGGAAGGGCGAGGTGGCGCCGGTGTGCGCTGCTCCCGGCCATGGAGGCGCTGGCGGCGGGGGGCGCGGCGGCCGGAAGGGGCCGAGGACGGCCGGGCTCGGCTGCCCGGGCGGACAGAGGAGGGGAGGCGAGGCAGGGAAGGAGGAGGGTGGGGCGGACGGACGGCGAGAGGAGCTTGGAGGAGGCGGCCGGAGATGGGAGGGAGAGGCGGCGACGGGAATGGGCGAGGTGGAGATGCAGCGATCGGGGGGATCGAGCGATGCTCTCCCCCCCGTGCGTGCGGTTCCCTGGGAAAAATGTGGAGGGACCTAAACGGAAATAACAGAAACGGCGGGGGGGGGGTTTGAGAGGGAGAGAAATTAGGGTTAAGGGGAGGGAAATCGGTGGGGGCTGGCTGGGCTCCTTGCTGGGCCGAAAATTGGGCCTGGCCGGCTTGCCCAACTCTTTTTTTTGTTGTTGATTAATTCAGAAATTGTTAGTTGCTATAAAGATAGCTCCATGCATTAAACAAAATTTAGAAAATAGAAGCTGATGAATTATTTATTTGTTTATTTTAAAACAAGTGCAAGTTTGAATTGCATGAAAATGTGTGATGCCATGATGCACAAAAAGAAAAACGACACGCATATTAATTTGGGGAAAATCCCCGGACGTTACAGACGACACCACTAACAAGGGATTGCGCCCTCGCAATCCACCTACTAACCCGGGAGGGGAAAGAAGTTCGACTATCGATTCTTCATGCTTCCAGTTGATCTCCTCGACACCACTAACAAGGGATTCTCGACACCACTAACAAGGGATTCTTGCTCGGAGTGACGACGATGTTCTTCCACCAGGAATCTTCCGATGATCGAACCTATTAGGTTAAGGGCTCAGAAAACGTCCACCCACGTAGGATCCTAAAACTTTGAAAGATAGACAAGGGGGAGACTCCAAAACAAATAAGATGGGAGGGGAAATAGAATAGGGGTAAGGAGAAAAATCCAGAATCCTATTGAGATGTTTTCCAAAATAGTTTAGCAGAATTAGTTTTTGACACTCTAGAAACAACGACCGTTAGCGAGGTTATCCTACAGGCTTTGCGGACCCGTTGCTTCGATAACCATTCGTATCGAAACAATCTCGGGAATCGGAACCAAAGCTCTGATACCATTTGTGACGCCCCGAGATCGGGCACTATGCAGATTTCAGCATTCCCGCCAAATCCGCATAATAACCGATTCCAGGTTGCCATTTATGATAACATTACCACAGCTCACGAATAATCCACAATTACAACAGAAACAGATAGATACAAGATGACTCACACGAGCCGGGGTTACAACTGATACAATACAAAGATCCAAATAACAGCGGAAGAATCAAACGTCCGTCTACGGACAAGATCCAAATTGGACTAAGAGTCCTGAAGATAACCGAAGGCGTCCAATCCCTGCCCAGGCCAAGCCGGAGGGATTCCCAAGCTAACGTCGTCAGACTTCAAACCTGTTGACTGCAAGTTGGAATTTGCAGCCACGAAAGAGATTCGTGGGTCAGTACGGTTAAGTACTGGCAAGGGGGATAAAACCCATACTCACAAGTTACCGGCGTAGCCAGTCATCAAAAGATACAAATACTTTAGGATCAACGGAAAGGAAGGGGTTATTGCAAATAAGCGACAACAGGCTGCACTAACCAACTACAGAGATTCTATTACTTCCAACTATCAGAAAGGAGATAAGATCGAGTGATAGTAACCAACTGAAAGATAACTTCAAACAAACCCATCCTGGATCTCGCCCCTTTAGCCAAAGAAGCAATCCGAGGATAACTCACACCGTGGTATTAAAGATGAGTCAAGTTATTGTGTGAATAACCTATTACTAGTCAAGTTATTAATCATTGAGTGAAACATGATTGATCATTATGTTGAAGTTGTCATGAGTACTTGTTAGCCAGTACTTTCACCAAGTAATCCATAACCGCGGAAAACACGGCTTCTCGAGAAGATTTACCCTGCAGGGGTGCACCATAGCAACCGCACTCATGAATATCCCGCCAGATGGGATGCCTCCCACCAAGCGGGGCACTCAACACAATCCAACCCTTCTTCGCATCAAGCCCAAAGCACCGCGTGCTGTGCGTGCGCGGCTAATCGAGCCCCACGAAGAAAAGGGGACCCTCATAGCACTGGAAGATCACGCCGCCCTAAATGCCGACTACGAAAGTTCCACCCGGGTACCAAGGGCTCGCAAGATCATGCATGCAGCAAATGGAAAGCCCGAACTAGTACGGCGATTTGGACGAGATGCGAATCGAGTCAAACTGAGGGGGAGCCCATACTCCCCAAATGCGGGTAGTGCGCTCATCATGGATCAGTAGACAAGACCCTTTTCCTAATTAGGGGGGTCGACACTAGCGGGCCTCAAAACCACCCGTGGGCCTCCCGCCGGTGCCTTATCGTCAAATTTATTATTAACATTAGCATTAACAGGATTGATTGATTAACTTCGAGCCCCGGTACGATAACAATAGTAATAGAACGATGGTAAAAGAAGTAACCGACAACGAGCTCGAGCAAAAGCAACCCTAAGCAAGATAGTAAGACACAGGCTCAAGCAAAGGTTATAGGAGTGGAGGTGAGGCAATATCAGGTTTAAAGGATTCATGTGATAGGTTCGTAACAGAAACAACTACTACCAAGGCTAGCAGAAAAGAATCAACGGAAAGAATCGGTAACAAGTGATGAAAGGCAGCCATATGGCAGCAAGTGAGTATACTTGCCTGAGATCCCGCAAGGTAGCAGAACTTGTCGTTGCTCACATCATCTCAACGTCCTATCCGCGAAGAGGCAACGAACTAAAAGAAACACCGGATGCAACAATTACTACTACGGCAAAAGATCCAGCATGATCCTATTTTATATGCATGACATGGCAAGATGCAACAGGGGAAACAACTTAAGCAATTTAATCGGAACCGGAGTCCGGACGAATAAAGATTGGTTCAAGTTGTTTATCTACCCACAATATTAAATGTTGATTTAACATGGCGAAAACAAGATAAAAATGAGCTAGTCAATGTTAAATGGAATAGGGACAATTATATAACAACATCCCCAACACATTCCATATTTAATTATTAGGTGTCATTACTATTACCCGCACCCAAAAAATGCAATGCAAACATGATGCGATGACATTTTAATTGTAGTTGATATGTTATAGAAAATAGGGCATACATATGTAGGGCTGGGGTTTAGGGTGCACACGTGTGGAAAGAAGATCGCCGGGGTCAACGCCGGAAACTTCGGAACGTGGAGGAAGTAGACGAAGAAGAGGAAGTAGACGAAGTCGTCGATGCAGGGGAAGTAGACATTCCGTTTTCGATGTAGTCGAAGTCGAGGTCTTCGGGTCATAGAGGAAGTAGTCGACGTAGGCGTGGTAGTGGAAGTAGTCGACGTCGAGGAAGTAGTCGTAATTGCACCACCGCATCATAGTCTTCGGGGCGTCGAGGAGATAATTGTTCTCGTGTCGTCGTCGAAGTGGTCATCGTAGTCGTGGCCGAACCGTAGCAACATCGTCTTCGGGGTCGGAGGCGAACCTGACGGTCCCGGTCTTCGGGCGCGCACGAAGGCGGCCAACGCAAAACGGACACGGGGGAGATAGTGGTCGTTCACGGTTCGATTTAGCTCGAGGTAGCGGTACTTGTCGGAGAAGATCTTGTCGATGGTTCGTGCATTGGCGATGGAGTACTTGGGTCGGTGTGGATCTTGGCGGTGCCACGGTCACGAGGACACGGGCACGAAGGCCACGGTCGCCACAATGAACTTCGGCGTCAACGGAAGTAGAACCCGTGTTAACGGTACCCGATCACGGAGATACCGGCGGGCGAGCATGGGGTCGAGGCCGAGCGCCGGTTGCGCTGTGTCTCGGCGAGAGCGCCTCGCGCGCGGGGGCGCGGTCGAGTGCAGGGCGGAGAGGCACTCACGGGCACTAGGTTGGGCGGCCGCGTCGGGGAAGAGATGCCGGGGACGTCGCGTCAAGCTCCGGCGGGGCTCGCCGTCTGCGAGCGAAGGCGAGGGGGCAGGGGCGCACTCGAGGGGCGTTGCCGGAGCTGGCCACCGACGGCGGCGCCATCGGGGAAGGCAAGGGGCGGCGCAGGGTGGAGCTCGGCGTGGAGGGCGCCGACGTCGGCGGGAGGTGGCGGAGCTGCGGCCTTGGGGCGCGCCGGAGATGCAGAGAGGACGAAGGCCGACGGAGGACGGCGGGCGCGCCATGGCTGCGGGCAGAAGGAGCTCGGGCGCCGGTTTGCTCGAGGAAGGTGGCGGCCAGCCGGGGCAGGGGAGAGGCGGAGAAGGGAGGCGACGGGAGGAGGGTGGCCGGAGGGAGAGGGCGACGGGGACGGGCGAGGTGGCGCCGGTGCGCTGCTCCCGGCCATGGAGGCGCTGGCGGCGGGGGGCGCGGCGGCCGGAAGGGGCCGAGGACGGCCGGGCTCGGCTGCCCGGGCGGACAGAGGAGGGGAGGCGAGGCAGGGAAGGAGGAGGGTGGGGCGGACGGACGGCGAGAGGAGCTTGGAGGAGGCGGCCGGAGATGGGAGGGAGAGGCGGCGACGGGAATGGGCGAGGTGGAGATGCAGCGATCGGGGGGATCGAGCGATGCTCTCCCCCCCGTGCGTGCGGTTCCCTGGGAAAAATGTGGAGGGACCTAAACGGAAATAACAGAAACGGCGGGGGGGGGTTTGAGAGGGAGAGAAATTAGGGTTAAGGGGAGGGAAATCGGTGGGGGCTGGCTGGGCTCCTTGCTGGGCCGAAAATTGGGCCTGGCCGGCTTGCCCAACTCTTTTTTTTGTTGTTGATTAATTCAGAAATTGTTAGTTGCTATAAAGATAGCTCCATGCATTAAACAAAATTTAGAAAATAGAAGCTGATGAATTATTTATTTGTTTATTTTAAAACAAGTGCAAGTTTGAATTGCATGAAAATGTGTGATGCCATGATGCACAAAAAGAAAAACGACACGCATATTAATTTGGGGAAAATCCCCGGACGTTACAGTTTGGAAATTTGTTTATTAAGTTATGAAATTTGGCTTCTTAATGAGTTACACAAGCAGTTGTTGTTTTCACCAATTTTAATTGTTCAAAATAGATAACAAAGTTCATATTTAAAAAGAACACAAAATTTTAGGTGGAATACATGTTTCATTTGTTGAGAAAGGAATTAAAATGAATTGCTTATGAATTAAACAAGTTTAAACAAGATTTAAATGAATTTAATTCAAGTATGAATTTAATTGAGTTTTTATTTGTTCAAAACATTAAATGAAATTCATATTTGAAGAGTTTATACTTTTCTGGTTTGAAAACATATTCTATATGTTCAAATAGAATTTAATTTGACCAAGTTATGAATTTAGCAATTTTTAAATGATTTAAACAAGGTTTAAATTATTTAACCAATTTTAATTATTCAAAACATGAAACAAAGTTTATATTTGAAAAGGTGGTTCAATTTGGCATGGAAAACATATTTTATATGTGACATTTGAATTAAGTTTGAATTAGTTATGAAATTAACCAAATTTGAAATGAGTTGTTTGAATTTGAATTTTGAAAACATTTGAAATGTTCAAAACAGAAAAAAATGATTTAAATAGGCAGAGAATTAAATTTGGTGCAGAAAACATATTTTATTTATTTTATTTGGATTTGAAATTCAAAAGTTATTTGTATTTTGAAACCAAGGACTATTCTGTAAATAAAACAGGGACTGAAACTTAAAAAGAAAAAGGCCAAACGAACTACACCTCGCAGTGGCCTAGCCTGGGCCACTGACGAGGGGGCCCTGGGCCACGGTGGTGCCTAGGTGGCATGCGGAGTCGCTGACAGGGGGCCCCACCTGTCAGCGCTCCTTGCGAAAAAGTTTGGGTTTAATCCGCGAGGGGGGGATCGAACCCACGACCGATCGCTTGCGTGCGCGGTGCGTTGCCACTGTACTGTCGCTCGGTTCTTGTCAGGTTAGGGGGGCGAAGGGTTTTGTGGTTCAGATAGCGGGCGCTAACTGAAACTGATGAGTTCAGTTTCTGAACTTTGCTGTCAGCGGCGCACGGTGGCCGCCGGCGACGCTCCGCTCACTGCTGCTGCGTGCCCGTGTGCGCTCGTGGGCTGTGGGCGTGCGCGCGACGTGGATGCAGAGGGAGAGATGGAGGGGGATCGTGCTGCTCACCGAGGGGAAGGAAAGGAGGGGCAGGGCTCGGTGCTCGGTGCAGCAGGCGACGGCGGCGGCGATTCAGCGGCTCCCAGCCCTCGCTGAGTGGTCGAGGAGGAAGAGGGGGGTACGGGGAATCGATTCCCGTACCTATCTCGCACGACGGCGCATCGTGGCGACGGCGACGAGCTGGAGATGACGGCGGTGGTGATCGGTGTAGGTTCAGAGACAGAGAGAGAGGAGGAAGGAGAAAAGGAAAACGACGACGCGGCGTGAGGGATAAAGGTGGAGGGGAGAGCTAGGGCACGGGGGGAGCTCGGGCTCGAGCTTAAAAGGAGGAGGGGAGGTGCTCGTGGTCGTTCCTCCTCTGTACTGTCGACGTGGGCATGCCCGATTGGCAGCCGTACAGAGGTAGGAGAAAGGAGGGGGGTAGCAGGCCGTGCTGGTGGGCTGGGCTCAGCCCACTGGCCTGCCCTCTCCCTCTCTGCGTTTTTTTTTCTGTTCTTTTTTTTGCAGAAAAGAAAAGGAAGAAAAAGAGAGGGTTTTTGGTGATAGAAAAATTTGGGGATAAATTTTATATCTTGTTATTTACAAAACCCAACTGTGCCAAAGATTGTTTTTTCAAAATTTTGAATTAGTTGTTGTTTGGAAATTTCATTGAATTTGAGCACTTTTTGATATTAATTGAAATATGGAAAAGAAGAAATTTAAAGGGTTTGAACTTCCAAGTTATTGGAAACAATTTGATGTTTTGACTTGAACTTTTTATTTGAAACTTGTAACAGAACAAGTATGAAACAAAGATTTGAAATTTGATTTGAAAATTCAAATGGAAAACAAGGGAAAACAAATGAAATCAAATGAAAACAATGCAAAACAAATGCAATGCTTATGATGTCATGATGCAAAACATAATTTAACAAAAAGCAAACATTCTAAAGGTGTTTTCATACTTGGGATGTTACAAAACGCCCCCCCTTGAAGGAATCGCGCCCCGAGATTCCTACTGAGAAGAGAAAAGGTCCGGATACTTCTTGCGAAGATCCTCTTCGGTCTCCCACGTTGCCTCTTTATCGGAATGATGGGACCACTGCACTTTCAAGAACTTTGTGCTCTTTTTGCAAGTCTTACGCTCGGTCTCATCGAGAATTCGAACAGGGTGCTCCTCATAAGAGAGATCTTCTTGCAGTTCAATGGAATCATGATCAACTGCACGATCTGGATCTTTGAAGCACCTCTTGAGTTGTGACACGTGAAACACATCGTGCACCTTGGATAGCTTTTCTGGAAGTTCAAAACGATAGGCATTTTCTGCACGCCTTGAGAGAATGTTGAAAGGACCAATGTATCTTGGTGCAAGCTTTCCTTTGACACCAAAACGATGAGTGCCTCTGAAGGGAGTTACACGGAGATATGCTTTGTCACCAGGTGCATAGATCATATCCCTGTGCTTGCTGTCATAGTAGCTTTTCTGACGAGACTGAGCAATCTTGAGATTGTCACGAATTATGCGAACTTTCTCTTCGGCTTCCTTAACAATGTCAGGGCCTAAGAGTGAACGTTCACCAACTCCAGACCAATTGATTGGACTCCTGCATCTGCGGCCATAGAGAGCCTCAAATGGTGCCATGCCTAGGCTTGCCTGGAAGCTGTTGTTGTAGGAGAATTCAGCATATGGAAGACATTCCTCCCATTTCATGCCAAAAGAGATACCACATGCTCTGAGCATATCCTCGAGAATCTGATTGACTCTTTCGACTTGCCCTTGAGACTGAGGATGGTAGGCTGTGCTGAACAGAAGTTTGGTGCCCAATGCTTCTTGAAAGCTTTTCCAGAAATGAGAAGTGAAGATGCTTCCACGGTCTGAGCTTATTTCCAATGGAACACCATGAAGAGGAACAATCTTTGCGGTGTAGAGCTCTGCTAACTGGCTAGCTGAGATTGTCTCTTTGACAGGAAAGAAGTGAGCTACTTTAGTGAGTCGATCAATGACAACGAAGATTGCATCGTTGCCCCTCTTGGACTTTGGAAAACCAGTGACAAAGTCCATTTCAATCATGTCCCACTTCCACTCAGGGATTTTCAGAGGTTGGAGAAGATCGGTTGTTTTCTGATGAACTGCCTTAACACGTTGACAAACGTCGCATTCAGAAACGTATTGAGCAATTTCGCGTTTCATGCCAGGCCACCAATACAGTGTCTTGAGATCCTGGTACATCTTTGTACTTCCAGGGTGTATGGAGAGAGGAGTTTCATGAGCCTCCTTGAGAATGACATCTTTGAGACTTTGAACTTGAGGAACTGCAATGCGTCCTTCGAAGAACACAGTTCCCTTGTCATCAATTGAGAAGGACTTAAATTTCTCCTTGCCTTCTTTGATGTGTTCTACCATCTTCTTGATTTCAGCATCACGAAGTTGTTCAGAACGAATCTTGTCCTCGAGAGTTGGACTAGCTGTCAAGTTTGCAAGATAGCCTTGAGGAACAAGACCAAGGTTGAGCTTATGGAATTCTTCATGAAGAGGAGGTTGGCTTTCCATGATCATGAGATTATTGCAATACGACTTGCGACTGAGAGCATCGGCCATAACATTAGCCTTGCCTGGAGTGTAAGAAATGGTAAGATCAAAGTCTTTGATCTTTTCAATCCATCTCCTTTGCCTGAGGTTTAGATCTGGTTGAGTGAACATGTACTTCAGACTCTTATGATCGGAAAAGATTTCAGTGCGATTACCCAACAAGTATTGTCTCCATTTCTTGAGGGCAAACACAACTGCTGCAAGTTCAAGGTCATGAGTGGGATAATTGAGCTCATGTGCGTTCAACTGACGTGAAGCATAAGCCACAACTTGACGTTCTTGCATAAGAACTGCACCTAGACCTTGGAGAGAAGCGTCACAGAATATTTGGAAAGGTTTGGAAGGATCTGGGCCAACCAGAACTGGTGTAGAAGTGAGTTTAGTCTTCAGGAGATTGAAACTTTCATCACATTGTGGAGACCAGACGAACTTCTTGTCCTTCTTTGTGAGATCAGTGAGAGGTTTGGCAATCTTGGAGAAGTTTTGGACGAAACGACGACAATAGCTAGCCAAGCCAAGAAAACTTCTTACTTGCTTTACCGTCTTTGGAGGTTTCCAATCAACAATTGCTTTAACCTTTTCTGGATCAATGGCTATGCCCTTGGCAGAGATGACATGACCAAGGTAAGCAACTTCTGGAATCCAGAACTCACATTTGGAGAACTTGGCATAAAGACGATGCTCGCGAAGCTTCATGAGAGTGAGACGAAGGTGTTCTTCATGCTCTTCCTCGGAATTTGAGTAGACAAGAATGTCATCGAGATATACCACAACGAACTTGTCGAGGTATTCATGGAAGACAGAATTCATGAGTCGAGAGAAGGTCGCCGGTGCATTGGTGAGACCAAAGGACATGACGGTGAATTCATATAGACCGTAGCGAGTGGTGAAAGCTGTTTTTGGAATATCCTCTTTTCTGATCTTTATTTGATGGTAACCCATTCTCAAGTCCAACTTAGAGAATATTGAGGCTCCAGCAAGTTGATCAAAAAGATCATCGATACGAGGAACTGGATACTTGTTTTTGATGGTTTTCTCGTTAAGAGGACGATAGTCAACAACGAGTCTCTTTGTGTGATCCTTCTTCGCAACGAACAGAGTTGGGCAACCCCAAGCCGAGGAACTAGGTTGAATGTAACCTTTTCCATGTACATATCAATTTGTTCCTTTAACAACTTCAGCTCGGGAGTTCCTATCTTGCAGGGGATGCTTAGAGATTGGAGCAGTACCTGGTTCAAGTTCGATCACGAACTCAACAGCTCTGTCCGGAGGCATCCCTGGCAACTCTTCTGGAAAGACGTCAGGGAAGTCGCAAACCACCGGAACATTTTCAAGTGAAGGTAGAGGTTTTGCATCAAGGGTGCACAGCTGAAAGGAACTTGATTCATGTGGAGAATAGATTATCTGGCCAGAGGGGTGGAACAGAGTTATTGACTTTTGAGCACAGTCAATCCTTGCTTTATTAGCTTTCAGCCAATCCATACCAAGAATGACATCAGTGTCAGAACTTCCCAGCAAAATTAGAGAGGCAAGGAAAATGTGGCCTCCAATTAGGATTTTATTATCCTTACTTATCTTGGAAGTCAACATTTGAGATCCCGGGGAGTGAACAGTGATTTGATTGCTTAGTGGAACCACCATTAGGTTGTTTGTTGTGGCAAAAATCTTTGACACAAAAGAATGTGATGCTCCGGTATCAAACAACACTTTAGCTGGAATAAAGTTTACGGGTAATATACCGAGAACGACGTCAGGAGCTTCCTCAGCTTTGTCGATCTTGACATGATTCACCCTTGCGGTCCTCCCGACAGGCCTGTTGTTGGAGTTGAAGGCCTTAGGCGGGGGAGCGCGCACCATTGCCTGGTTTGTGTTGGGACGAGGTGGTGGTGGAGGTAGCTGCCTCTGCGTGCACTTGTCAGCGTAGTGTCCCGTCTGCTTGCACTTGTAGCAAGTGACGACACGAGGAGGCCCTGTCCTTGGCTGCCCCATTGAAGCCCTTGGATCATGCATCTGAGCAGGGTTGGGTGGGCGGGGAGCGAAGCCTGGAGAAGCTTGGGCGTATGGAGCCCGAGTGACAGCACCATTTGGCACCCAGATGCGGCGCTTCTCCGGAGGGGTGGTCATGTTGGAGGAGGAACCACCCTCACGCGAGTGCTTGCGAGACTCCTCGAACGCCTTGCGCCCATTTTCTTCATTGAGCGCGGTGTTAACGAGATCCTCGAAGTTGTTGGCCTTGACGTTTGTGAGGGCATACTTGAGTTCCGGGTTAAAACCTCTGCGGAACCTTGCCATCTTCTTAGCCTCAGTGGACACCTCATCACCAGCGTAACGAGCGAGGCGATTGAACTCACTCTGATAGCCGATGACGTCCAACTTGCCCTGCTTGAGTGAGCAAAACTCTTCACGCATCCTTTCCATGAGACCATCTGGAATGTGGTGCTTCAGGAAGGCTTCCTTGAAACAACCCCACGTGATTGGAATGCCAGCTCTCATGGCCTGGTAGTTTTCCCACCAAGTAGCTGCCTGACCCTTGAGTAGATAGGAGGCATACTTGACCTTGCCTTCCTCAGCAACGTGAGCAATCTCCAGAGCCTTAGCTATCTCACGGATCCAGTCATCAGCGTCCAGAGGCTCGCGTGTGGCCACGAAAGCTCTTGGGCCCAGACTGAGAAACTCCTTGATGCTGACCCGTGGAGCTGTCTGGCTGTTGTGCTGATTAGTCTGAAACTGGGCCATCTGCGCCATGACTTGGGTCATCTGAGTCAATAGCTCCGTGATTGGCGGTGGCTGAGGCGGGTTGTTCCTTGTTGGCGGCATCCTGAATGGAAATGCATTTTAGCACAACAATAGAAAAGGATAGACTTGGAAATCGAAAGAGAGATTATTCCGACTCATGAATAGATAACCAACAGGTACATCATCACATGTTCAAATACATCAGAATATCCAACACACCATAAATGGTTCGAATGCCAAAGGATAACTAAACATAGCTAAGAATGGATACATCGGTACTCCCATGCTCATCACGCAGGACGGCGGCTAGGAGTACGGCGAGAGGTACGGTGAGGAGCACGCCCATGAAATTAGGTAGAACGACGATCCACGTAGATCTGACGTGGTCTGAGAGCGACTCTAGGTGTGGTGAAGTACATAGCGTCGACTCCCTGTGCTCCAAAGCGTGGAATCCCAGTGTAACCAGCACCGAGGTTAAGTAGTGGACCTCTGATCGGCTCGTAACCTCCAGCATCTGGTAGACGACGACCAACTGGCTGATCGAAACGTGCAAAGCGCTCGTTTCCAACAAAGTCTGTGGTGTAAGTCGCCAGACGAGTCAAAGCAAGGTAGAGCTGCTCTCTGACTGAAGCCAACTCCTGAGATAGTGTGCTGGCAACTGCGTCATTGTGCCTCACAAACTGAGCGGTGGTGTGCAGCCTGGAGTTATCATGCTCGTAGACATCCAGGTTGTCGTAGAGAGTGAAGTGAGCTCCCTCCAAAGTGATGTAACCACGGGGGATGTGGCGATAGATAGAATCGTCAAATCCCCAGTAGTCAGCACGAAGGATGGTGAGACTCACATAAGCTGCCTGCTGCACAGCCATATCCACTGTGGAACCTACTGCCTCGTAGTGGTGGACTACGCTCATGCCATCATCTGACAGAATGTAGACGATAGCCTGGTAGTAGGTCTGGTCAAACTCTCGCTGCTGCTCGTAGACCTGGTACTCTGGTGCCCAACGGAAACCCAGAAAAGTGACCATGTCTCTCAGCATCTCCGGATAACCGGCAGTGCTCTCGCAACGAGTCATACGAACCACCCGCGGGTAGAACCTGAGATCCATCTGCAGATGATCGGGGAAGTTTTGATTAGACGCCGGTAGAAGAACTGAAGTGGCAAGCAACAACAAGGTTTCAACGGACGAAAAGGATGTTGAGAAGAACAGGATATCGAAGCAACATTGGGAAACACGAGACCAAACACTCCTGAGGTACTACGGAAAACCCATCCGGGCTTCTAAAGGATAAATATCTACTGCTTAAGGAATAGAGGATCTGCTTCCGGGGCTTACAAGCCTCCGTTCTCAATCGTGAGTAGGCAACATGATAAATCATGTCACAACCACCTCCATTCCTATGGTATAGTAGATATAACTATCCTAGAGAAACCAGGATACGTGAAATCCTAACTTGAAAGTTTAGGTGAGAAGAGAAAACAACGTTGCACTTCCTTACCAGAAAAAAGGAGGGTGGGTGGGGAAAGAAATAAAAGAACAGAATTCCTACTCTCACATTTCATTTTTCCTATATAGCTACAAAATAGTTTCTAGACTCAACTGCGACCAGTAAAAGGGATCCTACAGGCAGACAGACTCTGATACCATTTGTCGCACCCGGACTTCTAGAGGATACTCACAGCCCGCTAAACAGTAGATAAATGGCTTACGTGGCATACCGGCACCCGCATCTCAATGTGAGCAGGCCAACACGTAAACGTGTGACAACCATTCTCTACTATCCATCGTCTGCGTAAACCATCCCATAGAAATCCGACTACTTCCATTGACGTACTTCATAACATACACACATGGTACGTCAACGGCATTTGAACAAGCGATATCACAACATATCTCTAAGACACAAAGAAATATAAATAAGTTGCAAATAGCTCTCACTAGAGCAGATATAGCAAATACAATCATCCAGCGGACACATGTCCCAACAATTCATCATTACATCACACCGGAAGCAACCAAAGTGTCTGAGTACAGACAAGATCCAAATAGGACTAAGAGGCCGGAAACGAAACGACGGAGCCCATCCACGATGTCTCGGATCCTGCCCGGGTCCGCTATCTACTCGTCAGCAGCCTCGTCATACTCCACGTAGTAGCCACCATGGGGATCCTCGGAAACGTAGTCTGCGGAAACCACAGCCCCAAAGGGGTCAGTACAGACGAGTACTGGCAAGCAAGACGCACAAGATACCAAAGTGTACCCGGCAACACCAAGTACAGATGCTTTGGGTTCAACGGAAGAATAGGTGACACAAAAGTGCGGCAGCAGACTGCTCTAACCAACTACAGAAACACGCTACAACTTCCGGCTAAAAGAAGGGGATAAGATAGCGTATCGTGACCAACTATGACTAACCTCAAACAAACCCATCCTGGATCTCGCCCCTTATCCAAAGAAGCAATCCGAGGATAACTCACACAGTTGGATTAATGATGGTTCAAGTTATTGTGTCAATAAGACTATTACTAGTCAAGTTATAATTAGTTAGGTGTAAGTTGTTCTGAGTACTTGTTAGCCAGTACTTTCACCAAGTCATCCATAACCGCGGACAACACGGCTTCTCGAGAAGATTTAACCCTGCAGGGATGCACCAATTTGGCCGTACACGTAAGAATAACCCGCCAGATGGAATGGCCCTTCCACCAAGCGGGGCACTCAACACAACTCAACTCTTCTTCGTATCAAGCCCAAAGAACCCCGTGCAATTGAGCGCACGGCTAATCAAGCCCCACGAAGAAAAGGGGACCCTCATAGCACTCTAAGAACGTGTCTCCCTAAATGCCGACTACAAAAGTTTCCACCCTGGCCTCGGGTTCGTACCTGCATATGCGTGCGGCAAATGGAAAACCCGAACTAAATGAGGCGATTTGGACGAGATGCGAATCGAATCAAATTGAGGGGGGCGCCCATACACGCTTCCCACATGCGGTTAGTGCGCTCACCATGGATCAGTAGACAAGACCCTTTTCCTAATTAGGGTCGACACTAGCAGGCCTCAAAACCATACCCGGCCTCCTGCCGGTGCCTTATCATCAAATTATTATTACCCATAACATTAACATGATTTTTGTTTCAACATCGAGCCCCAGAACATAATAAATATGGTAACAGAAATAACGGACAGCAGACTCGAGCATAAACAACCCTAAGCATGCTAGTAAGACACAGGCAACAAACAACAGGGTTATAGGTGTGGAGGATAGGCTATATCAGGGTTACAGGATAACATGTGATAGGATCGGAACACAAGCAACGAATCTTAAGGCTAGCAGGATAGACAACGGAAAGTATCGATATCCAGTGTGGAAAGGACACAATGGTTCAGGTGAGTGAATACTTGCCTGCAAACTCAGCAGCCTGGTACTGAGCTAACTCCTCTGAAGTAGTGTCGTAAACCTCGTCTGTCTCAACGTCGTCGTCTATTCGAGAAGAAGCAAACAAACAACGCAGGAGACAAACAATCAATAACATGGCATAATGCACAATCATGGGATGATGCATGACAATTTAATTGATGCATCAAAGATAACTAGTTGACATGGTAACATAATTAAATGGGCCCATATGCAATTTAGATTGCATATGGAAAGGCCCATGAATTAAGGTTGAATTAAATGATCTACAACTAACCAACATGTGAAAGTTGATTAGCATGATGCATGGATGATGAAAACAAAAGGAAACAACAATATCTTCAATTTAATATGAAGTTTACCAAGTTTGGAAATTTGTTTATTAAGTTATGAAATTTGGCTTCTTAATGAGTTACACAAGCAGTTGTTGTTTTCACCAATTTTAATTGTTCAAAATAGATAACAAAGTTCATATTTGAAAAGAACACAAAATAGATAACAAATTTCAGGTGGAATACATGTTTCATTTGTTGAGAAAGGAATTAAAATGAATTGCTTATGAATTAAACAAGTTTAAACAAGATTTAAATGAATTTAATTCAAGTATGAATTTAATTGAGTTTTTATTTGTTCAAAACATTAAATGAAATTCATATTTGAAAAGTTTATACTTTTCTGGTTTGAAAACATATTCTATATGTTCAAATAGAATTTAATTTGACCAAGTTATGAATTTAGCAATTTTTAAATGATTTAAACAAGGTTTAAATTATTTAACCAATTTTAATTATTCAAAACATGAAACAAAGTTTATATTTGAAAAGGTGGTTCAATTTTGCATGGAAAACATATTTTATATGTGACATTTGAATTAAGTTTGAACTAGTTATGAAATTAACCAAATTTGAAATGAGTTGTTTGAATTTGAATTTTGAAAACATTTGAAATGTTCAAAACAGAAAACAAATGATTTAAATAGGCAGAGAATTAAAGTTGGTGCAGAAAACATATTTTATTTATTTTATTTGGATTTGAAATTCAAAAGTTATTTGTATTTTGAAACCAGGGACTATTCTGTAAATAAAACAGGGACTGAAACTTAAAAAGAAAAAGGCCAAACGAACTACACCTCGCAGTGGCCCAGCCTGGGCCACTGACGAGGGGGCCCTGGGCCACGGTGGCGCCTAGGTGGCGTGCGGAGTCGCTGACAGGGGGCCCCACCTGTCAGCGCTCCTTGCGAAAAAGTTTGGGTTTAATCCGCGAGGGGGGGATCGAACCCACGACCGATCGCTTGCGTGCGCAGTGCGTTGCCACTGTACTGTCTCTCGGTTCTTGTCAGGTTAGGGGGCGAAGGGTTTTGTGGTTCAGATAGCGGGCGCTAACTGAAACTGATGAGTTCAGTTTCTGAACTTTGCTGTCAGCGGCGCACGGTGGCCGCCGGCGACGCTCCGCTCGCTGCTGCTGCGTGCTCGTGTGCGCTCGTGGGCTGTGGGCGTGCGCGCGACGTGGATGCAGAGGGAGAGATGGAGGGGGATCATGCTTCTCACCGAGGGGAAGGAAAGGAGGGGCAGGGCTCGGTGCTCGGTGCAGCAGGCGACGGCGGCGGCGATTCAGCGGCTTCCAGCCCTCGCTGAGTGGTCGAGGAGGAAGAGGGGGGTACGGGGAATCGATTCCCGTACCTATCCCGCACGGCGGCGCATCGTGGCAACGGCGACGAGCTGGAGATGGCGGCGGTGGTGATCGGTGTAGGTTCAGAGACAGAGAGAGAGGAGGGAGGAGAAAAGGAAAACGACGGCGCGGCGTGAGGGAGAAAGGTGGAGGGGAGAGCTAGGGCACGGGGGGAGCTCGGGCTCGAGCTTAAAAGGAGGAGGGGAGGTGCTCATGGTCGTTCCTCCTCTGTACTGTCGATGTGGGCATGCCCGATGGGCAGCCGTACAGACGTAGGAGAAAGGAGGGGGCTAGCAGGCCGTGCTGGTGGGCTGGGCTCAGCCCACTGGCCTGCCCTCTCCCTCTCTGCGTTTTTTTTCCTGTTCTGTTTTTTTTTTGCAGAAAAGAAAAGGAAGAAAAAGAGAGGTTTTTGGTGATAGAAAAATTTGGGGATAAATTTTATATCTTGTTATTTACAAAACCCAACTGTGCCAAAGATTGTTTTTTCAAAATTTTGAATTAGTTGTTGTTTGGAAATTTCATTGAATTTGAGCACTTTTTGATATTAATTGAAATATGGAAAAGAAGCAATTTAAAGGGTTTGAACTTCCAAGTTATTGGAAACAATTTGATGTTTTGACTTGAACTTTTTATTTGAAAATTGTAACAGAACAAGTATGAAACAAAGATTTGAAATTTGATTTGAAAATTCAAATGGAAAACAAGGGAAAACAAAAGGAAAACAAATGAAATCAAATGAAAACAATGCAAAACAAATGCAATGCTTATGATGTCATGATGCAAAACATAATTTAACAAAAAGCAAACATTCTAAAGGTGTTTTCATACTTGGGATGTTACACACATCTTCAACAATACTCCACCGCCAAAGAAACATGGGATGATCCTATCTCCATGCATGAAGAAAATTATAGCATGAAGATGAATAGGTTTGATTCCTTGAGCAATGAGGCCAAAGGATTCTATATGCTTGATGGTGAAAGTCATGAGGACATGTATCGAAGACTCAAGACCCTTGCTACTGCATTTAGTGGTGTTGATGCCACTCATGTTAATGATGCTTGGATCAAGAGGAAGTATGTGAGTGCCCTCATGCCATTTGATCCCGTGGACTTGAAGAGTATCCAAGGAAGACACAACTATCACCTCATGACCTCAAATAAGGTTATGGAAGAGATCTCATCCTTTGAAGTTCAAACCAAGCTTGCTCAATAATCTCGTGCTCGTACCATTGGAATGCACAAAGGATCCTCCGTTGCTTTGAAGGACAAGGTGGTGAAAAAGGTTGTGGACAAAAAAGAAGATGAGGTTGAATCGGAAGAAGAGTTGTCTATCTTAAATCCTAAAGAATATGATCCGGTTCTGAAAGACTTGATGACTATTCAAGCCGAAAGATTTTGAAAGAATCCATCCAACGACAAGGCATATGTTGAGGGAAAGACAGGTCATGCTTCAATTTCCAAGACAAGTTTCACTTTGTGACCGAGTGTCCTTTTGATAATAGGGAAACTCAAGGAGGAAAACTTGTTCTCAAGGACAAGTCAAAGCTCATTTGCAAGAAACCTTTCATCAAGAAGAAATACTCCAACAAGAATCTAACCTATAGAATTGTGTTGGTGACTCAAGAAGAATATCCATCCGGTGATTATGATGAAGAAGAAGAAGATGAATCCACAAATGAAGTGACCGCTCTTGCAATTGCATCTTCATCATCTTCATCCCTCTTTGAATACCGCAATGAGAATCTTCCTCACCAATCCTCAAAGTGCTTCATGGCCAAGGCCACCGAGGTATCATCTTTTTTCCATCTGTAAGACTCCACATGAAAAAAATGATCTTGCCAGTGTTAGTGTAGAATATGAAATTCCTGCCTTGGAACTCTTTATGTCTAACTTGCAAGGTGAAACCAAAAAGCACTTTTATATTCACATGAGCTAATTAGGAGAGGCTCAAGATCTTCTTGAGAAGAAAGGTGAAGGTGAGAGGGATGATTCTCTTGAAATGGCATCTCTTAGCAGTTCTCTTGAGGAAGAGCATGAGCTTCGAGTTTCTCTTTAGGAGAAACTTGAGACTATTTAGAGTCACATAATGAATTAATTCTAAACTCACTAAGAAACATGACTGTGCCATTGCTAAATATAAATTTTTTAAAAAATAAAAGGGTTGAGTTTAATGTTGGTCATGATAAACTAATCGAGGAGCTAGAGAAGATCACCAAGACTCGCAAGACCTTGGAGAGTGAACACTCTACCCTCACCAAGTCACATGAAAAACTTCAAACTCAACTGGCTCAATTTAATGTTCCTAGTGCCTCTAATTCTTCTTGTGGTCATGCAAATATCATTAAGGAAAATTCTAGGTTGAAGGAAGAGCTTGCTATAATCAAGGGCAAGGGCCCTAGTGTTGAGAAAGTGGTTGTGAAATCTCCAAGTGTAGCATTTCCAAGGCCAAAAAATGGCAAGCATGGTGTTGGCTATGTAGCCAAGAACAAGAACAAGAAGACGAAGAACAATAAGAAGGCCAATCCCGCACAAGTAAAGAAGAATGTTGGTGCGAGTGGTATTTTCATTAGGGATGAAATCACTCGTAACAACTTCGTGGGATCTTACAATCCTCACCACTTTCTATTTCTTGATTATTATGGTGGTGTGCAAGCTAAATATGTTGGTCATTATGTTGATTACATTGACTATACTATTTGGGTTCCCAATACCCTTGTTGATAATGTGAGAGGACCAAATTTAGGTCTCAACTCAAGTCAATGATCTTATGTAGGACTATGCTTCCGGTGGGTTAAAATGGATATTTGATAGTGGGTGTACACATCATATGACAGTAAGAAAGAAGATAGTGTCGGAATTGCAACGAAATATAAATCATGCAACCGTCAGTTTTGGAGATAAGTCAATATCTATGGTAACGGGGTTCATCAAGGTTGTTGTTGCTCCTAACATCACCCTTGTTAATGTCATGCTTGTTGAATCCCTCGGTCACAATTTACTTTCCATTCGTGCTTTAGGGAAGATGGGGTTCTCCGTCTTCTTTAAACCTGATATCTTGGTACTTTTGTGGAGCAAGACTCTAGACTTCACTTTCGTAGGGTCTGTTGAAAATGAGTTTTATGTGGTAGACTTTCTGGGGTCTACCAACACTCAAGCGATGTCTCTCTTCGAAAAGGCGGATGTGGGGTGGTTGTGTCATCGCCACCTATCCCATGTCAACATACGACATTTGCAAAGTCTTCACAAAGATGACCACATCTTCAGACTAAAATAAAATGTTTCCTTTGGCAAAGATCGTGTTTGTAGGGTGATGGTGCAGATCTTGCACTCGTTGGGAGACCCCAAGAGGAAGGTTTGATGAGAAGAGCAGCAAGTTTCCCTCAGAAATGAAACCAGGGTTGAATCGACCACTAGGAGAAAGAAGTAACTTCCGAAGGTTGATGCAGCTGAGGTGGCAAGGCGCACTACCAGTTTAGCAACAACGTGGAAACTACACAACACAATCAATTCACTTTGCCCCAACGAAGCAGTGAGGTTGTCAATCTCACCGGTTTTGCTGAACACAAAGAGGTTAAAAGTATGGTGTGGAAAATAATATGAGAACAATATGAAAACATCAGTAGAAGTGTGAAAACAGTGGAAGCAGCGTGAAAACAGTAATTGTAGTGGTTGTATTATCAGTATGAGAAAATGGACCGGGATCGATATTTCACTAGCTAACATGCATGGTGAACAAATTACAGCTGGGCAATTGATAGATAATCAAACATGCATGCCATGATGATTACTATGAGATTCATGCGAGCATTACAACAAGATACATAGATCGTCATCCAACTAAATCTATGACTAATAATCCACCCTCCGAATATCATCCGAACAAACGTTGGGTATTAAGTTGCAATCAACAGATTATCGCAGTAAGAAAAGTGTGTAATGTAAAAAAAATGTAAACAAAGTAAACATCGTTGTTTTCTCCCTAATGGCAACAACACATCCTCCATCCGTCACGTTTCTGTCACTCGAGCACAGATGCAAAGGAGACATGAACCCACTATCGAGCATAAATACTCCCTCTTGAAGTCACTAGCATCTACTTGGCCAGAGAATCTACTAACAATGGAGAGCATGCAAGATCATAAATAACATACACATGAAGATAACATGATAGATTGATAATCAAGAGACATAGAATTCAATAATCATCAAATCCCAGCAAACACAACATGTAGCATTACAATAAGATGATCTCGATCATGTGAGGCAGCTCACGAGATCTAAGCATGAGGCATAAATAGGAGAGGAAAACCATCTAGCTACTGCTATGGACCTATAGTCCAAGGATAAACTTCTCACGCATCACTCCGGAGGTGAGCATGGTGTTGTAGACCCCTCCGGTGATGATTTTCCCTCTTGGCAGGCTGCCGGGGAGAACGCCAGAACCCTCCCGATCTCGGGTTGACGATGACGGCGGCCTCGGGTGTTTTTCGTGGAAAAGTGGTATATTTTTAGGGTTAACTATCCGAGGGGGTAATATAGGCGAAAGGGCGATGTCGGTGGGCGCCTGAGGGGCCCACACCACCCCAAGGCGCGCCGGGGGGAGCCGCCATATGGTGTGGCCCCTCCTCCGGGCCTCTTCGGGACTCCGTGGAACTTTTGGGAATTCTAAGACTTCCGAGCTCCGAATTTTCCAATTCCAAGAATATTTCAAGAACAACTTTTCTGAAACTAAAAACAACAGAAAACAGGAACTGGCTCTATGGCATCTTGTCAATAGGTTAGTCCTGGGCAATCGATAAAAATGACATAAAGTGTAAGGAAAACATGTAGAATATGACATGAAAACAACATGGAACATCAGAATTTAAGGATACTTTTATGACGTCTCAACATCCCCAAGCTTAGTTCCTACTCGTCCTGGAATAGGTAAACGATAAAAACCACATAATTTTTGAGTTGACATGCTACAAACATAAACTTGATCATCTAAATTGTAAAAGGATAAGCATAGCTGAGATCATAGAACTTTTAACACAAGCATGATAAATATAATTCTAACAATAAAACATAGTAATCACTTTGCATCATGAACAGTAACACAAATAAAAGATCATGAATAGTAATGCACTTGAAAGTTATACGTTTGTTTCAAGCATAGTGATAACATAGCAAAGTGATATTTCGCTTGTCCTTAAGAGTGGGGCAAAACATAAATGCCTGGACACGTTCAAAGTTTAAGAGAAAGACTATAACAAATAATTTGAGAGCAAACAATAACACATCGTGAATCAATTAATAATGTTTCTGAGACAAATGCACATTAAACTCAGAATGGCAACCATGCTCTCTCAACTGTGCATAAAGTTAGAAGATGCAGACTCAACATAAAAGTAAAAGAAAGTCCCTTCGCAGAGGGAAGCAGGGATCACCAATGTGCTAGAGCTTTTATTTTGTTAAACAGAGGTATTGAAAACATTTTTTTAGAGAGGTGTATGCTTATGTCAACGAATAGTAAACAGAAAATACAATACGTCACAAGCCAACTAGACTTCACAAGAGCGGCTCCCGCAGAAGGAAAAATCTGGGTAGAAGGTCATACCTCTTTCTCTTTTGTTTACACAATTATGCTTTGACTGATAAATCAGGGGCAAAAATAGTGAAGAGAATTTGTTATATTAATTTGGGGCGGGGCACCCCGCTGCCAGCTCTTCTATAAATTGGATCAGAGGATGAAGCCACTAGTTCAGGGTGTGAAATTCCAATCAACAAGTGAGATAAAGATTCTCTATTTACGTCCTCATGAGCTAACACAAAACAAGAGTAATTTTGAAGGTTTTAAAGGCAACACATGAGCAATTTACTTTGGAGTGGCTGTTAAATACCACATGTAGGTAGGTATGGTGGACACATTTGGCAAACTTTGGTTTTTGGGAGTTGGATGCACGAGTAGAGGTCATACTCAGAGCTAGCAAAAGACCGAGAGCGAGAAATCAAGAGAGCAATAATGGACATAATCATGCATAGCGACAAAAACATCATTAATCAAAGCATAAGTAGTACTACAAGTTCAAAAACTAAATGATCATAGAGGCTATAAGTGACTGGTTTGTAGTCATAAACATGGTGTAAGCATGCGCCAAGTCAACCAAATAAAACATTCAAAGGAGAACACAACAAATTTACGCTTCAATATGACAAGAACAACTCATGATTCTTTCAAAGACACATTAAACACTCTCATCTATTTGAGACAAATCATCCTACAAAAATAACCACTAGGCTTTAGAATTAAAATAACATATATCATGACATGAAAAAGTCTAGCCACAGTCTGTACAAGCTTCTAATTGCACCGTTATAAGTACGAAAATTGTACTATTGCTTTCCAACACCAAACATTTTATACTAAATGTGACGCCCCGTGATCGGGCACTATGCAGATTTCAGCATTCCTGCCAAATCCGCATAATAACCGATTCCAGGTTGCCACTTATGATAACATTACAACAGTTCACGAATATTCCACAATTACAACAGAAACAGATAGATACAAGATGACTCAAACGGGTCAAGGATACCACTGATACATTACAAAGATCCAAATAACAGCGGAAGAAACAACATAGTGTCCGACTACGGACAAGATCCAAATTGGACTAAGAGTCCTGAAGATAATCGATGGCGTCCAATCCCTGCCCAGGCCAAGCCGGAGGGATTCCCAAGCTAACGTCGTCAGACTTCAAACCTGTTGACTGCAATTTGGAATTTGCAGCCACGAAAGAGATTCGTGGGTCAGTACGGTTAAGTACTGGCAAGGGGGATAAAACCCATACTCACAAGAATACCGGCGTAGCCAGTCATCACAAGATACAAATACTTTAGGATCAACGGAAAGGAAGGGGGTTATTGCAAATAAGCGACAGCAGGCTGCACTAACCAACTACAGAGATTCTATTACTTCCAACTATCAGAAAGGGGATAAGATCGAGTAATAGTAACCAACTGAAAGATAACTTCAAACAAACCCATCCTGGATCTCGCCCCTTATCCGAAGAAGCAATCCGAGGATAACTCACACAGTTGAGTTAATGATGGTTCAGATTATTGTGTCAATAAGCCTATTACTAGTCAAGTTGTTAATCATTGGGTGAAAGGTTGTTAATCATTAGGTTTAAGTTGTCCTGAGTACTTGTTAGCCAGTACTTTCACCAAGTAATCCATAACCGCGGAAAACACGGCTTCTCGAGAAGATTATCCCTGCAGGGTTGCACCAATTTAGCCGTACACGCAAGAATAACCCGCCAGATGGGGAGCTAACCCACCAAGCGAGGTACTCTACACAACCAACCCTTCTTCGCATCAAGCCCAAAGCACCGCGTGCTGTGCGTGCGCGGCTAATCGAGCCCCCCGAAGAAAAGGAGGACCCTCATAGCACTGGAAGACCACGCCGCCCTAAATGCCGACTACAAAAGTTCCACCCTGGCGCCAAGGGTTCGTACCTGCATATGATGCAGCAAATGGAACACCCGAACTAGTACGGCGATTTGGACGAGATGCGAATCGAGTCAGTTGAGGGGGGCGCCCATACTCGCTTCCCACATGCGGGTAGTGCGCTCATCATGGATCAGTAGACAAGACCCTTTCCCTATTAGGGTCGACACTAGCAGGCCTCAAAACCACAAAGGGCCTCCTGCCGGTGCCTTATCATCAAATTTATTATTAAACAATAACAGTAGCATGATTGATTGATTAAGCATCGAGCCCCCAGAACATAACGAAGTAATAACAGAAAGTAACGGGTAACAGACTCGAGCAAAACAACCCTAAGCATGATAGTAAGACACGGGCAACAAGCAATGGTTATAGGTATGGAGGTGAGGCAAATAACGGGGTTAAGGATTCATGTGATAGGTTCGTAACAGAAACAACTACCACTAGGGCTAGCAGAAAAGAATCAACGGAAAGAATCGGTAACAAGTGATGAGAGGCAGCCATCTGGCAGCAAGTGAGTATACTTGCCTGAGATCCCGCAAGGTAGCAGAACTTGTCGTTGCTCACATCATCTCAACGTCCTATCCGGGAAGAAGCAACGAACCTCGAACAAACACCGGATGCAACAATTACTACTACGGCAAAAGATCCAGCATGATCAAGATATGGATGCATGACAGGTTTAAAGATGCATCAAGGTAAACTAGTTGACAAGATAAACAGATTTAAATGGACCCATATGCAATTTGAGTTGCATATGAAAAGCCCAGGGATTTTGGTTAGGTTATTTGTTTTCCAACTAATCAACAGGTGCTGGTGGTTTAGTATGATGCATGCAAAAGGGAAACAGCAAAATAACAACATTAGAAACAATTTAAGATAGGGTGTAGCAATTTAGAATTTTATTATTAACTTAGGGAATTTTGGGTGCCTTAAAGGGAACACACAAGTATTTGTTGTTTTCAACCATTTAAAATGTTCAAAACAAATAACAAAGTTGATATTTGAAAAGAACATCAAATTTTAGTTGGATTACATGTTTCACATTTTGAAATTGGACTTAGGATTATTTAATTATGAATTAAACAATATTAAACAATTTTTAATTGAATTAAACAAGATTTAAATTGTTTAGGCAATTTAAATTATTCAAACCATGAAACAAAATTTATATTTGAAAAGGTTATTCAAAATGGTATGGAAAACATATTTTATTTGCCTTATTTGGAATTAGTATGAATTATTTATGAATTGTTGCAAATTACAATTGAATTATTTGAATTCAAATTTGAATTGCATTTTGAAAATTCAAAACAGAAAACAAATTGCATATTTGAGAAGTACAGGAAATTTGGAGTGGGATACATATTTTATTTGCCCAAAATGGATTTGAAGTGACAAAGATATTGAATTTGCAAGTTTTTAGGGTTAAAAGACATTTTCTGAAAAAGAAAAGAAAAAGAAAACAGCTGCAGAAATTTTTCCACCGTGGGGAATAGTCCCCACGCTGGCTGACAGATGGGGCCAGTGCCTGGGTGGCGCTGACTGGGTGCGGGTGAAGGTGACTGGGCCTCTAGGGTCACCGACAGGTGGACCCTGGCCCCTGGTGAGAAATTCACAAAAAATGGGGGCGAAGCGCGGCCGAGGGGATTCGATCCCGTGCGCTCGTGCTGCGCGGACGGCGAGCCAACCACTGGGCTATGTGCGCGTGTTTGATTATATACGGAGCGTCTGGAATAAGAGGTAGAATCGGGCGGATAACTGAACTTTCAATCTGAAAGTTTCAGACTGCATACAGAACGACGACAGCATACTGAAGAACGCCGGTGACGGCAACGATCTCCACGAGATCTTCTCAGGCTTGAGGGCTGGGTGTGGAGGTGTACAGGATGTAGGTGGGGGGGTGTGGATGTGAATCTCACGCCCGATCAGGTACAGGGAGCAAGCTGCACCTGCAGCAGCTCGGAGATGTGATGGCCGTCCCGGCGGCGAGGCGGACGAGGCCGACGTCGAGGCATCTAAGCATACAGGCGAAGATGAGGACAGCGAGGTTGTCTGGGACGTGCGACTGCTCACCTTGAGCTTGCTGGCGCAGCCGCTTGGCTTGGATAAGACGACGTGGACCGGACGGCGAGGAGGAAGACGGCGCCCTGGAGATGCTCCTCGCGGACGAACGGCGATCTTGGACACAACAGTGCGGCAACCCTCTGCAGCCCCAGGTCCGGCTCCTGGTTGGAATCGACAGAGGGCAACTAGGAGGTGCAACTACCGTGCTCGGTTGGGCTTGGGAACAACGGGAGCAGCGGTTCGTCGACGAGGTAGGGGTGGAGTGCGTCGGTGGTTCAATAGGTTTAGAGAAACAGATGTGAGCAGAGGGAGGTGGCGGCGATGGAAGGGAACCTAGCTAGGGTTGCTAGGGCAGAGGGGTGGGTAGCTACTTAAGGGGAGCTAGTGCTTGTACGGCTGCTCATCCATGGGGTGGAGGAGGAGATCGCACGGTGGAGTTTCTGTCGTACAAGGATGACAGCGACAGGGAGAAGAAAAGGACGACAGGGAAGAAGGAGGTGGGCTAGAAAGATGGGCTGGGGAAAAAAGTAATGGGCTGTGGGCTGCTCTCTCTCCTTGGCTGTTATTTTTTTTTCTATTGGTTGATTTTTTTTTGTAAGGAATAAAAGAGGGAAAAAATAGAGAAGGTTTAGGGTTTAATTTTTATGAATAATTTTTTTAGTGGCTTTGCAAAACAGTAATTAAAATCAATTACCATTAACTTCAAAGTTTAGAATACTAAGTGATTTCTAATTTGTCAGTTGAATTTCAAAACAAGGTTGGGGTGTTTATTTTGATAATTAGATTTTTATTCATTTGCAAAACAATAACAACAAGGTAGTTAAAAAGGTAATTTCAACAGCTTGAAATTAGTAATTGGATATTAAAGGGTTAGGTGATTTTTCAAATAGGGTTTGGTTGGAAATTTGGATGTAAACAAATTTTATTTAATAACCAACAAGCAAATATACAACATTATTGAAATTAGTTTGGTTGCCAGATTTTAATTTTTTTCAAACCCATATTGAAATATGATAATTAGGAGTGATTGGATTTGAATGCTTGGAAATTGCCATTAGGGTTTTTAACAAAAGGGAAGAAATTTTGATTAACAGGCAATTGATTAAAACAAATTCAACCATTGAAAAACAATGGAGGGGTTTTGGTTGCAAGTTTGAAATTGGAAGTTTTGAGCAAGGGGTGGAAGTTTAAATTGTTTTGAGATTTTCAGTTGTGATGCAACATGGTGCAATGCAATGTGATGCCTATGATGCAAACAAAACAAACAGGTAACACCCCAGGTGTTACAGACGACACCACTAACAAGAGATTGCGCCCTCGCAATCCACCTGCTAACCCGGGAGGGGAAAGAAGTTCGACTATCGATTCTTCGTGCTTCCAGTTGATCTCCTCGACACCACTAACAAGGGTTTCTCGACACCACTAACAAGAGATTCTTGCTCGGAGTGATGACGATGTTCTTCCACCAGGAATCTTCCGATGATCGAACCTATTAGGTTAAAGGCTCAAAAAACGTCCACCCACGTAGGATCCTAACACTTTGAAAGATAGACAAAGGGGAGACTCCAAAACAAATATAGATGGGAGGGGAAATAGAATAGGGGTGAGGAGAAAAATCCAGGATCCTATTGAGATGTTTTCCCAAATAGTTTAGCAGAAATAGTTTTTGACACTCTAGAAACAACGACCGTTAGCTAGGTTAACCTACAGGCTTTGCGGACCCGTTGCTTCGATAACCATTCGTATCGAAACAATCTCGGGAATCGGAACCAAGGCTCTGATACCATTTGTGACGCCCCGTGATCGGGCACTATGCAGATTTCAGCATTCCTGCCAAATCCGCATAATAACCGATTCCAGGTTGCCACTTATGATAACATTACAACAGTTCACGAATATTCCACAATTACAACAGAAACAGATAGATACAAGATGACTCAAACGGGTCAAGGATACCACTGATACATTACAAAGATCCAAATAACAGCGGAAGAAACAACATAGTGTCCGACTACGGACAAGATCCAAATTGGACTAAGAGTCCTGAAGATAATCGATGGCGTCCAATCCCTGCCCAGGCCAAGCCGGAGGGATTCCCAAGCTAACGTCGTCAGACTTCAAACCTGTTGACTGCAATTTGGAATTTGCAGCCACGAAAGAGATTCGTGGGTCAGTACGGTTAAGTACTGGCAAGGGGGATAAAACCCATACTCACAAGAATACCGGCGTAGCCAGTCATCACAAGATACAAATACTTTAGGATCAACGGGAAGGAAGGGGGTTATTGCAAATAAGCGACAGCAGGCTGCACTAACCAACTACAGAGATTCTATTACTTCCAACTATCAGAAAGGGGATAAGATCGAGTAATAGTAACCAACTGAAAGATAACTTCAAACAAACCCATCCTGGATCTCGCCCCTTATCCGAAGAAGCAATCCGAGGATAACTCACACAGTTGAGTTAATGATGGTTCAGATTATTGTGTCAATAAGCCTATTACTAGTCAAGTTGTTAATCATTGGGTGAAAGGTTGTTAATCATTAGGTTTAAGTTGTCCTGAGTACTTGTTAGCCAGTACTTTCACCAAGTAATCCATAACCGCGGAAAACACGACTTCTCGAGAAGATTATCCCTGCAGGGTTGCACCAATTTAGCCGTACACGCAAGAATAACCCGCCAGATGGGGAGCTAACCCACCAAGCGAGGTACTCTACACAACCAACCCTTCTTCGCATCAAGCCCAAAGCACCGCGTGCTGTGCGTGCGCGGCTAATCGAGCCCCCCGAAGAAAAGGAGGACCCTCATAGCACTGGAAGACCACGCCGCCCTAAATGCCGACTACAAAAGTTCCACCCTGGCGCCAAGGGTTCGTACCTGCATATGATGCAGCAAATGGAACACCCGAACTAGTACGGCGATTTGGACGAGATGCGAATCGAGTCAGTTGAGGGGGGCGCCCATACTCGCTTCCCACATGCGGGTAGTGCGCTCATCATGGATCAGTAGACAAGACCCTTTCCCTATTAGGGTCGACACTAGCAGGCCTCAAAACCACAAAGGGCCTCCTGCCGGTGCCTTATCATCAAATTTATTATTAAATAATAACAGTAGCATGATTGATTGATTAAGCATCGAGCCCCCAGAACATAACGAAGTAATAACAGAAAGTAACGGGTAACAGACTCGAGCAAAACAACCCTAAGCATGATAGTAAGACACGGGCAACAAGCAATGGTTATAGGTATGGAGGTGAGGCAAATAACGGGGTTAAGGATTCATGTGATAGGTTCGTAACAGAAACAACTACCACTAGGGCTAGCAGAAAAGAATCAACGGAAAGAATCGGTAACAAGTGATGAGAGGCAGCCATCTGGCAGCAAGTGAGTATACTTGCCTGAGATCCCGCAAGGTAGCAGAACTTGTCGTTGCTCACATCATCTCAACGTCCTATCCGGGAAGAAGCAACGAACCTCGAACAAACACCGGATGCAACAATTACTACTACGGCAAAAGATCCAGCATGATCAAGATATGGATGCATGACAGGTTTAAAGATGCATCAAGGTAAACTAGTTGACAAGATAAACAGATTTAAATGGACCCATATGCAATTTGAGTTGCATATGAAAAGCCCAGGGATTTTGGTTAGGTTATTTGTTTTCCAACTAATCAACAGGTGCTGGTGGTTTAGTATGATGCATGCAAAAGGGAAACAGCAAAATAACAACATTAGAAACAATTTAAGATAGGGTGTAGCAATTTAGAATTTTATTATTAACTTAGGGAATTTTGGGTGCCTTAAAGGGAACACACAAGTATTTGTTGTTTTCAACCATTTAAAATGTTCAAAACAAATAACAAAGTTGATATTTGAAAAGAACATCAAATTTTAGTTGGATTACATGTTTCACATTTTGAAATTGGACTTAGGATTATTTAATTATGAATTAAACAATATTAAACAATTTTTAATTGAATTAAACAAGATTTAAATTGTTTAGGCAATTTAAATTATTCAAACCATGAAACAAAATTTATATTTGAAAAGGTTATTCAAAATGGTATGGAAAACATATTTTATTTGCCTTATTTGGAATTAGTATGAATTATTTATGAATTGTTGCAAATTACAATTGAATTATTTGAATTCAAATTTGAATTGCATTTTGAAAATTCAAAACAGAAAACAAATTGCATATTTGAGAAGTACAGGAAATTTGGAGTGGGATACATATTTTATTTGCCCAAAATGGATTTGAAGTGACAAAGATATTGAATTTGCAAGTTTTTAGGGTTAAAAGACATTTTCTGAAAAAGAAAAGAAAAAGAAAACAGCTGCAGAAATTTTTCCACCGTGGGGAATAGTCCCCACGCTGGCTGACAGATGGGGCCAGTGCCTGGGTGGCGCTGACTGGGTGCGGGTGAAGGTGACTGGGCCTCTAGGGTCACCGACAGGTGGACCCTGGCCCCTGGTGAGAAATTCACAAAAAATGGGGGCGAAGCGCGGCCGAGGGGATTCGATCCCGTGCGCTCGTGCTGCGCGGACGGCGAGCCAACCACTGGGCTATGTGCGCGTGTTTGATTATATACGGAGCGTCTGGAATAAGAGGTAGAATCGGGCGGATAACTGAACTTTCAATCTGAAAGTTTCAGACTGCATACAGAACGACGACAGCATACTGAAGAACGCCGGTGACGGCAACGATCTCCACGAGATCTTCTCAGGCTTGAGGGCTGGGTGTGGAGGTGTACAGGATGTAGGTGGGGGGGGGGTGTGGATGTGAATCTCACGCCCGATCAGGTACAGGGAGCAAGCTGCACCTGCAGCAGCTCGGAGATGTGATGGCCGTCCCGGCGGCGAGGCGGACGAGGCCGACGTCGAGGCATCTAAGCATACAGGCGAAGATGAGGACAGCGAGGTTGTCTGGGACGTGCGACTGCTCACCTTGAGCTTGCTGGCGCAGCCGCTTGGCTTGGATAAGACGACGTGGACCGGACGGCGAGGAGGAAGACGACGCCCTGGAGATGCTCCTCGCGGACGAACGGCGATCTTGGACACAACAGTGCGGCAACCCTCTGCAGCCCCAGGTCCGGCTCCTGGTTGGAATCGACAGAGGGCAACTAGGAGGTGCAACTACCGTGCTCGGTTGGGCTTGGGAACAACGGGAGCAGCGGTTCGTCGACGAGGTAGGGGTGGAGTGCGTCGGTGGTTCAATAGGTTCAGAGAAACAGATGTGAGCAGAGGGAGGTGGCGGCGATGGAAGGGAACCTAGCTAGGGTTGCTAGGGCAGAGGGGTGGGTAGCTACTTAAGGGGAGCTAGTGCTTGTACGGCTGCTCATCCATGGGGTGGAGGAGGAGATCGCACGGTGGAGTTTCTGTCGTACAAGGATGACAGCGACAGGGAGAAGAAAAGGACGACAGGGAAGAAGGAGGTGGGCTAGAAAGATGGGCTGGGGAAAAAAGTAATGGGCTGTGGGCTGCTCTCTCTCCTTGGCTGTTATTTTTTTTTCTATTGGTTGATTTTTTTTTGTAAGGAATAAAAGAGGGAAAAAATAGAGAAGGTTTAGGGTTTAATTTTTATGAATAATTTTTTTAGTGGCTTTGCAAAACAGTAATTAAAATCAATTACCATTAACTTCAAAGTTTAGAATACTAAGTGATTTCTAATTTGTCAGTTGAATTTCAAAACAAGGTTGGGGTGTTTATTTTGATAATTAGATTTTTATTCATTTGCAAAACAATAACAACAAGGTAGTTAAAAAGGTAATTTCAACAGCTTGAAATTAGTAATTGGATATTAAAGGGTTAGGTGATTTTTCAAATAGGGTTTGGTTGGATGGATGTAAACAAATTTTATTTAATAACCAACAAGCAAATATACAACATTATTGAAATTAGTTTGGTTGCCAGATTTTAATTTTTTTCAAACCCATATTGAAATATGATAATTAGGAGTGATTGGATTTGAATGCTTGGAAATTGCCATTAGGGTTTTTAACAAAAGGGAAGAAATTTTGATTAACAGGCAATTGATTAAAACAAATTCAACCATTGAAAAACAATGGAGGGGTTTTGGTTGCAAGTTTGAAATTGGAAGTTTTGAGCAAGGGGTGGAAGTTTAAATTGTTTTGAGATTTTCAGTTGTGATGCAACATGGTGCAATGCAATGTGATGCCTATGATGCAAACAAAACAAACAGGTAACACCCCAGGTGTTACACTAAACAAAAACTCTCCAAGAGATGAAGAATTGAAACAAGAGAGTACTAACATAACTCTACTAAAACTAACATCTCTAAATAAGAGATACAAGAAAAACAAGAGCTAAACAGGAATTTTGCAGCACCTAGAAGAAAAACTAAGAATACGAGCATAACGAGTATTCAAACGAAAAAGCGGAGCATGTCTCTCTCCCACACAAAGAATTCTATGTTCCAAATATATTATTGCAGCAAAGAGAACAAAAAAAAACAGACGCTCCAAGTAAATTTCATATGATGTGACCAAATAAAAATATAGTTTCACTCGAAGTGACCTAGTTGATGAAGGGGATGCCTTGGGCATACACAAGCTTAGATGATTGAGTATTCTTATAATTTTCTAGGATGAACCACGGGGGCATCCCCAAGATTTGACCTTGCACTCTTCTTGATCACATTATATCACCCTCTTCACACCACACTCAAAGTAATTCGCATTAGAGGGTTAGTGCAACAATAAAAAATCCGTCCGTTCTGCATGGGAACAATTTCTATTGATACTTTTAAAAATTAGCTACAGCCACTGATGTTTTGTGAAGCAAACAAATCCACTTGACATCGTAAAAGAGCAAATGCAAGAAAATGGCAGAATCTGCCAAAACCATAACAGTCTATAAAGAGCAATTTTTCCGGGGAACTTATGTTGCTCAGATCAAAAAACATAAATAATAAAAAAGTTTCCAAATTAGCTGAGGAATAAGCACAAAAAATTTAAGGTCATTTTTATCTTTATGGAATTTATACGATTGTTTACGGTGGACAGCAGAAATCTGTTTTCTGCGCAGAAATCCAAAACCAACTCCAACTTTCGCCAGAAACTTTACTTTGCACAACTAAAACATGAAAATAAAGATACAAAGGATTTTATACAGAAGTATACAACCCCTTGACTCAAAGAAAACAGAAAAAAACAAAGGAAAAAAATAAAACCATGGGCTATCTCCCAAGAAGTGTGTTTCTTTAACGCCTTTATGATAGGCCTAGTAATTTGAGAAGATGCTCACATAAGAAATATGAATAACAAAAAAGGAGCATCAAGAAGCAATTATAAAACAAATTTAAGTCTAACCCACTTCCTATGCATAGGAATATTGTAAAGAAATAAATTGAAGAAGCTCAAACTAGAAATCCTGGAAAGGTAGAACAAGAGCAATTTCAAAATTTTCAATGAAAAGAGAGGTGTTTTAGTAACATGAAAATTCCTACGACCATATTTTACTCTCTCATAATAATTTTCAGTATCATCATGAACAAACTCAACAACATCATTATCACATAAAGCATGTTTGTCATGGTCTAAAAGCACACAATTCATATCAAGCTCCAAAACAGTGGGATCAAAATTTAAAATCAACTTCTCTTTTTTCCCACTTTTAGCAATATTAAAACAAGATGATTGATCACTCATAAAAGGTATGGGACATTTATAGAAATACTATTTTTAGTAGCATTATAATTTATAACAACAAGTAACATAGGACCATCATCTAGAGCATTATCATATAAATTTTCTAAACAAACTTCCTCATTATCATGCATATCAATAGTTGAAATAAATAGAGGATTATCATTGGATTTATCAAAGTAGCATGGGTTATCATAAATAACAGTAGCAATATCATTTTCATTCATAGTAGTATCAAGGTCACAAGTATAGAAAGTATCAATTTCATCAAAAAGGGATATTTCAAAAGAATCAATAGGATCATCACAATTATGAGTTAAAGAATTACTCTCATTGGGAGGTAGACATGGTTAGCTACTCCATTATTCCTCCTCTTTATCATCACCCTCCTCCTTTTTTCATTAAATGAGCTTCGAGATTCAATAGTTTCTTCTTCCATGGGTTCCTGCAAGGCATTATTCTCTCCCTTTGGGGGAGAGCATCTATTAAGATATTTAAGTATGTAGTAATTGCAATCCTTGTAATTATCAAAGAAATATTCAAGTATAGCGTAAATCTCGTATTTATAAGGTGCATCATCAATACTTTCAAAAAAGTAGGCAATTTTGAATGCACCCTTCCAAGCAATAAATTCCTCAATTTGTTCCACATCATAAAAATCATAATTTCCTTTAACATAAGAAGATATGGTAACATTATCATTATACTCACATTGAAAAGGGAGGTGTTTCTACCTTCTATAGCACAAAGATTTATCAAAGCAATAAGCAACATTATAAGTAGAGCACAAGTTTTTAGCATAGTCATGCAGTTTATTAATTTGCTCCCATAAGTGTATCCCCTTTTGTGACAAGCGGTATTCCTTATAATATTTTTGTTGTTCATCCGTGAACCCACGTTGCCAATAAGATCTAGTTTCAAAGATATCAAACATTGATAGCAAGCATGATAAAGCAAGTAACAAGCAAAACAATAACAAAGTAAAAATGATTAGAGGTGAGAAACTCCCCTTGTAGAAATTCTCTTCCTCCCCGGTAACGGCGCCAGAAAAGGTGCTTGATGGTGCATATCTTGCACTTTGGGAGACCGCAACAGGAAGATTTGATGAGCAGAACAGCAAGTTTCCCTCAGAAATGAAACCAAGGTTGAATTGACCAGTAGGATAAAGAAGTAACTTCCGAAGGTTGATGCAGCTGAGGTGGCAGGGAACACTACTAGTTCAGCAGCAACGTGGAACCTACTCAACACAATCAATTCACTTTGCCCCAACGAAGCAGTGAGGTTGTCAATCTCACCAGTTTTGCTGAACACAAAGAGGTTAAACGTATGGTGTGGAAAATAATATGAGAGCAATACAAAAACAACAGTAGCAGTGTGAAAACAGTGGAAGCAGAGCGAAAATAGTAATTGCAGTGGTTGTATTATCAGTATGAGAAAATGGACCGGGGTCCACATTTCACTAGAGGTGTCTCTCCATAAAAGATAGCTAACATGTGTGGTGAACAAATTACAGTTGGGCAATTGATAGATAATGAAACATGCATGACATGATGATTACCATGATATTCATGCGGGCATTACAACAAGATACATAGATCATCATCCAACTACATATATGACTAATAATCCACCCTCCGAATATCATCCGAACAAACGTTGGGTATTAAGTTGCAAGCAAAAGATTATGGCAGTAAGCAAAGTGTGTAATGTAAACAATGTAAACAAAGTAAACATCAATGTTTTCTCCCTAATGGAAACAACACATCCTCCATTCGTCATGTTTCTGTCACTCGAGCATAGATGCAAAGGAGTCATGAACCCACTATCAAGCATAAATACTCCCTCTTGGAGTCACTAGCATCTACTTGGCCAGAGCATCTACTAACAACGGAGAGCATGCAAGATCATAAATAACATACATATGAAGATAACATGATAGATTGATAATCAAGAGACATAGCATTCAATAATCATCGGATCCCAGCAAAGACAACATGTAGCATTACAATAAGATGATCTCGATCATGTGAGGCAACTCACGAGATGTAAACATGAGGCATGAAGAGGAGAGGACAACCATCTAGCTACTGCTATGGACCCGTAGTCCAAGGATGAACTACTTACGCATCACTCCGGAGGTGGGCATGGTGGTGTAGACCCCTCCGGTGATGATTTCCCTCCCGGCGGGGTGCCGAGGAGAACTCCAGAACCCTCCCGATCCCGGATTGACGATGACGGCGGCCTCGGGTATTTTTTTCGTGGAAAAGTGGTATATTTTTCGGGTTAACTATTCGAGGGGGTGATATAGGCAAAAGGGAGATGGCGGTGGGCGCCCGAGGGGCCCACACCACCCCCAGGAGTGGCCAGGGGGCGCCCTATGGTGTGCCCCCTGTGGCCCCCTCTGAGCCTCTTCGGGACTCCGTAGAACCTTCGGGAATTCTAAGACTTCTAGGCTTCGAATTTTCCAATTCCGAGAATATTTCGAGAACAAATTTTCTGAAACTAAAAACAGCAGAAAACAAGAACTGGCTCTGTGGCATCTTGTCAATAGGTTAGTCCCGGGAAATCGATAAAATGACATAAAGTGTAAGGAAAACATGTAGCATATGGCATGAAAACAACATGAAACATTAGAAATTAAGGATACGTTTATGACGTATCATAGGGCTTGTGTTGAAGGAAAGATGCATGATTCCGCCCACCCAAGCAAGACTATCATTTCATCAAACAGGTTGGAACTTCTTTATGTGGATCTCTTTGGTGCCGTGTCCGAGGCTAGTCTTGGTGGGAAGAAGTATTGCTTGGTGATTGTTGATGACTATTCAAGATATAATTGGGTTTATTTCTTCAATTTGAATAGTGAGACCCAAAAGTTGTCATCGACTTCTCCAACCAAGTGCAACGTCAACACAATGTTCCTATATTGGTCATTAGGATTTATAATGGCTCCGAGTTCAAGAACTACACTCTAAATGAATTTCTTAGTGAAGAGGGAATCCGTCATCAATATTCCGATGCGTATACCCGTCAAAAAAATGGTGCAGGTGAGAGGAAGAACCGGACCCTTATGGACACGTCAAGGTCTATGTTGGCGGAGTATAAATCTCCTCCCTATCTATGGGCCGAAACCATCTCTACGACATGTCATTCATCTAACCGTCTCTACTTCTGCAAAGGCTTAATGAAGACTCCATATGAGATCATCACCGGCAACAACCAAATGTCTCCTACTTCCATGTCTTCGGTTGTAAGTGTTTCTATTTGGTAAAAGGAGTTCGCTTGTCTAAATTTCAATCTATGTATCTGAATATAATATTTTTTCCTACACAGTTAATATTTGTTGATTTATATATGGATTTCAATCTAAACATGAAATTTAAATAAAAAAATAAAACGAGGACTTTGATTTCCACTCGATAACATGTTAGTATGTTGATATGCATTATATGGGGAACATGAGTAAAAAAATAATATGTCATGCATGGAAATGCATTTTCTTACAATGGAATAACATCAACCACACTTGATAGACCAACATGGAAAAGTTTAGTAAACATAGCGAGTACAAGGGAAGAGAGACATCCGTGAGACCATTCGTCAAATGTTGTTGCTACCGAAGTTCACGACAACCGATATTCACGGATAAGTCATAGATTTGAAACAACCACATGGTCATATATGCATATTATGTATACTCCAACAACTTCTTTACTATCAAGCACCATCGATCGTTGGAAGAAACAAATCGTAGGACCTAATTAAAATATACTCAAATATGGCCGGATTGGTTCACCACATACTAAAATTTAGGTTTATTAGTTGTTAACGTGGAGGTTTATAGTACAATACAACTCCGCATGACGCCATCCTCATAGAAAATAAGTTAATTCTTTCCTAACACAATATTATGGTTTCATATATGTACCTGGTAACCATGTGGCTTTGTTATATTTAACTTTTAGTTCAGTTAATATGCGCCTCCATGGTTATGTCACCTCCATTGTTAAGTGCATTTTCTACAACAAACGAGACATTACCAACAATAGTCTAGGTTTTAGGACTTTGGTGCTTAGTTAATATATCAAATAATGGACATATCCACATGAGTCCGATTTTAGTCAATAAGAAGGTAAAATACAATAATGAAATGCATATCATATTAAAAATCCATATATAGTGTTTCATTAATATATTATTTGTACACGTCAAAGGTTACGAAGAAAGTTAGAGCAAACTCCATCTCTGTATTGAGGACCTCCGATATTAAAAAGCAACCATACTAATTAATAAGTGATATTCCAATTTTATATTCTAACAGATGAACGAAATTTCTTAGCAAATGAAATAGGCAGAAGAAATAATAATGACCATGAGAAAGGGTAAATATAAAGCATCCATGAGATGGGAGGTTCTTATGTTCAAACAAGTGATTTAATTCGTAGCATTATTTTGAATCCTACTTATACACGGTTCAATTTCTATAGTGGTGGTAAAATGAAGATCGCTATGTGGCGATATATTTTAACAATTTTGTAGAGAAAATCTTATGGAATAAAATTGTCATTCTCGCTTGACATTTGGTATATGAACTATATGGTACGAACTTTGCCTTGCTATTAAACCAAAGTATGTTTCATGGATAGGATTATGGCAGTGGCAATAGACACTTCAAAGATCTACTGGACACAAAAACTCCGAGAAGCAATTTTTTTTTACAGAATCATAGTGCAGTGATGTGAAAATAAATATTAGATTAGATCCTTAATTACGTTAATACTAAAATTTATATTTATTCATAATGTTCTAATAATTATTTGTGTCGTTTTCTCTAGATTTAAGTTATTCACATTTCAGTGATCAATTATGTTGACACATAGCGAAATCATGACACGAATATTAACAGTATATGACATGGACACCTATATTTCAGGTGCAAATTAATACGAAGGAAGTAAAATATTTAGTTGGGTAGAATTTGTTAGACGCTCTAAGTATGGTAGTTTTAATAGTTATACTTATACAAGATTGCTTATACAAAGTTATAACGTATAAAGTATTAAAGTAAAAGTAATCTGTTAAAACTAAAATATATACTTTAGAGATGTTGCCCTCGCATTTGCAAGGGCCACCCTGCAGTTAAAGACTAAAGGTGAACGCTGCAGACAGTTGGAAGAACGAAAAATATACTTACATTGTCTACCTTTTTTGTTTGGTAAACCCAGTATACACAAACAAAACACAAAGCTCCCTCCTCAACCCCCCCCCCCCCCCCCCCCCCCCCCCCGCCTCTCTCTCTCTCTCTCTCTCTCTCTCGCTCCCTCTCGTAACCAAACCCTTGGGGAAGAGATCCATGACCTGATATGATGCAAGCCCATAGACAGGCCGGAGGGTAGTACCAAACCAAGCTGGAAAGCTAATGCTGGACACCTAGCTCTTAGTCCTCTTACCACCAATCGGACACTAACCGTATAGTTCATCATAGACATTCTCATTAACGAAGATCGTGCATTGTGGCCCAGCATGCAAGCATGGACTACACTAGACACATAGATTGCCCATGCGTCTTGAAAGATGAACAGCCCCACGTACTACAGAAGATGTGATTGCCTTTCGGTTTCAGGACCAAGGGCGATGCATCGATCGATCTGTCATGCTGGCCTGATGCTGATCGATATCTACTTGGTCTCACTGCATATAAGAACTTGAATGTTGAGTACATGACACTCTAGCTTGGGACCAGATGTGTCTTATTACAGTTAGCATACCCCAATAATTCAGTTACGAGAACAATGAGGAACTAAGAGATAAACCTACGTTTCAGAGATTGTGGTGTTGATTCCTCAGATTCAACATATGATGGATGCGAATAAACAGGAGCAATACTAGGTTGGTCTGGCTGGTGCAGTAGATTAGAATCACAAGTTCATTTCCTGAGAAAAGAAGCTTCGTCGGAATTATCGTACGTCATATCAATCTGATACAATCGCATGCATGAAAATTTAACCTGGGCTCCTGCGTAACAATAGCACATATCCAAAAGAAACCCTTCTCATGATTCTAACCATTGTGTCTACCAGCTTGTACATGCATCACTTAGAGATAATCATGCTACGTCCTAATTAAATTCATTTTAGTATGTACATGGTTCTTCATATATCTCTGGACTATACTTTCTGCGCAGGGAAAATAATTTTACCATACTAATGTACATATTTTTAGTAAAAATTGGCATTGCCAAGTAAATATTTAAGCTAGAATAACTTGCAATGTGAATTTCGATCACCATATGACCTGCAAAATTAAGTGTATAGCATGGAGATATACATGCAACTTGCTAAATTATATACTCTCTATGTTCCAGTATTTCGTCAAACACACCTCTGATCTGCACACACAAGAAGAGGGTATCCAAATCCAAATCCCAAAATGGGTAGGAAATGGTAGTATAGATGTAGTAAGATGAATTACTAGTCTTTAATTTCTTTGCTCATTTCATCCTTACTAGGAAAACGCTCAGCTCCGGCGCGCTGCCGTCGTCGTCGCCACCACCACCTTCGCCTCCGACGCCGCCCTCGTGGGGGTTGATCATGTAGAACGCTTCCGAGTCCTTGGAACCGACGACGCGCTCGACGCGGGCTCGCACGTACGTCAGCTCCCCGTCGGGCCCGGCGGGCACGCCGCCCTCTTTCTCGGGTGCGGCCGGCAGCACGCCGGCGCCCATGGACACGCCGCGCAGCAGGCGCATCACGTGGCGCTCGTCGTCGGAGGCCTCCTTCCGGCGGATGGAGTATCCGGCCTTGCGCCCGTTGCAGAAGACGGCCCAGACGTACTCCTCCACGAGCCGGCGGCGCGCGCTGCGGGTGTCGCTCTCCAGCGCCAGCTTCACCATCCCGGACGCGATCTCCTTGTGCAGCGCGCTGGTCAGCATGGGCAGCTCGATGAGGAACACCGGCGGCGCGCGGGTGTCCTCGTGGATGGCCAGGCTCACGCGGCCGCGGCGGTGCCCGAACAGCGTGACCGTCGTGGCGTGGTCGGCGAGGAGGGCCCTGTTGTGCTTGCCAAGAAGCGCCACCATCTTGCACCCGGACGTGAGCATGGGCATGAGCTTGAACATCTTGAAGATCCCTCCATGGCTGCCGCCTCCTCCTCCTTTGCCGCCGCCGCCGCCGCCGCCAGCGCTGTCCGAGATCTTCGACCGGCGCCCGTTGGTGGACGGCCGGAGCAGCGACCGGAGACTGGGGCCGTCGATGAAAGACGGCATTGAGATTGAGGAGTGAAGTGGAGCCTAGCTAGCTAGGTCGCGGTACTTGCCAAGTTGGTGCGGTGATGCTTTTCTCTTAAGCAATGGGGGCTTCACTTCTCATGTGGATATATAGCCATAGGACAGAGGGAACGGGAGCTTCAAGAGGTTGGATGGTCGTTATTGCGCTGTGCATCGTGCAGGAGTCTGATCGAACTCATCGTTTGCCCTGTTTGGTTCAGTCCGGGTGTCCCTTAGCATCTGAACGTGACTGGACAATGGATTTCTACATAGTTTGGTCCGTGCTGCTTGTACTGACTAGGTTGTACCCATGCGTAGCAACTGTAAGAAATATATGTAAGTAGCTTTATGGGCGACATAAGAACATTTTGGTTGCCGATGTTATAGCAGTGCCTAATATTCGGTTTCGGCGAGCTGTTATAGGGGATAAATGGACTGTCTGGCTTCATTTGGCGGATAGGTTGGTCGCAAGTTTCTCTGTCCAATGAGCCAGATCTCCAATGAGCCAGATCGCTTTAACTGGAAACTAACAGCTTCAGGGTTGTTTTCTGTAGTCTATGTATATTGATTTTTTAAATGGGCACACAAGGTTTCTCAAGAAATACTTGTGAAAAAGCTTAAAATCTCCTTAAAACTGAGATTTTTCTGTGGTTCCCTCACCGTTAAGTGTTATTATCCAAAGATAATCTTGCCAACATATGCTAGACAGGTTCTAAACAATGCGTGTTTTGTGACTTGGTGCCCATCACATTTGGAGCTTGATACATTCTCCCTTTGATATTAATAATATGGTTGGCAATTGGTTAAACGTGATTGATAAAAAAGACGAAGGGGCATATTCGTGTTGGCGGTTTAGCTTTTGTTTGGATAATTTGAAATTTCCATACTGATAGTTTTGAACAAAACAAGTGTGACTCATCTCTTGCAGATTGTCAGCATGTCCGTTTACTGAATTCACATGTGCTTATATCTCCTCCCTCATGACTAATCAGAATAACTTATATATTCTCAATGTGCTCGACTGATGACGATCGTTCAGTCTATTTTCAACCGGGGTGGATGGTAGCATATTAGAATATTAGATGCTTAATGCTACTGTCTTTAGATGTTTGATTTTTGTTTTCATCATGTGTGATCGTTGATGCGTGTAGTTGAGAAATCACTAGAAAAAGGGAACCCTTTCAAAAAACTATGTAATAAATGAAGACTATAAGGACGAGGCTTGGGCCCCCCTTTTTGAATTCTTTTGTAACTAACTATGTAAGGTCATCAGAGCAATTGTCTTTGTTTTTGCCACGACGTCTTCCGGACCACCCCCTATCCACTCTGGCCTTTGTTTTGATCCTGTTTACGGTTTTTTTTTACGTCGACCACTTTGTTACTGTGTTAAATATATGTAAGCAACTAAGTTTTGATCGTCGTCTCCTTACCCTAGAATGCTGAATTGTACGGAGACATATTAAAAGTGAGATATTTGTGCATATACTTACCCTATATAGACATGCATGCACACTCCTCCCCTATGAGTATCTCCGAGGGACTGAGCCGACCAACTAGAATATTCTAACTTTTATGAGACCCACGGTGTCAAATCTGAGGTTCTCTATAAATTGCTATTTTAGCTACCTTTCGATAAACTATTTGCACCCCCAATCTGTTGGTATTCATCAGCAGTCTCTTACAGCACAATTTATGATCATTTGTACCATGGCCAGTGGCAGTAGGGTGGCTGAGGTCCAGGGGGACGTAGGAAGGACCACTTGGGAGACTCCAAGTTGGAGTGTGGTGCCGGGTGGAAGAAGGGTTCTTTTCTCGTTCAACATGTGCCGGTCTCCACACACCCCATTACTCCTCAAAGTGGCCGTCATGGGCTCTGTTCAACTTGTTGATCTCCACATCAAACACCACTAGCTTGCTAGATTACCACAAGCTAGCTTCCATTTCCCATTTCTTATATTTGTATACCAGAAACCTCTTTTGAGCTTACGACATCCCTTGACACTGACAAGCACGTTCGTGCTGAGCTAGGCCTGCGTGTCAGGATCATGGAAACATCCATCGACCACATGATCCATACATATGCATGTGTACATGTCATGATCAAATCGTACAGTTCTATCAGTTTACCTTTGTTGCCTTGTCAGCGAGGCACCTCACTGCGTAGTGATTTAGTGACTAGCTAGCTAATCAGGGGTCGACGACGACGGATGGATCTTATTTTCCCTATCGATAAGCGAGTGATCTTGCCCGTAGAATGAAAGCTTTGTGGCGAATTATTGGTCAGGAGTGCGTGCACTAGTTGTATCTAGCAGTGGATTAATTTGTGGGCGTCCATGCACATGGCGTGTTTGATCGACAGGACGTGCTGCATATGCTTATCCACGTTGTTTCCGGCTGTTAGGTAGTTCACGATTGGCTGTCCTCATTTGCGTCGGAAGAAGATGAGATTGATTGGCGTATCGTGCTGCCTTTGCGGCCTTGTTAGTTCAGACCAAATTAATTAAAGACCTCATGCATGATCATTACCTAAAGTTAAGAGTGATCGGCCAGTCTTTGTATAAGAGTGCATGCATTTGGCAGAGAAGAGAGAACTCGGTCGGTCACGTGGTAGGATGTGTCAGCCTATTATTAGAGATTACGAAGCTTCCGATCCACTGCTTGAACCAGAACTACTGCACCGATATGTCCCCACCGGGCATTTGAGATGCTCATGGGCATGGGCATCGCCATTCTCATTCTGTAGCTATGCTCGATATTCTTACCAATGTGAGTAAATTAAAAAAAAAAAACTATCACATTTGGGGCACCGGATACGAGTCAGTACCGATCTTGATAATTTTTCAAAAAATACTGATCGTGGGACTAACGACAACAAATCGCACTCACTACAGGAATGGCGTGCTGTGCCGAGGGCCAAAATCTACGCGTACAACATTTTGTCGGGGCCGTCGGCATAGACCCAAAGAGGCAAACCCAAAGCCGTCTGCCTATCTTTTTTTTTGAGCTACGCGGACGGCAACACCGTCGGCCTAGCCAAGCTCTGTTTGAACATAACTTTTGCATTCGAATTTGGATTTCAACATTCTTTATCTCGTTTCGAAAGGGAGAAACATATCTAAATTATCATGCATATTGTTAAACCTACATTTAAAAAAAACATGAGAAAGAATAGAAATAACAATAATGGGTTAACACGGTTTCGTCGGAGAGGGCTCTGGGACGCCTGAATCCAATCAAAACCTAGGTGGTACCATACCAAGTGTGTACAATTGTGTTTTGGGTTGTATATGTCCAGTATTCTGCTCCGGATGTTAGCGTTTCACAGTTATCGGTTTATTTTGAGTTTGTTTGAATTTTCTATGCCTATTTCAAAAAGAAGTCAAGACAGCGGACATGACCGTTCATAGGTAGGAGGTTAATATTGATAAACTCTTGGTGTATCTCTAATAAAGTAGGTAGTTGTGTACCTAAACATGAATTTTGCCCGTGTAGTTCAAATTTGACCCGTTTCCATCTGAATCGGCAGAAACTTGTGTTTTTTAAAATAGGTGGATGAAAACCTTTTCAGAGGCAATAAATTGGTTATTTGTGCATATAACATGGTCTAGTATTTTCAAAAAAATTAGTTCTTAAGTTTGAAACATATTTGTGGCTGGTGCTTCACAAAAAAAAACCATTTTTGACACTCGAAAAATGAAAAATGATTTTTTTATTCAATGAAAAGGAAAACTTTCTCTGTCAATATTGTCCGTGCTTCCAAGATGCATGTTTGTGTGGAATATAGGCACATTTAAACAAACTATGCCATGGAATTGGCCATAGCACCCGTCATTTGGCCCGAAACCCTAGAATATTCGGAGGAGATAGCTCATTTCTTTCAACATATTTTCAACACAACTGTCGTATTCCAATTTTAATATTTTTGGTGGATACTAGGACATATATGATGACACCACACGAAGGTCTTGCATCATTTTGGAGTTTTTTTTGAATTTTCTGAAATTTTCTAAGCCAGCTTCAGGAAATAGTCAAGACGACGGGCATGACCGTTTGTAGCTATGTGTTGAATATTTAGAAACTCTTGGTGTAACTCTGATGAAATAGGTAGTTGTGTACCTAAAAATGATTTTTGCCAAAAATCATGAGCAAACTATGAGGCACCTATAGTTCAAATTTGACCCGTTTCCAGCTGAATAGGCAGAAACTTGTGTTTTTTTAAAGAGGTGGATGGAAACCTTTTCATAGGCAACAAATTGGTTATTTGTGCATATAACATGGTCTAATATTTTCAAAAAATGCATCTTCCAGGTTTTGCAACATATTCTTGGTTGGTCCTTCACAAAAAAAAAACATTTTTGACACTCGGATGATGGAAAATGGTTTTTTTATTCAATAAAAAGGAAAACTTTCTACTTCAACATTGAACGTGCTTCCAAGATGCATGTTTTTGTGGAATATGGGCATATTTCAACAAACTATGACATGGATTTGGCCATAACACCCACCATTTGGCCCTCAAACCCTAGAATGTTCGGAGGAGATAGCTCATTTATGTGAACACATTTTCAACACAATTGTCGTATTCCAATTTTATTATTTTTGGTGGATACTAGAACATATATAATGACACCACACAAAGGTCATGGATGATTTTGGATTTTTTAAAATTTTCTGGAATTTTCTAAGACGATTTTAGGAAAAAGTCAAGACGGCGGGCATGACCATTCGTAGCTAGGTGTTGAATACTGAGAAACTATAGGTGTATTTTGATGCGCGTGTAACACACGTTCGTTCGGAGAGGCCAAGAGGAAGGTATGAAGAGCACAATGGAAAGTTTCCCTCAGTAAAAAACCAAGGTTGAATCGACCAGTAGGAGGAATGAGTAACTTCAGAAGGTTGATGCAGCTGAGATGGCAGGGCGCACTACCGGTTCAGCAGCAACGTGGAACCTACACAACACAAACAATTCACTTTGCCCCCATAAAGCAGTGAGATTGTCAATCTCACCGGTTTTGCTGATAATAAAGAGGTTAAATGTATGGTGTGAAAAACAGTATGAGAACAGTATGAAAATAGTAGCATCAGTATGAAAACAGTGGAAGAAGTGTAAAAATAATTGAAATAGTGTGTGTATTATCAGAATGGACCCGGGTCCACACTTCACTAGTGGTGTCTCTCCATAGAAGATAAATAACATGTGTGGTGAACAAGTTACAGCTGGACAATTGACAGAAATGAAGATTGCACCGTAGTGCATATGCAAGACATAAATATTACTATGTGATTCATGCGGGCATTACACCAAGATACATAGACCAGCATCCAACTTCATCTATGACTAATAATCCACCCTCCGAATATCATACGAACAAACGTTGGGTATTAAGTTGCAAGCAACAGATAATCGCAGTAAGCAAAGTGTGTAATGTAAACAATGTAAACGAAGTAAACACCGTTGTTTTCTCCTTAATGGCAACAACACATCCTCCATCCGTCATGTTTCTGTCGCTCAAGCATAGATGCAAAGGAAGCATGAACCCACTATCGAGCATAAATACTCCCTCTTGGAGTTACTAGCATCTACTTGGCCAGAACATCTATTAATAACGGAGAGCATGCAAGATCATAAATAACATATGCATGAAGATAGCATGATAGATTGATAATCAGAAGACATAACATTCAACATCCACCGGATCCCAGCAAACACAACATGTAGCATTACATCAAGATGATCTCGATCATGTAGGGCAGCTCACGAGATCTAAACATGAGGCATAAAGTGGAGAAGACAACCATGTAGCTACTGCTATGGACCCGTAGTCCAGATATAAACTACTCACGCATCACTTCGGAGGAGGGCATGGTGGTGTACACCCCTCTTGTGATGAATTTCCCTCCCGGCAGGGTGCCGAGGAGAGCTCCAGAACCCTCTCGATCTCGGGATGACTATGACGGTGACCTCGGGTGTTTCTCGGGGAAAAGTGGTATATCCTTAGGGTTCACGTATCGGGGGGATTATATAGGCGAAAGGACGATGACGGTGGACGCCCGAGGGGCCCACACCACCCCTAGGCGCGGCCAGGGGGTGCGCCTCCCTATGGTGTGGCCCCTCTCCGGGCCTCTTCGGGACTCCGTGGAACCTTCGGGAATTATAAGATTTCCGAGGTTCGAATCTTCCAATTCCGAGAATATTTCCAGAACAACTTTTCTGAAACTAAAAACAGCAGAAAACAAGGAACTCGCTCTGTGGCATCTTGTCAATAGGTTAGTCCCGGAAATCGATAAAAATGACATAAAGTGTACAACAAACATGTAGAAAATAACATGAAAACAACATGGAACTTTAGCAATTAAGGATACATTTATGACGTATCATATCTCTGATGAAATAGGTAGTTGTGTACCTAAAAATGATTTTTGCCAAAAATCATAAGAAAACTACGAGGCATCTCTAGTTCAAATTTGACCCGTTTACAACTGAATCGGCAGAAACTTGTGTTTTTTAAAAGAGGTGGACGAAAACGTTTTTAGAGGCAACAAATTGGTTATTTGTGCATATAACATGATCTAGTATTTTAAAAAAAATGCAGCTCCCAAGTTTTGCAACATATTCTTGGTTGGTCCTTCACAAAAAAATCATTTTTGACACTCGGAAAATGGAAAATGGTCTTTTTATTCAATGAAAAGGAAAACTTTCTCCGTCAACGTTGTATGTGCTTCCAAGATGCATGTTTGTGTGGAATATAGACACATTTCAATAAACTATGCCATTGATTTGTCCATAACACCCGTCATTTGGCTCGAAACCCTAGAATGTTCGTAGGACATAGCTCATTTATGTGAACAGATTTTCAACACAACTGTCGTATTCCAAGTGTATTATTTTTGGTGGATAGTACGACATATATAATGACACCACGCAAAGGTCTTGCATCATTTTTTTTTTGAATTTTCTAAGCCGGTTTTAGGAAAAAGTCAAGACGGTGGGCATGAACGTTCGTAGATAAGGGTTGAATATTGAGAAACACTTGGTGTATCTATGATGAATATGTATTTTTGTACCTAAAAATGTTTTTTGCAAAAAATTATGAGCAAACTACGAGGCACGTGTAGTTCAAATTTGACCCGTTTCGAACTGAATCGGCAGAAACTTGTGTTTTTTAAAAGAGGTGGATGGAAACCTTTTCATATGAAAAAATTGGTTATTTAAGCATATAACATGGTCTAGTATTTTCTAAAAATGCAGCTCCCAAATTTTTCAACATATTCGTGGTTGGTCTTTCACAAAAAAACCATTTTTGACACTCAGAAAATGGTTTTTTATTCAATAAAAAGGAAAACTTTCTCCGTCAACATTGTCTGTGCTTCCAAGATGCATGTTTGTGTAGAATATGGGCATATTTTCAACAAACCATGTTATGTATTTGGCCATAAAACCCGTCAGTTGGCCCGAAACCCTATAATGTTCGGAGAAGATAGCTCATTTATGTGAACACATTTTCAACACAACTGTCGTATTCTAAGTTTTTTTTTGGATACTAGGACATATATAATGACACCACGGGAAGGTCTTGGATCATTTTGGGGGGTTTTAAAATTTTCTGGAATTTTGTAAGCCGGTTTCAGGAAAATCAAGACGGTGGTCATGACCGTTCATAGCTAGGGGTTGAATATTGAGAAACTCTTGATGTATCTCTGATGAAATAGGTAGTTGTGTACCTAAAAATGATTTTTGCCAAAACTCATGAGCAAACTACGAGACACATGTAGTTCAAATTTGACCCGTTTCCAGCTGAATCAGCAGAAACTCGTGTTTTTTAAAAGAGGTGGATGGAAACCTTTTTTATAGGCAAAAAATTGGTTATTTGTGCATATAACATGGTCTAGTATTTTCAAAAAATGCAGCTCGTAAGTTTTACAACGTATTCTTGGTTGGTCCTTCACAAAAAAAAACCATTTTAGACACTCGGAAAATGGAAAATGGTTTTTTTATTCAATGTAAAAGAAAACTTTCTCCGTCAACGTTTTTCTTGCTTCCAAGATATATGTTTGTGTGGAATATGGGCATATTTCAACAAAGTATGCGACGGATTTGGCCATAACACATGTCACTTGCCCGAAACCCTAGAATATTCGTAGGAGATAGCTTATTTATGTCAACAGATTTTTAACACAACTAACGTATTCCAAGTTTATAATTCTTGGTGGATACTAGGACATATATAATGACACCACGTGAATGTCTTGCATCATTTTGGTTTTCTTAAATTTTCTAGAATTTTCTAAGCTGGTTTCACGAAAAAGTCAAGACGACGGACATGACCGTTCGTAGCTAGTGGTTGAATATTTCGAAACTCTTCGTGTATCTCTTATGAAATAGGTAGTTGTGTATCTAAAAATGATTTTTGTCAAAAATCATGACCAAACTACGAGCCACTTATAGTTTAAATTTGACCCGTTTTCAGCTGAATCGGTAGAAACAGTCAAAATGACCAACATGACTATTCATCAAAAGAGTTCTAATTTTCTAAAACTATCGATGTTTCTATAATATGGATGTCATATTTGAATTCTTCTAATTTTTCTAATCAACCTAGACATTTTATTTATCAAATTTCGGTTTACGGATTTAAAGATATGAATTATTCCATATTAAATAATTTATTCAAAAAATAAAGTAATTTCTAACATTGTATTGTTATTTATTAAAAAAATATATTATATAATCATTGTTATTTATACAAATATAAACAATAAAAAAGTTTAGCATCATGCTCCACGGGTTAATATGATTGATATGATAATGATATCATGTCGCACCCGGACTTCTAGAGGATACTCACCGTACGAACTGAATAGTATTCCGATGGGATTACGGGGCTTACCGGCACCCGCGTCCTCTTACGAGTAGGCCAACACTTATGTGTGACAACCCATCGCTACTGTTCACCGTCGATGTAAACTATCCCGTAGAAATCAGGACACTAACATTGACGTACTTCATACCATACACACATGGTACGTCAACGGCTTTGAACAAAAGGATAACACAACATGCCTCTAAGACACAAAAGATAGAAATAAGTTGCAACTGGCCCTTACTAGGGCAGAGAATAGCAAATACAATCATCCAGAGGACACATGTCCCAACATCACATCATTACATCTCAGCGGAAGCATTCAAAGGGGGTCTGAGTACAGAAAAATCCAAATAGGCTTAAGAAGCCGGAAATTGAAATAAAGACGGAGCCCATCCACGATGTCTCGGATCCTGCCCGGGTCCGCTAACTACTCGTCAGCAGCCTCGTCAAACTCCACGTAGTAGCCGTCACCTGGATCCTCGTAAGCGTAGTCTGCGGAAACCACAGCCCCAAAGGGGTCAGTACATAGACGTACTGGCAAGCAAGACTCACAGTTCACCAAAGTATAGCCCGTCAACACAAGCACAGATGACTTGGGTTCAACGGAAAGAAGGGGATATATAAAATACTGCAACTGGCTGCGCTAACCAACTACAGAGATTCTATCACTTCCAACTATTCAGAAAGGGGATAAGATCGAGTGTTGTAACCAACTGAAAGATAACTTCAAACAAACCCATCCTGGATCTCGCCCCTTATCCAAAGAAGCAATCCGAGGATAACTCACACCGTTGGATTAAACATGAATCAAGTTATTGTGACAATAATCCTATTACTAGTCAAGTTGTTAAACATGGGGTGTGAGATTGTGATTCATTAGGTTTAAGTTGTCCTGAGTACTTGTTAGCCAGTACTTTCACCAAGTTAACCATAACCGCGGAAAACACGGCTTCTCGAGAAGATTATCCCTGCAGGGTTGCACCAATTTGGCCGTACACGTATGAATAACCCGCCAGATGGGATGCCTCCCACCAAGCGGGACACTCAACACAACTCGACTCTTCTTCGCATCAAGCCCAAAGCACCTTGGGCGCACGGCTAATCGAGCCCAGAAGAAAATGGACCCTCATAGCACTCTAAGAACGTGTCCCCCTATATGCCGACTACAAAAGTTCCACCCTGCGCTGGGCTCGCAAAAACATGCATGCGGCAAATAGAAAACACGAACTAAATGAGATGATTTGGACGAGATGCGAATCGAATCAAATTGAGGGGGGCGCCCATACTCGCTTCCCACATGCGGGTAGTGCGCTCATCATGGATCAGTAGACAAGACCCTTTTCCTATTAGGGTCGACACTAGCAGGCCTCAAAACCACACAGGGCCTCCTGCCGGTGCCTTATCATCAAATTATTATTAACAATAATATTAGCATGATTGATTGATTGATTAAACATCGAGCCCCCAGAACATAATGAAATAGTAACTGATAGTAACGGGTAACAGACTCGAGCAAAACAACCTACGCATGCTAGTAAGACACTGGCTCAATCAATAGGGTTGTAGGAGGGGTGGTGAGGCAATATCAGGGTTAAGGGATTCATGTGATAGGTTCGTAACAGAAACAACTACCGCTAAGGCTAGCAAAAATAGACAACGGAAAGTATCGGTAACCAGGGTTGAAAGGAACACAATGGTTCATGTGAGTGATAACTTGCCTGCGAACTCAGCAGCCTGGTACTGAGCTAGATCCTCAGAAGGGGTGCTGTAAAGATCGTCTGTCTCAACGTCGTCGTCTATTCGAGAAGAAGCAAACAAACAAAACAGGAATGTAAACAATCATTATCATGGCATTGTGCACAATCAAGATGATGCATGACAAGTTAATGGTTGCATCAAAATAAACTAGCTAACATGATAACACAATTTAAATGGACCCCTATGCAATTGGATTGCATATGGAAAAGGTCCATTGAAATAAGTGGAAACAAATGATTTACAATTAATTATTATGTGAAAGTTGTTAGCATGATGCATGCATGATGATGATAACAAGATAACAACAAAGTAACAATAATAGATGCAAAGGAAAAGGAATAAAACAAGTTTGGAAATTATTTATTAAGTTTGGAAAGTTTGGTTACTTAAACATGTCACACAAACAATTACTGTTTTCATCAATTTAAAGTGTGCAAAACAATTAACAAAATTTATATTTGAAAAGAACATCAAATTTTAGTTGGATTACATGTTTCAAATATTGAAATTTGAATTAGGATGAATTTATTATGAATTAAACAATATTAAACAAGTTTTAATTGAATTTAAAACAAGTGTGAATTTTATTTGAATTTTAGTTGTTCAAAACATAAATTCAAATTCACATTTGAAAAGTTCACACTTTGATAGTTTGAAAACATATTTTGCATGTTCAAAAATATTTTATTTTGAGCAAGTTATGATTTCATCAAATTTAAATGAATTAAACAAGTATTAAATTATTTAGGCAATTTAAATTATTCAAACCAGAAAACAAAAATTATATTTGAATAGGTTATTCAAAATGGTATGGAAAACATATTTTATTTGTATTTATTGGATTAATAATGAATTAGTTATTGATTTTAGAAATTTGCATTTGAATTATTTGGATTCAAATTTAAATTGTATTTTGAAATTTCAAAACAGTGAACAAATGATACCAAAAGATAGACAATTGAATTTAGATAGCGTGCATATTTTATTTTCATTTATTGGAGTTATAAAATAAAAGTTATTAAGGTTTTGAAACCAGGGGCCAATCTGTGATTTAATTGGACCTAGGTTTGAATACAGAAATGTTTGAAATCATTTTATACGCACTGGAAACGCACCCAGTCACTGCCAGGGGGGGCCCAAACCGCGCTGTGCCTGCGTGGACACACGAGTGACTGACAGGGGGCCCTCCCTGTTAGTACTCCGTCGCAAAAAGATGGAAATTTTCACGGTGCGGGCGCCAGGGCTCGATCCCTGCACCCCCCGCTCGCGTGCGCTGCTCTGAACCAGTTGCGCTGTTGCGCGTTCGTTGACAGATACAGATGCGCGGGGAGGATAAGGATTCAGTGCGCGGTTAACTGAAACTGCACGCGCGCGAATCTGAATTTTCTGAGGAACGAAACCTTCCGCGACTCGCCGGCGTTGATCTACGGTGGTTGGCTACCGTGCGTTGCTTGCTGGGCGCGTGCGTGTGCTGATCTGGTGGTGCAGGTGCTGGAGCAACAGAGGGAGAGAGGATCGTGGTGGCTGCTCACCAGGATTTGGCCGTGGAAGAGCTCGACGGCGAGCGGCAGCTGCAAGGTGGTCGAGGACGGCGGCGCTGATTCCGTGCTCCTCCGAGCGAGCTACGGTGTCCAACGTGTAGAGGAAACGGTGGCGAGTCGGTTCCCGTAGACAAGTGGCTAGGTGGGGCTAGGAGGTGGCGGCGCCATAGCGAGTTTCAGAGGAGGTTCTCCGGTGAGGGGGACAGAGCGAGGGAAACGTGGCCGGGAGAGGGCAGACGGCGGCGGAGAAGATGGGACAGAAGGCCTAGGGGTTAGGGTTAGGTCTGCGGGGTGCCCTAGGGTACTTATAGGGCCCAGACGCCAAGGATGGCTGTCTGCTCGGCGGGGAGGGTACGTGGCACCGACGGATTTCTTGCCGTACGGGGGGACGACGACGGCGGCTGTTCTATCCGAAGCGGTACGCTGCTAGGTGGGCTGGGCTGCGCGCTGGGTAGAGCTAGGTGGGTTTGGGCTGCTTAGCTGCCGCGCGCGCAGCTGGCTGGCTCCTTTTTTTTCTGTTTTTTTTAAGGATTGGTTTTGGAAGAAAAAGGTAGGTTTTAACTTAGTAAAAATTCTAGAAAAATTAGGTTAGACTTGTTAGACCAATAGCAACCAACTGCCAAGGTTTGTTTTCAAAAAGTTGAGATTAAAATTGCTGTTTGCATTTGAACCAAATTGGATGAATTTTCAATATTAAATAAACATTATGAAAACAAGGCATTTTTAATAGGGTTACCCCTAAGGTTAAAGTGATTAAGGATTACATTTGTTTGGTGAATTTCATGGATTCAAAAGGGTACTGATTTGAAGCCTTGGTTTGAATTTGAAAATGATTTAGAGTTAATTGATTGAATTAATTGATTGATTTAAAGCAACAATTTAATAGGTGATCATTAATGAATTATTTGGAAACAAAGGAGGTTTTTGATTTGCATTTATTTATTTGAAAAGATTGTAACAGACTAGTATGAAGACAGAGGTTGATTAAGTTTGAAATTCATTATGAAAACAATGCAAACAGAAAATAATAAAAAATGAGGATGATGATATGATGCATTGCTTAAATTAAACAAAGAACAAAACAACTAGGGAGTTTTCATACTTGGATGTTACAAAACGCCCCCCCTTGAAGGAATCGCGCCCCGAGATTCCTTACTGAGAAGTGAAAAGGTCCGGATACTTCTTACGAAGGTCCTCTTCGGTCTCCCATGTTGCCTCTTTATCGGAATGATGCGACCACTGCACTTTCAAGAACTTGGTGCTCTTGTTGCGAGTCTTACGAACGGTCTCATCGAGAATTTGGATAGGGTGCTCCTCATAAGAGAGATCATCTTGCAGTTCAATGTCATCATGATCAACTGCACGATCTGGATCTTTGAAACACTTCTTGAGCTGTGACACGTGGAACACATCGTGCACTTTGGATAGTTTCTCTGGAAGCTCAAGACGATAGGCATTTTCCGCACGTCTTGACAGGATGTTGAAAGGACCAATGTATCTTGGTGCCAGCTTTCCTTTCACACCAAAACGATGAGTGCCTCTGAGGGGAGTTACACGGAGATATTCTTTGTCACCAGGTGCATAGACCGTATCCCTGTGCTTGCTATCATAATAGCTCTTCTGACGAGACTGAGCAATCCTGAGATTGTCACGAATGATACGAACTTTCTCCTCGGCTTCCTTAACAATGTCAGGGCCTAAGAGTGAACGTTCACCAGCTCCAGACCAATTGATTGGACTCCTGCATCTGCGACCATACAGTGCCTCAAATGGTGCCATGCCTAGGCTTGCCTGGTAGCTGTTGTTGTAGGAGAATTCAGCATATGGAAGGCAATCCTCCCATTTCATGCCAAAGGATAGACCACATGCTCTGAGCATATCCTCGAGAATCTGATTGACTCTTTCGACTTGCCCCTGAGACTAAGGGTGATAAGCTGTGCTGAACAGAAGTTTAGTGCCCAAAGCTTCTTGAAAGCTTTTCCAGAAATGAGAAGTGAAGATACTCCCACGGTCTGAGCTTATTTCCAATGGAACACCATGAAGAGGAACAACCTTTGCTGTGTAGAGCTCTGCTAACTGGCTGGCTGAGATAGTTTCCTTGACAGCAAAGAAGTGAGCTACCTTAGTGAGACGATCAATAACAACGAAGATTGCATCGTTGCCCTTCTTGGACTTTGGAAACCCAGTAACGAAGTCCATTTCAATCATGTCCCACTTCCACTCAGGAATTTTCAGAGGTTGGAGTAGACCTGCTGTTTTCTGATGGACTGCCTTAACACGTTGACAAACGTCGCATTCAGAAACGTATTGAGCAATTTCACGTTTCATGCCAGGCCACCAATACAGAGTCTTGAGATCCTGGTACATCTTTGTACTTCCAGGGTGGATGGAGATAGGAGTTTCATGAGCCTCCTTGAGAATGATATCCTTGAGGCTTTGAATCTGAGGAACTGCAATGCGTCCTTCGAAGAACACGGTTCCCTTGTCATCAATTGAGAAGGACTTGAATTTATCATTGCCTTCCTTGATGTGCTCTACAATCTTCTTGATTTCAGTATCACGAAGTTGTTCAGAACGAATCTTGTCCTCGAGAGTTGGACTGGCTGTCAAGCTAGCAAGGTAACCTTCAGGGACAAGACCAAGGTTCAGCTTCTGGAATTCTTCATGAAGTGGAGGTTGGCTTTCCATGATCATGAGATTATTGCAATATGGCTTGCGACTGAGAGCATCGGCCATAACATTAGCCTTGCCTGGAGTGTAAGAAATGGTGAGATCGAAGTCTTTAATCTTTTCAATCCATCTCCTTTGCCTGAGGTTCAGATCTGGCTGAGTGAAGATGTATTTCAGACTCTTATGATCAGAAAAGATTTCAGTTTTGTTACCCAACAAGTATTGTCTCCATTTCTTGAGGGCAAACACAACTGCTGCAAGTTCTATGTCATGAGTGGGATAGTTTTGCTCATGTGGGTTCAACTGACGTGAAGCATAAGCCACAACTTGACGTTCTTGCATAAGAACTGCTCCTAGGCCTTGGAGAGATGCATCACAGAATATCTGGAAAGGTTTGGTAGTATCTGGGCCAACCAGAACTGGGGTGGAAGTGAGTTTAGTCTTCAGGAGGTTGAAACTCTCATCACACTGTGGAGTCCAAACGAACTTCTTGTCCTTCTTGGTGAGATCAGTGAGAGGTTTGGCAATCTTGGAAAAGTTTTGGACGAAACGACGGCAATAGCTAGCCAAGCCAAGAAAACTTCTGACTTGCTTCACCGTCTTAGGGGGTTTCCAATCAACAATTGCCTTAACCTTTTCCGGGTCAATGGCTATGCCTTTGGCAGAGATGATATGACCAAGATATGCAACTTCTGGAATCCAAAACTCACATTTGGAGAACTTGGCATATAGACGATGCTCGCGGAGTTTCATTAGAGTGAGACGAAGGTGTTCTCCATGCTCTTCCTCGGATTTTGAGTAGACTAGAATGTCATCGAGATATACCACAACGAACTTGTCGAGGTATTCATGGAAGACAGAATTCATGAGTCTTGAGAATGTTGCCGGTGCATTGGTGAGACCAAAGGACATGACGGTGTATTCATATAGACCGTACCGAGTGGTGAAAGCTGTCTTAGGAATATCTTCCTTTCTGATCTTTATTTGATGGTACCCCATCCTCAAGTCCAACTTTGAGAATATTGAGGCTCCAGCAAGTTGATCAAAAAGATCATCGATACGAGGAATTGGATACTTGTTCTTGATGGTTTTCTCGTTGAGAGGACGATAGTCAACCACGAGTCTTTTTGTTTGATCCTTCTTGGCAACAAACAGAGTTGGGCAACCCCAAGCGGAGGAACTAGGCTGAATGTAACCCTTCTCCATGTACATATCGATTTGCTCCTTCAACAATTTCAGTTCAGGAGGAGCTATCTTGTATGGATGCTTAGAGATTGGAGCAGTACCTAGCTCAAGCTCGATCACGAACTCAACTGCTCTGTCCGGAGGCATCCCTGGCAATTCTTCTGGAAAGACGTCAGGGAATTCACAAACCACCGGAACATTTTCAATTGCAGGAAGGGGTTTAGCATCGAGGTTGAACAGCTGAACAGAACTTGATCCATATGGAGAATAGACTATCTGGCCTGAAGTGTGGGAGAGAGTTATTGACTTTTGAGCACAGTCAATTTTAGCTTTGTGGGTCTTCAACCAATCCATACCCAGAATGACATCAATGTCAGAATTTCCCAGCAACATGAGTGAAGCCAGGAATATTCGACCTCCAATTAGGATCTGATTGTCCTTACTTATCTTGGAAGTCAACATTTGCGGTCCCGGAGAGTGAACAGTCATTTGATTGCTTAGCGGAACCAGAACTAGGTTGTATGCTTTTGCAAAAATCTTTGACACAAAAGAATGCGATGCTCCGATATCAAACAACACTTTAGCTGGAATAGAGTTTACGGGTAATATACCGAGAACGACGTCAGCAGCTTCCTCAGCTTTGTCGGCCTTGATATGGTTCACCCTCGCGGTCCTCCCGACAGGCCTGTTGTTGGAGTTGAAGGCTTTAGCCGGGGGAGCACGAACCATTGCCTGGTTGGTGTTGGGGCGAGGAGGTGGAGGTAGCTGCCTCTGAGTGCACTTATCAGCGTAGTGTCCAGTCTCCTTGCATTTGTAGCAAGTGACGACACGAGGAGGACCTGGCCTTGGCTGCCCCATTTGAACCCTCTGACCCTGCATCTGAGATGGGTTGGGTGGGCGGGGACCAAAGCCTGGAGAAGCTTGGGCATTTGGAGCCCGAGTGACAGCACCATTTGGCACCCAGATGCGGCGCTTCTGCGGAGGGGTGGTCAAGTTGGAGGAGGAACCACCCTCACGCGAGTGCTTGCGCGACTCTTCGAACGCCTTGCGCCCATTCTCCTCATTGAGCGCGGTGTTCACGAGCTCCACGAAGTCCTTGCACTTGATGTTGGTGAGAGCGTACTTCAGTTCCGGGTTAAAACCTCGGCGGAACCTTGCCATCTTCTTGGCTTCAGTGGACACCTCGTCACCAGCGTATCGAGCGAGACGATTGAACTCGTTTTGGTAGCCGAGGACGTCCAGCTTGCCCTGTTTGAGAGAGCATAATTCCTCACGCATCCTTTCCATGAGACCATCTGGGATGTGGTGCTTCAGGAAGGCATCCTTGAAACATCCCCAGGTGATAGGATAGCCAGCTCTCATGGTCTGGTAATTCTCCCACCAGGTAGCTGCCTGACCCTTCAGTAGGTAGGTGGCATACTTGACTTTATCCTCCTCAGCAACGTGAGCTATGTCCAGAGCCCTGTTCATCTCCCTGATCCAGTCATCAGCATCCAGAGGCTCACGTGTTGCCACGAAAGCTCTCGGCCCCATGCTCAGAAACTCCTTGATGCTGACTCGCGGAGCATTCTGGTTGTTGTGCTGGTTAGCCTGGATCTGAGCCATCTGAGCCACGACCTGAGTCATTTGTGTCAACAGCTCCGTGAGCGGAGGTGGTTCAGGCGGGTTGCTCCTTGTTGGCGGCATCCTGAATAGACATTCATTTTATCACAACAATAGAAAAGGATAGACTTGGTAACCGAAAGATAGATTATTCCGACGCATGAATAGATAACCAACAGGTACATCATTACATGTTCAAATACATCAGAATATCCAACAAACCAATACATGGTTCGAATGCCAAAGGATAACTAAACATAGCTAGGAATGGATACATCGGTGCTCCCATGCTCATCACGCAGGACGGCGGTGAGTAGTACGACGAGAGATACGGTGCGGAGGAATCCCCCGGAAGTAGGTATAACGACGATCCACGTATATCGGGACTGCTCTGAGAGCAACTCTCGGTGTGGTGAAATAGAAAGCGTCGTCTCCCTGTGCTCCAAAGCGTGGAATCCCAGTGTAACCAGCTCCGAGGTCGAGGAGTGGACCTCTGATCGGCTCGTAACCTCCAGCATCTGGCAGCGGAAACCCAGCTGGCTGAGTGAAACGCGCAAAGCGCTCGTCTCCAACAAAGTCTGTGATGTACGTAGCCAGACGAGTCAACGCCAGATAGAGTTGCTCCCTGACTGAGGCTAACTCCTGAGAAAGTGTGGAAGCAACTGCGTCACTGTGCCTCACGAACTGAGCAGTGGTGTGCAGCCTGGAGTTATCATCCTCGTAGGTATCCAGGTTGCCGTGGAGAGTGAAGTGAACTCGCCGACGTAATGTAACCACGGGGGATGTGACGATAGATAGAATCGTCAAACCCCCAGTAGTCAGCACGGAGGACGGTGAGACTCACGTAAACTGCCTGCTGCACGGCCATATCCACTGTGGAACCTACTGCCTCGTAGCGGTGGACAACGCTCCTGCCATCATCCGACAGAATGTAGACGATAGCCTGGTAGTAGGTCTGGTCAAACTCTCGCTGCTGCTCGTAGACCTGGTACTCTGGTGCCCAATGGAAACCCAGATAGGTGACCATGTCTCTCAGCATCTCCGGATAACCGGCGGTGCTCTCACAGCGAGTCATCCGAACCACCTGCGGGAAGAACCTGAGATCCATCTGCAGATGATCGGGGAAGTTTTGATTAGACGCCGGTAGAGAACTGATGTGGAAAGCAACAACAAGGTTCAACGGACGAAAAGGATGTTGAAAAGAACAGGATATTGAAGCAACATCGGGAAACACGAGACCAAAACTCCTGAGGTACTACGGAGAACCCAAAACACGTGAAATCCTAACTTGAAAGTTTAGGTGAGAACAGAAAACAACGTTGCACTTCCTTACCAGAAAAGGGTGGGTGGGTGGGGAAAGAAGAAAAATGGCAGAATTCCTACTCTCACGTTTCATTTTTCCTATATAGCTACAAAATAGTTTCTAGACTCAACTGCGACCAGTAAAAAGGGATCCTACAGGCAGACAGGCTCTGATACCATTTGTCGCACCCGGACTTCTAGAGGATACTCACCGTACGAACTGAATAGTATTCTGATGGGATTACGGGGCTTACCGGCACCCGCGTCCTCTTACGAGTAGGCCAACACTTATGTGTGACAACCCATCGCTACTGTTCACCGTTGATGTAAACTATCCCGTAGAAATCAGGACACTAACATTGACGTACTTCATACCATACACACATGGTACGTCAACGGCTTTGAACAAAAGGATAACACAACATGCCTCTAAGACACAAAAGATAGAAATAAGTTGCAAAATGGCCCTTACTAGGGCAGAGAATAGCAAATACAATCATCCAGAGGACACATGTCCCAACATCACATCATTACATCTCAGCGGAAGCATTCAAAGGGGGTCTGAGTACAGACAAATCCAAATAGGCTTAAGAAGCCGGAAACTGAAATAAAGACGGAGCCCATCCACGATGTCTCGGATCCTGCCCGGGTCCGCTAACTACTCGTCAGCAGCCTCGTCAAACTCCACGTAGTAGCCGTCACCTGGATCCTCGTAAGCGTAGTCTGCGGAAACCACAGCCCCAAAGGGGTCAGTACATAGACGTACTGGCAAGCAAGACTCACAGTTCACCAAAGTATAGCCCGTCAACACAAGCACAGATGACTTGGGTTCAACGGAAAGAAGGGGATATATAAAATGCTGCAACTGGCTGCGCTAACCAACTACAGAGATTCTATCACTTCCAACTATTCAGAAAGGGGATAAGATCGAGTGTTGTAACCAACTGAAAGATAACTTCAAACAAACCCATCCTGGATCTCGCCCCTTATCCAAAGAAACAATCCGAGGATAACTCACACCGTTGGATTAAAGATGAATCAAGTTATTGTGACAATAATTCTATTACTAGTCAAGTTGTTAAACATGGGGTGTGAGATTGTGATTCATTAGGTTTAAGTTGTCCTGAGTACTTGTTAGCCAGTACTTTCACCAAGTTAACCATAACCGCGGAAAACACGGCTTCTCGAGAAGATTATCCCTGCAGGGTTGCACCAATTTGGCCGTACACGTATGAATAACCCGCCAGATGGGATGCCTCCCACCAAGCGGGGCACTCAACACAACTCGACTCTTCTTCGCATCAAGCCCAAAGCACCTTGGGCGCACGGCTAATCGATCCCAGAAGAAAATGGACCCTCATAGCACTCTAAGAACGTGTCCCCCTATATGCCGACTACAAAAGTTCCACCCTGCGCTGGGCTCGCAAAAACATGCATGCGGCAAATAGAAAACACGAACTAAATGAGATGATTTGGACGAGATGCGAATTGAATCAAATTGAGGGGGGCGCCCATACTCGCTTCCCACATGCGGGTAGTGCGCTCATCATGGATCAGTAGACAAGACCCTTTTCCTATTAGGGTCGACACTAGCAGGCCTCAAAACCACACAGGGCCTCCTGTCGGTGCCTTATCATCAAATTATTATTAACAATAATATTAGCATGATTGATTGATTGATTAAACATCGAGCCCCCAGAACATAATGAAATAGTAACTGATAGTAACGGGTAACAGACTCGAGCAACCTACGCATGCTAGTAAGACACTGGCTCAATCAATAGGGTTGTAGGAGGGGTGGTGAGGCAATATCAGGGTTAAGGGATTCATGTGATAGGTTCGTAACAGAAACAACTACCACTAAGGCTAGCAAAAATAGACAACGGAAAGTATCGGTAACCAGGGTTGAAAGGAACACAATGGTTCATGTGAGTGATAACTTGCCTGCGAACTCAGCAGCCTGGTACTGAGCTAGATCCTCAGAAGGGGTGCTGTAAAGATCGTCTGTCTCAACGTCGTCGTCTATTCGATAAGAAGCAAACAAACAAAACTGGAATGTAAACAATCATTATCATGGCATTGTGCACAATCAAGATGATGCATGACAAGTTAATGGTTGCATCAAAATAAACTAGCTAACATGATAACACAATTTAAATGGACCCCTATGCAATTGGATTGCATATGGAAAATGTCCATTGAAATAAGTGGAAACAAATGATTTACAATTAATTATTATGTGAAAGTTGTTAGCATGATGCATGCATGATGATGATAACAAGATAACAACAAAGTAACAATAATATATGCAAAGGAAAAGGAATAAAACAAGTTTGGAAATTATTTATTAAGTTTGGAAAGTTTGGTTACTTAAACATGTCACACAAACAATTACTGTTTTCATCAATTTAAAGTGTGCAAAACAATTAACAAAATTTATATTTGAAAAGAACATCAAATTTTAGTTGGATTACATGTTTCAAATATTGAAATTTGAATTAGGATGAATTTATTATGAATTAAACAATATTAAACAAGTTTTAATTGAATTTAAAACAAGTGTGAATTTTATTTGAATTTTAGTTGTTCAAAACATAAATTCAAATTCACATTTGAAAAGTTCACACTTTGATAGTTTGAAAACATATTTTGCATGTTCAAAAATATTTTATTTTGAGCAAGTTATGATTTCATCAAATTTAAATGAATTAAACAAGTATTAAATTATTTAGGCAATTTAAATTATTCAAACCAGAAAACAAAAATTATATTTGAATAGGTTATTCAAAATGGTATGGAAAACATATTTTATTTGTATTTATTGGATTAATAATGAATTAGTTATTGATTTTAGAAATTTGCATTTGAATTATTTGGATTCAAATTTAAATTGTATTTTGAAATTTCAAAACAGTGAACAAATGATACCAAAAGATAGACAATTGAATTTAGATAGCATGCATATTTTATTTTCATTTATTGGAGTTATAAAATAAAAGTTATTAAGGTTTTGAAACCAGGGGCCAATCTGTGATTTAATTGGACCTAGGTTTGAATACAGAAATGTTTGAAATCATTTTATACGCACTGGAAACGCACCCAGTCACTGCCGGGGGGGCCCAAACCGCGCTGTGCCTGCGTGGACACACGAGTGACTGACAGGGGGCCCTCCCTGTCAGTACTCCGTCGCAAAAAGATGGAAATTTTCACGGTGCGGGCGCCAGGGCTCGATCCCTGCACCCCCCGCTCGCGTGCGCTGCTCTGAACCAGTTGCGCTGTTGCGCGTTCGTTGACAGATACAGATGCGCGGGGAGGATAAGGATTCAGTGCGCGGTTAACTGAAACTGCACGCGCGCGAATCTGAATTTTCTGAGGAACGAAACCTTCCGCGACTCGCCGGCGTTGATCTACGGTGGTTGGCTACCGTGCGTTGCTTGCTGGGCGCGTGCGTGTGCTGATCTGGTGGTGCAGGTGCTGGAGCAACAGAGGGAGAGAGGATCGTGGTGGCTGCTCACCGGGATTTGGCCGTGGAAGAGCTCGACGGCGAGCGGCAGCTGCAAGGTGGTCGAGGACGGCGGCGCTGATTCCGTGCTTTTCCGAGCGAGCTACGGTGTCCAACGTGTAGAGGAAATGGTGGCGAGTCGGTTCCCGTAGACAAGTGGCTGGGTGGGGCTAGGAGGTGGCGGCGCCATGGCGAGTTTCAGAGGAGGTTCTCCGGTGAGGGGGACAGAGCGAGGGAAACGTGGCCGGGAGAGGGCAGACGGCGGCGGAGAAGATGGGACAGAAGGCCTAGGGGTTAGGGTTAGGTCTACGGGGTGCCCTAGGGTACTTATAGGGCCCAGACGCCAAGGATGGCCGTCTGCTCGGCGGGGAGGGTGCGTGGCACCGACGGATTTCTTGCCGTACGGGGGGACGACGGCGGCGGCTGTTCTATCCGAAGCGGTACGCTGCTAGGTGGGCTGGGCTGCACGCTGGGTAGAGCTAGGTGGGTTTGGGCTGCTTAGCTGCCGCGCGCGCAGCTGGCTGGCTCCTTTTATTTTATTTTTTTTCTGTTTTTTTAAGGATTGGTTTTGGAAGAAAAAGGTAGGTTTTAACTTAGTAAAAATTCTAGAAAAATTAGGTTAGACTTGTTAGACCAATAGCAACCAACTGCCAAGGTTTGTTTTCAAAAAGTTGAGATTAAAATTGCTGTTTGCATTTGAACCAAATTGGATGAATTTTCAATATTAAATAAACATTATGAAAACAAGGCATTTTTAATAGGGTTACCCCTAAGGTTAAAGTGATTAAGGATTACATTTGTTTGGTGAATTTCATGGATTCAAAAGGGTACTGATTTGAAGCCTTGGTTTGAATTTGAAAATGATTTAGAGTTAATTGATTGATTTAAAGCAACAATTTAATAGGTGATCATTAATGAATTATTTGGAAACAAAGGAGGTTTTTGATTTGCATTTATTTATTTGAAAAGATTGTAACAGACAAGTATGAAGACAGAGGTTGATTAAGTTTGAAATTCATTATGAAAACAATGCAAACAGAAAATAATAAAAAATGAGGATGATGATATGATGCATTGCTTAAATTAAACAAAGAACAAAACAACTAGGGAGTTTTCATACTTGGATGTTACATATCACTAAGTTCTAACATCTTATTTGGAATTTAGTTTGGAAGGAACTCAAAAGTTAAGCGTGCTTGCGCTCTGGAGGAATTTCAGGATGGATGACCGGATGGAAAGTTTGACTAAGTTAAATATGTTGATCAGATTAATTGTGTAATCAGAAATTAAGTATGTGGCTAAGTGTAAAATTACGGAATAGGATTTAAAAAAGTTTTTAAAAAATTGATTTTTTTTTGAAAATTTTCTTTTTATTTATTTTGAAAATATTATGCCGACGGCTTAGTCCTACGTCGACGGCTTTTTGTACACCGACGGCTTTTTGTATGTCGACGGTAATTTAGCCTATTTCGACACTCGGCATAGCTCTACACCGACGACTTTTTGTACGCCGACGGTAATTTAGCCTATGTCGACACCCTGTTACGGCGACGACTATATGCCGACGGTAGCCGTCGGCGTAGTCTATGCCAACGGTATTTTAGTATATGCCGACGGCTTTTGGGCGTCGGCGTATGGACGCATTCATGTAGTCACTAATTTCTGTCCATGGCATTTGGATGGCAGTGCTGACCGATGTGGCCCATCTGTAAGAGCTGAGCAGGCAGCACAACTGGATGAATAGCTGACGTGGATGTGGGACAATGGTCGGATTTCCGTGTTGTTTTCGAGCAAGAACGCGTAGCGTAGAACGAAACCGTATACAGAACTGTAAAATCAAAATTAAAAGTTCCCCGGAAGAATTCAATGACGAGTTCATCTTCCATACTGCGAGTTCATCATCCATACATGATTTTCTTAAAATAGTAGTAGACAAAAATGGCGCTAGCGTCCCTATCTAAGTCCAAAAGTTGGGCTCACCAGTTCTTTACTGGAACCCTACGGGAGCGGCGGCGCCATTGACGACGATGACGTTCTACTCATCGGGGTAGGGGTAGAGGTCGACGAAGATCTCATCCTGCTTCTTTCCCTCGGTGGCCCACTCCGCCGCCTCTCCTGCTACTGCAACGACACTGTGATGCCCTGTTTGAGGAGGACGTCGTTGCAGATGTCGTCGAGGCGGCGCCGCTTCACCGTGTCCTGCTCCTCCCGCTCGCTGCGCTGGCGGATGATGCCGAAGACGTGCTCGAGGATATCTTCGGCTAGATGCAAGGGGAGGCGGTCCATGACAACGGATGCAGTGGAGGCGACGGATTCGGTGGTTCGATTTTTCACCAGCGGCGAGAATTATGCGCAGATTGGGGCGGCGACGGCGATCTAGATCATGGGTTGTGACCAGTATCCGTGAGGGCGAACCGCTATAAAAGGGGGCGACCGAGTCGATTTGGCGGGCCCTATGAACACTATACGGCCGGCCCATCGATATGGTGTCTATTCGGTCCATAAAAACGGCCACAACCCGTAAACGCGCCGAAAAAATAAGAATCGGACGGATATAAGGGGTCAGCTAGAGATGCTCTTACCAAGGTGCTTGTTGCATCCGAACTGAAAAAGATGAATGAGGTAGTTCACTTACTTGCTTATTAATTACTGCTATCGATTAGGAGCATCCTAGCAGAATCTGTATCCCGTGGAACCGTAAACGCGAGATATAGTTCATGAAAAACGTGTTTTAAAGGTTGGATTCGACTGTGGCCGAACATAAATTGTAAAGCCGGTAAAACAGAATGTGCCATTTGAGATAAAAATATGGAACCAATATGAACTAAAATATAAATATTTTTAATTGTACAATACAAACTTAATCCAAATTACAATAATGGTTCAAATAAAAAATGAAACGAAAATCAAATAAATTTAACAATAATTCAATACAAAAATTATGCCGAATGCTAATAATGGTTAAAATCACGCATGAATGAAACCAAATGAATAAAAATGGTAGATTACTGGCCACACAACTGCCATATGTGATAAATGAGATTCTTCGAAAGTTGGATGTGAGTGTTGACATTCTCAGTCTTCTGGTAAGTCCCAAGGAATGCTTGATTCCGATTTGGGTTTCTAGCTGTCTTCACATACTATCAACATCGTCGTAGACCAACTTCAAGTTCAACTCCCTCTCATCCTTCATGATAATGTTATGAAGAATCACACATCATGTCATTATATTCTTCAGAGTTTTTTTTCCCAAACAAGCAGGACCTCGAAAAATGGCAAACCTACATTGCAAAACACCAAATACTCTCTCAGTGTCCTTTCAGCATATGCCTCTTCTGTCTTGGAAAATTCAGATTCGTTCATTTTCCTGTGATTTCAGATGGTCTTCACATAAATATGGACCATGTAGAATAAATAATATCGGCAAGATAGTACCACTTTGTGTAGGCATGCACATTGACCATGTAGTTGCAAGCCGGAGCATTGCCACTAGTTAGCCTCGCAAATAGATGAGACCGATGCAATACATCGATGTCATTGAGTGTACGCGGAAAACACAAAAGGCAATGCCAAATCCACAAATCATGGATGCAACGGCCTCATGCACAATTGTTGCATCTCCATCCCTGCCACAATAGTGCTTGTGACATGCCTTGGCGCAGTTTTTTCAAATCCAATGCATACAGTCAACACTTTCTAGCATGTCCTGGCAACCTCAAGCCTCATTCGATGCCATCAACCTCATTGTGTCTTTTTCGTTGTGACTTTTTCATTGTGTGCTCTAAGATAAACATTACAAAAGAGAAGGATTATCACTCGCCAATGCAAAGATACTCGTTGGCTTAGTCAACCGGAACACCGTAGGCAATCACCCTTATCACCACGGAGATTTTCTGATATGCGATAAACAATTAAGCCCGCAGCACATTCCTCTGACGAGTAAAATAGCGACAATTAGTCTCGCAAGCTTCCACTATCTTCACGAAGAGGGATCGGCACATTCGGTATGGAAGATGTGAGGCACATAGATAGACATGTCCGCACATTAGTCTCGCATGAGTAGCTCGTTGCCGTAAAGGCGGTTCCGGGGAATGCAAAGGTGGCCGATGGTGGATCCTTGCCACTTCTATTTCTTTCAATCCTTAGCTCCTTCGCAGCGAGAACCACAGCCACCATTTTCTTCGAGTGGTTCTCGAGCAATGTCTTTACATCTGAGTCGTCGAATGAGGACGAGTCCTCGAGTAAAAATTCCTCGCACGGGCTTAAATACATATAAAATGCACACCAACACTACTAAACTACGAATCTATGAAAACCATAAGTTTATCCAAGCTTTAGTTGAGCGGAGAAACATTCACCGATGGATCTGGGGCAGCGGCGGCAGCTTCCAAAAGCGCACATCGTGGTGGATTTGTGGCGGTGGCAACGCAATGTTGGCATCTCGCCGGCAGATGTCATCGGTTTATGGCCAAAATCAAGGGTGGTGGGCTGGCGGACGCGGGGGCTCGATGGGGAATGGGAAGGGATCTCGTGCGGGGCTGAAATTATTCTCCCGCACTGGCCTGGAATGTCTCTCCCGCCAACTTCGTTCTCCCTATACAGGGAATCGACGGGTCGGCCACGGAAATGTTGTATTCCCGGTTTGGAGGGGGAATTTTTGGCAGCTCCTTAAAAACTTTACAGGTCGGGATCGTTCTGTTTGGGGGTTTTTTGGGGCGCAAAAACTGAAGGCGGTTATTATTTTTTAGTTGAGCGTGTTATATGGGTTCTGCTAGGGATGCTGTAAATGCTGCAATCCATCTTCGAATGCACTATACAATCAGGAAAGAGTAAGAAGTAACGGAATCCACCATCTCTGTTCGGTGAAGCCAAAGCGCCGGCGGGCGGCCGGCACACGCATATGATCGAGGACGAAAGAGAATCGAAGAGGGTTTAGGTTAGGCGCCGATGGCGACCCATCGTTTAAAGCGAAGCAGGCACGCACGTGACGCTGTACCGTGCTAGCTCTCCTTAACTTCCCGAAGATCTAGCTGTGCCATATGCTCCTGCCTGCCTCGCTACCACGTAAAATGCTGCTGCTGCCCGCCCCGCGCGCGCACAATGCTTTCCGGCCGACCGACCGGTCGCCGTCGATCGACGCGCCATGCGTGCCCCACGCCGGAGAGGGACACGACGTACGAGTATGCGTCTGCGGGCCGGGCACGCCGCGCCTTGCTGCGACTGTCGGACGGCATTTCGCTATAGCTCTTTTTTATCTGTGTACAGGAAGGAAGCTGCTGGCTGGTGGACTGTAGAGTACACCTAGCTCGTTGGAATTTTCCTGTTTCTGTACGTGCGTTGCGTGTTACCCCATCCCGTTGAAAACGGTCCGAGAGTTCTTGGACCATTGCGATAGCTTGCTTGCCATTGCGGTAGGACTCGACAGATCAGCGTATGGACCCATCATTTTTATTCCCACAAGTGGCATACACCTTCCTTTGCATCTCAAATACTAGCATCTTCTTACATAAGAAAAGAAAAAAAATTGTTCAAAAGAAGAAAAAAAAAACATTTTCATATGCCCTCGCTTTTCATGCCGAATACTATTACGTTTGATGTGACAGCCAATTAATCGAGCAGACCCATTTCTGTTCGACAGCCTAATTAAGATTTCCCAAAGAAACAAATCCGGAATTCCATGTGATCAAGATGACGTACGCACCCTTTTGTTTAATTTCAAATAGCACTTACGGGGTAAGGCTGGTGCTAGTGCGGGCGAGTGCCGGGGCGGTACCGGCGGCGACGGGGCGAGAGGCGGGCGGGAGTGAGGTGAGAGGGGAGCGGCGGGCGGTGGCCGCGTCGCCCGGCGGTAGCGGGCGCTACCGCTCGGCTACCGCCCGCGCGGGCGGGGCGAGAGGGGCGGGAGGGGGGCGGTGCGCTGGCGACGCGGGGCGGTAGGGGGAGGCGATAGGGGGGAGTGGGGCCGAGAATAACGGCTAGCTGACGTGGCGCCTGCTGATTGGTCCACGTCAGCTAGCCGTTGGGGGTTACCGTTGTTGCCCGAAAAAATACGAAAAAAATACAAAAAAATCGAAATTTTCATCTCCTCCCCCTATAAATACCCCCCATATGCCTTCACTCACTCCACACCTCATTTCAGCTCCTCCGCTCTCCATTTTCACTCCTCTCAACGCCATGTCTTCGTCCAGCAGCAGCGATTCGAGCGACGGAGTGGAGGGTGAGATGATCGATGCAATGCAGGCGGAGTACGAGGCGGCGATGCTCAACCTCGAAGCGGTGCCAAGACCGCCGCGACGCAGTCGAGAGTTCATCAGGCGTGATCGTCTGGGCGCCCACGATCGGCTCTACGACGACTACTTCGCCGACAACTGTGCTTATCCTCCGAGCTTCTTCCGGCGAAGGTATCGGATGAGGCGATCCCTTTTTCTACGCATTGTGCATAGATTGGATGAATACTCTCCGTATTTCATCCAAAGAGCTGATGCTCTCAACCATGCTGGTTTTTCTCCCCTACAAAAGTGTACTGCGGCTTTGCGTTTATTAGCTTATGGAGCCGCTGCAGATACGATAGATGAGTGGCTTAACTTAGCTAGAGCAACTTCGTCAGAGTGTCTAGAGGAATTCTGTGAGGGCATCATCAACTGTTACGGGGAAGAGTTTTGCCGTCGACCTACTGTCGCGGATACTCAGCGTCTGTTAGCGAAAGCCGAGGAGCGCGGCTTTCCGGGAATGCTAGGGAGCATCGATTGCATGCATTGGCAGTGGAGGAACTGCCCAGTTGCGCATGCCGGTCAATTCACAAGAGGAGACATCAAACACTCTACCATAATCTTAGAAGCCGTTGCGTCGTATGATCGTTGGATCTGGCATGCCTTTTTTGGAGTCGCCGGATCCAAAAACGACATCAATGTGCTCAATCAGTCGTCATTGTTCACGGATGTGCCTAGAGGAGAAGCACCCATAGTGAACTTCACGGTGAATGGACACCAGTACAACAGGGGTTACTACCTTGCCGACAGCATCTACCCCTCCTGGCCGGTGTTCATGAAGGGTGTTACTCTTCCACAAAGTAAAAAGCATCGGCTGTTCACTACTGCTCAAGCAGCTTGGCGCAAAGATGTCGAGTGTACATTTGGAGTGCTGAAGTCTTTTGGTTCAACATTATAGCAGTTCCGGGAAGCTCCTACTCCAGGCGTACTCTTGGGTTGATCATGCGTGCATGTGTCATTCTGCACAACATGATCATCGACGATGAGTGTGGTACCAATTTGGAGAACATCTATGAGACAGTTGATTCCAATGTCGGCCCTGCAATACATACCAATGCACCACCAAGCCTAGCAGCCAGTATTCAGATGGACAACGAAATGAGGGCCTCGCCGATGTATACCCAGCTCCAGCATGATTTGATTGAGCATGTGTGGGCTCATGCCTAGATTATGTAATTTTTTCAATTTTTATGTAATTTTTATTAATTATTATGTAATCGGTACAATTTTAGTTGAATAAAATAATTTTCATCCATTATTTGCAATGTTTTTAATCTTAAAAATAAATGTTGACGTGGAGGAGAGAGAAATGCTGATGTGGAGGAGAGAGGAGTGATAGCGGGGACTATAGCCCGTGCACTGGCACCGTGCCATGAGAGTGGCGTGAGAGTGGGGTGAGAGTGAGAGGAAAAGCTGACGTGGCGGGGCTATTGCCCGTGATAAGCCGTGATGCACTGGCACCAGCCTAAGGCCGGTGCCAACGTGGGATGTAAGCGGGGCGAGAACGGGCCTTATCGCCCCGCGCGGGGCAACATCGGGCGAGACGGGGGGCGAGAGGAGTGGGCCGGGCGGCTGCAGGCTCGCCCGTCGACAGCGGGCGAGAGGGAGGCTTATCGCCCGCGCTGGCGGGGCGGTAGCGGGGTGGCGGGGCGAGAGGGGGGGCGAGAGGGCGAGAGCGCCGGGCGACGCGGTGGCCACGTGGGGCGATAGGAGCCCAACGGCTAGCTGACGTGGCGCCCCCCGATTGGTCCACGTCAGCTAGCCGTTGGGGGGTTACCGTTGCTGTCCCAAAAAATTCGAAAAAAATTCCCAAAAATTGAAATTTTCATCTCATCCCTCCTATAAATACCCCCTCATATGCTGCACTCATTCCACACCAAATTCATCTTCTCCACTCTTTATTTCCACCCTCTCGACGCCATGTCTTCGTCCAGCAGCAGCGATTTGAGCGAAGGAGTGGAGGGTGAGATGATCGCCGCAATGCAGGCGGAGTACGAGGCCGCAATCCAAGCGGTGCCAAGACCGCCGCGACGCCGTCGAGAGTTCATCAGGCGTGATCGTGTTGGCGCCAACGAGCGGCTCTACGACGACTACTTCGCCAACAACTGCGCTTATCCTCCGAGCTTCTTCCGACGAAGGTATCGGATGAGGCGATCCCTTTTTCTACGCATTGTGGATAGATTGGGTGAATACTCTCCGTCTTTCACCCAAAGATCTGATGCTCTGAACCGTGCTGGTTTTTCTTCCCTACAAAAGTGTACTGCGGTGTTGCGTCTGTTAGCTTATGGAGCCGCTGCTGATACGATAGATGAGTGGCTTAAGTTAGCTAGACAAACTTCGTCAGACTGTCTAGATGAATTTTGTGAGGGCATCATCGACTGTTACGGGGAAGAGTTTTGCCGTCGACCTACTGTCGCGGATACTCAGCGTCTGTTAGCGAAAGCCGAGGAGCGTGGCTTTCCGGGCATGCTAGGGAGCATAGATTGCATGCATTGGCAGTGGAGGAACTGCCCAGTTGCGCATGCCGTTAAGTTCACAAGGGGAGACATCAAACACCCTACCATAATCTTAGAAGCCGTTGCGTCTTATGATCGTTGGATCTGGCATGATTTTTTTGGAGTCGCCGGGTCCAACAACGACATCAATGTGCTCAATCAGTCGCCATTGTTCACGGATGTGCTTAGAGGAGAAGCACCCATAGTGAACTTCACGGTGAATGGACACCAGTACAACAGGGGTTACTACCTTGCCGACGGCATCTACCCCTCCTGGCCGGTGTTCATGAAGGGTGTTACTCTTCCACAAAGTGAAAAGCAACGTGTCTTCATTGCTGCTCAATCGTGTTGGCGCAAAGATGTCGAGTGTGCATTTGGAGTGCTGAAGTCTAGGTTCAACATTTTAGCAGTTCCCGGACGCTCCTACTCCAGGCGCACTCTTGGGTTGATCATGCGTGCACGTGTCATTCTGCACAACATGATCATCGACGATGAGCGTGGTACCAATTTGGAGAACATCTATGAGACAGTTGCTTCCAATGTCGGCACTCCAATACATACCAATGCACCACCAAGCCTAGCAGCAAGGATTCAGATGGACAACGAAATGATGGACTCGCCGATGTATACACAGCTCCAGCACGATTTGATTGAGCATGTGTGTGCTCAATCCTTGATTATGTAATTTTTTCATTTTTATGTAATTTTTATTTATTATTATGTAATCGGTACAATTTTAGTTGAATAAAATAATTTCTTCTATTATTTGCAATGTTTTTAATCTTCAAAATAAATATTGACGTGGAGGAGAGAGAAAAGCTGATGTGGCAGAGAGAGAAGCTATAGCCCGGGATATAGCCCGTGCACTGGCACCGTGCCGTGAGAGTGGCATGAGAGTGGCGTGAGAGTGAGGAAAAAAGGTGACGTGGCGGGGCTATAGCCCGTGAAAGGCTGTGATGCACTGGCACCAGCCTAAGGCTGGTGCCAGTGCACCACGGGCTATAGCCCCGCCACGTCAGATTTTCCCCTCACTATCACCTCACTCTCACTCCACTCTCACCCCACGGTGCCAGTGCACGGGATATAGTCCCAGCTCTCACTTCTCTCTCTCCTCCACATCAGCATTTCTCTCTCCTCCACATCAACATATATTTTTCATATTAAAACATTGAAAATAATGCAAGAAAATTATTTTACTCAACTAAAATTGTTACCGATTACATTATAAATAAAAAATTACATAAAAAATTGAAAAAATTACATAATCTAGGCATTAGCCCATACACGCTCAATCAAATCATGCTGGAGCTGGGTATACATCAGTGAGTCCCTCATTTCGTTGTCCATCTGAATCCTGACTGCTAGGCTTGGTGGTGCATTGTTGTGTATCGCAGGACCGACATTGGAATCAACTGTCTCATAGATGTTCTCCAAATTGGTACCACGCTCATCGTCGATGATCATGTTGTGCAGAATGACATATGCACGCATGATCAACCCAAGAGTACGCCTGGAGTAGGAGCGTCCCGGAACTGCTATAATGTTGAATCTAGCCTTCAGCACTCCAAAGGTACACTCGACATCTTTGCACCAAGCTGATTGAGAAGTAGTGAACAGCCGATGCTTTTCACTTTGTGGAAGAGTAACACCCTTCATGAACACCGGCCAGGAGGGGTAGATGCCGTCGGCAAGGTAGTAACCCCTGTTGTACTCGTGTCCATTCACCGTGAAGTTCACTATGGGTGCTTCTCCTCTAAGCACATCCGTGAACAATAGCGACTGATTGAGTACATTGATGTCGTTGTTGGACCCGGCCAATCCAAAAAAGGCATGCCAGATCCAACGATCATACGACACAACGGCTTCTAATATTATGTTAGGGTGTTTGATGTCTCCCCTTGTGAATTGACCGGCATGCGCAACTGGGCAGTTCCTCCACTGCCAATGCATGCAATCGATGCTCCCTAGCATGCCCGAAAAGCCACGCTCCTCGGTTTTCGCTAACAGACGCTGAGTATCCGCGACAGTAGATCGACGGCAAAACTCTTCCCCGTAACAGTGAATGATGCGATGCCTTCACAGAATCTCTCTAGCCATTCTGATGAAGTTTGTCTAGCTAGTTTAAGCCACTCATCTATCGTATCCGCAGCGGCTCCGTAAGCTAATAAACGCAAAGCCGCAGCACACTTTTGTAGGGGAGAAAAACCAGCACGGTTGAGATCATCAACTCTTTGGGTGAAATACGGAGAGTATTCACCGAATCTATCCACAATGCGTAGAAAAAGGGATCGCCTCATCCGATAACTTCGCCGAAAGAAGCTCGAAGGATAAGCGCAGTTGTCGGCGAAGTAGTCGTCGTAGAGCCGATCGTGGGCGCCCAGACGATCACGCCTGATGAACTCTCGATGGCATCGCGGCCTTCTTGGCTCCGCTTCAAGGTTGAGCATCGCCGCCTCATACTCCGCCTGGAATGCACCGATCATCTCATCCTCCATTCCGTCGCTCGAACTGCTGCTGCTGGACGAAGACATGGCGTCGAGAGGAGTGGAGGAGATGAAGTGAGGTGTGGAAAGAGTGAAACCATATGGGGGGTATTTATAGGGGGTGGGGATGAATTTTGGGGTTTTTGTCTTTTTTTTCGGATTTTTTCAGGCAGCAACAGCTACCCCAACGGCTAGCTGACGTGGACGAATCAAATCGCGCCACGTCAGCTAGCCTTTACAGCGCGGCCCCGCTCCCACTCTCGCCCTCCCTCTCGCCCGAGCCCGCCAACGCGGCGCCCCACTCCCTCCCGCCTCTCGACCCATTCCCGCCACTCTCCCCTCGCCAGCGCGGGCGGTAGCGGGCGCTACTGCCGGGCGACGGCGCCACCGCCCCGCGCTCCCCTCTCGCCCCCCTCCAGCCTCGCTCTCGCCCGCCCCCGGCGATACCGCCCCCCCTTGCAGCCTCCATTGGCACCGGCCTGAGATGAATGAACAGGGCTGGGCTTTCTTTCTATCGACACTGAGTACACGAAGGCGCGCACCATCTCACCATGAGTCGTGACAGCCAAGTTAGGCCACACCGGGCCGTTTCGCGCCGCGCCAAGTGCTAACGCGAAAGTGACAAATCGTTGGATGGCCAGCTCTCTCAAAAAAGAAAAAAAAGACAAATTGTTGGATGGCACCGTGGGCGGACGTGGTAGGACGTACTTACTCCGACGTCGCACCGTCGCTTTTCTCGGCTGTTTGGAACTGTAGCAAAGCTGTATCAGACCCAGGAGTTCAAAAAAATAATTAGCATTAAGTAGTTCGATTTTTTTTCTTCTTTTTCTAGATGTAATATGGAGTCTCGTAAGGAGTTCGAGTTTGTAAGGCTGTATGTAGGGATGTAAACGGATCGGATCGGATCGGATAATGCTCTCTCCATATCCTTTACCATATTTTTTTGTCGGATGCGGATCGGATCGGATAATGACCGGATACGGATGCGGATGCGGATAATATCGGACTCCGGATTCGGATCGGAAACAGAGCGGATTCGAACCGGAAACGGGTAAAACTTATCGGATAAATACGTACAAAGAGATGTATTGTCACCATGCAAAAATACCACTGAAGAGTGGCCAAATGTTTAAAATTACCCCAAAACAAAGATAGTAATTAAATAGTATTTAAAACTGTCACAAAATGATTGATGATTTGCAATATGAATTTGCGTCTAGCAACTAGGAACTTTTGTAGGATAAATAATAACTCAACTCTTGAGAGATTTTCGCCGGAGGCAATTTGTGCATTGAGTCAAGATGTTGAACATAGGTTATACTAAGCTACGAGCGGGTGATTTGGTCTATGGGTCAACGGATTAAATGTATATTTAGGATGATAGTGTTATGTTAATCGGATTATCCTAATTGATAAGGACGGATAATCCGCGAATAAGTGCGGATAATCCGTATCCGTCGGATAATAGCAATACCATATCCGCTACCATATCCGTCGGATATCCACTTGACCAAAATCCACATCCGCGTCCGTATCCGGCGGATTCCTATTATTGCATACCATATCCTTTAAAACGGATTCGGATGCGGATTCGCGGCGGAAATTATCCGTACCATTTACATCACTAGCTGTATGGCGCGTGGAAGCTGTTTCTGGGCCAGGCGTTAGAAATGTCAATAATTGATGACCCGCTCGGCTGTGGGCTGTATTTGACCAAATAAGAATTGTGGCCCGAGTCCCATCGAGTATTGTTCAGTACTGCTCAGGAGTCAGGATCCCCGCAATTCTTATTTGCCGCTTAACGTGAGATCGTAGGGAAACCTCCGCCTGAAGAGGTCAATGGGACTGGCCAATAAGTTCTTATTTCTTTTCTCCTTTTTTTTTCTTATTTGTTTCTGTTTTTGTTTTGTGTACTCTTTCTTCAATTTTATTTTCTGCTTTCATTTTTTTCCAGCTTTTTTTATGTTTCATTCATTTTAACTTATTCATGTGCATAAATGAATTTTAACTTATTCATCATCACGATTTAAAAAAATAAAATATTGGGTCAATAAAATTTATTCTTGCAACTTGAATTGTTTATTGGACAAAATTTCTTTGCACAATTTATTTTTTGAAAATATGCCCACATGGCATTAATTATGTTTATGTATTAGAAAATAAATTTCATATAACCCATAAAAAAATTATGGTTCCACAAATAAATGTAAACTCCCTTGGGTTAAATCCAGATTTTTCTTCATAACTTAATAATTTATATCATGAATATATGTGTGTATATATTTGTGAATAGAAGAAAATTAATGAACTTCTCTTATAAACTCCAAAAATAAATACGTAGTAAGAACAAAATAATATTATCAAAATCTAAAATAAATGGAAAAAGGGAAGAGAAAGCAATAGAAGAGGGACACAATTAAAAATTGATAAATAAGAGAAGCAACAAAGTAAAATAAAATCAAATGAACCATCAATTAAGAAAAAAACATACAGAAAAACTGCAAAATACTAAATAAAAACTCGGTACTAGGCCAAACTCAAACGAGTGTGTGTGTGTGTGTCGCCTGCCCTTTCCTCCTATGGCGAGCAAGCATTTTCCCTAGCAAATTTTTCAAGCGAATTGGGAGGGTTAACAAGAACTTGGCACATAAGGACATCTCCAACGTCGACCCATTTGGTCTGGCTACGCCTGTTTCTGTCTGGATGGGCACAAACACGATCCAACGTGGCATACCCATTTCAGATTTTCAAAGATATATCCTTTTTCTTTCTGCACGAACCCATTTCTCGACCAAATTTGTGTCGGGTTTGCGCATGCTTCGGACACGCATGGACGACCTTGGTATCCGCCCCTTGTCCTCCCCTGGCCCACCTGTCGGTGGCATCGAAATTTCATTCCAACCCTTTCCTCCCCTATCTCCAAGCTATTGAAAACCCCATGACTAGATCAGCACCCCAGCCGCCGCCACTACTGATGAAACTACGTCTGTCCAAGCCGCGGCCACCCCGTCCTTGGCCGCCCCTGTCTGCACCATGGTGAAGCCAAAATAAGGGCCCACCCAAATCAGAGAGCTACTGAGTCAAAGAAGCATGGTAACCGGAGGAAGAAGGTCGCCTCCGACAAAAGAAAGTGGCCTCCAGAGGTCCATAGGCCGCCGATGTGGACACGGATACCATCGCCGTCAAAGTAGAACAAGTTACCCACTTCATGTTTGGGATTGACCGGGAGCCGGCACTGGTCTTACCGGCGACGGCTAGCTCGGTCTCTTCGGTAGGCTAACCGCCCGGGAACCCATGGCATGCGTTGTAAGCATCACCATCTCTGTCGTATGGCTATGTGACCGGACATTGTGTCGCCCCAGTGGGAGGGACCCACTTCTCCAACTCGTCAGAGATGGTCGATTCCAGGCCGATCGACGTCTTGGTCGTGCCTCCTGTAGTGGTCCCACCTTTTAAACAAAGAAGAACCATGTTCTCACAACGCTAGCCACTGGATTGACTCGCTAGCATGCACAGTTAAGATGAAATACCATTGCACTGCATCAAAATCTATCACACGATGATCCAGAACTTACATAATTCGATACAAGGTGCATAGAAGAATGATAGTTCAAACCAAAGTAAATGATACATCAGAATGAAAAGTATAAAATGTAGTCCTTCATCATCATCGCCCCCATCAAGAAATATTGAGTGAAGACTCGTAACCCTATTCGTGAACTCACTCTGTCGTTAGAACAATTTGTAACATTAAACGTTGCAGCCCCAAGGTGGTCAAATATTTGGCAAGATGACATTGAAATTTTTATAGGAGAACCTACACTCTACATGAATATTTGGCTAAGTGGAGTGAGTCTGTTTTGCATAAAGCAAGTATTATCCTATCATTTTGTAAGACTTTTGTCGTGTAAAATTTAATCGATTCCATTGTTAGAAATGAGTGAATCTGATTAAAAAATAAGTCGGTACCACTGATAGTGAACCTTCTACCCATTTTCACACATCATTTTTTTATTTAAAACGTTAGGATGAGGAGATCTTGAACGGCTTTCTTGTTCAGTCACTCAGAATTGTCCGTAACCGGCGGACATGACCAATGCAAAGTCTAGGGCCAAGGAAGTGGAGCTCACGCTACTCACCAAGGAGGCGATGATCATGATGACCGACTTAAGCACCTTCACCCCAAAAAGAAGGCTTGGGTTGAGAAGAAGCAACAATACTGTATGGAAATAGATGATTGATCATCTCAATTGTATGTTGTGCATGACCTGCGACCGAGGAAATGGGGCTTTGCATGACATTTCTTATTCTTTTGAGTACAATGTTGTATGCCGGAACGGCATGTTATTATTTTCTACTATGAAAATTGCATTGTCTATATATATTTGTTACCTTTATTTTGATAAAAATATGAACAATGGTCTAAAATGGAGAAAAAACAGACTTGGCGGACCAAATAGATCGCCACTTTGGGTTTAGTGGCCAGGGAGGGCTGTACATGGGCAGGACGCCTGTTTGTTTGGCAACCCAGACAGACAAAGATCGAGCACATTTGAAGATTGCATAAGAGCCACAATGATAATACCAGTTCCTTTTTTTTTTACCAAAGATGATTTCTTATTAAACTTCTAATCTATGCATCACCATAGATTACTTTTTATGGCGTCTAATTTGAAGGAGGCAAGTGAAACAAGATGCTATGGGAATGTTTGGAATGAAAGGACATTGGCTTCGGCAAAGAAAAGATTTGTTCATATGTTATAGTTTCGAATCATGCATTTCTTTCTTTCTTTTCGCCAACATAGTACAGAAAATACAATTGTCATTAAGAAGGATCCTCATCCACTTCCTAGTAGGTATGTGTGTGTAATCACACAATTTGCATCTTTGCCGCCTTGTAATAAAATCTTCCACTTGTCCTCTTGTCGAGTTGATAGATCACTCCTCCAAAGCTATCAACCAGATTTGCAAACTCGTGTTCTTTTCCAATTCCTAGAAGCCTTCTCGTTCCGGTCCTATTTCCGCGAATAACAAGTATTTCTCTAGAATTTCATTTGGGACCCATCTTTTTATTTACTTTAGTAAAGATGAGATTAGCTTTTCTTAAGTCAACATCCAAAAGATTATAAACACGCAAATAAGGAACTCGATGAGGGCGTGGGACTACTATGACCCTATATCTTGTGGGTGTTCACTCTGTGTAACAAGATACAAAGATTAGAACAAAAACCAAGATAAATTATCGATTATGTCGAGCAACAAGTTTTTTGGATGGAGGTGAAAGCTAGACACGTATTATTAATAATGATACAAACTAAGACATGCAGACTAGATAAGCGGACCACCTAAATAAAATTATACTCTCTTGGCATGATTGAGATCAAATATTAGGCATCCGCTACACCGAGAGTGTTGGTCGTGCTTGATTATACATAAAATAGAGTTAGGCATAGACAATACATTTCTAAAGACACCCGTGTTCCGCCCAACTTCTCGTCAAGCTAACAAGTAGCATTGCTATATTTTTGCGACCGTAATAATGCACCACACATCAACAATGTGCGCGACACTTCTGATGTATGTGTTGATCATGCTATTTGTATGGATGCACTAGCAGGTATAAGATAAGGTGTACTCCCACGGTTCCACAATATAAGACGTTTTAGCAAGCCAAACTAGGTTGCTAAAACGTCTTACATTATGGAACAGCGAGCTTGTTAAAAGGTCTTGTATTGTTCCAGAACAGAGAGAGTATGATCTCGAAATTTCATATTGTTTAAACTCTCGGACTGTGATAGTGATTTTGGCGATTCGTCTTTACTACCGGTTTTGTCTTGACTAGTTCTTTGAAACCGGATCACATGTTACTATGTTTTAGTGACTTCTTGTGAGTTCAAAGTTGTCACGTGCAATGGGTAGTTTTGTATCTAATTAATTATTAGGCATCCCTAAATATTGTGGTGAGAGAGGTTGCAGCTAAAACATCCCCTCTTCATTTAGAGAAGACAAGTTCTTTTGTTTTCTCCAGTTTTCTCTCTCTTCCACCTTGCCCTCCTCAGATATCATTGTACATGCGCTTATAGTTTCTCTATTTTTCTGCAAGGGTCATTTTCACTTACACGGGATGCAAGTAAAATGGTCTGTGTAGGAAATGCCGGCGGCGTCGGTTGGAATCCATCATCACTTCACTCCCCAATTGCTTGCTGCTTCCATGTGAAATTCCAGCTTTGTCAGACCATGCACCCCTCCTACTCTCAACTGGAACAACAAAACCACATTCACAACCGCAGTTTAAGTTCGAACTGGGCTGGTTTTTACGTGATGGTTTTGATGAGCTGGTTAAGAGAGTCTGGAGCAAACCGGTCATCGATGGCAACCCAATTCGGAGATGGAATATAAAAATGCGCAACTTGCGTAAGGGCTAGACATACGACTGGGATGCTCAAAAAGGAGAAAGAACACCTTTGTTCCATTATCGATCAGTTGGATCGGATCGCTGAGACTAGATTGCTATCCACGCAAGAGATTGAACTTAAGAGTCAACCAAATGCAAAGGTAGCAAATATGTTGCGAGAAGAGGAACTCAAATTATATCAGAGGTCGAAAGCTCAATTTATTCTTGAAAGAGACTCGAATATTCGTTATTTCCATAAGTAGCCATCATCACATCTGTCCACCTGCACAACTGCAGGTTGTTCCACAGGGTTGGCGGCTGGCGCGATCGCACGCGGATGCGGTCTCTGCCGAGTAGGCTGAGCAACCTGATGCTGAGAAGGGCCTGGGCGATCTCCATTTCGCGCCTGGCTATGAGCTTTATGGGCTTGATAGCCTGCTCCTGCAGTGTTGTGTTTTTGACCGGACTGTCGCGGCACAGCGTGCTGTTTCGCGGCGACAGCTGGGTCGTACACCTGCATCTGCCTGTCTCTGCCAGAGTGCCCACTCCGGTCCCTCTCACGGCTGGGATGCGGTGATGAGGCCTGATCGTTAGATCTGGCCGCATGCGAATGCACCACCTGAGAAGCTCCAGCACCCGGATTGGCTTTCCGGAACTCCTCGTTCTGCCTAGCAGCTTTTAGCACTAGCTCATTGAGCCTCTCCTGCTGCCTAACGCGCGCGCCGCCAGCGAGATGCGGCAACTCAGCAGCTACAGCCTCAGCAGCTCTAAGGGTTTTGGCGGGGGTGCTGTATTTGGGTCTGGTGGTGGCAGTGTTTTGGCTATCAGCTTGGCCAGCAGTTTCACCAACTGCTGCCATCTCGGTGCCTAGGTTGCGGCGCGTAGCCCCTGCCTTGGCAGGCCTCCTAACTACAGGCGTAAAGCCGTGAGCTCTGTTGTACTCATTCTGGTCCAGGTTAAGCTCGAGCCTAACCTTTTCCAGCTCCAGCTGCTCGGCGAGCACCGCCTGGCGCTGCTGGTCGAGCTGCGCCCTCATGGCCATAAGCTCGAGCTCGGTGGGAGGCGGCATGCCTACTCGCACGGCGGATGCCGGTATCGTCGATGTCGTGGAAGGAGGGTTGTAGCCCGGGAGGTTCTGGGGCAGCTCGTAGGGCTTGTGCGTTCTCGGGAGCTCGCTCGGGCCAGCAAGCTCCTCAACGACTGCCGTGGATGCAGCTGCGCCCTTCCCGGCAGCGATAGCCGGGCCGGTCATCAGCACTTCCACGCTGTCCGCAGAACAGCCAGTTGGCTTTCCGCGGGCAGCGATGATAGTGAAAGGGCATGGTGCCCCATATGTGGGTTTGGTAATTACTGACAATCCCTATGGACTAATGTTTGCATTGAGTTATCCTTGTAGTTCTTGTTCATAGGAAATAATGGAGTTCATGTGTTGAACTCTATTAGCTTCCTTGATGGCCATTGTTATATTCAAGGATTTATATGAAGAATGGTCATGGTTTGAGTTGAGGTTATTGCTAGTGTGTCTTCAAGAAAAGTATTATGTTATCCTTCATGGTTATCTTCAAGACATCATCATTTGGAGTGAGAAGAAAAGATACAAGGTTGATCAAGCTAGTGATCAACACACAAAGCTACACGATGTACCAAGTGGGATTGTGTATCTCATGGTATGGTAAGAAATTGTCAATATAGCTTTGTGATCTAACCCATATATGTGTGTGTGGCATCTCTATGTGTGGTTAGGTATCTTTCCATGGGCATGAACAAAAAGGTAGATTTCATATAGCCCATGGTCTATGTCATCGTCGAGTGATGTTCGTCACCTAGCTTGACGTGGAAGCTCAAGTGAAGCATCTAGAAGAAATCCTATGCTTGAATCTTTCCACCCATATGGAGATTATGGTCAAGTGAAGATGTTCATGTGATAAGCTCTCTCATATTAGCTTATGGGGGAGCAATTCACAATCTTCACGAAGCGAAGCGCAATCAAGAAAGGTGGTCCAACTTGAGGTGATTAAGATCGCCATCATCTAGCTCAATTGGATTGCACAAGGCAAAGGTATGACTTATATAGGGTTTCTATTTTACCGGTCTCATTATGCTAGTTGGGAGACCGGATTATAGGATAGATAACCGTACTATCAAGAGGGGCTCTTGAATGCATATCTTGATCGTATCTATCGTAGAGAGCTCAAACCTTTGCATACTTGGCATCATCCTTCTTGGTTCTTATTTGGGTTTTATCCATGTAAGGTTTTAGAGCTTGTCATGTTCTTCATGTCAAGCTCAAGTTCATCAAAAATGGATTTCGTATGAAAAACTTATCGCATTTTTGTTGTTGGAGGTTTCTACCGGTTGTCCTTTATTGATAGGCCAAACCTTTCATCATTTGGTTTTATATTCCCATTTGGACTATGATGTTTCTCTGCATATTCTTGTAGTGCTCGTCGTTGCGATTTCAACGAGCCCAAGAACATTGAAAACGGAGTCCGGATGCAAAAGTTACGACCATTTTCATATAGGGTGTTCTGCAGTTTTTTCCACCAGCGGACGCTCCGGTGGTAGCTCCGCCGGAAACCCCTTCGGGTTGATGTTGGCGGAACCTCCGGTGAAACCACCGGAGGCTCCGGTGGTTGGGGCATTTTTTCAGCCATTTTGATGTCCTAACTCATCCGGGGGGCGGAGGTTCCGGTGGTTTCACCGGAGGTTCCGCCCCTGCGCGAATTTTCCTCCAACGGTTGGATAGGGGTGACCTATTTAAGGGGCCTTCTTCCCCAATGGTTCCCCAACCTTTTGGGAAAGTTTGACCTCCATTGTTGACCTCCAAAAGCTTGCTCTCTCTCAATCCCTCCAATGATTCTTGCTTCCACTTGAGGGAAAAGAGAGAGGAGATCTAGATCTACCACTTCACCAATCAATCCCTCCTCTTTGTGAGGGGAATCTATTGGATCTAGATCTAGGGATTCATTTGTTGTTTTCCTTGTTCTTCCTCCTTCCTCCCTCCATAGCATTAGTTGCTTTGGTGGGATTTGGGAGAGAAGTTCTTGACCACTTTGTGTGTTCTTGCCATTGCATTAGGTGCATCGGTTTGAGTTCCCCACGAGATTCGTGAAAGAGAAGTTCGTGAGCTTGTTACTCTTGGGTGCTTGGTCACCGGAGAGATTTTTCCTCTTGGGTGTATTGAGCACCCTAGACGGTTAGTGCTTGGGGCTTCCACCTTGTTGCAAGAAGCTTCGTTGAGAGCCTCCAATTGAGTTGTGGAGATAGCCTCAACCTCGTGTAAGGTTTGGTCAACGCCTTCAAGTCGACCTCATAGTGGAAACGAGCATCTCCCTCACCGGAGAAGCTCAAGGAGAATAAGGTGTGCACATCCGTGCTATTGAGGAGCGCCTAGGTGGCTCCCCACCTCTCCAACGAAGACGTACTTCCCTTGGGAAGGAACTTCGGTAATCACACCGGTGTCTCCTTGTGCTTCGGTTATCTCTATACTCCAGCTCGTTACTTATGCATTTACCTTTGTGATAGCCATCGTGCTTGAAGTCATCTATCTTGCTATCTCATAGTTGTATATCATGCCTAGCATAAGTTGTTGGTGCACATAGGTAAACCTAGCTTGCATAGGTTTTGTGCTTGATAAATTAAACGCTAGTTTTATTCCGCATTTACTCAAGCCTAAACCGTAATTATTTTAAAGCGCCTATTCACCCCCCCTCTAGGCGGCATCCTTCTACTTTCAGATAGCAGGGGGATCTTCCGCGACGTGCACCTGCTCGGGGTACTCGCGGACGATGATGGTGGCGACGTAGACGAGGTGCGAGCCGAAGGAGAGCACCGTGCCGCCCTCTGGTATGGCCCTGCCGCCGAAATCGCCGGCGTTGTCGATGACGAAGTCGAAGGAGCCGAATCTGTGGACAAGTCCACAGACCACGCGCTCCCCAGTAGCAGAAATGGATCCCGTCCGAACGTGAACTCCAGCCAGCGCCGCTGGTTGCCCCATGGTGGGCGCCAACTGTCGTGGTGGTATCACGGCAGATGCCATAGGATGGCTAATTGTTTGGGATCGATGGACGATGGAGGTGCTCGGGGAGGGATCACGCAGCGAGTAGCCACGTGTGGGATGAAACAAACACTGCAAACAACAAGATCTACCCAGGTTCAGGGCCCTCGTGTGGAGGTAAAACCCCTACTCCTGCCTTTCTCTCTTTGTATTTATGTGTCACCGAGTAGCCACAGTACAAGTTTGGCATACAGCCGAGTAGCCACCCTTCTCTCTACGTGGCGTATAAGCTAGGTGTTCTCTCCAAAGCAGCGACCCTCACACAGGAGGAGGCATGGCACCTTATATACTGGTGCCCAGCCGGATACATCCAAGAGGGAAAAGTACAAACAGATGTCGACATAGTGTGCACACTGCACACTTCCAGATTCTCGCTGACAGCTTTGGCTTCCTAGTTTGTCTTCTGTGGAAAGTCGTTGTGCAAAACCAAGATGACGGTCTGTTATCACTGTCACGGCCACAGGGTAGGCCCCCTAACCTGCACCGCCCTGCTGACACCCTGGCGCGGATAAGCACGCGCTCTGCAGATGAACAGTGCACCAGTACAGACCCAGGATACGCGGGATCCTGTGTCAGAACGGCTCCTTTGACTTCTGGCCCGAGTAGGAAACCGCCACCTCTACTCGGACCACTTCCTCTACTCGGAGGAGAATAACTTCATTGATTCTTTCTCCTGGCCATCAGCGTGTATGGCCGAATAGCAGTCGACCGGGTAGCGTGTACCGGGTAGCCAGCTACTCAGCCAAACCTCTCCTTTGATCTTGCCTTTAGCACTTGCTTTTACCCTACTCAGGGGTAACCCCCCGACATTAGTCCCCGAAGCTGGTAGAGTCCTGCGAACTTGTTCACTGGGCTCTCCCAGCTTAAAACAAATCTTGCCTTCGAACCGTAAGATGCCGAGTAGCACCTCTGAGTAGCCTCCACTTCTTGCTTGAGTCTCTTCTTTTCCGAGTAGCAGCATTTCTCTTCTCTCTCGCCGAGTAAAATGACTTTGTGAAATCCTGAACAGAATCTCAGCGTGGCAGAGCGAATCCATCTCTCCGCATCACAACTGAGCACGTGTCACGCCCTTGTACCCCCGACGCCTCGGTGCCTGGGATATGACAGGCCACGCGCCCATCACTGCGACCTGGGCCCACTGGCCCGTTAGGTCACTCCAACTGCAGTTATTAGCCCACGATCTCGACGTGGGATCAATTGCATCCGTTACGCGCGCAACCTGCGCTGTGTGCGTTTCTAACCGGCTCGCATCCCATGTCGCACGATCTCCACGCACAACTGATCCCACTAACTCCGCTAGTAACGGCAACCCGAGGGGAGAGAGATAAATACCCCCTCGGTAACTCCTCCTTCTCTTTCCTGCTCGCATTCACCTCTTGCCTCTTCGCCTTTCCGCCGCCGCCGAGCACTCCGCCGCCGCGCACCATTGCTGTGCCGCTGCTCCGTGCGACGCCGGAAAGCTAGCAATTCCTCCACCAAATCTCCACAAACCTTCCACCAAATCATCTCTTCTCCATGGCTCGTGATGACGACGCCCGCGCCGGTTGGTGGGATCTGAGGTCACGGCGGAGGATTGCCAATGATTGGTAAATACCCGCCGTGTTCCTCCCGGCGTGCGGTGTAGGCCCGCGGACGGCGAACTTGTCCCCACACCGGAGGAGGGCGAGTTCGTCGTGTTCCTCGCCCACTTCAAGCGAGGATTCGGCCTGCCCGTTTCGGATTTCTTCAAGGAATTCCTGAACCACTTCGGGCTGCAGCCGCACCACCTGCCTCCTAACGCCATGGTGATGCTCGCGTACCACGCCGTGGTCTGCGAGGCGTTCTTGGGTGTGCGCCCAACGGTGCATACCTGGGCGCGCTACTTCTTCTTCCGGAAGCAGAGCGTCCCCAAGCCCGGAAGCACGGAGAGCTCGTGCAGCATGACGAAGACGGGAAGCGCAATGATGTTGCAGCGCAGCTCCGCCAACCACCCGCGCATCAAGGGGCTCGACACGGTGCGCAAGTGGCAGCGCACCTTCTTCTACGTCAAGAACGTTCCTGCTGAAGAAGGAGCGCCGGTCACGGACCGGATAGGGCTCCCCAAGTGGACGAACACGCCGCCCACCCAGCAAAATTGGGGATACAAGCCGAAGCTGGAAGGCAATATCCTTCAGGTCGAGAAGCGCCTCGCCGAGCTGAGGGAGTTGGGATTCAAACGCGATGATCCCATCGCGTGTTGGATCTCGAGGCGGGTGCTCCCGCTTCAGCGCCGCTCCCACCTCATGTGCTACATGGGAGGCAGCAGGGACTGCACGAGGACCATCACATTCGAGCTGAGTACAGCGGACGTAGCCGTCTGGGCGCGGTCCATCATGAAGACCGGCCTCACCGACAACTGGAAATACGGCTTCGTGCCATATAGCCGCGACAAGCCAATCGAATAGGTTAGCACTCTATGCTTTATTTCTGCATTCTGATACCGAGTAGGTGGCTTTCCAGCTTAGTATGCTTAGCCTTTGCATGCTGCGCCGAGTAGGACACCACTAGCATCCCATTGGCTCCATGTTCTTTGTGTTTGCACGCCATGCCGAGTAGAGAACCTTAGCCAAATATGCTTTGTGTTTGCATGCTACTCCGAATAGGACACCACTAGCATCTCATTGGCTTTATGTGCTTTGTGTTTGCACGCCATGCTGAGTAGAGAACCTTAGCCAAATATGTCAAATAAGCTTTGTGTTTGCATGCTACTCTGAATAGGAGCTTCTGGACTCATATGCTTTGTGTTTGCATTCCGTACCGGGTAGGATCCCTTAGCCTTTTGCTCAACTGACTTGTATTGCCTGCCTTTCTTTCTAGCACATTGACCGCCAGCTCGCTGAGAATGAGGAGCGCTTAGAAGGGCAACTGGAACAAAGACCGGGAAGAGGATGACGTGACCGCCTACGACACCCAGGCCACCCTCTGTGTTCCTCACACCGAACAGCAGGGTAAGCACCAAGTTGATGCGTCCATTCGGGATTGGTCCGAGGACGACGAAGAAGGTGACTGAGTTCGCCTCTCTAGTTGCGAGTAGCGCAATCCCATTTCCTTTCCGCTTCTCAACTCCTTCTTCTCCTCTACTCTGCAGATGACCTTGATGCGGACAAGGAAGACGAGGATGTCCTCGACGTCGATCCCGTCGCTGTGGCTTCCCCTACCACTCGGAAGAGGGCAGGTAGTGGTGCCCAAGAGCCTGCTGCCAAGAAGGCCAAGAAACCCGAGAAGAAGAAGAAGGTTTCAAGCAGAAGGCCGCTCCCTACCCGCAAAGGGTAAGTAATTTCCTTCTACGTTATATTCTGCTGCTGCTTCTCGGTGTTCTCTTCCCCTCCTCTTTTTCTGAACTCCCTTTCTCCTTCAGTGATCCTTTGGATGTCGATGCTGTTGCGGCTCCCGCCACCTCCAAGAGAAAATCACCCATCGACCTCGAGTCGCTTATTGATCTTTCCGAGGACGAGGATGAGCCAGCAGCACGGGATAGGACACGTGCGCCCGGGTTGGGCATCACCTTAGGATGATCCGCTCTGGACCACGTGATCTCTTGGTTGCACCAGTGCAGGTAGTGAGGAACAGCAGGGATCACATCATTGACTTCCATGGCACGCCTGTGCTGAGACTGCTTGTCGACGGGCTCAGAGGTGAAGATCATATAGCTCTCGTGATGCTCCTGGTACTGGTTGCGGCCTCCATCGCCGTTGTTACCATTGTTGTTGTTACCTCTGTTGTTGTTGCCTCTGTTGTTTTTGCGGTTGCGGTCGTTGTTGTTGTTGTTGCGGTAGCCATCGTTGTTGAAGTAGCGGTTGGCTCCTAAAGCCACCTGGTTCACATTCTCTCTTCTCGAGAAAGCTGGAGGCCGTGCAGCGGGTGCGCGAGCAGGCTGCACGTTGGCGTTCGCAGCTGGCAGAGGAGGAGGAGGAGGCAGGCCCTCATTCTTGATCTCTTCCCACCAACTGCACTGCCGAGTAGTGTGGTTGGCGGGTCTAGCGGGATGCCGAGTATGGAAGCTGCATGGGCCATCCTTCATGTCCTTGAAGACAAAGTTCTGAACAGGACCCGAGTTGCCGCTACCCTACTGGGGAGCGTTGTACGGCTTCTTGGTGGCTTGGCCCTGATTCTGGTTCTGCCCGTATTGGGCTCCAGCAGTTTTTGGCCTCTGGCTACTCCCAGCTCCGGTAGCCACAGCATTCACCTCCTCGGGGTCGTACCGGGTATCAATCCGGTCACCTCTGCGCTTGTTGCAGAACTCATTGCACTTGTTGTTGTTGTAGCTCCTTCTTGGCTCGGCAGCATCAAGAAGAGGCTGAGTTGGGTCACCGAGTGCGTACTGATCCGCAATCCGGATGGTCTCAGCGAGAGTACTCGACATCTCTCTCTGCAGCCTTTGCCACAACATGCTGCCATGCCTGCAACCCTGCGCAAACCAAGTGATGGCCTGGGCCTCGTTCACACCTTCACAGGTGTTCCTCAGAGTACTCCACCGAGTAAGATACTCTCGGTCCGTCTCCTCTTCCCGCTGCCTGCAAGCGGATAGCTGCTGCAGCCTATTCGGCCTCTGGTAGGTGCTGGTGAAGTTGCTGACAAAGGCCTCTGCGAAGTCAAGCCAGCAGTTGATGCTGTGCTTGGGCACGTTGTTGAGCCAAGTTCTTGCTGGTCCTTCTAGCATCTGCGGATGTACCGCACGGCCCATCTCCGATTGCCGCCTGCAATGTGCACGGCTGTGACATAGTAATTAAGCCAATCTTCCGGCTTGGTGCTGCCGTTATAGCACTTGGTCCCCCTAGCGAGCTGGAACTACTTCACGGATGGCTCTGTCATGATGCGTGGGCCAAAGCATTCTGGGCCAGGCGGCCCCTTGCTCTCGAGTTGCGAGGATAGATTAATCCGGTCCAACTTGTGCCTGGCATCACTAGGCTCCAGCACATGCTCACCCACGCGATCCATGATATCGTAGCCAGCCAACCCCATAGCCGAGTAGCCATCATCATATATGTCCACCTGCACAACCGCAGATTGTTCCACCGGGTTGACGGCTGGCGCGATCGCACGCGGCTGCGGTCTCTGCCGAGTAGGCTGAGCAACCTGATGCTGAGAAGGGCCTGAGCGATCTCCATTTCGCGCCTGGCTATGAGCTTTATGGGCTTGATAGCCTGCTCCTGCAGTGTTGTGTTTTTGACCGGACTGTCGCGGCACATCGTGCTGTTTCGCGGCGACAGCTGGGTCGTACACCTGCATCTGCATGTCTCTGCCAGAGTGCCCACTCCGGTCCCTCTCACGGCTGGGATGCGGTGATGAGGCCTGATCGTTAGATCTGGCCGCATGCGAATGCACCACCTGAGAAGCTCCAGCACCCGGATTGGCTTTCCGGAACTCCTCGTTCTGCCTAGCAGCCTCTAGCACTAGCTCATTGAGCCTCTCCTGCTGCCTAAAGCGCGCGCCGCCAGCGAGATGCGGCAACTCAGCAGCTACAGCCTCAGCAGCTCTAAGGGTTTTGGCGGGGGTGCTGTATTTGGGTCTGGTGGTGGCAGTGTCTTGGCTATCAGCTTGGCCAGCAGTTTCACCAACTGCTGCCATCTCGGTGCCTAGGTTGCGGCGCGTAGCCCCTGCCTTGGCAGTCCTCCTAACTACAGGCGTAAAGCCGTGAGCTCTGTTTTACTCGTTCTGGTCCAGGTTAAGCTCGAGCCTAACCTTTTCCAGCTCCAGCTGCTCGGCGAGCACCGCCTGGCGCTGCTGGTCGAGCTGCGCCCTCATGGCCATAAGCTCGAGCTCGGTGGGAGGCGGCATGCCTACTCGCACGGCGGATGCCGGTATCGTCGATGTCGTGGAAGGAGGGATGTAGCCCGGGAGGTTCTGGGGCAGCTCGTAGGGCTTGTGCGTTCTCGGGAGCTCGCTCGGGCCAGCAATCTCCTCAACGACTGCCGCGGATGCAGCTGCGCCCTTCCCGGCAGCGATAGCCGGGCCGGTCATTAGCACTTCCACGCTGTCCGCAGAACAGCCAGTTGGCTTTCCGCGGGCAGCGATGACAGCAGGGGGATCTTCCGCGACGTGCACCTGCTCGGGGTACTCGCGGACGATGGTGGTGGCAACGTAGACGAGGTGCGAGCCAAAGGAGAGCACCGTGCCGCCCTCTGGCATGGCCCTGCCGCCGAAATCGCCGGCATTGTCGATGACGAAGTCGAAGGAGCCGAATCTATGGACAAGGCCACAGACCACGCGCTCCCCAGTAGCAGAAATGGATCCCGTCCGAACGTGAACTCCAGCCAGCGCCGCTGGTTGCCCCACGGTGGGCGCCAACTGTCGTGGTGGTATCACGGCAGATGCCATAGGATGGCTAATTGTTTGGGGTCGATGGACGCTGGAGGTGCTCGGGGAGGGATCACGCAGCGAGTAGCCGCGTCTGGGATGAAGCAAACACTGCAAAGAACAAGATCTACCCAGGTTCAGGGCCCTCGTGTGGAGGTAAAACCCCTACTCCTGCCTTTCTCTCTTTGTATTTATGTGTCACCGAGTAGCCACAGTACAAGTTTGGCCTACAGCCGAGTAGCCACCCTTCTCTCTACGTGACGTATAAGCTAGGTGTTCTCTCCAAAGCAGCGACCCTCACACAGGAGGAGCCAGGGCACCTTATATACTGGTGCCCAGCCGGATACATCCAAGAGGGAAAAGTACAAACAGATGTCGACATAGTGTGCACACTGCACACTTCCAGCTTCTCGCTGACAGCTTTGGCTTCCTAGTTTGTCTTGTGTGGAAAGTCGTTGTGCAAAACCAAGATGACGGTCTGTTATCACTGCCACGGCCACAGGGTAGGCCCCCTAACCAGCACCGCCCTGCTGACACCCTGGCGCGGATAAGCACGCGCTCTGCAGATGAACAGTGCACCAGTACGGACCCAGGATACGCGGGATCCTGTGTCAGAACGACTCCTTTGACTTCTGGCCCAAGTAGGAAACCGCCACCTCTACTCGGACCACTTCCTCTACTCGGAGGAGAATAACTTCCTTGATTCTTTCTCCTGGCCATCAGCGTGTATGGCCGAATAGCAGTCGACCGGGTAGCGTGTACCGGGTAGCCAGCTACTCAGCCAAACCTCTCCTTTGATCTTGCCTTTAGCACTTGCCTTTACCCTACTCGGGGGTAACCCCCTGACAGTCGCCAATGACAGACACAGGAAAAACGAATTCACTCTCTCCATCAAGAAGAAAGGCCGATTGAGGGACAAGAGTGTCTCAAGGCTTATATCACAAAGTTCTATAAAGGTCTATTTGGGGTTCCCGAAGTAAGTAATCTTACTATGGATGAGACCCGAACAGATGATATTCCCCAAGTCTCTAATGAGGAAAACGCCTTTCTTAACGCTCCATTCTCGGAAGAGGAGATAAAAAAGGCGATATTCCAAATGGAGAAAAATAAGGCACCTGGGCCGGATGGTTGTCCAGCAGAGTTTTACCAGCATTTTTTGGAGGTTATCAAGGATGACCTCATTGTTATGTTTGGTTGCTTACAGGCTGGACACCTAGAGCTTTACCGCCTGAACTTTGGGGAAATCGTTTTGTTACCTAAGGTTTTGGAGGCAGAAAGGATACAACAGTATAGACCAATCTGCCTTCTCAACGTTAGTTTCAAAATCTTTACTAAGGTTGCAACCATGAGGTTAAATTCGGTGGCAGATCATGTGGTTAAACCTACGCAGACTGCATTCATGCAGGGTAGGAACATCATTGATGGGGTCGTGATTGTACACGAAACCATACATGAGATGCATACGAAAAAACTAAATGGAGTAATTCTTAAAATAGACTTCGAAAAAGCCTATGATAAGGTGAACTGGGAGTTTCTCCAACAGACTCTGGGAATGAAAGGATTCTCAGAAGAGTGGTGTACTCTCGTTCGCAGTTTCGTGGAAGGAGGTAGTGTAGCTATCAAAGTCAATGATGATGTTCGCCGCTACTTCCAAACCAAAAATAGCTTAAGCCAAGGTGATCCGCTATCGCCCATATTGTTCAATATTGTGGCAGATATGTTAGCGATCATGATTGATAGAACCAAGGAAAGCGGTCAAATTGAATGGGTAATTCCACACCTTGTTGATGGGGGATTGTCCATTCTTCAATATGCAGATGATATTATTCTTTTTATGGAACACGATTTGGAGAAAGCGTCCAAGCTGAAACTAATTCTTTCAGTGTTCGAGCAACTATCCGGATTGAAGATTAATTTCCATAAAAGTGAATTGTTTTGCTTTGGCGAAGCCCAAGATGCTGTTGCACAGTACGCCGAGTTATTCGGGTGCGAGCAAGGTCAATTTCCTATTAAGTATTTGGGAATACCAATACATTACAGGAGGTTGACTAATGCAGAATGGGGCCACGTCGAAGAGCGTCTGCAAAAAAGACTTGCTAGCTGGAAAGGAAAATGTTGTCACTAGGTGGAAGGCTGGTGCTCATTAATTCAGTACTATCCAATATGGTACTGTATATGATAGCATTCTTTCAGTTGCCTAAAGGAGTCTTGAAAAAACTGGATTATTTCCGATCAAGATTTTTTTTGGCAAGGTAACAGCGAGAAAAAGAAATATCGATTGGCTAGATGGGATGTAGTTTGTCGCCCAAAGGATCAAGGAGGGCTAGGGATTCATGACCTACAAGTCAAGAACTCCGCCCTACTCGGTAATTGGATGTTCAAACTATTGACCGGCGATGGTGTTTGGCAAACACTCCTTAAACGAAAATACATAGGCTCGAAAGCAGTTTCACAGGTTATGTGGAAACCTGGTGATTCACACTTTTGGGCTCGACTTATGGCGAATAAAAATTTATTTTTTCGCTATGGGGTATTTAAGATTAAGGATGGACCGCAAATACGGTTCTGGGAGGATAAGTGGATGATACGCTGGCTACGGTCATGCAAACATCACCTCCTAATGTTACGTTCAGACGAGATTTAATCGGGCCAAGACTGGCTTCTTGGCAGATCCTGGTTAATAGGTTAACTATGGTTATTCTAACACCAGGTATTGATGAATTTCGTTGGAAGCTTACTAAGAACGGAATGTTCTTGGTGGATTCCATGTATAGGGCTATGATCCAATCGGACATGCCAGTCGATATTTTTAGAAATGTATGGCGTCTGAAGGTGCCGATAAAGATTAAGATCTTTGCGTGGTACCTTCGGAAGGGGGTCATACTTACTAAGGATAATCTTGTCAAACGTAATTGGCATTGGAGTTCTAAGTGTGTTTCTTGTTCTCATGACGAGACGATTCGACACTTATTCTTTGATTTCTCTTTTGCGCGTTCTATATGGTCAGCTATCCAAATGGCTTCGAACCTTTATCAGCCCACATCAGTCGCGAATATATTCGGTAACTGGTTAATGGGGAGACTATTATTAGGGTAGAAGCGCTTGCCGTTATTTGGTCGCTCTGGCTTTGTAGAAATGACAAGATTTTCAATGATAAAAATTTCTCTCGTATGCAAATTCTATTCAGATGCACAGGTATTTTCTGTTCGTGGTCCACATTACAGCGGGAGGAGTTTCGAGACATCTTTATGGAGGGATGTGCACGGCTGGAGTGGGTGGCGAGAGATATTTTTATCCCACATGGATGGCCGCTTGATCTACGGATAGCAGCCCATAGCATCGACAGTCTGCGTCTTCATGATTTGTTTAGACTTGTCGTGCTTTTTTTTCTTTTTTTGAATTTCGGCTGTGTGCATTATTATGATATAGAGGCCGGGTGTAATGCTTAAACATTTTAATTAATAAAGCCCTTTATCAAAAAAAAAAATCCCGGACCGATCACGGCCAGGCACCACGTACGTCCGAAGACACACACACCTGGTAACATGTTACTCTACGTACCTCGCATTTAGCAAACTTTGTTAGTGCAGCGTTGCTTCCAGCCAAGCATCACCTACAAAATTAGCCAATGCTACCACCATAGATCCTTGAAAGCCATAGCATATCGCAATCGATTGCCTTGCCCTTTTTCTTTCTCCTTGGAGACGGAGGCGGGAGGGATCCCATGCATGATTCCATCACTACTACGGGGAGGGGGTCAAGCCGTCAAGGACACAATCACCGTAGGCTTCCTTTTCCGGTCCTCCCTGTTTCCAAAAGGAAAAGGAGGGCGTATCGCCTCGGGTCCTCGGGATGATGCCTAGGGGAACCGGACAGAGTGGTAGGAGGAGGAGCAGCTCGGCAGCTGGTTGCTCCGAGACGAGGAGCTCAATCATGCCAAATCATAGCTCCCCACGCACACCGATGCACCGCAAAGAGCCCAACCAGGCTGGAGGAGACGTCGCGTTGCACCCCCGATTTCCATCCATCCATCGCTTGTTGCATTGCGCAATCCCCGTCTCCAAAACCCCAAATTTGGCCACGCTCTGCAACCGCAAGCCTGCGACGTCCCAACTCCCGAAGCCCCAAGGCAGCGAAGTGAACAATCGCGGGCGCAGCAGAGAATTCAGTGCTGAAACGACTGCGAGCTCTACTCCTGTCACGTCGACGCTGACGAGGGTCAGTCCTGTGCCTGTCAGCGTCCACAGTACAGTGCTCGCACAGTGTACGGGGGCAAGGCGCTGTCAGCTGTAGGTCCCCGCAGATCTAAGCTTTTACGCACAGGCCCGACGACTACAGCTTCTCTGTCGTTTAATGGCGTATAGTGAGATTCAGCCCTGCCCTGTGATCGAAAAAATACTGAAAGGGTAGCATCCCCTCGCCGTGCAGTCTAGCTCCGGGCCAAGCGTGGTCCGGGGTACTGTGCAGTGGCCGGTCACCTACTGCTCACCTTGCAAGGATTATTTTACCGTGGGCCTTTTCGCCGCCGGCACGTGTAGATCCTAGCTGTATGTTCTATCTACCGTTGGTTCGCAATCATCGGAACTGCAAACATTTACAGCGAGGACGACCGGTAGCGGGAAGAAAGGCTGCAGGATCAGGGTAATCGCTGACAGAATGCCGCATGCTTGCCTGCCTGCGCGCCTTTGGCCTTTTTGGCAACAAGAAATCTGACACGCCTGCACGCAAAACTGTGCACTAGGAGTAGTACATTTCGTCCTGTCAGAAAGGTGCTAGAAGAGAGCTCGAGGTACTAGAAGAGAAACTTTCTTGATGATTTTTTTTCCTTTCCTTAACAAAGAAAATGCCAAACCGCAGCAAAACCTCAAATCATCATATAACCTTTTATTCCAAAACCTGTGTACAAGCTAGCATCTACAAACACACGGAATCCCGTACGTGGCACGTATCAGCACGCCCCCCGGCGATCGGACCACCGCCTCACGAGGCCAGCAGGTACCTGAACCGGAACTCGTACGGCAGCACCTGGATGCGGCGCGCGTCGACGCCGGCCAGGGCGCCGCGTCGCCGGCCTTCGTCGACGGCGCGCATCGCGGTCTGGCGCAGCTCGGTGGGCAGCTGCAGGCAGACCCAGTCCATGAGCGAGTCCACGTCCTTGGCGAAGTCCAGGAGGTACCAGTGCAGGAGCTTCGGGATCGCCAGCCGCTCCGGCGCCGACACGCCCACCGCCGCCTGCAGGTACTCCCGCTTCGCGCCCTCCAGCTCCTCCTCCACCCGGGCCGCCGTGTACACCCTCACCTTCATCACACAAGACAACACGTCACCATCAGGCGTGTCGCCGTCAGTACAACAGCCAAACAGCGGATCGAGCCAAAAACGGTGCGCGTGCCACTGTGGGAACCAAAGAGTTCTTACGGCGGGGGAGGACCAGCTCCCGCAGGAGAGCGCGAAGGTGACCAGCGGCTCCGGCCACTCCAGTCCGAACGCGCCAGCTCGCGCCGTCGCCTCGTCGCCGCCGTCGCCACCCTTCGTTCCCTCCGGATTCACCTGCGCACGATCACGGGGCATACGTTCAGCGACGGATCCATGCATGCTACTACTGTCTCTACGTTACGGTGGCGGCATCGATCGGTGACAGACAGCCAGAGCCTTACGTGCTTCACGCTGTAGGGCAGCCTGAGGACGAAATGCTCGATGGACATGGCGCTGTGCGTGCGCCCACCCACCTCTATCGCCGCCTGCAAAAACGGAGAGCCTTCCGTCAGTATCTTCAATGTCACTACTGTCTACAGCAAGGCACGACTATTAATTTGGGGTTTGGGTACGTTCTTTCTTTCTTGGCGCGTTCAGAAGGGGTAGGGCAGGAGTGATGGATGTGGTACCTTGGGCATCATGGCCACGAGCATATGGGGCGTGGTAGGTATCCCTTGCTCCAGGAATGCCTGCAGCACATGACAGCCAGCTGCATATTAAACAAGCATCAAGCAAGCAAGGACACTTCATCTGGTCAGTCTACTACTTCACTAAATTAAGCCTCTGGTCTGGCGATGAACGATGATTAAGGAGACATGGATCATTTACTTAACCAACATATAAGTACTGCTACACAAACATGCCAGCACCGGCCGTGTTCAGGGTTCAAACGTAAACAATAGGCATCTTCAGAACCACCCAGGCGGCGGTCTGTACTGTAGAGTACTGCCGAACAGGCAAAGTTATCAACTTCCCAAAAGGTTCCAGCACACTACAGTGGCTCTACGAAAAGCGACGCTGATAATTGAGCTAACTGCTGCCACCGAAACTGAAATGTGAAGCAACCGGCTAGATGCATATGTTCCTACTGTAAGATGAGACTCAAATACGAAAAAAAAAAGTTCAGCGAACTAAAGGAGGTAGCAGCAATGATGAGTGCATGCCAGCTGCTTGCTTGCTTACATTCATCATGCAGGAGTTGTAGACGTTGATCCAGAAGGCCAGCTTCTGCTGATGGGAGAGCCCCGCCAGGTCAACCGAGGAGAGCTTCCGGAGCAAGGCCCTGCAGATGCGCCAGGTAGACACACACACACAAGAACCGCTCCATCAAGCAATGGCCATCAAGTCAAACACCCACCCCCCTACTCACCGGACAGCCAAATCTAACTTGTTGCAATAACTGAACAAATAAAAATGTCCAGGCTGGTTGTGATTGTGAACTGCTGATGAATGATGATGATGTGAACTCACTTCAATCTCCGGGCGAGGAGCGTGTTGCTGGCCAGCGCATTCCGGTCGAACGACGCCGCGTCGACCACGTGGAGCCGCTTGTAGGGGCCGACGTCCCGGCTGCCCAGCTCCAGGATGCCGTAGGGGTCCTGCGGGTACGCGTCCTCTGACGAGCTCTCGCACGAGCCGGACACCGAGGGAGACACTGGCTGCTGCTGCTCCTCGTCTTGCCCGCTGCCCATCTGCGAGAAGATGGTCAGCAGGCAGCTCAGCAGTTCCTCCGACAGTCTGTTGGCCGCGCTTGAACCGTCCTGGGACACCTTTCCTGAATCGTTGCTAGCAGCGTCTGCAATCCCTTTGCGGTCAGACGCCGCACTAATCTGTGTGAAAAAAAATGCAGAGTACCAGTACAAATTCAGTAATTTTCCTAGATAGTACAAATTCAGCAGCAGTAGGACTGCAGTCAGTTCGATGGTTTACCTGAGCAGCTCTGCGTTTCTCAGGCGCCGGCGCTGCCGGCACCCTGGATTTAGCAGCCTTCTGCGACGGCGACAGGCGAGAATTTCTGCACGACTGGTTCTCTTTTCCGGCCCCGGAGCCTGGGCCGTCGTCTTGGCTCGCCGAAGCCGGAATTGGCTTTCTAGGTGTTTGCTTAACGCTAGCGACGCCGTTCGGCGAGGGACGAGCAGGGGCACGATCTGAACCTTGCTGTATTACTGAACACAACTCTGAATTCGGAGGAGTTGGGCTGGACGGCATGAGCTGCACCGGCACGCATCCCTCGCCGCCGCCGGGGAGGTGCGTGTTCTTGGTGGAGGTGGAGAAGATGATCGCCTCCTGGTAGATGCCTTGCCGGAATTGACCACCTGCTCCTCCAGCCGCACCACCTCCTCCTCCAGCACTGCCACCTCCGCCAGAAGAGCGAGCGTCTGATCATCACGGCAAAATTCAGAGGAACAGTGCACACGGTCTCAGAATCGAATTGCTCAATCAAATGGCGCAGCTAGCTTCCGACGAGAAATGCGGGGCACTGACATGGGACGGCAGGTACGGCGGCAGACGAGGCAGCGCGCCGAGCGGCCTCGTGAACGCCCGCTCCAGAGCTCGGTGGACGTTCTCCTCGTGCCGCAGCTTCTTCTTCAGCTTGTCCACCTACCAGAATTTTAACCACGGAGAGCGTCACGAACGCAATGCGTAGCACATATCAACGAAATTGAGAAATCAGGAAAGAGAAATTCACGTACATCTTGCTGCAGCGCGAGCTTCCGCTCCCGCCTCGACTGGATTCGGTTCATCACGCCTTTGGCCACCGCGCCGGCCGGTCCCTTCACCGGCATGGCGCCCTTCCGCTGCTCCTTCTGCTGCAACATCTGAATTCAAACGAACATCCAGCTAAAGATGAAAAGGAGCCTCGTTCATTTACAAGCTGTCAAAGAAAACTGGCAACAAAAGCAAAGCGACGGATTCCTGCGCGCCCGATGCCGATTAAAGGTTAAAGCAAAGCGGATTAAAGATAAAATCGGGAGATAGTACCCAATTCGAGCGGTTCTCTAAAAGCAACTGGCGCCGTACAGACGAACGAGCCCGTATCATTGCGTAGCTTTGCTTGCACGAACATCAAACAACAGCGTTCGCCCTTGTACTCTTCCAGATTAAATAAGGCATAGGACAAAGCAACATCGACGGCGGCGACAGATTAACAGCAACCTGTGCCGAAATGGTCACCGGCGCTAACTAAACAGCCACGGAAAGGTGCTAGCACTGAAACTCTCGTCTCGGGAAACTGAATGAAAACGAAAGAAAGACAGGTTCAAACCAAATTAACACGGAGCTGGGACGACCAGGCCGATGCTGACGGCGAAGTCCCACCTTTCCGATCCCCGGAGGCGCGAAAGCCCGACGAACCGAGAATCCGCCACGAAATCCGTAACAAAGAAGTCGCACATTGTCGCGCTCAATCCGCAAAGAAATGTGCGCAATTGCAATCACCCAAATGCATGTGCCAGAAACAGAGCAGGCGGAGGAAAAGAGAGAGCAGGTTGAGGAAGCCTGCCTACCCTGTCGCCCTTCGGGGCCGCCTTCGCGCCGTGCGCTGCCACCGCCGGCCTCCGTGCTCGGCCATTCATCTCCGACGCCGTATGACTGCGAATTGGCTATCGCTACCAAAGCCACGCGTTGCACAGTGGGCGGAACAGAGCGAAAGGGCCGACAAGTTAAAGCCTCGTCGCGTGGGGGCTACAGACCGCGCGAGAAGACTCCAGCGCCATTAAAAGGCACCGCGAGCTCTGCGGTGCTCTTGGGCGGCGGGACGGGCGCGGTCCAGGCACCGCTGCTAGAGCTAGACTCTGCAATCCCGAGCTCTGCCAACGGACTGGATTGGGTGGCGTTTCTTATTGGGTTGGGGGGCGTGGGATTGGGCGGCGTATGTGGGAATTGGGATTGCGGCGATGGCGTTGCCTGCCGGTCGCGGTCGCGGTTTCCCTCGATCCTGGGAATCGGGTTTACTCCGTACTTTGCAGTTTCCGCAGCCTCGGCTTCTTCTGGCAGGGGTACTAGTTGCAAACTTGCGGTGGCATAATTAAGCTCTCTACCCATTTGCAGAGAGCACCCTTCGTAAATTTGTATTTACGATGCCGGAATGTTCTTACCACAGCTTACCTAAACCCTTTTACCAATATGTAAAAACTGCCTGCAAAAGAAACAGCTCCAGAAGGAAAACTGTTGAGCAGCTCACTTTGATACAATGGCTAGGAGGGTAGTTTTATCCCAAGCCCACCAAAGTTCAAACCTCGGCTTTGACACCAGTTTTTCTCATTTAGTCAGAATATTTCTCGGTACCTAACGATGTTCTCATCGACAGCGAGACTCCTGTGGTGAGATCGTCCATCTCAACACCTGACCCGTCGGCTCAGTTTGTCAAAAGCGCTCATAGAGGTGAGTGTATACACGTGTAATGTGAACATTTTCGTGTGTACCGTGTTTCACGAAAAAGGGGAAAAAGCTAGGGAAATGGCACGAGAGGCCAACCTACCCGGATGGAAGGTCTCGGCACCAGCATGGCTCCTACGTACCTACCGCGACTTTCCCTCGCTGTTGTTGTCCTGGCTACTGGATGTCACCATCGCCCACTTCCGTAGCTCCCATGTTGCCTCTCGAACCTCTCTCGTCGCGTCCTATGCGCCTCCACAAAGTCTAGGTGAGGTTCGAAATCCCGTGAAAACTAATAAATATAGCATATTGTCCATTATAACTTCCACGAAACTAAAGTACAATTTTTTGTATAACAAGATAGAACCACGCCACCATCCTCATTTGCACCGTCCTCATTAGTAGGGGTCATATTGGAAATAGTTTTATAGTAGGGGACTGGGGGAGGAGACGCAGAGGTGGGTTTAGTTTTGCCTCGGGGGAGATTTGTACTAAAAAAATATCGGATTCATGTACCACAAACAACTCAGGTGAGTACTTCCCTCTCCTCACCTGTGAACTTGAAGTCGCCACCGCCACCTCCGTTACTAGAGTCGAGCACAGTGTCCAAATGATGTATCCGACTTGTACTATGAATTTGCATATGTGGAACAACTATTTGTATGACTAGTGTTATTAGAGAAACTCTAGTAGATCCCATAGAAGGTAGAAACATCATAACAACAACTTTTTCGGTTTTGGACAGAAAAACTACCCCCATCAGACCGCACAAATCTGCCCAAATCGCATTTTTCTAAGCGAAATCAGAAATGAGCTTCTAATTCCGGATATACCTTGCACATGGGAAGGGGGATGGTTCAGGATATACCACGAGATGAAGCGCACGCGCCTAGTCAGGCACATTGTCCAGGGGGCGGCGACGCTGCAGGCGCGTCCTTCAGGCTTCCTCCTCTCATGTCGATGCAAGGGTCCGGACTTTCTTCTCTATGTTGCCGATTCGCCAGCCAAAGACAATCGTTGTCGGGCCGATGCGGTCGAGAAGGCTGGCATGTTGCACAACAATACCTCCTCCCGCACCGAACATGAAAGCGACTGCTATCTTAAGCTTTATGGACCTCAACCCCCACAAGATGCTCCACAATTTGGTCGGGAGGTATAAATTGACCTTATACTCAAATTTGCCTCCAATTTGATGGATGCTCGACGATTGAGTTTGTTTCTACATTGTATAGCTTAAATGCGGTGCTTCCTTTTTATGTTAGAAGGTTGGAGGATACCGATTTAAACATCGGTGACGTGCCAATTGACAACTTTGAGCAATTCGGTGTTGATTCAAAAGAAATGGAGGAAGTGGACGAAGTAGAGGAAGTGGCTGATGCTTCTCAAATAAAAATAGCCGATGGAGAAATCAAAGATAACTGTTAATTACAAGGAAGTCGATGATATTTTTTTAATGATAGAATGAGAGAGTGTGACACTTGATGTGGTGATAAGCAATGATCAATCTCGTAAGAAATATTGGCATTACATTGAGTTAAAGTTCTGTCGATTACGCTGGAACAGTCAGCTCACTCATTGAGATATTTTCAAGTTTAATACGATGTCATCAAACAATGTTGTTGCCGGTGGGGTGGTTCTTTGGAGCAAGTGAAAAATTCTCCTCCAATTGGTTGCACCATTGATGACTATCTAAGTTATCTCTACATCATTTGTCTCAATTTTAATTTGCTAAACATATCCATTTGAAAATTGTGCTCAATCTTGTATTTTGTGATTTTTCAATATAGAACAGTATTGCACAAGAGATGTACAAACATATGACCGCCTCAAAATAAAACCATTTGTTCTCCAATATTGTTGGAAATTGATTGAGCATTGTGAGAAGTGAAGGATGAGGGATGAAGAAGCTCCTCCTCCAAAAAAAGGGATCCACACCCATCAAGGTGGATGATTAGGATGAAGATGATGGTGATGGTTAAGGAATATCGTCTTTCGAAAGGAACGTTGGAAGACCGGATGGATATGGTGAATGAAAAAGATGTTAAGAGAAGGAAGGTGGAAAGCATCAACGTGAGGGAGAGGATGAACGAGTTGGTGAAATCAAGGAACTTGTAGTTCCGACTTTGCAATTGAAGAAGAATATTGCCGATAATAAGCAACACGATAAGACGATAAGGTGAGAAAAAATTAGAGAATCCGAGAAGAAATACAAGGCGTATTTTGAGGAGTGTCGACTCCTTGAGGGAGCAAGTTGAGGGCAAAAGATGGTCGTCGACGGGCACAATCACATAATGATCGATCGAAATGAAATGGACGAGAAGACGAGTGCCTATTGGGGTATTTCGAGGATGCCTTGAGTTAGTGTTGGAGGCCATGGAGGAGATGACATCTGGTGGAAGAGGCAATGGTGGAGATCGGAGGTGTAGCGAGGTCCCAGGCTTCACTGGCCTTGGCCTGCTGTTTCTTTGTTAATTATATCTACATTAGCTACTGTTTTGCACTGTTCGGTATTGTAGCATGAAGTTGGGCTGAGGCTTCCCTCCATCCTGGCTACGCTACTAGAGGGGATGACATCGTCGGAGGATTCAATGGTGTTGCTTGATTCATCATGTGATATTGATCCGAACAGAGGAAATCATACTTTGGTTCTCTATGACTTATGCTTCTGGATCGACATATTCAAAATTTTAATGTTTATCATTTAAACAAATATTTTTTAATTTCGAGTGACAAAACTATTTACGTGATATTAGAGATAAATTCCAATGGTCCCCTCCCCCCCCCAAACGGTCTGTTTCGGTCCCCGCGGACCGAAATGGGTAAAAACCCCATTCCACCCCCCCCCCCCAACGGACCGAGGGGGACATGCCGAGTTTTCCCCAACGTGGACCAAGTTTGGTCCATGTTTGGGGTGGTCCATGGGCACAAAATTTTCCCTCCTGGCCCGCCCGTCATACACATAAAAGTCATTGTCCCAAACCATTTCCACCGTTGTCGAGACATCGTAGTAGTTTTCATAGACGGGGGTGCCATGAGACTACGGTAGAGACGTGGGGTAACGGGGTAGCGTAGTAACACAGAACACGGGATTTTACCCAGGTTCGGTACGTCGCGACAGTACGGCGTACCTACTCCTGCACTTCTCACTAATTGGGACTAAAGCCCGTTTAACAGGGTTACAATGTGAGGGTGTAGATCTAGCTATTCGGCGAGGATGAACTTCTCGGTGAGTTGCGTAGAGCTTCTCTGTTGTGCCTAACTTGTTTTAATCTATCTCCCGTCCGGCTTTATATAATAGCCGGATTAGGGCTTACAGAATAAGAAACCTAGAAGACTACGTTTAACTTGTAACTTGGAAAGCAAGGAATCCGTCTTCTCCTCCAAGCCAGATCACGCGGGCCGTGATCCGGGTTCTTCTAGAATCCGGCTTCTGCGCGTCGGACTACTGGGCCGCCTAATGGACCTAAGCCCATTACCATTTAGGCCACCCTGGCAGTCCGGCTCTTTGTCTACCATCTTCTATACCCCTATTCAGTATATATCCGACAGTAGCCCCCAGGAAGGATCAAAACTCTGATTCTCCGTCTTTCGTCAAATACATTTTATCCGGGAAATCTTGATTCAGCAGTCTTGATTCTTTCTACTTTCCTTTTGAAGGAGATGGTAACATAAAACTCGGAACCATGAAAATCCGGCTTTTCTTCTCGCGATCCTTCGCGGAAAAGGAACTTCTAACGTCAGCGTCTTAAACATGCTGACGCAAGCGTCGCTTGGTTCCACGCGGGAAACCCCTCAGCGTATCTCTGACAGATTCTCGCGGGAAACGAGAAGATAGCCATCATTCCCCTGCCGTTTTATTTCCCGTTTTTTCCGGCGAGCGACACGCGTCGAGCATCCAACGGTCGAAAGAGCCGTTGGCACGTATCTAAACGGGTTTCCGGCTATAAATAGCCATCATCGTCCTCGCCAAAAACTTTCCTCACTCCCTCACTGCCCACGCCATTGACGCGAACGCGAGCTCGAGAGCAAGTTCCTTGTCCCAGCGCACGCATCCCTCGCACGCCAGAACGCAACGCGCCACCAAAAGATGGCCTCCTCGCCGTCGTCGCCGACCCGCGCCACCATCGACGAGCTCATCGGCGACCTAGATCCAAAGCCGGGATCGAAGAAGCACACCGGCGGCGAGCCGGAGAAGACCACGGCTTCCGCGGCGGGCGGAGAAAACACTTCCGCCGCTGCGGACATAGCGGGATCGAGCTCCGCAGCACCCCCTCCGTTCGTCCCAACGACGGCGGGGGTCAAGATCCATTCCCGTGGCGATGAGCGCTTTGCTACCGGAGCCAACAACGAAACAGAAATTGTCGGCAATTGGAGTCCGAGTAATACTTCTCTCGTCCTTCTTCGTCGGATGTCAAAGGAGGGATCCATAGTTAAAGGCAAATGGCGAATCTCGAAAGATGAACCCGAGCCCAAGCCAAAAGTCGGAGAAAGCGTCATCTTTACCTCTCATGTTGCGAGAGGTATGGGTTTTCCCCCTTCCGCCTTTTTTCTAGACGTCCTTAACTTTTATGGCGTTCAACCACACAATATTTCTCCGAATTCCATCCTCTACTTAGCCAATTTCCAAGCCCTTTTCGAAGGATATCTCGGGATAACACCTGACCTAAATTTCTGGCAATATTGTTTTGAGGTAAAGCATAACATCACAAATGGCATTTCGCCTATTTGCGGAACCGTATCTTTCATCCTCAGAAAATTTAGGGAGGAATGGTATCCAAAAATAGAAATGCCGGAACCTGACCAGTCTTGGCTAGGTTCTTTCTTTTATCATCAGGACATTCCATTCCCAGGCAGGGCAACCGGGGTTCCTCCCGTTGTTAATTCTGCCGCTACTCCTCGCGAGAGTTGGACAGCCGCAGTAGAGGAAAATTTGCCAAAAAACCTGATGAAGATAAAGCGGCACATCGCCAAACTTTCTTCCTCTCAACCTTCTTTGGTTGGGAAGGATACCGTTATGTGCTGGTTTGGACGCCGTATCCAACCTCTCTCTTTTCGTTCCCGACTTCTTTGCGAATACCAAGGGCCAGAAGATAGCATGAGAGGAACAGATAAGGCCTTTACCAAAAAGGATTTTATAGGACGACTTCACGAACTAGTCAGATTGAGGAAAGTCTGGCGATTTATCACGTGGAAAATCTGGTCCCTAAGGTATTTATCTTTCCTTGTTTCCACGTTTTTCTTCAGATTATCTTCTCTCTCCGCTTTTTAACATATTGTTAACTCCTTCCCAGTTTGATGAACTTGGAGAAAATGATCTTGCTTCCGACGCTGAACTCAACAAATTACATGCCGAGTTTCACAACAATCGGAAGCGCAAAAGGCAATCAGCTTTCAAAGAGGAATCTATTCCCAACCTGGACGATATCCGGATAAAAGAAGAACCATTCGACGAACTCGGATATATTCGTCCAGAGGCAAAGAAATTCTTTGTTCCTGCGCCTCTGATTCGCCCTTGGCCACAAAATGGATTAGTTGTTCGCAATGATATCGCATTTTCGCCTCGTCAGGTTATACACGATGGCCTTCATCACGTTGGAATTCTCTTCGCGGAATATGCCAGAGAATTCAACGAGGTCTTGATCGATTTGCGAGAAATGAGCCAGGTAATACTTCTAGCCCCCAAGCATTAAGTTGAAATATGAATTCTTCTTAATGTTTCTTCATATGCCTGTTCAAACTTAAGCATCTGGCTTTCATTTCCATGTTTTAGCATTCCGCAGACGCCATAAACTTGGAAGTTTTTAAGAAGCTTAGTCTCAAGAGCAGAGAAGTGAAAACCCTTCAATCTGTTATTGAGTCGAAAAGCAACGAACTAGCGTCATCTCAGCGGCAACTATCCAAAGCCACCGGTATTTTATTTTGTGCCATTTGTTTTCTCTGGAGAATTCTTGCGGAATTGTTTTGTAAACTCAAATTAATTATTGCCCTCCAGCTGCTTTAAACAAAGCCAACAAATTAGCAGAAAACGCTGTCCATGTTTCTCGGCTTCGTGAGGAAAACTCAAACCTCCGAAAGGAACTTCTGAAAGCTCAAGAAGACCTAGAAGCCAGTAATCTGGCCCTTGGGATTGCTCAATCCAAGGCTTCTTTACAGGCAGCGGAAGATAAATCTGTTATCAATGATTTGGAAAGTATGCTACTCCCGCGCATGAAAGAAGGCGACGAAATTGACAAGGTTCTTGGTAAGTTAACTTCTTACCAATGTCTTCATGTCTTATTTCTTGTATCTTTTCATGTAACCTTTGCTTTTGTCGAAAAAGCAGGAAATTTTCCAGGAATTTCTCGGACTGAAAAGATCCGGGCCTTTGGGGAAGTGTGGAATTCAATCAGGAATGCAGGAATGCAGCTGATTAATAAATTCCTTCCCACAAGTACTGTATGCTTTTCGGAAGTCTACCGACTTCCGGGTGCCATCACAGAAGTAGCAGAGTCGAAAGAATCCATCCTTCGCTCTGCCGCACGAGGTGGTGCACGCATGGCACTTGGCCTTATGCGTCTACATTACCCTAATGCCAAATCTTGGCGCGTAGCATCCGGTATCCCTCAAGAATATACAGAAGCGCAACGAAACGCGATTTTTGATGAAGTTAAAGGGCACGCTTCCAAGATTGCCTCTATGGTTAACATTTCCATTACTTATCCGGAATAAGAAGTGCCCGCAGCCCCCGAGAATGATAGCAGTGATGAAGACTCGGATGCTTGAGGGGATACACTTGGCCCGAATGATGGATGTGTATAAGAGCATTTTTACAATGCAATTCATATTGTAATGCATCTATGTCGTTTGTCGAAACAAGAACTCCGCCTTTTGCAATTTCGAGTTTCTTGCAAAGTTTTTCCGGGTTTGACTGTTCCTTTATCTTCTAAGTAATCTGGCAAATGTGTTTTAACTGCTCTAGTGTTTAAAAATGACTCAACTAGCAATATGTATCGTCATGTCGAGTAACTGGGGACGAACCAAACAGTTTTGAAACTCGGAAACATGGATCGTGCTAAAAGCATTTTTACTGACTAGTTTCAGTAACCTAACACATACACAATCAGATAAAATTTAGAGAAAACAATGAACTGTTTTGAAACTTGGGCACGCAGGCACAATCCGAGTTTCCTTTAACCTTTAACAGGCCGAATCATTCAGCTTTTAAACACCGAGCACGCAGGCACAATTCGGGTTAACATTGAGTATTTGTAAGATCATTGGGAAATAGATGAGGCGGAAATATTTTGTACTTATAATGAATATGAATGACAACATTCCGACAACTTTATTTCATGGTCTCAAAGATGTTTACATAGAAATTGAACTAAGTATAGAAGGGACGTAATTGCTGGATACTCCAAGGCCTCTTTGTCTCTCCTAGTTCATCATCTATTTTTCTCTTTCTTTTGCGATTCGGCTTCTCGGGATCGTCCTCCGTATCTCGAATGTCGACAAGATAGTATGATCCATTCTTCATGGCTTTACTGATGACAAATGGTCCTTCCCATACTGGGGCCAATTTGTGCTTCCTTTGCTGCACCAATCTCAGCACTAAGTCACCTTCTTTAAAAGAACGATGCCTGATTTTCCGACTATGATAACATCGTAAACCTTGCTGGTAGATGGCAGATCTTTGAAGCACAATTTCTCGTTCCTCTTCTAAGAGATCGACGGCATCCTGTCGTGCTTCTTCGGCATCCGAGTCGTCAAAATTCTGCACTCTTGGGCTATCATGGATCATGTCCGTTGGAAGAATAGCTTCCGCGCCATAAACTAGGAAAAACGGGGTTTGCTCAGTTGACCTATTTGGCGTCGTTCGAATACTCCACAACACGGAAGGTAGCTCTTCTACCCACGCTCCAGCTGCTCTATGGAGAGGAGATTCGAGTCTTGGGCGTATTCCTTGCAGAATTGAACTGTTCATTCTTTCAACCTCTCCATTAGATTGCGGGTGTGCCACAGATGCAAGATCTAAGCGGATTCCCGTTTCTTGGCAGTATTTTGCCAATTCTCCAATGGAAAAATTTGTCCCGTTATCAGTTATTATGCTATGTGGGACGCCATACCTCATTACTAAATCAATAATGAAATTTCTGGCAGTTGCACCATCCAGCTTTTTGATGGGTTTAGCCTCCACCCATTTTGTATACTTATCTACTGCTACGAGTAGATGTGTAAGTCCACCTCTTGCAGTTTTGAACGGTCCCATCATATCTAGCCCCCAGACCGCAAACGGCCATGTGATAGGGATAGTTTTAAGTGCTTGGGCCGGCAAATTGGTCTGCTTGGCGTAATATTGACATCCTTCGCACGTATTCACTATGCGCTCGGCGTCTGACTTGGCTGTTAGCCAGAAAAACCCCGCCCGGAATGCTTTTTTGACTATGCTTTTTGATTGAGCATGATGTCCGCAATCGCCGGCATGGATTTCTTCCAGTATTTCTCTTCCTTCTTCTGGCGAAATACACCGTTGAAAGATTCCGGAAGTACTGCGTTTATACAAGTGGTCGTTGATCACCACGTATCCTTTGCATCGACGCTGTATTTGCCTTTGCAAGACTTCGTCTGCTCCTTCCGGGTACTTCTGATTGACTAAGAAGTTTAAGTATGGAATTGTCCAATCCGGTTTAACGAGCATGACCTCGATTGTTTCAGATGCCAGAGGGTAATCAACGTCTCCACCTTTTATGGATGGTTCATGCAAGTGCTGGACGAATACCCCTGGTGGTAAAGTTTTTACTCTCTCTGATCCCATGCGGGCTAACGCATCTGCATTCCAATTTTCCTCCCTTTTTATGTGAAGGACTTCGAACCCGAAGAAACAGATGGCGAACTCATCCACCGTCCTCCGATATTCGGCCATTATAGGGCTTTTCGCATCCCAGGTTTGGTTGAGCTGATGCTGTACCAAATCCGAGTCTCCATAGCATAAGATGCGTTTTACCCCTATTTCTTTTGCAATATGCAAGCCATGAAGCAGAGCTTCGTATTCTGCCACGTTATTACTGGCGTTGAAGTGTATTTGCAATACGTACTCCATTGTGTCTCCCTTGGGAGATTTTAGGACTACGCCAGCCCCAGCTCCTTCCTTCATCTTGGATCCGTCAAAGTGCATGATCCAGTACTCGGATTCTGGCATCGGTGTTTTTTCCATTGCTTCTGTCCAGTCGGCGACGAAATCTGCCAAAACTTGGGATTTTATTGCCGTCCTTGGCTGGTACTTAATGTCGAAGGCTGCCAGCTCGATGCCCCATTTAGCTACTCGGCCGGTTGCCTCCACATTGTTTATAATATCCCCTAGTGGTGCTTTACATACCACTGTTATGGAATGTCCTTGGAAGTAATGGCGCAGTTTTCTGGATGCAAAAAATACGCCATATGCCAGTTTCTGGTAGTGCGGATACCTTTGTTTGGATTCGGAAAAAACTTCTCTTATGTAATATACTGGATGTTGATCTGGTATGCTTTGCTCTTCCTTTGTCCGTTCCACAACGATTACCGCACTAATAACCCGACTTGTAGCCGTAAGGTATAATAACATGGGTTCTTCGTCTTTTGGAGATGCCAAGATGGGAGCGTTCATCAAGGTTTCCTTCAACTGGGCTAACGCTGCATCAGCCTCTTCTGTCCATTCGAACTTGTCGGATTTTTTCAGCAGCTTGTAGAGTGGTAAGGCTTTATCCCCCAGCCGACTGATAAATCTGCTGACGGCTGCAGCGGAACCCGTCAATCTTTGGACATCTTTTACACATGTAGGTTTTGAGATGTTCAAGATTGCCTTGATCTTTTCCGGGTTAACTTCTATTCCTCTATGGGAAACAATGAAACCCAGAAGTTTTCCTGAGGGAACCCCGAATACACACTTAGATGGATTTAACTTCATCTTGTAAGTGCGTAAGTTTTCGAAAGTTTCTCGCAAATCCTCAAGGAGTGTATCTTTCTCCTTGGTTACGACAGCGATATCGTCCACGTAAACATGAACGTTTCTGCCAATTTGACTATGCAAACAGCGTTGCATGCAACGCTGATAGGTTGCACCTGCGTTCTTCAGGCCAAAAGGCATGGTTATGTAATAGTACGTCCCATACGGGGTTATAAAAGAAGTCTTGATTTGATCTTCCTTTTTCATGCGTATTTGGTGGTACCCGGAGTATGCATCCAAAAAGCATAAAAGCTCGGAGCCTGCAGTGGCATCTATTATTTGATCGATTCGCGGTAAGGCGAACCTATCTTTCGGACACAACTTGTTCAATCCTGTGTAATCTATACACATTCTAAGAGCAGTGGTGTCTTTCTTCGGTACTAGGACCGGATTTGCGGACCAATCAGTATGGATTACTTCCTTGATGAAATCCGCTGCTAAAAGCCGGATAATTTCCTTGCCAATAGCCTTCCGTCTTCTTCCGTCAAAACGACGGAGACCTTGTTTGACGGGTTTTGATCCGGGAATAACCTTGAGTTGGTGCTCAGCAAGTTCCCTGGGTACGCCTGGCATGTCAGCTGGACACCAGGCAAAAATATCCCAGTTCTCACGGAGGAACTTGATGAGCTCGCCTTCCTATTTGTCGGTCATCCCAGTCCCTACGACGACAAATTTTGTCGGATCTTTGGGATCTAGGATTACCTGTCTTGTATTCTCGGACGCCTTGAAACTATCTATTGGCTTCCGAGTTTCTTTTCCTGCCGGCATTTCTTTCGGCGATACCTCCTTGGCTAATTCCTTCAGTTCCTCCTTTGCTATAACTCTTTGAGCGCAAAGGGCGTTTTCTTTCTCCAACTCGTTTGCCAGCTTGACATCACCGGCTATGGTGATTACTCCTCCTTTGGGTCCTGGCATTTTCAGCTTGTTGTAGATATAACAGGATCTTGCCATGAATTTGGCGAAAGCCGGACGTCCGAGTATTGCGTGATACACGATTTCGAACGGCACTACTTCGAAGGATACTTTTTCCTGCCGGAAGTGATCTTTATCTCCGAAGGTGACATCTAGGGAAATTTCTCCTAGGGATCGTGTTTGCCTGCCAGGTACAATGCCGTGGAAGCGTATATTGCTGTAATTGAGCTGGGATTCGGATATCTTCAAGTGCTTCAGTGTATCCAGGTACATTATATTAATGCTGGATCCTCCGTCCATCAGCACTCTTCTTAGCCTAGTGTTTTGAACAATAGGGCTGACAACAAGAGCTTGTGTGCCGGGTTCAGGGATATTTCCGGGATGATCAGACTGATCCCAGATTATCGGTGTGTTGGAGTACTTCAAGAATTTCGGGGTTGCCGGAACAACCGCGTTTATTTCTCGAAGTGTTCTTTTGGCCACCTTTGCTGACGGGGTTGCTAAGAAAGTTAGCATTGATTCTCCGTCAACTCTCGGAAATTTGGGTTCGCCCTTTCGCTGTTGTTCCTGGATTTTGTCATCAGTGTCCGATTCACTGTCTTCTTTTTCAGCTTCTGGCTTTTGTTTGGCAGGTTTCCTTTGGAACCCTTCCCTTTATTTCCGGATCCTGCATTGCCTTTCATATGCTTGTTTAGCCGGCATTGCGCGTTTGTGTGGGTTGGTTTCCCAAATTGCGAGTGGTGGACGCAGGGTTCCGACTTAATTCTCTCCCATTCTTCGGGAGTGTAATTGATTGGATCTGGGCTGCGACCTTTCCACTTATTTCCTTTATCTCCTCCAAAGGCTATGTTGACCTCCTTGGGCTTTGTCGTTGACTCTGGAGTTCCTTTTTTGTCAGAACGAGGGGTTTTCTTGGCGAGTATTAGTGACTCAATATTGCCTCCTCTTGCTCTGATATCATCTTCGGCTGCAGCGTGCTCATTAGCGGTTGTAAGCATAGATCTGAGATCTTTGTGCTGTTTAGAACCAACCATGAACGGTACGAGTCCGGGTTTTAGGCCATTGACGAAAGCATGCATTGCTTGTACGTCAGTTACTCCAGAACAACTATTCTTCATTGCAGTCCATCTGGAGATGAAATCCACGTATGGTTCGTCCTCAAATTGGATGCAACGGTTCAGCTGGTTGATGCTATTTGGGCGTTTGTATGTTCCCCGAAAATGTTGAGTGAATACTCTAGCCATATCATCCCAGCTATCGACAGTTCTTGATGGTAAACCATTGATCCAATCTCTGGCTCCGTCTAGCAACATTAGGGGAAGAAACTTGACAGCTTCCAGGTCTGTCCCATTGTTGATTTGGACGGCTGTATAATAATCTGAGAGCCAGGTATCCGGGTTTGTACTGCCGGTATATTTTTGGTAGGTTGGACCAACTTTGGCGAAGCCAGAATGCAGGGTTATCCTTCGGATCCTGTCAGTAAAACACTTAGGACCAAAGTATAGATCATCCTTTTCTGCTCTATCAATCTGTGCAGAATATCTCCCGGCTGAATGGACAGAAGGGGATCTGCTCCTTTCGTTTCCATTGTTGCGCGGACGCGTTTTTCCGAGGTTATCTCTATCTCTTCCGTGTTCACGTCCTTTTGGGTTAGGCGGAGTTCTGCTTCTATGCCTTTCCTTATCCTTAGGAGGTGTCCGGGATCTTTCACGTCTGTGAGGTATATCATATCTTCCAGCTTTTTCAGCTGGGTTTCTCGGAGGTGGCATTATTTTGCCGTCATTCCGGTGCTTGTCTTCCCGATCATGTGGTTTATATCCATCTTTTGGGAGATGAGGTCCGATTCTAGACGTTGCGTCCCGGTTGTCTGGGTTTTTCCTGTCTTTTCTCGGATCCTCTTTTTTATCTGAATCTCCGGGTTCTTCCGGTCCAGGTGCTCCAGCGGCGCAAGTAGCTGTTTTGCAGAGGGCGGAATTATCGTGCAGCCTCCCTGATCGTTCTTGGCCTCGCTGTTGCTGCTGTAATGCTTTTCCTAGGAAAGCATACACCCCTTGGAGTTTTTCCCCGTTGGAGTACAGGTCGTTGTTTAAGATGGCGAACGCTGCTTCCGCGTTTTCCGCCGCGGTTTTGTATATTGGTTCGCCCTTGGCATCTTTGTCGTTTAACTGCTTTTGCCAAGATGGGTTATAGAACCTTTCTTTTGGCGGCAGTTCTTCCGGTTTTGCGATTCCGGGTAACCTAGTAGGTTTTAACGCGGATCTATGCTTTCTCTCGTACTCCTCTATTTCTTCCTTCATGACTTTGATGTCATTATGGGTTTGTTGGAGATGTTGCCGAGATCTAAGCAGATGTTGCTGTTGCCATTGGAAAGCTTGTCTCCTGGCTTCCAGCATCTCAGGGGGTTCATCTGGTCCCACTGGTGTTTGTAATAGCTCTTGCTCTTCCTGTTCCGTCATTGGCGGAGCAGTGATTTCCTTAGATTTCTTTTCCGCTGGCTTTGTGCCGCTAACATCTCCAACTTCCAGGTTTTCATCAGCGAGATCGGCTGATTTTTTCTTCCGGAGTTTGTATTGGAGTTTTTTAGAAGCACGGTGCTTTTTCTTGGAAGAGGGAGGTTTTTTGACAGGCTCATCTTCTGTCATCTCCTTAACATTGGGGAATATCGGAGAAGTTTCTCCGTCTTCTCTCTCTTCCACCGGCGGAGGGGTTTTAGGGCTTTCCTGGCTGCCGGCACCCGTTGTATCAGCTGGTTTTGCCATTAGCACTTCATGGAATCCCTCTTGAAAGGACTTAACCTTTCTTACGAAGGCATCCTCGTCTTCGTCTTCGGAGTCGAAGTTATCCGATCCGGTTTCCGACTCCAACCTCGCCTCAATGGCGGCAAGCACGGACTCTGCTTCCGAGTTCATCGTCTGGTTGACGGATGTCGGATCTTCCGTCTCTGTGACGGGTATTTGTTCTTCCGTCTCTATGACGGGTAGGTTGTTATCTGCCTCTTGCACGGGATTTCCGTCATCCGTGTTTTCAGCGATTTCGGATTGCACCATGCCGATAAAGTGTGTATCACTTTTTTGTCGGCGATCTGAGCAGAATCCGGCATCATAGTCGTCTTCGATTGGGTATAGGGCGGGTGGGATAAATTTGCTTCCACCGTAAAACCCCATTGCCTCTGCAGTTAGTCCGATAAAGATGTTAGCAGATCCGATCGGTAACACGCAGGCACTTACCAGGTGGTTTTGCGCCGGGATATAGGATCCGTTGTCGAGGAAGCGGCCGACGTCGTCGTCGAACTCCAAGCTTCCGACAGTGATCGATCTTCCAATTCCGCCCAGTATCCCAGATCGGAATTTCACGCCTGACGTCGTTCGCCCCACGGTGGGCGCCAACTGTCGAGACATCGTAGTAGTTTTCATAGACGGGGGTGCCATGAGACTACGGTAGAGACGTGGGGTAACGGGATAGCGTAGTAACACAGAACACGGGATTTTACCCAGGTTCGGTACGTCGCGACAGTACGGCGTACCTACTCCTGCACTTCTCACTAATTGGGACTAAAGCCCGTTTAACAGGGTTACAATGTGAGGGTGTAGATCTAGCTATTCGGCGAGGATGAACTTCTCGGTGAGTTGCGTAGAGCTTCTCTGTTGTGCCTAACTTGTTTTAATCTATCTCCCGTCCGGCTTTATATAATAGCCGGATTAGGGCTTACAGAATAAGAAACCTAGAAGACTACGTTTAACTTGTAACTTGGAAAGCAAGGAATCCGTCTTCTCCTCCAAGCCAGATCACGCGGGCCGTGATCCGGGTTCTTCTAGAATCCGGCTTCTGCGCGTCGGACTACTGGGCCGCCTAATGGACCTAAGCCCATTACCATTTAGGCCACCCTGGCAGTCCGGCTCTTTGTCTACCATCTTCTATACCCCTATTCAGTATATATCCGACAACCGTCCACTCCGGTCACAACCCTCGTCGCCTCTGCCACGGGAGCCACCGAACGCCGGGGATGACGAAGCCGAAGAGCACTACCGCGCCCAATCTAACCCCGAAGACGTTGCCCAAGCTGGAGTCCACGAAGCGGAAGTACCGGCGGGGGAAGCGGAAGATGACCTTGAAGGAGCAAGAGACCGCCGCCGCTGCGACCTTGCTCCTCCCCTAGCGGCAGGGCAACGCGGCGTGGCTAGCCAACGACAACGCCAATGCCGCTCCCATGGGAGTCAACATGATGCAGGGGAGACATACGATGTCATCATGCCTAAGTCCCTCCGTCCATGCGTGCCGATGCCGGTGCCTTTATCGAACTCGGTTGCTTCCGCGGCCAGGCCGTCGCTCTCGGGGTCGCCTGCGCTATCGGCGGCTACTCCGCCGTGTGTATTCCCAACCACGCCGCAGTTCGGACCGACTACGTCGCTTCTCGGGCTGTCATTAGAGGACATGGCGCCGGAGATCACCTCCCAGCCCTTTGTGACCGCGCCGCCGCCCATCGACCTCAACATGACCCCCGTGTTGCTTGATGCGACTCCTGGGACCGACGATGTCCCGCTGATCCACAGCAAAGTGTCGCGGGCGGTGCTTGCGGGAAACATGCCCCAAGGACGACAGATGTTCGAGGATATGCCCGCCATGCCCATGGCCGATCCCGTAAGTTCGCACAACTCATAGCTTTGGGTGTTGTTTGTGATCATGTAGTGCACCTGCAGGATTTTGAGACCCAGCCGGGCATAGCCATCGAAGGTTGAGAGACCCAACCGGACACCCAATATGGAGCCATTTCCATCAACGAGGCGCCGCTGTTTGGTTATAGCGACGAGGGCCAACAGATGGAAGATGTGGAGGAGGAGATTGTAGAAATAGGGAAGATGCCGAGGTTAGCTAGCTACACCGAGACTGAGGACCGTGTGTTGTGCGAGTCTTGGATGCTCGAGGTCCAAAATCGTGCCATCGGAGCGCAACAAAAAGGAAAAGCATATTGGAAAAAGGTTTGACGATGCTTCCATGAGCACCACAAGTGGAAAAAATGGAACATCGAGAGTGATCCCAACTCCAACTCTATGAACAAGAGGTGGATGCACACCCAAGGGGAGTGCAACAAGTTCAATGGAGTCTATGATCATATAATTGCTAGGCCCGAGAGCAGCCTTGGCATCCACGACGTCATCGTTTCAAGCATTGAAGTACTTCAAGACTTGCCATGGCAACAATTTCACCTTGATCCATTGTTGGGAAGAGATCAAGGATTGTCCCAAGTGGAAATCCCTCTACAACACCTTGAAGAAGGAGCCCAAGCCTGACAATGGCGAGGAGGGAGTGGGCGACGCTGAGGCTGGTCCAAGTGCCACGATGCCGAAGGGGTCGAAGGATACCAAGCTTGAGGCAAAGCGGGAGGCCTTGGCACTCGTGTTGGAACAAAAACTCAAGGGGATGCTCGCCGAGAAGGAGAAGGAAAGTGTCGAGAAAGAGGAGAGAAAACGGGAGGACAAGGCCGAGGCATTGAAGATCTACCTCGATGCTCAAAAGAAAAAGCTCGATGTGGATACCACCACGGACGAAGCAAGTAGGAACGAGGTCCATCTTGCTTTGGTGATCGACGAGAACCGCGTGAAGCTTGTTATGATGGCCGAGGAGAGCCGGCACAAGTTTTCCATGATGGCTGAGAAAAACCGGATCATGATGGCTGATTTGAGCTCCACGGACCCGGTGCAAAAGGAGTGAATGATCAAGCGGCAAAAGGAGATTCGGGACCGCGAGTCGTGATATTTTATTCCCTCTTTGTTGACATGTTTAAATTCAAAAAATTCGAAATATTTGTAGTTTAAACATGCATATGTGTCTTTTGAAACATTCCTATGTGTTATTGCTCCATATTGTCACTTTATTTGCTATTTATATTCATCCTATAGGGATAGGGAAGAGGTATGAAGAAAAAAATTGGAAAAAAATTGAGGGTCTGAATTTGAGGAGGGGGCGGGGGGAGTTGGGATGGTTTGGTCCCACGTTGGATGTCATGTCTAGCTTCTGTCCGCGGACCATGCTAAACGGATCAAAACAGGACAAAAATCGATCCAATTTAGGGGGATATTTGTGTGAAGCCGTAGATAAGCCATATTTTTACGGTGCGAGATGTGCGTGATCTAGTCGAGAAGGTAGTTTTGCGGGATATGTTAGAGTTGCTCTTACCTGGGCAGTATTTTTGTTTGGGGCGCAAGTCGCTGTTTTGGGTAGGACACACGACCTAGGTCTCTGAGGTTTTTTGGCTCCTCCGGCGGCGACGTCTCCGGGGTGAGATCAGAGGGATTCTCTCCAAGGCTGAGACCAGATCTGACTCCTATACTGAGAGACAATCAGGCAATCACTGCTCGTCACACGTGTTAACCTCCAGAGACGTAGACTCGGGCTCGCGCTTCGCTTCTTCGTTCGGTTGCTGAGCAAGTTTTGAGATTCCGATGTCTTCTGCTCCCGAGGAAAGTGGTCTGAAAAGAGGTGGAGGGGATGAAGCTCTAGCGACATCAGATACGTCTCCAACGTATCTATAATTTCTGATGTTCCATGATGATATTATGCCAATTGCTACATGTTTTCTCACTTCTTTATGCCATTTTTATCGATTTTCCGGACTAACCTATTGACAAGATTCCATAGAGCCAGTTCCCTGTTTTCTACTGTTTTTGGTTTCAGAAAAGTTGTTCTCGAAATATTCTCGAAATTGGAAAATTCGAAGCCCGGAAGTCTTAGAATTCCCGAAGGTTCCACGGAGTTCCGAAGAGACCCGGAGAGGGGCCTCAGGGGGCCCACACCATAGGGTGGCGCGCCCGCCCCCTTGGCCGCGCCGGGGGGTGGTGTGGGCCCCCCAGGGCTCCACCGCCTTTGCCCTTTCACCTATTTAATCCCCTCCGAAGGAAAACCCTAGGCACCTGATAAAATATCCCCGAAAAGTTCCGCAGCCGCCATCGTCGTCAAACCTAGATCAGGGGGTTCTGAAGCTGTCTCCAGGCACCCTGCTGGAGAGGAGATCATCACCAAAGGCCTATTCATCACCATGCCTGCCTCCGGAGTGATGTGTGAGTAGTTCATCCTTGGACTACGGGTCCATAGCAGTAGCTAGATGGTCAATGTTTAGATCTCGTGAGCTGCCTAACATGATCGAGATTGTTCTTATGTAATTATATGTGCTGTGTTTCCTGGGATCCGATGAATATTGAACTTATGCCATGTTGATTATAGTCTTTATTGCTTATGTTATTTGTGATCTTGCATGCTTTCCATTGCTAGTGGTTGCTCTGGCCACGTAGTTGCTAGTGACTCCAAGAGGGAGTATTTATGCTCGATAGTTGGGTTCATGCCTCATTTTCGCTCGTGCTCGAGTGACAGAAACGTGACGGGGGAGGATGTGTTGTTGCCACTAAATAGAAAACATCGGTGTGAGTGCCCGCGTGCACAATCATTGCTTACATTACACACATTTCTTAATGCGATTATCTATTGCTTGCAACTTAATACCTAAGGGGGTTCGGATGATAACCTGAGGGTGGATTATTAGTCATAGATGCAGTTGGATTACGATCTATGTATATTGTTGTAATTCCCGCACTAAATATCATAGTAGACTAGTAGTCATCATGTCATGAATGTGCACTACGGTGCAACCTCTATTTCTCAATCGCCTAGCTGTAATTTGTTCACCCAACATGTTACCTTTTATGGAGAGACACCACTAGTGAACCTATGAACCCCGGTCCATTTTCCTACACTGTTAAACAAACTACTACAATTTCTTCCTTTCTTTACTTACTGCAAGCATACACTATTTTCCATACTATACGTCTAATCTTTGTTTTCAGCAAGACCGGTGAGATTGACAACCTCACTGTACCGTTGGGACAAAGTATTTTGGTTGTGTTGTGTGCAGGTTCCGCGTTGTTGCTGACACCGGTGAGGCGCCATCACCACCGTCAGTGGCATCAACCTTTCGATGATCCTCTTTCTCCTACTGTATTGATAACCTTGGTTCTTAACCAAGGGAAATTCTTACCGCTGCACTCATCACACCCTCCTCTTGGGGTTCCCAACGCACCATCAATGTTTGCATCAAAGAATTTCTGGCACCACTGCCGGGGATTCAAAGCCATCAAGAAGCAACCACTCCCTCGTCAACTCTGCAAGCAACAACAACTATGCAACATCTGGAATTGAGAGAGGGAGAATTGGACGATGTCTTTACCGGTCCAGAAGATTTGAAGGATCGTAAGAAGCAGTCACGTTGGTTGGCTGTAGCAAAGGTACATACAGTGAAACCAAGATCGGCATCTGCGGTTTTTGATACCTTGAGAGGGGTTTGGGGCCTAGCACATGAGGCGGAGATGAGGGAAGTGGATGACAACCTATTTACGTTTAAATTCTTCTGCCTGGGAGACCGGAACAAGATCATGAATCAGGGGCCATGGATCTACAAGAAACTCATGGTGATTATTGCAGAATATGATGGATTAGGTAATCCCAAGGATGTCAAGCTTGAACGTACCAACATATGTGCTCAGATTCACGCAATACCCAAACTTTATCGGGTTTAAAAGAGTGGTGGATGAACTAGCAAGAAGAATCGGAAAGGTTCATAGTGTCGAGATGAAGCCAACACGATTCTTTGAGGGAGACTATGTTAGGGTAAGAGAAGGTATCGATGTTAGAGCACCCCTAATTCATTTTGTTCTGCTAAATGTCAGTGGCAAGAGGGTACTCCTTCATGTCAAATATGAAAAGATTGGCTATTTCTGTGACGTATGTGGGATTATGGGACATGACTTGGAAGAATGTGGGGATGGAGTTCATGATCAGTCATCATTACAATATGGGAAGTGGCTTTTTGCTAAGAGAAGAATTCAAACGGGTCAGTTTATGTCTAGAGGAGGCTTCTCAGGAAGGACTGGGGGTCGTGGAAGAGGTAATGATTTCCAACCTTTTGCACGCAAGAGAAACTCAGCCGACATGGATGAGGATGACAGAGAGTTGAGTGATACGGCCTCTAGCCCTCTGAAACAACCTGAAGGCACAATGATAGCTCTGGTGGCTCTAATGAAAGGGCGGGGGCTTCTAACGTAGGAAAGAAACTCAATTTTGATGATGGTGTGGCTCCGATAGATAGTGAGGATGGCAATCTTGTAGGGACGGGGACGGCTCTGGTTCCTCCTCTTCTGCAAGCATACATATAGCCAAGAATTTCTAAAAAGGCGAAGAAGTCTGGTGGCGAGAGTCATGCGACATCCAATGAAAGCAGATCGGCGGCTCCCTCCGAGGGAGACCGCCGGGCGCAATGAATCTTTTCAGTTTGAACTGTTGGGGCTGCGGGCGGCTCGAGACAATTCTGGAGATTAGACTGTCAGAGACGAGAGCAAAAAATCTCAGCTCTCGTTTCGGTTTTCAGAACTCTTTTGAGGTAAAATGTAAAGGTTTAAGTGGAGGTCTTGCTCTCTTCTGGAATAATGATTCTAAGGTGAGTCTGAAATCCTTTAGTAGGACTCACGTTGACGTATTGATCCAGAACGATTGCTTGGGAGGTATTGAGTGGAGATTTACTGGTTTCTACGGGGATCCGGTGAGAGCCAAGAGGAACAAAAGCTAGGAGTCGCTGGAATATTTGAGGACCAAGTTTGATAATCCGTTGATTTGCGCCGGAGATTTTAGTGAAGTCCTGCAGAATAGTGAACAGATTGGAGGGAACTTGAGACAGGATTGGATGACGGAGGGTTTTAGGGATGAGTTGATATATGTCGTTTTACGGATTTGGGTTTTTCGGGTCTTCCTTATACATGGGACAATCGACAGGTTGGGAAAAAGAACATAAAGGTAAGGATCGATCGGGGGCTGGGAGATGATCGGTTCCTTGACCTCTTTGGTAACACCACAGTTTCACACATTCAAACCACTCAGTCAGATCATTGTGCGCTGCTGATTTCGATAGAGGACTCAAACCGAGAAGTGCAGAATCCGACAACCAGGCTTTTCGATTCGAGAATGCATGGGTCAGACATGAAAATTATACTAGTGTGGTCGAATCTGCATGGAAATTTATGGCGGGAGATTTGACAGTGGTGGCTGATTCGTTAGCCTCTATTAGAAGGAGATTACATAATTGGAATAGAACCGAGTTTGATGATGTTCAAAGACAATTTAAAAGCATGAGAGGAAGACTAGAGAGCTTGCGTGCTAGAAACATAAGAGGGGTTCCATCCAAGGCTGAGAAATTTTTAATGAATAGGATCTCCGAATTACCCGCTCGGGAGGAAATAATGGCAAAGCAACGCTCTCAGATTCAGTGGTCAAAGGAGGGGGATCGGAATACCTTCTTTTTTCATGCAAAAGCTAAAGAAAGAGAGAGAACAAATAGGATTAAATCGTACTGTGTTTACAGGATGGTACGGTGGTCACGAAACAACCGGAGTTGGAAGCTGCTGCTTCGAGTTTTTACACGGGACTTTTCTCTTCACATGGAGGTATTAACCCAAATTTAGTAACCGAAGTGGTTGATTACAAAGTTGATGGAATCATAAATGAAAAATTGTGTAAACAACTATCTGACATGGAGGTGGAACAGGCGTTGTTCATGATGCATCGTAATAAATCACCGGGACCTGATGGTTTCACGGCAGGCTTCTATATTAGACATTGGAATATTCTAAAAATGCCAGTTACGGAAACTATTAAGGAATTCTTTTTATTTCGGGTCATATGCCGGCTGGAGTTAATGAGACTATTCTTGTTCTCATTCCAAAGGTAAAGGAGGAAAAGAGTTTAACTCAATTCCGTCCTATTTCGCTTTGTAACGTACTCTACAAAATTGCCTCTAAGGTTCTAGCTATGCGCCTGAGGCCGATCTTGGAAGACATTATTTCGGAAGAGTAGAGTGCATTTGTTCTGGGGAGGTTAATCACAGATAACGTTATCACAACATATGAATGTATACATTACTTAAAGAGGAAGGAAAAACCGGGGATTGTGCTATTAAACTTGATATGGCCAAGGCTTATGACCGTGTCGAGTGGATTTATCTGAGAAGGATTATGGAGAAGTTGGGATTTGCTAATATGTGGATTGACAGAGTTATGGCTTGTGTCGAATCAGCTTCTTTCTCGGTTCGGGTTAACGAGGTGTTATCAGATACCTTCAAACCTTCTAGGGGCATCAGACAGGGTGATCCGATTAGCCCGTATTTGTTCCTTTTGTGTTTTGAGGGTCTAACTTGTTTTTTTAAGTATATTGGTACATGTCATCTCGCTCGAGGGGTGAGAATTGGAATTCATGCCCCGTGGATTTCGCACCTTCTTTTTGCATACGATTGTCTCATATTCGCTCAAGCAAGTCTGGCGGGTGCACAAAGGATTAACGATGTTCTCGGAAGGTATCATATGGGCTCAGGTCAGCTAGTTAACAAATCAAAGTCTGCAATATTTTTGAGTGCAAATTGTTCTAGTGAGTCGAAACAAGAGGTCCACGCAACGTTGGATATTGCTAATGAAGCACTTGTTGAAAATATCTGGGCTTACCAACGGTGGTGGGACGTTCTTCGTATGAGCTGTTTGAGGGTATTCTCTCGAAAATTAAAAGACTAGTTAATGGATGGGTGCCTCAACATCTTAATAGTGCAGGGAGGGAAGTTTTGATCAAAGCTATTTGTCAGGCAATACCAACTTACTCGATGAGCTGTTTTAAATGTCTAAGAAGTTGGTGAAGAGGATTACAAGCATAATTGCCCGTTTTGGGTGGGGAGGGGATGAGAATAAACGCAAAATTCATTGGTGTAAGTGGAAGGATATTGCTGTCCCTAAATGCGATGGTGGTATGGGTTTTAGAGATCTTTAACTATTTAACCAAGCTATGTTGGCCAAGAAAGAGTGGAGGATTATCACAAATCCCGATTCCTTATGTGCTAGAGTTTTAAAAGGCAAATACTTCCACTCAGGAGATTTTGTGTCTGCAACAAGGAAGAAAGGAGTGTCACACACATGGAGGGCTATAATCCACGGTAGAGAGGCATTGAAACTTAGCTTTATCAAAAGAGTTGGCGATGGAACATCTATTAGTGTTTGGGAAGACCCGTGGATTCCTGATAATAACGGAAAAAAACATTTGAGACGTGATCCTGAGTGTGATATAGTGTTGGTGGAGGAACTCCTCGACCCATACACGGATCTTTGGAGGGAAGACAAAGTTCGTTAGAATTTTATACATGCTGACGCGGAGGCGATTCTTCGTATTCCTGTCGGCCTGTTCATGGGCGATACGTGGGCTTGTCATCCCGAGCGTTTGGGCTACTTCTGTCAGGTCAGCGTACAAGTGTATGTTGCAACATGAACGGGGCTCAGTTATTGGTCCTTCGGCTGGCGATACATCATCCACGTGGAAGAGACTGTGGAAAATGCCTATACCCCCAAAAGCTTGGAACTTTTGGTGGAGAGTTATGAAAAAATTTGTTCCTACTAAGGAGGTTCTACATCAGCGCCACATTGAGAGGGTGGACAATTGCGACTTTTGCTGTAATACTGAAACAATTTACCACTCTCTTTTTGAATGTACATGGGCTAGAAACTTCTGGAGTGCGATCAAGGAAGCTACCGGTGTCAAGATTCCATCCTTACACCCCGGAAGCTGGGCTCTTGATCTGATCGACGAAGGCTTGGTGCCGATGAGTATGTGTTCTATCATTTTATGTGGCACTTGGGCTGTCTGGAGTGAAAGAAATGCTAGAAGGCACGGGGAGGCTACAAGATCAATTTCCCAACCAGTCAAGTGGTCGCTCGATATTACAAATGATCTTGCTTGTTCAGGTAAACAATCTTCCGCTCCTGTTGTCAAGAAGGTTGTCAGATGGAGCCCTCCCAATGCTGGTACTGCGAAGGTTAATGTGGACGCGAAATTTATCGAAGATTATAATCAAGGAGGCACCGGGGTGACCCTAAGGGGTTGCGACGGCCAACTTCGTCTTGCACAGGCTATTTGGTATAATTCGATGGCCTCGCCGATCATAATGGAGGCTTACGCTATCCATGATGGTATCAAAATGGCCATTGACAGGGGATTTCGAAAGGTCATATCGGAGGCTGACTCACAACAACTGGTTCAAATGTGGTCCTCTTCAAAATTTGACAGATCTGTTCTGGCATCTATTCTTGTGGAAGTGAGCGAGCTATCCGGGAATCTAGATTCTTTTAGTCTTAACTATATCCCTAGGGTTGCGAATGAATTGGCCCATCTTTGTGCCAAGCACAGTAGCCAAGATAGAAAGATATGCCTCTGGATAAACTACACTCCTAGTCTCCTACCTTTTTTTTGATGCTTGTATCATTAAAGATTGTAAATCAGACTAATTTTTGTGATCTGCAGCGGTAAGTTTCTGACGCACTCTTTTTCTTACCAGGTACCTAAACTGGAAGGTTTTTAATGAGGCGTCTTGCTTGCTTAATATAGTTATGTTTAATCTCAAAAAAAGAGTTGCTCTTACCTCTTCGGGTTAATAACTTAAGGACGACCTAAAATATGCCAGTCCACTTCATGTTTATAGATCCTCTTTTACCGAAAGAAGAAACCCACTCTACCTCTATTTCTTCGGAGCGACTGGTGCAATTTATGTGGCAGTACCAGTACGGGTAAACAAAGCCTGAAGTTCTTGGCGACCAACCCCCTGTCCGTGCGGCCGGCCGTGCGTGCTGGCGCGTCGCGACGCGGTGGCGGTGCGCTCCAGAGACAAACACGCTGCCGCCCGCCGAGCCTCGCAAACTTCACTGACACGTAGAAGCACGTGGGCTCGGTCCCACCGAGCAGCGATACCGCGCTTGCCCTTGCGTCTCTCTGCCTCTAGGGCCCACAGGTGCTGTGCAGCTGCCGTGGCCCGGCCACGCAGGTAAATCATGCCGTGGCGTCTGCTCGGCGCTCCCACACACCACACGAGTCTCCCACTTTACAGCCTCGACTCCTCCAGTGATCGTTCGATAGCGTCGCCCACTTTTCACCCGGCCTACTTTTACTCGAACGCGCTGTCTCCGTTTGGTCGACTCGAGTTGCTACGTGCGGTACAAATTATTACTGCCCGCAGCGTGGCGCCAGCCAATCGAATGGATGGCTGTACAGTACTACTAAAAGGAACAGTACTGTACGTACTACTTTGTTCGGCCGTATGTCTGCAGGGCTGCATCCCCTGAGACTGAGACTGGGACTGGTCCTGGACGCGTGTAGTACAACTTCGCTGCTAGGGTGGCGCCACCGGAATTTTCCGATGCGTTAATGAGCCCGCAAAATGGCCATCTCAAGCTCACGGTCACGGCACCACGTACGGCCTAGCTATACGGTCCACGTACTGACGTACGTACGTTCGTTCATGAAATCAAGACCGTTTCAGGTGACTAAGGTCATCTCCAGCGGGGCTGCTCAAATGCGGACCAATTTGGTCCGCATTTTGTCTGTTTGAGCAGCCGTCCGGGGCCGTGTCCGCGCGGATTTGGGCCGTGCACCCAGCGGGGCTGCTCATTTGCTGGCCACGGTTCGAAAAAAAGTACCAAAATGCCCTAGATAATAACAAATAATAACGGCGCATGCAAAAAGGGCCACGTCAGGCCATGCCGGCCACGTTCAGGCCATGCCGGCCACGGTTCGGGCAAGGTTCAGGCGGCCAGGTGAGGCCATGCCAGCCCAGGGCCAGAATGTACAAAAGCGACGCCGGCCGCGTGTTCAGGCCGTCGCCGGGCACGATCGGGGCGTGGCGCGATCACTCCTGGCCCTGCATGTACCGCTGCTGCTTCCTCTCGAAGTAGGCCTTCTTCCTCGGGGTCAGGCAGCTCAGGTCCATGGCCATGATCTGCGCCTCCTGGGCGGCCAGAGCGATCTCGACCTCCTTCCTCTTGTTCTCGGCCTCCATGGCCCTGGTCGAGGCCTCCATGGCCCTGGTCCTGGCGTTCTCCTCCTCGATCTCGAGCTTCTTCGTTTGCACGATGAAGTAGTTCTTCGTGATCTCCTCGCGCTCCCGCCGCTTCTTCTCCTCCCTCTCGTCCTTCTTGTCGCTCACCTTGTCCTTCTGCGAGATGAACCCTTGGAGGGTCTCTTGCAACGCGATGGTCGTGGCGTCGCGCTTGTTGTCCAGCTTGGAGTTGCTCCGCCCCCTTGGTCGTTCAGTTGTCGCGCCTTCGGCCGGCAGGCCCGTGGCCATTGGCGGCACCCCGTCCGGCATGACCTGGCCTTTCTTGATGGCGTTGTGGAGCTCCTTCCACTTTTGGTTGTCCTTCATCTTCTTGTAGCAATGGGCGAAGTTGAAGGACTTGCCACCATGCTCGGCCTTGTACAAGGTCAGGGCTTGGAAGACCTGCACACACTCGACGGTTGGACACGGGGGCAATGCATATGAAGGACAGGGACGTGTGGCCACTCACCAGGTCGCCGAGGGTGGCGCCGCTTTGAGGCCGGGCCATGGCGTGCTCGAAGGAGCCGGTGAACTTGCTGCACTCGGACGAGATGAGCCCGAACCTCTTTTGGATGGATAGCTCGCTCCGGGTGGTGACCATGGAGTACGGTGGCAGGACGGCCCGCTCTTGGTAGTTCCGGTGCATCCTCCTCCAATAGGCGTTGCCCTTCATCTCGGCCCCGGTAATGGTGTTCTGCCCCACCTCCATCCATGTGTCGCAAAGGCACTCGTCCTCCGCCTCCGTGAACCCAATGCCCCGCTTCACGGTCCTCTTGGCGGCCTTGGCCTGCTGGGTCAGCTCGTCCATGAACATGGGCATGTCGTCGATGTGGGGCACGTCGTCGACGGGGACCTCCTCTTCCTCGTACAGCTCGTCCCCGGGGTGGACGTACCTCGCCTGGCCGTCCTCGCCTATCATGTTCGACATGAGCCCCTCGACCTCCTCCGTTGTCATCTCCGTGGGCTGCGTCTCCATGTCCTGCATTTCCTCGAACAGGTTGCGGGGCACCGGGCGAACGGACGGCGGGGGGCGCCCAGCGGCTTTGCTCGACGGGGCAGTCGACAAGCAGGACATGGGCGCCGTGTTCAGGTCGATGGAGACCCTGGCCGGCGAGGAGTCCTCCATGTCCACCGAGAAGAAGGGAGGCGGCGTCGGGTCACGGCCTGGCAAGAAGCCGTATGCCGGCGCGGGCGATCCCGTCGTCGGCCGCTCGCTCTGGAGGCTGCTCCGCGGCCGGGCCGCCGATGCATTCGAGCTGCAGGCTTGCGCCGGAGTCGCGTTCATGGTGGGTGCCGGCTGCAGGCCCAGCATGATTATGGCCGCCTGCGCCGCCATCTGGGCGAGCTTTTTCTGCTCGTCCTCCATCGGGTGCGGCGGCGCCTCCTTTGCCCTCCTCCTCCGGTCCGCTCTCTTCGCCGATTGCTCCGCCGTCCGCGCCAGCTCGGCCGCGTCCTTCGTCTTCTTCACCTTCGGCTTCTGCGGCGGCAGCGCGGCCCTGGTTCGGGCCGGGACCAGCTGGTCCAGGGTCACGGAGGTGTAGGTGGCGGTGGCGGTGGCGGCGCCGGTGGCGGCTCCTTCTTCGTCGGCCATGGCTAGGGCAGCGGGAGTGGATGAGGGGTGGGAGGGGAAAGGGCAAATGTTCTCAGCTTTTGTGTGGGCCACGACGGGGGGTTCGGGACACAAATTGTTGTCCCAACGTGTCCGGAGGCTGCTCAAAACTGGACCAAATTTGGGTCAGATTTGAGCATCCGCGGACAAAAAAACGGACCGCGGTCCGTATGAGCAGCGCCGCTGGGGCCTGGTTTTGGCCCAGGCTGCTCAAATCAGGCCGGTCCGGGCCAAATGAGCAGCCCCGCTGGAGATGTCCTAAAATACTCATCTATGTTGTCCGGGGTACAATTTTTTTTCTCTCGGATCTACCTCCAGCGGCTGGTTTATATGGAGTTGTGGCTGTGGGCTCGGAAAGGTGCAGCGGCAGAGGAAGGTGACGGTGGAGGGCAGGGCACGCACGCGCGGGCGAGCGCCGGGGCACGGACGCAGAAGCACATGGCGGTCGCGGAGCGCGGAAGCAATCCGCCTCCCCCGCGCTTTCCACGGCCAGCTTGGCTCCATGTCGGCTGTCTTTGTGCACGTGACCTGCAATCCTTCCTGGCCCCCGCCCCAAATGTCCGTTAATAAGTTTTGACTGTTTGACACCGACTCACTGAGGATGGACAGAGTCCCGGTTCTGGACGCAGAGACATAGTCAATCCCAATAAAGAATGGCCAATGTATCAGAAATCCAGTTTGGTTCCCCTATATGCACCTGGTATTTAAAAAATAAATTTTGAAATGTTAAAAATTCAAAATTTTTTTGTTCAATCTTCATATAATATCTGTGCACAAAGTTGTTTCACTCTTGCTTGACATTTGTGTCGTGTATAAAAACAAAAAAAATTCTCCTAAAAAGGATTATTTTAGCATAATTTTTTGTCTTTTTCATAAAAGACACAAAAATAACAATTTTTGGTGGAACGACTTTATTTTCGTGAGAATTTTTTTCGCCGCTCTAGATATCTCCCGATATTCCGGTAAATTGGTCCATTTATCGTTTCTTAGTGTCTCACCGATAAGATAAATGAACCGGTATATGCCGATAAATCAGCCGATTTACTCCTTATCTTAAGTCGAACGATAGGTTTCAGATAAGCGATATCTCCAACAATGATTCTTTTGTATTTTTTTGGATATTTTATTTTTTTCAAAATATATTTTAAATATAGGGTGCCTATGCATCCGGGTGCCAAAATGCCTCTCCAATGGCACGCACAATGGCAAGAATTAGTGACGCCTCTCCTACCATGTGTACATGTTTATGGCATCTTTGATTCAAAATATTTGCGTAACAAACTTGGAGAAGTTAAATTACTTTTCTATGGTGTTTTTTTGATTCGTAGGACCGAATTTCATATGAATTTGTTTTAAGAATTTATTTGTACAGTATTTAATAGGAAATCTAACATCCATTCGAACCTCCTCATAATAAGCAACTTTGTTGCACTGACATGACATTGTTATTCCGCGCTTTTTCCTATTGTACGATGTTGTTATCCTATGAATTAGAGACCCTTAAGTTGCCAAACTTTCTCCGTAGTTACATAAAACTTGTACCAAACCGTAGGTAAAAACACAGTCTCATGTAGTCCCACTCGGGTGTACTCATGTGTGTAATGTAAACATCAAGGATTTAAACGATGATGGATGAAACCGGAGGAATACAATTCCACCCTCCACATAGAGGTGGTTTTCTACTACCACAACTTCAAGGCTGTCCGGACCAACGCACCCCTACTCATGTGCCTATACGAGTCGGCGAGCAGATGGCAGGATCCGCCCAGACTTGGAAGTTGTTGACTAGAAAGTGTTGCCAATGGCATGTAGGACCACACCTTGAGATGTAAGATATACGAGTGACGCATCACCACCAACCCTCGCCGGGAGATACCGGCTAGGGCACTATCTCCAAATGCCACACTAGGGACTCCTCTATCACCCTAGGCAGCACTTCCATGATGGGAACGACGTTGTGGTGTCGATGTCGCCTGGCCCGGTAAATCGGACATAGGGTTTCTCCTGGAACCAGGGGAACGAATGTTGAGGCCAATGATCACACCTCCAAGCGACACCCGCATGCGTCATCATGGTCAGCATCCGTAGCCTCGGAGCAGGGTTTTCACCCTGGCCCAAGACCATGACCCCGATAATACCAGAGATGAGTAGACAGGGAGACACGCCGCACGCTTGAACCACCACTTTAGAAGGAATCTCGTCTTCGGTGAAGAAGGGGGAACTTGACCACCGACCACCACCGTAGAAACCACTTCTACTCACCAGATCGAGGACCAGAGGTGTAGAGATCTAGACAGAGTAGGTCTGTTGCAGCCACCAGGGCATAAATTCTGATCACAACAAGCCCTGGAGGAAGACCCCCCGTGGCTTCCATTCCTCCGGCCAGATCCACGGCCAAGCTGCCACTATCTGGAGGAAAGGGCCACCAATGTAGCCTAGGCTGGCCACCACCACCACATAGATGATCAGGAGGACGCCAATGAGCTCGCAACACCATCGCCCCATGCCGCACCTCCGCTTCACCGGTGAAGCGCACCACCGACGTGCGCAAGAGGAAGATGGCACCATCACCTTCGACGCCGCCCGGGCGTTGCCCGATTACGCTCACCGGCGGCAGTGAGCGGAGGGGAGGGGAGGGAGCTAGGGCGGCGGACTAGGTTTTCGACGTGTGTCGCCAGAGGGAGAAGCGACGTGGGGACGTGCCTAGGAAAATGAGCTTTCCATGGGCCACGCAGACACACGTCCCATACGACATAATTCTTGTAAATTTATGAATGAAAATTGAGAAGGTAGATAGAACACGCATAATTACACCCGGAGCGTCACTCCCTTACCTAAAATCTAATACATGGTCCATGGCCTCCTTTTTCAGAAAAAAAGTTTGTAACCTTTTCTCCCGGCCTTGCCCACATGTCCACTGCATGATCAGTAAGCATGCAAGACCCACGACTGCAGCACCGATCCGATTACACTTGGTCCCGGCGACTGTTCCATAGTACTGATGGTGTCGTTCCATAGTTGACGGATTTTACAATTATTTTCTCTTCCTTGTACAGCGGATGAGCTGCCCCGATTGTGGCTTACCATAGACGAGGCCGGCGTCTTGTTCTGGAAGCTTAAACTGTAGACTGCTCATGAAAGGGAGGCGGCAACTGTGCAGGACGTACAATAGTCGTGCAAAGCTAGGGTACCGGCCGGGGCACAAAAGTCACGCTTGCTTTTCTTTCCATTTCCCTCGACGTTTCAGGGCTCAAAAGTACCGAGTGTCCGAGCTCAAATTTAACGTGAACGTTCAGAGAATATATATATTCTGCATTTCTGCAAAGACGAACTGGGGATTTGTCTTTGGTTCCAAACTTGTCTCGCACTTAAAGTAAAGACGGACGCGAACATATTCTTTCTGGCTGCTAGCTAGCTGCACCTGAAAAGTCTGTCACGTGGAGAGGTAAAACAAGAAATTTGCAGTAAAAAGCTTACTTTCCGACAGAAGTTTAGTCCAAGCATTCATTTTAGTATATGTCCTTTTCCTCTGCTGAAATTCACATGATAGGGCCGAGAGAAAACGTATCCTCGGACGTACTTCAGTAGAGAGGGAAAGAATCCCCTGCAAATCTTGTTCGAAACGGGCATGTATGCATCATCTACCATGCATGCATGCGAAACGACGACCTGTGTAATGTACGTAGCTAGAATTAATGAGAAGCTGAAAGAAGGCATGCATGCACGTAGAGCTTCAAGGACGATTGAAGCGAAGCTAAGAACACGGTCCAGAAACAGCGGCCGAAAGAGAAAAACCAAATCGACCGAAGATTGTTGGTGTCCCGCGCCGCGGTCCACACGTTGCTGCTTTCTTACGAAGGTGACCACGCTACAGAGCGTGAGGAACCCGATCCTTGCATGCATGCTCCAGCTTCGCTTGACTTGAAATATCTTGTGGGTGTGGCTGATGAAATCATTACCAAAAAGGCCTCACGTTGTCGTCGGCTAAGGTCATCTCCACCCACATCCCCGAGCGCACTCCCACGGCGTCTTTTTTCCCGCCGGTTAGACGTTTTTCTCCTACTCGCCCCTCTCAGGACGTTGAATTCCGTCGGTTTGGCCCAAAAATTCGTCCGGCGTTTTCAGGCCGAACTCAGCGTCCTAGGGGGGGGCACTTGGGGGCTCCGAAGGAAGGGAAAATGGTGTGTAGCGCACCACTATTAGGCGAGAAATGCCATCTTCCCATCCAAATTCGCCCTCCCGCCCGGTAGAGTGCCACATTCCCCTTCGCCGCCAAGCCGATGTCGGCGACACCCCTCTGCCCACTGCCGTTGTATTGTAACGCTGCTTGAGAGGCCACTCCACTGCTGGAAAGAGAAATCTTCACTACGACAACCTCCATCCCACTGTTGGCCGAGATTTCCCCGCTTCCAGGCGAGGATACTCCTCACTCAAGATTGTGTATGCCATCCGGAAATTCGATAGCTATTTCATTTGCTAGAAACATTGCACCGACACATTTGGATTCTCCTCACTACAGAAGTGCACGGTGGTTATGAGTATGCTTGCATACGGAGATCCCGATGATACACAAGATGACTATCGGCGGATGACCAGTCCATCGTCATTTAGTGTTTGTACAAGTTCTACGAGGCAGTGGTGGCGGTGTTTGGACCAAAGTACTTGAGATTACCCAATACTAAAGACATTCCTCAGATCAAGAGGATTTCCCCGGGATGCTTGGAAGCATCAACTGCATGCATTGAGCATTGAAGAACTATCCATTCGCTTGGCAGAGGATGTACAAAGGCGCGAAAGGAGATTGCAGTGTGCTACTTGAGGTAGTGTCTACACAGGATCTCTCGATTTGACACTACTTCTTTGACAATGCTAGGAACTCACAATGACATCAACACCCTGCAATGCTCCCATGTCTTTGGCAATTTTGTTGAAGGGCATGCTCCTCCGGTGAACTTCCAGGTCAATGGGAGCCACTACAATAAGGGATACTACCTAGCATATGGCATCTATCCAAGATGGTCAATATTTGTGAAGACTATCTCAAACCCTGTACCACGAGGCAATCGGTCTTGGTTTGCTCAGTGCTAGGAGGCTTGCATGAATGATGTCGAGCGAACATTTGGTGTGCTCCAAGCTTGATTTGCTGATGTCCTGCACCCCGCTCTGACCTGGTCGAAATATAAGATGTGTGAGGTGATGAATTTTTGTGTGATCTTGCACACCATGATCATTGAGAGCGAGCGGGAAGAACTAGTAATTGGCATTGAAACATATTTCAAACATGATTCTCTTCCAGTTGTTGATCACCAAGTGTCAGCATCATGGTCCGCCTTCCTCGCTATCCGTCAGGAGATCCGAGACCCACTCGTGCAACAAGAGCTGCATCACGATCTGGTGGAGCACCTATGGAGGCTCAAGGCCAACACCTAGTTCGATGTGTTTTAATTTTTTGCGTCACTTGATAAATTATGAGTTGCATTGATATATTTGTTTTGTCTTGATTTCTGTGACAAACTATGTGATAAAAATTATGTTGTGTCGAATATGTGCTGAATTTGATAAAAAAAAGCATGTTGCGCCTAAATTGTGCGGAATGTATTCCACATTTGTGCTGAATTTGAGCCAAAACCCGGTGGCGGGGAGCCGCTGGGAACTAGCACCCCCACGGCGAAAATTCTTCCGACACCCCCAAACGGCGTTATTTTACGCCCAAAAATGCCGGGGGGGGGGGGGGGGGCGGCCGGTTGGAGATTCTCTAAAGTCCTAACCACACATGTGTCGACGTAGCGCTTCGCGGCTAGGTTGATCGATCCGAGCTCATTTTCGTGTGTTGAAACTGTGTATGGATTATCAAGTTTGAGTCAGAACACTTGAGAATAGTACCGTGAGTAGTTAAAATAGATTATACTCCCTCCGTATCAAAATATAAGTTCTTGTCCTGGCACCCCGCCGGGATGGGGATTCGAGAGGGATTGTCGCCATCGTCATCGCCATCACCTCTCCATCAACCCTCCATGATCCCCCCCTTCGATGTGTGAGTAATTCCCTGCTATAGGTAGATGGGATGGTAGGGATTGGATGAGATTCAACATGTAATAGATCACGAGATTGTTAGGGCTTGATGCCTAGTGTCCACTAGTGTTGTTTATTATCATTGTTGTATCTTGGAGTACTTAATGCTTGTCACTAGGGTCCGAGTGCATAATTTTAGATCTGAACATGCTATGTTTTCATGAATATAATTGTTGTTTTGGATCATATCTACTGGTTGTCTAGAACCCGAGACCCCAAGGTGACATGGTTGGGATATCGGAGGGGATGGACTCTAGGTTCGAGGATTACATATTTCCACCGTATGTTAATGCTTTTCTCTGGTGCTTGGTAGAACAAGTAGCTTAGTTACCATTAGTTCCTTTTTGGCCCCGCAGCAACGAGATGGTAGGACAAAAGGTGTCGTGCAAGTTATTATTGCAAGCACGTATGACAATTCTTGGGAAACATGCCTATGACAGTTTGTGACTTGGATACTCTCTTATATATTTGTGATGCCCTTTGTTACCTCTATTTTATGGTCAATCTCAATCATGCAACACTCTTACATCCATCCCCTATGCCTACGGTGTTTTTAGCACTTCTACTTATTCCGTTTTCACTTGCTGTAACTATTGCTACTACTGTTTTCCTTCTACTGTTACTATTAAATTACTGCTGCTGCTATATTACTGTTACTACTAATAAATTTTGTGAAGCAAGATACTTTTCAGGTGCAATTGAATTGACAACTTGGTTATTAAGGCTTGTAAATATTCTTTGACTCCCCTTGTGTCGAATCAATAAATTGCGCTATATTTACCCTCGAAGATTGTTGTGATCCCCTAAACTTGTGGGTCATCAATGGGGTTTCAAATGGATGGTCCATTAGCCTTAACATGGATGACCAAACCTGCGTGACATAGTGATCGTGATGTGTTAGATGACCTCATCGGATTTGTTGTCGACATCACTAGTAGGAAAACCCCTACCAGTGACGAACAAATATGGGCTACCGCTGGCGAAGCGCTGTTCGCCAGCGCTAGCTCGCAAGTGGTAGCGGGTTACCGCTGGCGAACAACACTTCGCCATCGGTAGTATATATTACCGCTGGCGAACTAGGTCGTGTTCTCCAGCGCTATGTTCGCCAGCGTTGCAGCGGAGGTTCGCCTGCGGTATGTTCGCCAGCGGTAGGTTCCAGGTTCGCCAGCGCTATGGCTCCCAGGTTTGTATTTTTTTTTGTTATTTTCGTATAACAGTTTGTATTTTCCTGGTATTATACTATACAGGTGCAAATACATGTAATTTCTATAGTTCACACATACAAATCACTCTTAGATACATATGCATATATGTATATGCAATACACAAACCGAGATCCATCGATAACGAAAATAACACATCGATCTCAATAACATCCTTCTCATAAATATTAATACACATCGATCTCAATAACATGTTTATGTCGGAAGATTTCGAACCAAAAGTATAGCCATCTAATTAGTTTAACGATTACAATAGTATGACATCCATACAACGCGCGATATAGATCAATCGCAAACAACACACATATATATATGCGGTCCTCCTCCGCTTTAGATTCCGCCTCCGCTTGCGATCTTTCGCTAGGGCTAGCGCGCCGTCCACTTCTTCATCTCTCTGTAGACCAAGATAAAAGCATTAGGCCGGCAAAGAAAATCACACGTTCTTATTAGGAGCAATTGGTACCGAACCGAATACATACCGTCGATCATTTCTTCCTTGTTGTTGTGATCTTCTGTTTCTTCACCGGCGGGAACGGAAGAACACCTTCTAACGAGTTGAATGGTCTCTCGTCAGCCTGCTCTAGTACACATTGTCGCAACTCATCGTTAGATGGTGGGGAGTTCCAGTGGAAGACCGAGTCTTTAGTTACTACATCCTTATAGATGATGGAGCAGAGTTTGCGCTGGATGCGACCAAAGTTTTGTCTGAATTCAGCATCAGACCATTCGACGATGCTGCGAGACCATTTGTCCACAGCAGACATGAATTGTAGTCTCTGTTTCTCTTTCACGATCTCCATCATGTGTTGGATAAGGTACATGCCTCCATTTGGCCGTCTCGCGCCTGCTTGGGGCAGGGGAAATCTGTTCTGTGTCTGAACACATATTTTCCTTGACTTTGTTTTATTCTGTCGCAGAATCTTTCCCCCCTCATGTAGCCATCCATAACATCATTGAGAACAGACCTTATGGGGGAGTAGTTCTTCTCCTTCAGCCTACTCCCGGAGTCGAGATATACGGCGTGCGCGTCTCTCGGGTTGAGCATGATGAGGGTGCCGTATTTGTTTCTGCGCAAAACAGGAGTCCATATATATAATCCTCAAAAATTGTAACCACTATTAATTGTATATGCGCAAACTTATGTAAATATGGGAAATATAACTTACTCGGGAAAGTAAGGCAGGAGGGTGATCCTCTTGTGCATATAATTATTGAGCAACACTTGTTCGAGGTACTTTGCCGCTTTTTCCCTACCCTTGGGGTTGTTCAAGTACATGTCGTGCATGTAGTAGGGGTCTGCTAGCCCGACGCTTTTGGTATTCTCTATGGATAATTGATGCGCCAAACTGAGCGTAAATAGACGGACGATTGATGAGTGCAGGGATTTCATGTGGAACATCCGAAAAATATCGTCAAATCTCACGATGATCTTGCTTGCGTTGCCTTCAGTGACAAATCCCACCGTAGATGGCACCTTTGCGATCAAAACGGGCAGCGTTGGATTTTTCTCTTTGAGAAGCATCGTCTCCATAAACTGAACACCGTCATGGACGCTAAGCATATCACCTGTCAACAAGGAGGCCAACCTCGGCGGAAGTATCGGTTTGCCCAACTCATGGATCTGATGTCAGTCGTGTATGGGTATCCTGTCCAATACCCGTTCTGCCTGCGGCTTAGACTTGGTCCCCTCCACCTGTTGGCTCATCGATGCAACAGCAGAACTCTTCTTAGTTCTTTTCCGTGCCGTCTTCTTAGGACGACTCTGAAATACATCTGCTACCGCCTCTTTAAGGGCGTCCTGGCTGATGACTTATTGCTCGGGGGCTGCCGGTTCTTGAGAAGAGAAAAGACGCTTTGTGCATCGATATTTATCCGCTTCCTCCGTTGGCAAGAGAAGTTCATCAATATCATCCAGGCCGGCCCCCTCGTAAGGATCGTCGACGAGGTAGTCATTGGGGTTCTCATCTTCTGCATTGTCGTCGTCGTGTTGCATGGACTTTGCAGGTGAGAAATCCTTGTGTTGGCTTGGGTGCCCCGACCCCTGGACCGGTGTTGGAGTGTTGACAGGAGTAGCTTCCAAACGAATTAGTGATTTTGGCCATGTCAATGGCCAAACCAAGCCATGCTCCAGGTTTAACTCGCTGTCGGCTGCGAGGGGTTGGTTCGGAGGATCGAGAGCACCGCAACCAGGGAGCACCCGACTTAATGTAACCCTTAGCACGTCGTCGCGCATACGGACGCCGTGGGACACACGGTTGAGAGGTGTTACGGTTTTTCCTTTGGCCACGTCCTTTAACTCGCCGTTCACACGAAGGAGCAATGTGCATCCCGTCTCGTCGGCCTGCGAAACGTCGCGTGATCGTCGTTAGAGACTGAGGCCGTCACGAATCAAGTCATAATATATAATTAAGCTGTGGACGCTGGATTACCGTGAGGGCATTGAGCTCGGACAAGGGCGATGGACCGCTAAGTGTCGGCGGCGGCGTTGCAGAGACGTGGCGGGGCGGCGACGGATCTTTGCGACCTTGCGGCTCAGGGTTGGGGGCCGCCTCGTTCTGCGCAGCATGCGCCACGATGGGGGCCACGTTCTATGCAGCAGGCGCCATGATGGGGGCTATGTTGATCTCGAGGAGCAGCCCTTGTCCTCCACCTGCCATCCGCGGCGCTAAGGACTGAGCGACGAACGCACAGATGGTAGGGAGGAGCGCGTTGAGCCTCTTGTTCACAAGCTCGTCGACCGTCTTCTCTGGCACCTTGTTCCGCTCCTTTTTCTTCTCCATAGTGTCCTGGTAGTAGTGCACATGCCGATGACCCTTTCCGAGGCCATGCACATGGCCACGATGCGGCTTCTTGTCAAGGGGCGCTCCCTTCATCGCGTTAAGCGCCCTAATAAAAGGGGTGTCATACGGATCCTTGTTCATCGTCGCCGAGGACCCCCCGTCAGACTGAGATAGACGTTCTTTTTCTTCTTCCTCGAGATATTACTTCTCGAGCTCTTTGACCTTCTCGTTCAACACAAGATCGCCGGGATTTTTGGGATCTTCCCTATAATGGTCCCTGACAAAATCTCCCACCTGCAGGTCGATGATCTTGTCATACGGGTTCGGCCCTTCTCTCTGCGCATCATCCTTAGCCCAAACTTTCTGCTTCCCAAGGTAACCCCTGCTTTCGATATTGTGAGGGCCAATGTTCTTTTTTTGGAAATCGGATCCCCATTTACTCAATGCCACCCTTTTCGGTTTGAGTTCGTCGAGCTTGAATTGGGCCAAGTCTTCCTCGGAAATGGAGGGCCACATTTTATGGATCTCATCGAAACCCTTACCCTTCGCAATCATCTCCTGCAAACTGGATCTCCAAGTCGTAAACGCCTTGGTGAACTATCCCAGTGCTAACGAGTTGACCAGATTGCTCTTCAAGTCCTCGTTGTCGTAAGGAGCCGGGAAGTTGTACCTCGTGTGCAGATTCTCAATCAGCAGGGCGGCCATAGGCTTGTTTTCTTTATCTCTAAGCTGGCCCGTATTAACGTTGCCAAAGTCTCGAGCTATGCAGCCTATCTGGTTTCCATACCCCTTGGCGTAAATCTCCGGCTCGATAGGAGCACCGCTTTTGGGGTCCACTTCCATGAACTCTTGCCGGATGGTGGCGAGCATGTTGTGCCGTCATTCTTTGCGCTTACGCGACGCCTCGCTACTGGAGGTGGCATCCCCGGTGCCACTACCGGTTTGACCTTCTCCTCCCAATGTATCGGTGCGCGGCTCTAGCTCTTGACGAATGGTTTTGTCCATCTTGTCGTCTGCATCGCCCTGCGTCTCTAGCTCCGGTTGCAGATCTACGGGTCCTCCTCCGGTGCTAAGCATAGAAAGCCACGCATCGTCGTCCCCGCGTCCGGTACCAGAACCACCCGCCTCGTCGTTATGAGCCATATCTAATTAAGGAGAGAAAAGCCGAAATTAGTTCAACAAATCCTGCAATTTAAACGATATACCCCATATGAGTCCAAATATCTCGGGCACTCTAATATGTGATATTTTTACCAAAGATCATGCCAAAATTCACGGAAAATTTCGGCATGACCTTTGCTAAAAATATCAAAAATGGAGTACTCAAATTTGCCGGAAGGGAAATTAATCAACATTCCGGCAAATAGGGCCTCACAGGGTGCCTGCACATAAAATCCCACCCCATGTATCCCCATTTCATCCCAAGTTTCGACTTCCACACGAAGGTGGGCCGACACATGCATATATATACCACCATCACCGCCATCGGCGTCATCCACCACCATCACCATCACCGCCCGGCGTCATCCACCCCCATCACCGCCACATCCACCAACATCACCATCATCCACATCCACCACCATCATCCACCACCATCACCGCCATCGGCGTCATCCACCACCATCACCACCACATCCACACAACACCATCTCACGACACCACCACATCCACCCACCATCGACACCCCCGCCATCGACACTACCGCCACACCATCACCACCACTGACACCACACACACCATCTACCTCACCAATAACACCTACTGCACCCCCATATGCTTCCACACCTACATCCATGCATAAAAAAACAAAAAACAAAAAATCTCTTGCACACCTTCTGTTGAGCACTGGTGTGCTATGCGTGGCAGAGAGCAGCAACAGCCTAGCAGTGGTAGCTCCACCGCAGGGGAGGCGTGCGGGAGCTGCAGGGAAGTGGCCGGCGGCGATCTGGGCAAGAGGTGGTCGGAGAGTGGCATAGGATGGCCGGCGGCCAGCGGGGCTAGGAGGTGGCCGTGAGTGAGCCGGGCAGGAGGAAGAAGAGAGGAGAGGGGAGGGGCAGTGCGCGCAGGGGGGACGTCGACGTACGGCGAGGGGGCGCAGACGGACGGAGGGGAGGGGGCGCAGACGGACGGAGGCGAGGCGGGAGGGGGGGCAGACGGACGTCAGCGAGCAGGGAGGGACAGGCGACGATCGTCGACATCCTCGCTCGGGGCAGTTGTGCTTGTGCGCGATGGGGATCGAAAAAACGGCTAAGTGTTCGTGTAGGGAGAGGGCAGGGAGGGCCCGCCTGTAAGTGGCACACAGGTGCGGCGTAGCGCTGGCGAACAAGCCCCTGTTCGCCAATGGTAACATAGCGCTGGCGAACCAGCTCGTTTGTTCGCCAGGGCTACCTTTTTTATTTTAGGAAATAATATGTGTGCATTTAAATAATACGTGCATTTAAATAATATGTTTATTTGAAAATACATGCATATGTGTGCATTTCCAATAATACAAATTTTAAAATGTTTTCTATAGTTTTATTTTGTTTTCCTTTATTTCCTTTTTTTCTTTATGTTTTCTATTGTTTTATTTTGTTTTATTTTGTTTTCCTTTATTTTCTTTTTGTTTTCTCTTGTTTTCTTTTGTTTTCCATTATTTTCTCTTGTTTTCTTTATGTTTTCTATTGTTTTATTTTGTTTTCCTTTATTTCTATTTTGTTTTCTCTTGTTTTCTTTATGTTTTCTATTATTTTAATTTGTTTTCCTTTATTTCCTTTTTGTTTTCTCTTGTTTTATTTTGTTTTCCATTATTTTCTTTATGTTTTCTATTGTTTTCCTTTATTTCCTTCTTGTTTTCTTTATGTTTTCTATTGTTTCATTTTGTTTTCCTTTATTTCCTTTTTGTTTTCTCTTGTTTCCTTTATGTTTTCTATTGTTTTCTTTTATGTGTTCTATTGTTTTCCATTGTTTCATTTATGTTTTCTATTGTTTTATTTTGTTTTCCATTATTTCCTTTATGTTTCAAATAATAACTACACATTTCAAATACAGAACAAGGTACAATAAATTTATAATAAGTGCACATCAGACCAGTTGATCCATGCATATACATATAGTTTCGTCGCATACAAGGCAGACAGATATATACATAGTTTCTCAGCGTTTGATCTTTTTGCCTTTTTTGGTCGCAGTTGCATAATTTAGCCCCACATCATGACTTCTTATTTTGAATGGAAGACCATGCCTAGGTAGCGTTGTTCTGCTTCTTCTTGTTGTGTATGTTGCATGACTATCATCATCGTCTTCTTGATCATCGTCAATATTTGGGTCGCCGAACGTGTCGAACTCGTCCTCGTCAACGACTCCATCCATTCCGATGATATTTCTTTTTCCTCTCGTCACGACAACACGGCTAGGACTTGCGGGGTCTGTTATGAAGAAGCATTGGGACACATGCTTAGCCAATACCCATGGCTCATTTTGCGTTGTGACATTCGCGCTTGATGAAGTTTTGGCTTCGGGAATAACCATGGTTGTAAAGTATTGGTCTTCTTTTCTGACGGTCGACATCCTAGCCCATCTGACGCGGAACATAGGTACCTTCTCTCTAGAGTAGTTAAGCTCCCATATCTCCTCGATCCTTCCGTATTATCTTAACTTTTTGTTACCGGTGTAGGATTCCATCGTTACCCCTGAGTTTCGATAATCGGAAGTTTTGTATTTCTCCTCCATGTAGAAAGTGAACCCGTTGATATCATATGCTTGAAATGTTGCTAGGTTGGGAGCGGGCCATGTGCCAAGGCGTACAATAGTTTATTTTTTGCACAATCTCTTGGCGGTGGATTAGCGATCATCTCATCCTTAAACCAACGCAAGAAAGTGGAGTTATGCTCTATGATTATTTCTCCTTCGGTCCTCCGCTTGCCTTGTTCAGTGTACTTTTTCATAATCGAGCTCTTGTGTTTTTCCACCCAAGTATCGACCATGTCAATGTGTTGGAGAGCTACTAAGTTTTCCCTATTAAAGTCGGTGCGTCGACAAGCCCGATCCACATGCACTTCTCTACGTCCATTTTTGTGACCTACTCCATCGAGCTTGCCAATGTGCTTGTTTCTGGGCAGACCAATAGTGTGGAGACCCAGCACACCACTGCATGTGCAGTGCGCCAGTCGATGACATAATACTCACAGAAGGACTTATCCGTGAATATTACATCCCTCAGAGTAGTACAACAGAAACACAGCGGGACCAGGAAAAACTATAGGATACAAACTTCATTACAAAATTTTGAGAATCTCTTTGATGAATCAAGAAGATCTCATACAAATGAAACATCAGAAGAAGCAATTCGAAGATCCAAGCTGGAGAAGAACTCTAGCTCAGAACTAAATCTACTATGGCTGATGTTAGCCCTAGACTACGGCTTTTAACATCTAAGTCCAAGTATGATCTTCACCTACACCTTGATAGCTTCTCCTCCACCAGCGTTGTTGATGACGAAGCTTTACTGGCTAAGTAGAATAAGACTCCACCTAGCTTCATGAGGTAGCGATGGCTTCACGATGACGACTTCCATAGGCTTCAACTCTAAGCAGGGGATCAAACGGGAACGAATGAGTAACGAGCGTTACTCAACAATTTCATGATATATAGAGGGTGGTTTGATGCACTAACTACAGATTTAGACTTGAAAGAGTCAAAAGCTAATGCAAGGTTTTGTAAAGCTTTCTTCAAGAGGTTGCTTTTAATTCTGAAAACTATGCCCGCCAGATCTTCACAGGACTAGAACTTCATGGAGTTGCCTTTCCTGCGGTGTTCGCAGCTCCTTCCCGGAACAAGGGTAACATGTCACATCCTTTTACACTCTGTATGGTGCGTTACTTTACCCATGGACGACCAAGACCATGTTGCACAACCAGGTGTACATTCCTGTCCACTCCCACTCAGGTGTGGGGCCTGGTTGTTGGTCCAAGCCAAACCGTGCTTCTCCGCACAACACATGCCCACCCATTTCTGCCAGCAGGTTGAACGCATGATTCCACCCCTCACGATGGATATCTACGCGCCCCTGGCAGACCATCATAGACTCGCAGAGTCCGTGGGAATTAAGGGATCCCACCCATGTGCATGTAGTCCCGCAAGACCTACAGCGTACGTCTCTGGCAGCCCGTTGACATGCGAACGAGAGAAGTATCACAGCTGACTTACTCCCCCATAGAAGACCCATGGTTAACGCGAATTTACGGCGCAAGAATCCTGACGGCAGTTGTTGTTAATTCCTAGGTAATACGTTCCCATGCAGATGGAACCTTCCTTTGACCTATTCATCTTACCATGATCCCATCCGCCCACCAAACAGAACACTACCACTCGGGTAGTCATTCAAGTAGTCATATTATTATAAAAGTAGCATCATGCATTCTTTTGAGGATAGGTGGTAATACAATAAGGTTTTTGCAAATGGTTTGTTATGAAGTACTTCAAAGGATATGAGCAAGTGTTGAACTTGCCTGAGATTGAAATAACAATAATAAACCATGTCTTCGGGTTCAAGGGTCTCGTAGAAAATCCTGACATCTGAAAGATAGCAAAGTAGTCCCGGTAAGGACTACAGAAAACACTGGCAAGATGATACATGCATAGTAATGAGATGCATCGTGAATTACCCTGGAAAATACCCCAGCTTACAAGTGTAAGCCACGTTTGAGACGATAACTTAAGCACACATGTTTTAGATGAATGGTTTCATTACTTGTGGTGGTGTGGTCCTTAGTTCTTTTAGACTTACATATGTTTCACTTTTACTTGACAAACATTTGTTATCATATTTAAGTATAAGTGTTTATTACTTGATTAGATAACAAAACAACAACACATGGAAAATAATTATTGAATAGATAACAGACACACTTTGTTTTATGTTCAAAAGTGTAGAGCTAATGACATCAAGTTTATTTGAGAATAGGGAACTAGTACAACTAATTCTATCATCACAATACTTTCTAATAACTTGTGATGATAGGTTTAGTAGTTTTGAAAACATGAGGTTTTTATAAATAAAGAAAATAATGTTGTGGTAATAGTTTCTGGTTATAAATAAACATTATAGAATTGTAGTATACTTATAAAAAAAAAGTTTAGAGGTTAAATAAAATGTTTTACAATTGACAAATTTGAGTTGACAATGTTGTTCTTTTTAATTTGGTACATCAGTTGATGTTTTCTGAAAATGTTTGAATAAGCTATTAATTTATTAATTTTAAATGAATTAAATGACTAGGCAAAACATTGCACACATGTAAAATTGGTCAAATGACTTTGAAAATATCATAGATGGATTGTATTTGTCATTTGGAGCATTTTGGTATATACCTTGTATTTTTCTGATTTTATGGATTATTTATTGTTTTTCTCAATTTTAAATGATTTAATTTAATTAAAGAAAATGTTTAATTTTAAACTTTACTAAATATTTTTGAAAAGTTGATAAACATTTAGATTGTATTTTTCTAAACATTTTGATATATTTTCCATATTTTTTCTGATTAACAGAATAAAAGATATTGATTTAACAAGTTTTAATTATTTTATGATTTTAAAATGACACGTGGGGTCCACCTGTCAGATTTTGTTTTAATTCAAAAAGAAAAAGAAACAGGGTTATGACATCACGATGATGTCATGATGGCGTCATCAACAGAGCAATCCATCTCTGTTGATGTCCAATCGATGGATTTGATTCGAATTAACTCGATTGGAGAGTACCAGGAGATGGAGGGCGACTAGGGGATCCTAAAGGTGGTGGCGCATCGACCAAATGGTCGCCGGAGACTCGCCGGCGTGCAACATTGGCGGCGGCAGTAATGGCCGACGACGCTACGACGCTAGGCAGAGGGGTGAAGGAAACGGAGGACACCCCCGGATGCGTGAGCTCACCAGAAGCATGAAGAAGTGGTCGAGGGCGCTCGGCGCATTCCCAATCGACGGCGGCGTGCCGATTTCCGCGGCGGCCGGAGTTGAAGTCGGCGGCCCGATTCGCGCTAGCAAGACCATCCCGGCTCCCGTGGTTCCACAGTGAGGTAGAGGAGATCCCGACGGTCTTCACGGTGCTCACGGCTCGCTCGGGGATAGCCGGAGTCGACGGCGCGGCGGCGGTTTCCGAGAGCTAGGGTTTCGAGTTCTTGCTCCGTTACAGAGAGAGAGAGAGAGAGAGAGAGAGAGCAACGAGCGAGGGAGAGAGTGAGTGAGTTGGAGGACTTCCCCTCCCTCTTATCCGCGCGGAGAGCGGCAAGCAGGAGGTGGCCTCGACGGCGTCGGAGGCGGTGGCACGCCTCTGGCCTTCTGGCCAGAGGTTGAAGAAGAAAGAAAATAATTCCACTTTTCAATAACCCCCTGTAGTTTCTACAATTTACAATCAAGTCCTAATATTATTAAAACTGAGAAGAAACCTATGTTTTCAGGACCTTTTTGTGAAGATAAAAATTATTAAAAAATATATTTGGAAATCTTATCAAATTTGCAATCTCACCATGTTTTGTTTTGGTGAATTGGAGCAATATTTGTATTTTTTATTTAGGGTGCTAGATTAAGTGATTTTTTTGTTGTTTTCCCTCTATTTAATTTATTAAATGTCTTAAAATTTATTTTAGGCATGAATATCATAATCACACCACACACATATGGTTCACCAAGTGGTGTGTTCTCATTGGACCATCTTAGATACAAATTCTTTTAGAAAATGATTTCATAACATTACTTGGTATTGTTTCTGTGTAGGGAAATGAAATTCACTTAATAGAGAATGGTATCCCATGACATACTAAATTATTATTTTTAGGTGATGAACTTGTTTTCTCTTATGAGGCTTTGTTATTTCCTAATTGAAACTCCTAGCAAGTTTGGTTGGCATTTTACTGAGGTTTGTATATTCTATGTTTGCTGTTTTCAGTACTTCATTAAATGGAAAACATGTGTGGTTTTGGAATCTGATTTACTTGTTTTCCACATAGGTTTCAATTGTGGATAATATCTAATGTTGTTTTAAAACATGTAATCATTTACATGGTTATATATGTATGAGTTTTTGTTATCATCTGTAAGTCTTTCATGTGAAAAGTATTAAGCTTGTTTTCATCTACCTCTACATATCAAGACATGTGGATGTAATGGCTTGTTATTATCCAATACTTGATAGTTGTTTCCATTAAAGATATTATTATGAGTTCCTCATCTCTGAGGAGCTTGATAGAGGTTATTGGTGCTCTATTATATCCTAATGATTACTGGATAATTCCTTATGATTCCTTTCTGAGGCAGTGTTGCTTCTTGTGGTCTTCTGTTGCTTGATGGTCTTCTCTTTAGTTGCTACTAGCCTTCTGTTTTCACCTTGTGTCAATTTGCAAGTAATATCATCTCTTGGATTCAATCTTCAACTATCCCACCCTTGTGGTGAGAACAAACAGTTATTCCAAGCAAAGATTTTACTTAGATGATTATATTGTGGTTTCTTGTTTCCTTAGTTTTATTCTTTCTATTGGTTGATGATAAAAGGAGTGTAGGTATAGTTTGTGACATCAGTTAGCCTTAAGCATATAAGAAGAATCTGTTGACAAGTTTGCAAGGCTTGTCCCCAAATTACTTTTCATATACAAGAGACTGAGATGTACTAGGTTATTCAACCTTCTGTTTATTTGTGTATAACACTCAATTGTTTGAGTATACAAAAGTGATCTGTTAACAAGGTAATTAGTCTTGTTACCAAACTACTTCTATATAACACTAACATTGGAATATCACACTATTTCCAGAGAGTTATTAAGATCATATGAGGATATAAGAGTTTCCAAATACTCTTATAACAATTTAGAGTAGCCCTTCTAGAATACTCTAAATAATCTTCTTGGATATCTTCCTATGATAGTTCCTTCTTTCTTGTGGGTTGCTTCTCTTGCAGAATGTCTTAGAGAAGATTGGAATATAAGATAATTTAGACAAGGTAGAAAGATCTTGATTTTAAGAGTTAGTTCATGCTTTTATTATCCTTCCATATACTTCTTATTTTATTTCCCAAAAGATATGTACTTGTCTAATACATGATTTTTTTTACTTAGCTTTCAATTTCAATTCTTCTAATGGAGGTTATACTTGTTGTTATACATTACTTGTATCCAGGGATTGTCGAGACATCGTAGTAGTTTTCATAGACGGGGGTGCCATGAGACTACGGTAGAGACGTGGGGTAACGGGATAGCGTAGTAACACAGAACACGGGATTTTACCCAGGTTCGGTACGTCGCGACAGTACGGCGTACCTACTCCTGCACTTCTCACTAATTGGGACTAAAGCCCGTTTATCAGGGTTACAATGTGAGGGTGAAGATCTAGCTTCTCGGCGAGGGTGAGCTTCTCGGCGAGTTGCGTAGAGCTTGAACTTGTGTCTAACTTAACTTGTTTAATCTATCTCCCGTCCGGCTTTATATAATAGCCGGATTAGGGCTTACAGAATAGGAAACCTAGAAGACTACGTTTAACTTGTAACTTGGAAAGTAAGGAATCCGTCTTCTCCTCCAAGCCAAATCACGCGGGCCGTGATCCGGGTTCTTCTAGAATCCGGCTTCTGCGCGTCGGACTACTGGGCCGCCCAATGGACCTAAGCCCATTACCATGTAGGCCACCCTGGTAGTCCGGCTCTTTGTCTACCATCTTCTATACCCCTATTCAGTATATATCCGACAGTAGCCCCCAGGAAGGATCAAAACTCTGATTCTCCGTCTTTCGCCAAATACATTTTGTCCGGGAAATCTTGATTCATCAGTCTTGATTCTTTCTACTTTCCTTTTGAAGGAGATGGTAACATAAAACTCGGAACTATGAAAGTCCGGCTTTTCTTCTCGCGATCCTTCGCGGAAAAGGAACTCATAACGTCAGCGTCTTAAACATGCTGACGCAAGCGCCGCTTGGTTCCACGCGGGAAACCCCTCAGCGTATCTCTGACAGATTCTCACGGGAAACGAGGAGATAGCCATCATTCCCCTGCCGTTTTATTTCCCGTAGTTTCCGGCGATCGACACGCGTCGAGCATCCAACGGTCGAAAGAGCCGTTGGCACGTATCTAAACGGGTTTCTGGCTATAAATAGCCATCATCGTCCTCATCGGAAACTTTCCTCACTCCCCTCACTGTCCACGCCATTGCTGCGAACGCGAGCTCGAGAGCAAGCCCTGTCCCAACGCACGCATCCTTCGTACGCCGAACGCAAAGCGCCACCAAAAGATGGCCTCCTCGCCGTCGTCACCGACCCGTGCCGCCATCGACGAGCTCGTCAGCGATCTGGATCCACAGCCGGGATCGCAGAAGCACACCGGCGGCGAGCCGGAGAAGACTACGGCCTCCGCGGCGGGCGGGGAGAACTCTTCCGCCACCGCGGACGTTGCGTCATCAAGTGCCGCGACAACCCCACCGTTTGCACCCGAAACGGTGGAGGAAAAGATCGAGCTCCTCGGCGACGAACTTGCCGCCGCGGAGGCTGCCGCCGCCGCCACCGCCGGAGCGGACGAGGAAGCTGAATCTGCAGGCAACTGGATTGCCTGCAGTATTCCTCCGGCTCTCCTTCCAAACTTGGAAAAGGAGGGCCTGGTACTTAAGAAGAAATGGCGGCTTCCGGAGGAAGAGACCGAGCCAACGCCGCAGAACGGCGAAAGGGTACTTCTCACTTCCCACCTCTTGCGAGGTATGGGGCTTCCGCCTTCTTCTTTCTTCCTCCAAGTTCTTTCTCATTATAACATCCAGCCCCACAGTCTTCCCCCCAATTCCAATCTATACATGGCCGGCTTTCAGGCCTTGTTTGAAGGCTACTTAGGGCTAGAACCTAGGTTAGACTTCTGGATGTATTGCTTTGGAGTTAAGCGGAACTCTTCGGAGGGCGAACTCCCAACTTGCGGGACCATATCCTTCACTCTTCGGAGATTCCGAGAGGATTGGTTCCCCAAGATCAAAACCTCAGAATCCGTCAAATTTTGGACGGGTTCTTTCTTCTATCATCCCGACGTGCCTTTTCCTAAAAAGGCCGTCGGGGTTCCACCTTTTGTGAATTATGCCGCCGTTCCCCAGGACAACTGGGGAACAGAAGCCGTCCAAGTTCTGCCGCCAGATCTGTTAAGGATCAAGAGGCGCATCACCAAGCTCACCTCCATGGATCCGCCTCTAACCGGCATGGACACGGTTCTATGCTGGCTAATTAGGCGGATCCAGCCACTAGCCAACCACAGCGGCCGTCTCCTGTGCGAATACACGGGAGTCAAGGATCCAATGCGGACATCCGCCAAAGATTGGCCCGCAAAGGAACTTAGGCGGCGCATCAATCAGTTGGTCGCATCGCGCGACCAATACACAGAGAGTCGGCCTATGTACACGGCCGAAAATCCGGTTCCCAAGGTAATTTTTCAGTCATTTGGGTACAGTTACAATTCTCGGATAATCTACCTTCTAATTCTGATTGGTTCTTTCGACAGCTTGCGGATCTTCCAGACTCGGAGTTAGCCTCCGAGGCCGAGCTGGATGCGCTGCGCACCGCCGCTACAGGTGGACGCAAGCGCAAGAAAATAACTTCCTCGGAAGAAATTATCGATCTTGACGGAATCCCCGTGGCCACTTCCAGGTTATTTTCTTCTGGATTTTTCTTTTATGGGAACTTTTTTCATCCATCTCCGGTGTTTTAACCTTTTCCGGGTTTTTATGTTTTTAGCCTGCCACCTTCCACCCTAAAGCCGAAGAAGCTGAACAAACACAAGGTTTCTTCCAGCCGAGGCAGCCAACCTTCTCCCGCCGTCGCCCCGAACACGCCAAGCACAATGGCGGAAGAGCCTACTGCAACCCCCACCACCAAGCCCCCAGAGCCCAGCCAGCCCATTGTGTCCGACACGGACACGAGGGAAAGGGCGGCTCCAGAGGTGGGAAAATTACCTCGGACTTTCGACGAGGAAATTCCCACCTTTGACAAGGATTTCAAAGCTATCAATGACGGCTTGGACGCAGCCGGGAATCTCTTCGCGGAATACGCGAAAGAGTTCAAAGAAAACTTGGCAGGTTTGCAGCGCATGAGCCAGGTATATAACTCTAGCCCCCAAGCATTAATTAAAATGCGTGCTTTTTTGCTTTGATGCTTTTTGTACTCATTCTTCTCCTTGCTATGTTTCAGCAAACCTCCGAAGCCATCAACAGGGAAGTTTTCAAGAAGCTTACCATCAAGAATAAAGAAGTTAGAAGTCTTCTCTCTATTCTTGAAGAAAGGGAAGCAGAGCTGGAATCAGCTAAGCTCGCACTGTCGGAAACACAAGGTAAACATTTTCCTTCTGAAATTTCCGATTCAATTATTTGCCTAAGTTTTTTCCGAGGAACTGGCTAACTCGGATTTTTCCCTTGCTTTTCAGCTGCATTAGCTCAGGCTAAACAAGCAGCAGAAGATTCTGGCAATGCCGAAATTCTCCGCAAGGAGAATGTTGAGCTTCACAAGAACCTTGTGAAAGCACAACAAGACTTGGAAGCCAGTAATCTGGCCCTTGGAGTTTCTAATTCCAAGGCTTCCGAGCAGGCGGAGAAGGACAAATCCACCATTCAGGATTTGACCGACGCTCTAAACCTTCGCCTGGAGGAAGTTTCCGAGATCGACAAGCTCATCGGTAAATTTCTGACTCATTTATCATCTTTCCATGTTTTACTTTTCTCTGTTTTTCCGTCTAACCCTTTTGGGTGTGTTATTGGAAAAACCAGGAGATACCCCAGATGGCACTCGGGTTGCAGGCATCCGAGCTTTCGGGGAGACATGGACTTTGATGAAGGCTGCTGCAACGCAGCTGGTAGACAAGTTTCTTCCCGAAAAATCTGGGGAGTGCTCGGAGGTTGAAAAACTTCCGGGTGCCATCATGGAGGTGGCGGAGTCTAAGGAATCTTTCCTTCGCTCCGCTGCACGGGGTGGTGCGCGCATGGCTCTTGGCCTCATGCGCATGCACTACCCTAGTGCTAAATCCTGGCGCGTGGCGTCCGGTGTCCCTCAAGGATACACGGATATGCAGAGAAACACCATCTTTGGTGAAGTCAAGGGCCACGCCACCCAGATTGCCTCCATGGTAAATATCTCCGTCAACTATCCAGAAGCGGAGATCCCTCCAATCCCCGAAGACGAAAGAAGTGAGGAGGAGTCAGATGCTTGAAGGGTTACCTGGAACCTGGATAGAAAAATAGACAATAGGAGCATTACTGTTCTTTTAATGTAATCCAAAATGTAATGCTTCTTTTGTATGAATGAAACTTCCGTCTGTTGCAGTTTAAATTATGAAATTCTTTGCAAGTTTTTTGGGTTTTATCATTCCTTTATCTTCTAAGTTCTCTGGTGTGTATGTTTTAACTGTCCTTAGTGTTTGAAATGGCTCAAATAGCAATATGAATCTTCATGCCGAGTAACTGGGGACGAACCAAGCAGTTTTTGAAACTCGGAAACATGGACCATGCTAAAGGCATTTTTACTAACTAGTTCCAGTAACCCAACACGCACACAATCAGATAAGACTTAGAGAAATCAAGGAAAGTTTTAAGTGAAACTTGGGCACACAGGCAATTCAAGTTTCCCTTAGCCGTTAACAGGCTGAAAAATCTTTCAGTTTTGTAACACCGAGTACGCAAGCACAATTCGGGTTAACGTTGAGCAATTTGTAAGATCATTGGGAAATAGATGAGGCGGAAACACTTTACACTTATAAAGAATATGGATGACAGTATTCCGACAACTTTATTTCATGATCCCAAAAGATGTTTACATAGAATTGAACTAAGTACGGAAAGGTACATAACTTTCTAGACGTTCCCAGGCTTCCGCAATCCACTTGACTTTGTCGGATTTTTTCAGCAACTTGTAGAGTGGTAAGGTTTTAGCCCCCAGCCAACTGATAAATCTGCTGACGGCTGCAGCGGAACCCGTCAATCTTTGGACATCTTTTACACATGTAGGTTTTGAGATGTTCAAGATTGCCTTGATCTTTTCCGGGTTAACTTCTATTCCTCTGTGGGAAACAATGAAACCCAGAAGTTTTCCTGAGGGAACCCCGAATACGCACTTAGATGGATTCAACTTCATCTTGTAAGTGCGCAAGTTTTCGAAAGTTTCTCGCAAATCCTCAAGGAGTGTATCTTTTTCCTTGGTTACGACAGCGATATCGTCCACGTAAACATGAACGTTTCTGCCAATTTGACTATGCAAACAGCGTTGCATGCAACGCTGGTAGGTTGCACCTGCGTTCTTCAGGCCAAAAGGCATGGTTATGTAATAGTACGTCCCATACGGGGTTATAAAAGAAGTCTTGATTTGATCTTCCTTTTTCATGCGTATTTGGTGGTACCCGGAGTATGCATCCAAAAAGCATAAAAGCTCGGAGCCTGCAGTGGCATCTATTATTTGATCGATTCGCGGTAACGCAAACCTATCTTTCGGACACAACTTGTTCAATCCTGTGTAATCTATACACATTCTAAGAGCAGTGGTGTCTTTCTTCGGTACTAGGACCGGATTTGCGGACCAATCAGTATGGATTACTTCCTTGATAAAATCCGCTGCTAAAAGCCGGATAATTTCCTTGCCAATAGCCTTCCGTCTTCTTCCGTCAAAATGACGGAGACCTTGTTTGACGGGTTTTGATCCGGGAATAACCTTGAGTTGGTGCTCAGCAAGTTCCCTGGGTACGCCTGGCATGTCAGCTGGACACCAGGCAAAAATATCCCAGTTCTCACGGAGGAACTTGATGAGCTCGCCTTCCTATTTGTCGGTCATCCCAGTCCCTACGACGACAAATTTTGTCGGATCTTTGGGATCTAGGATTACCTGTCTTGTGTTCTCGGACGCCTTGAAACTATCTGTTGGCTTCCGAGTTTCTTTTCCTGCCGGCATTTGTTTCGGCGATACCTCCTTGGCTAATTCCTTTAGTTCCTCCTTTGCTATAACTCTCTGAGCGCAAAGGGCGTTTTCTTTCTCCAACTCATTTGCCAGCTTGAAATCACCGGCTATGGTGATTACTCCTCCTTTGGGTCCTGGCATTTTCAGCTTGTTATAGATATAACAGGATCTTGCCATGAATTTGGCGAAAGCTGGACGTCCGAGTATTGCATGATACACGCTTTCGAACGGCACTACTTCGAAGGATACTTTTTCCTGCCGGAAGTGATCTTTATCTCCGAAGGTGACATCTAGGGAAATTTCTCCTAGGGATCGTGCTTGCCTGCCAGGAACAATGCCATGGAAGCGTATATTGCTGTAGTTGAGCTGGGACTCGGAGATCTTCAAGTGCTTCAGTGTATCCAGGTACATTATATTAATGCTGGATCCTCCGTCCATCAGCACTCTTCTTAGCCTAGTGTTTTGAACAATAGGGCTGACAACAAGAGCTTGTGTGCCGGGTTCAGGGATATTTCCGGGATGATCAGACTGATCCCAGATTATCGGTGTGTTGGAGTACTTCAAGAATTTTGGGGTTGCCGGAACAACCGCGTTTATTTCTCGAAGTGTTCTTTTGGCCACCTTTGCTGACGGGGTTGCTAAGAAAGTTAACATTGCTTCTCCGTCAACTCTCGGAAATTTGGGTTCGCCCTTTCGCTGTTGTTCCTGGATTTTGTCATCAGTGTCCGATTCACTGTCTTCTTTTTCAGCTTCTGGCTTTTGTTTGGCAGGTTTCCTTTTGGAACCCTTCCCTTTATTTCCGTATCCTGCATTGCCTTTCATATGCTTGTTTAGCCGGCATTGCGCGTTTGTGTGGGTTGGTTTCCCAAATTGCGAGTGGTGGACGCAGGGTTCCGACTTAATTCTCTCCCATTCTTCGGGAGTGTAATTGATTGGATCTGGACTGCGGCCTTTCCACTTATTCACCTTTTCTCCTCCATAGGCTATGTTGACCTCCTTGGGCTTTGTCGTTGACGCTGGAGTTCCTTTTTTGTCAGAACGAGGGGTTTTCTTGGCGAGTATTAGTGACTCAATATTGCCTCCTCTTGCTCTGATATCATCTTCGGCTGCAGCATGCTCATTAGCGGTTGTAAGCATAGATCCGAGATCTTTGTGCTGTTTAGAACCAACCATGAACGGTACGAGTCCGGGTTTTAGGCCATTGACGAAAGCATGCATTGCTTGTACGTCAGTTACTCCAGAGCAACTATTCTTCATTGCAGTCCATCTGGAGATGAAATCCACGTATGGTTCGTCCTCAAATTGGGTGCAACGGTTCAGCTGGTTGATGCTATTTGGGCGTTTGTATGTTCCCCGAAAATGCTGAGTGAATACTCTCGCCATATCATCCCAGCTGTCGACAGTTCTTGATGGTAAACCATTAATCCAATCTCTGGCTCCGTCTAGCAACATTAGGGGAAGAAACTTGACAGCTTCCAGGTCTGTCCCATTGTTGATTTGGACGGCTGTATAATAATCTGAGAGCCAGGTATCCGGGTTTGTACTGCCGGTATATTTTTGGTAGGTTGGACCAACTTTGGCGAAGCCAGAATGCAGGGTTATCCTTCGGATCCTGTCAGTAAAACACTTAGGACCAAAGTATAGATCATCCTTTTCTGCTCTATCAATGTGTGCAGAATATCTCCCGGCTGAATGGACAGAAGGGGATCTGCTCCTTTCTTTTCCATTGTTGCGCGGACGCGCTTTTCCGAGGTTATCTCTATCTCTTCCGTGTTCACATCCTTTAGGCGGAGTTCTGCTTCTATGCCTTTCCTTATCCTTAGGAGGTGTCCGGGATCTTTCACGTCTGTGAGGTATATCATATCTTACGGCTTTTTCAGCTGGGTTTCTCGGAGGTGGCATTATTTTGCCGTCATTCCGGTGTTTGTCTTCCCGATCGTGTGGTTTATATCCATCTTTCGGGAGATGAGGTCCGATTCTAGACGTTGCGTCCCGGTTGTCTGGGTTTTTCCTGTCTTTTCTCGGATCCTCTTTTTTATCCGAATCTCCGGGTTCTTCCGGTCCAGGTGCTCCAGCAGCGCAAGTAGCTGTTTTGCAGAGGGCGGAATTATCATGCAGCCTCCCTGATCGTTCTTGGCCTCGCTGTTGCTGCTGTAATGCTTTTCCTAGGAAAGCATACACCCCTTGGAGTTTTTCCCCGTTGGAGTACAGATCGTTGTTTAGGATGGCGAATGCTGCTTCCGCGTTTTCCGCTGCGGTTTTGTATATTGGTTTGCCCTTGGCATCTTAGCCGTTTAACTGCTTTTGCCAAGATGGGTTATAGAACCTTTCTTTTGGCGGCAGTTCTTCCGGTTTTGCGATTCCGGGTAACCTAGTAGGTTTTAACGCGGATCTATGCTTTCTCTCGTACTCCTCTATTTCTTCCTTCATGACTTTGATGTCATTATGGGTTTGTTGGAGATGTTGCCGAGATCTAAGCAGATGTTGCTGTTGCCGTTGGAAAGCTTGTCTCCTGGCTTCCAGCATCTCAGGGGGTTCATCTGGTCCCACTGGTGTTTGTAATAGCTCTTGCTCTTCCTGTTCCGTCATTGGCGGAGCAGTGATTTCCTTAGATTTCTTTTCCGCTGGCTTTGTGCCGCTAACATATCCTACTTCCAGGTTTTCATCAGCGAGATCGGCTGATTTTTTCTTCCGGAGTTTGTATTGGAGTTTTTTAGAAGCACGGTGCTTTTTCTTGGAAGAGGGAGGTTTTTTGACAGGCTCATCTTCTGTCATCTCCTTAACATTGGGGAATATCGGAGAGGTTTCTCCTTCTTCTCTCTCTTCCACCGGCGGAGGGGTTTTAGGGCTTTCCTGGCTGTCGGCACCCGTTGTATCAGCTGGTTTTGCCATTAGCACTTCATGGAATCCCTCTTGAAAGGACTTAACCTTTCTTACGAAGGCATCCTCGTCTTCGTCTTCGGAGTCGAAGTTATCCGATCCGGTTTCCGACTCCAACCTCGCCTCAGTGGCGGCAAGCACGGACTCTGCTTTCGAGTTCATCGTCTGGTTGACGGATGTCGGATCTTCCGTCTTTGTGACGGGTATTTGTTCTTCCGTCTCTATGACGGGTAGGTTGTTGTCTGCCTCTTGCACGGGATTTCCGTCATCCGTGTTTTCAGCGATTTCGGATTGCACCATGCCGATAAAGTGTGTGTCACTTTTTTGTCGGTGATCTGAGCAGAATCCGGCGTCATAGTCGTCTTCGACTGGGTATAGGGCGGGTGGGATAAACTTGCTTCCACCGCAAAACCCCATTGCCTCTGCAGTTAGTCCGATAAAGATGTTAGCAGATCCGATCGGTAACACGCAGGCACTTACCAGGTGGTTTTGCGCCGGTATATAGGATCCGTTGTCGAGGAAGCGGCCGACGTCGTCGTCGAACTCCAAGCTTCCGACAGTGATCGATCTTCCAATTCCGCCAAGTATCCCAGATCGGAATTTCACGCCTGACGTCGTTTGCCCCACGGTGGGCGCCAACTGTCGAGACATCGTAGTAGTTTTCATAGACGGGGGTGCCATGAGACTACGGTAGAGACGTGGGGTAACGGGATAGCGTAGTAACACAGAACACGGGATTTTACCCAGGTTCGGTACGTCGCGACAGTACGGCGTATCTACTCCTGCACTTCTCACTAATTAGGACTAAAGCCCGTTTATCAGGGTTACAATGTGAGGGTGAAGATCTAGCTTCTCGGCGAGGGTGAGCTTCTCGGCGAGTTGCGTAGAGCTTGAACTTGTGTCTAACTTAACTTGTTTAATCTATCTCCCGTCCGGCTTTATATAATAGCCGGATTAGGGCTTACAGAATAGGAAACTTAGAAGACTACGTTTAACTTGTAACTTGGAAAGTAAGGAATCCGTCTTCTCCTCCAAGCCAAATCACGCGGGCCGTGATCCGGGTTCTTCTAGAATCCGGCTTCTGCGCGTCGGACTACTGGGCCGCCCAATGGACCTAAGCCCATTACCATGTAGGCCACCCTGGTAGTCCGGCTCTTTGTCTACCATCTTCTATACCCCTATTCAGTATATATCCGACAGGGATACTTGATTTGTTGATTATTGAGGTGGTAGAAATATAGAGTGTTTGTGGGGTAATGACTTAAGATAGTAAGTTGATCAAGTGGTTCCTTGATGTGTTGAGATCTCATATACTCACTTATATTAGATGAGTGAGGCAATGAGCATGTAAGGCTTATTAGGTTTTAATGACTCAAGTCATAGTTGTTATTTGTTTTCTCTGGTGTCATGATTTTACTTTATATTCTTCTCTATGTTACTTTGTCATTCATAATTCAGATATAGCGTTTTGGAATTATCATATGTAGTGATGAAGGTTTAACAGTAGTTTAAGAAGATTTATTTCTTCTTTAAGATACTTCTTTTATGGTTGATGAGATATTTACATATTCGATAAATATGTTAATACAATTATTATGTCATTTCCCACTTGTGGGTTTTGAGTTAACACTAGTTTGTATCACTTATGTTCTATTGAACCTTTGTTATTTACTTGTGAAGGTGCACTTAACAATTATGAGATAGTTTATACAGATGTGGCGTGGATGGTTGATAACTTAGAGAGTTGTTGTTTTATAGATGATAACATCTCTGTTGATGAGATAGTTAAGTTGTGTATAACTCATTTATGAAGGTATGATTATCAATTATGTGATTTGGGTACTCACACCTATTTGAGTTGTAGATACCTAGTGAATTATCCCAAGTGTCGAGACATCGTAGTAGTTTTCATAGACGGGGGTGCCATGAGACTACGGTAGAGACGTGGGGTAAAGGGATCGCGTGGTAGACTGTAAACATAGGATTTACCCAGGTTCGGTACGTCGCGACAGTACGACGTGCCTACTCCTGCACTTCTCACTAATCAGGACTAAAGCCTGGAAACAGGATTACAATGTGATGTTTTGGATCTAGCTACTCGCAGAGGATCAACTTCTCGGCGAGTTGGTCTATATCTTCTCTGTTATTCATTGGTTTGTTTATCTCCCGTCCGGCTTTATATAATAGCCGGATTAGGGCTTACAGAATAGGAAACCTAGAAGACTACGGTAGCAATAACTTGGAAAGTAAGGAATCCGTCTTCTCCTCCAAGCCAGATCACATGGGCCGTGATCCGAGTTCTTCTAGAATCCGGCTTCTGTGCGTCAAGTTACTGGGCCGCCCAATGGACCACAGCCCACTACCACTTGGGCCACCCTGGTAACCAGGCACTTTCACTACCATCTTATATACCCCTATACGGTATGTATCCGACAGTAGCCCCCAAGAAGGATTAAAACTCTGATTTGGCGTCTTCCGCCAAATGTGCTTTGTCCGAGAAATTTCAATCAGCAGTCTTGATTCTTCTTATTCTTCTTCTTTTGAAAGAGATGGTAACGTGAAACTCGGAAGGAGAAGGAACTTCTTACGTCAGCGCACTTAATCATGCTGACGTAAGGGACGTTTGGGTTTTACTCGGAAAACCCAGAAACATATCTCTGACAGATTATCGCGGGAAACGAGGAGATAACCATCATTACCCTGTCGTTTCATTTCCCGGATCTTCCGGCGAGTGACACGCGTTGATCATCCAACGGTCAAAATAGCCGTTGGCACGTATCTTGACGGATTTCTGGCTATAAATAGCCGTCTTCGTCCTCGTCAAAAACCTTCCGCACTCTCACTGTCACGCTATTGCTGCGCACAAGCTCCCGAGCGAAGAACCTTCCCGAGAGCGCGAACGCACCCAGAGCACACGAACGCAACCGCGCCGCCACCAAATGGCAACCTCACCGTCGTCTCCCACTCGCTCCGCCGCGCTCACCGTCGACGACATAATCAACGATCTGGATCCGCAGCTCGGGTCCCCAAAGCACGCCGGCGACGAGCCGGAAAAGACCCAGAGAGAATCTTTCCGCCGCCGCGAATGCTGCGGGCTCAACTCCGCTCCCTCCCCGCCGTTTGCTCCCGAAACGGCGGAGGACAAGATCCAGCTCCTCGGCGACGAGCTTGCCGCTGCGGAAGCTGCCGCGTCCGCCGCCGCCGGAGCGGAGGAAGAGGTGGAAACTGCAGGCAATTGGATTGCGTGCAGCATTCCGCCAGCTCTCCTTCCGAACCTGGAAAAGGAGGGCCTGATCCTCAAAGGGAAATGGCGGCTCCCTGAAGACGAGAACGAGCCAACGCCGAGAGACGGCGAAAGGGTTCTTCTTTCTTCCCACCTCCTGAGAGGTTTGGGACTTCCGCCTTCCGCTTTCTTCAGCCAAGTCCTTTCCCACTACAACATCCAACCCCATAACCTGCCACCCAACTCCATTCTTTATATGGCCGGGTTCCAGGCCTTATTCGAGGGTTACTTAGGTTTAGAGCCTAGGTTAGATTTCTGGATGTATTGTTTCGGGGTTAAGTGGAACTCCTCGGAGGGCGCACTCCCGACTTGCGGGACCATCTCCTTTACTCTTCGGAGGTTTAGGGAAGATTGGTTCCCCAAGATCAAGACATCAGAATCCGTCAAATTTTGGACGGGTTCTTTCTTCTACCATCCCGATGTGCCTTTCCCAAAAAAGGCCATCGGGGTTCCACCTTTCTCCAACACTGCTGCCATTCCCCAAGATAATTGGGGAACGGAAGCCGTCCAGGTTCTGCCGCCTGATCTTCTAAGGATCAAGCGGCGCATCGCAAAGCTCACCTCCTCTGATCCACCTCTAACTGGCATGGACACGGTCCTTTGCTGGTTAAATAGGCGGATCCAGCCGTTGGCCAACCACGGTGGCCGCCTCCTGTGCGAATACACGGGAGCCAACGACCCAATGCGGACATCCATCAAGGATTGGTCTCCAAGGGATCTTCGACGGCGCGCAAACCAGTTGGTCGCATCCCACGATCAATACGAGGCGAGTCGGCCAATGTACACGGCCGACAATCCGGCTCCCAAGGTATTTTTTCCGTCATTTGGGTATAGTTTTAACATTCTTTCTCGGATTTTCTTGCCTCTAACTCTGATTTGTTTCTTCGACAGTTCGCTGAACTTCCAGACTCGGAGTTAGCCTCCGAAGCTGAGCTGGATGCCTTGCGTACTGCCACTACTGGTGGGCGCAAGCGCAAGAAGATTTCTTCCTCTGAGGAAGTTATCGACCTTGATGGGATCCCTGTCGCCACTTCCAGGTTATTTTCTTCTGGGTTCTTTTCTTATATGGAAATTTTTCTTCCATCTTCGGAGTTTTAACTTTTCCGGGTTTTTTTTGTTTTCAGCCTGCCCCCCTCCAACCTAAAGCCGAAGAAGCTGAAAAAACACAAAGTTGTTTCCAGCCGAGGCAGCCAACCTTCTCCCGTCATCGCCCCAGATACACCATCCACAATGGCGGAAGAGCACGCTGCAGCCCCCACCACCAAGCCACTGGAGCCCAGCCAGCCTGTTGTGTCGAACTCGGACACGAGGGAAAGGGCGGCTCCAGAGGTGGGAAAACCTTCTCGGACATTCGACGAGGAGATTCGCACCTTTGACAAGGAATTCAAGATTATCAATGACGGCCTAAGCGCGGCCGGAACCCTTTTTGCGGAATACGCAAAAGGGTTCAATGAAAACTTGGCGGGTTTGCAACGAATGAGCCAGGTATGTAACTCTAGCCCCCAAGCATTAAACCAAATGTATTCTTTTTTTTTCTTTGATGTTTTTAGTAACCATTCTTTTCCTTGCTATGTTTCAGCAAACCGCCGAAGCCATTAACATGGAAGTTTTCAACAAACTCTCCATCAAGAATAAAGAGGTTAGAAATCTTCTTCCTATTCTTGAGGAGAGAGAGGCGGAGCTGGCATCATCTCAGCTTGCTTTGTCGGAAACAGCAGGTAAACATTTTTCCTCTGAAGTTTGCGATTCAATTTTTTGTCTAAGTACTTATTCCGGAAATTTTCTAAACTCGGAATTTTCCTTGCTTTCCAGCTTCTTTGGCTAAGGCCAAGCAGATAGCTGAAGATGCCGGCAACGCCGAGAATCTCCGAAAGGAGAATTTGGATCTTCACAAGAATCTTGTGAAGGCTCAAAAGGATCTGGAGGCCAGCAATTTGGCCCTTGGAGTTGCCAATTCCAAGTCTTCCGAGCAGGCGGAGAAGGATAAATCCACCATTCAGGATTTAGAAAATGCTCTGAATCTTCGCCTGGAGGAAGTCTCCGAGATCGACAAGCTTATCGGTAACTTTCTGTTACCTTTACCATTTTTCCATATCTTGCTTTTCTTCTCTGTTTTTCACCTAACACTTTTGGTTGTTTTGTCGGAAAAACAGGAGATACCCCAGATGGTACTCGGCTTGAAGGAATCCGAGCCTTTGGGAAGACATGGACTTCGATCCGAGCTGCTGGAATGCAGCTGGTGAATAAGTTCCTTCCCGCAAGGACTGGGGAGTTCTCGGAGGTTGAAAAACTTCCGGGAGCCATCATGGAGGTGGCGGAATCCAGGGATTCCATCCTGCGTTCCGCTGCACGGGGTGGTGCGCGCATGGCACTCGGTCTTATGCGCATGCACTACCCTGGTGCTAAATCTTGGCGCGTGGCGTCCGGTGTCCCTCAAGGATGCACGGATACTCAGCGAAATACCATCTTTGATGAAATCAAAGGCCACGCCACCCAGATTGCCTCCATGGTAAATATCTCCATCAATTATCCAGAAGAGGAGATCCCTCCAATCCCCGAGGACGACAGTAGCGAGGAGGAGTCGGATGCTTGAAGGGCTACCTTGAACCTGGATAGCGAAAGTAGACAATAGGAGCATTACTGTTCTTTCAATGTAATCCAAAATATAATGTTTCTATTTGTATGAATGAAAACTCCGCCTTTTGCAATTTTAATTATGAAATTCTTTGCAAAGTTTTCGGATTTTATTATTCCTTTATCTTCTAAGTTCTCTGGCATATGTGTTTTGACTGTCCTTAGTGTTTGAAATGGCTCGATAGCATTATGAATCGTCATGTCGAGTAACTGGGTATAACCAATCAGTTGAAACTCGGAAACATGGATCATACTAAAGGCATTTTTACTAACTAGCTCCAGTGACCCAACATATAAGCAATCAGAAAATGCTTAGAGAAGCAAGGAATTTTTTAAATGAAACTTGGGCACGCAGGCAATTCAAGTTTCCTTTAGCCGTTGGCAGGCTGAAAAATCATTCAGTTTCTTAACGCCGAGTACGCAGGCACAATCCGGGTTAACATTGAGTATTTTGTAAGATCATTGGGAAATAGATAAGGTGGAATCATGCTTTATACTGAAAAAACATGGAAACCAAAACCCGACAACTTTATTTCATGATCTCAAAAGATGTTTTCATAGAAATTGAACTAAGTACGGAAGAGACATAACTGCTAGATATTCCAATGCTTTTGCTATCCACTTGACTTTGTCGGATTTCTTCAACAACTTGTAAAGTGGTAGGGCTTTTATCCCCCAGCCGACTAATAAATCTGCTGACGGCAGCGGTGGAACCCGTCAATCTTTGGACATCTTTTACGCACGTAGGCTTCGAGATGTTCAAGATGGCTTTTATCTTTTCCGGGTTAACTTCTATTCCTCTGTGAGAAACGATAAAACCCAGAAGCTTTCCTGAGGGAACCCCGAATACACACTTAGATGGATTTAACTTCATCTTGTAAGTGCGCAAGTTTTCGAAAGTTTCTCGCAGATCCTCAAGGAGTGTATCTTTTTCCTTGGTTACGACATCAATATCGTCCATGTAAACATGGACGTTTTTGCCAATCTGACTATGCAAACAACGTTGCATGAAACGCTGGTAAGTTGCACCTGCGTTCTTCAGGCCAAATGGCATGGTTACGTAATAATACGTCCCGTACGGGGTTATGAAAGAAGTCTTAATTTGATCTTCCTTTTTCATGCGTATTTGGTGGTACCCGGAGTATGCATCCAAAAAGCACAAAAGCTCAGAGCCTGCAGTGGCATCTATTATTTGATCGATTCGCGGTAACGCAAACCTATCTTTTGGACACAATTTGTTCAAGCCTGTGTAATCTATACACATTCTAAGAGCAGTAGTGTCTTTCTTCGGTACTAATACCGGATTTGCGGACCATTCAGTGTGGATTACTTCCTGGATGAAATCCGCTGCTAAAAGCCGGATAATTTCTTTGCCAATAGCCTTCCGTCTTCTTCCGTCAAATCGACGGAGACCTTGTTTAACGGGTTTTGATCCTGGAATCACCTTGAGTTGGTGCTCAGCAAGTTCCCTGGGTACGCCTGGCATGTCAGCTGGACACCAGGCAAAAATATCCCAGTTCTCACGGAGGAACTTGATGAGCTCGCCTTCCTATTTGTCGGTCATCCCAGTCCCTACAACGACGAATTTTGTCGGATCTTTGGGATCTAGGATTACCTGTCTTGTATTCTCGGACGCCTTGAAGCTGTCTGTTGGCTTCCGGGTTATTTTTCCTGCCGGCATTTCTGTCGGCGATACCTCCTTGGCCAATTCCTTCAGTTCTTCCTTTGCTATGACTCTCTGAGCGGAAAGGGCGTTTTCTTTCTCCAACTCATTTGCTAGCTTAAAATCACAAGCTATGGTGATTACTCCTCCTTTGGGTCCTGGCATCTTCAGCTTGTTATAAATATAACAGGATCTTGCCATGAATTTGGCGAAAGCTGGACGTCCGAGTATTGCGTGATACACGCTTTCGAACGGCACTACTTCGAATGATACTTTTTCCTGTCGGAAGTGATCTTTATCTCCGAAGGTGACATCTAGGGAAATTTCTCCTAGGGATCGTGCTTGTCTGCCAGGAACAATGCCGTGAAAGCGTATGTTGCTGTAATTGAGCAGGGACTCGGAAATCTTCAGATGCTTCAGTGTATCCAAGTACATTATGTTAATGCTGGATCCTCCATCCATCAGCACTCTTCTTAGCCTAGTGTTCTGGACAATAGGGCTTACGACAAGAGCTTGTGTGCCGGGTTAAGGGATATTCCCGGGATGATCAGACTGATCCCAGGTAATTGGTGTGTTGGAGTACTTCAAGAATTTCGGGGTTGCCGGAACAACCGCGTTTATTTCTCGAAGTGTTCTTTTGGCTACCTTTGCTGACGGAGTTGCTAGAAATGTCAGCATCGCTTCTCCATCAACTCTCGGAAATTTGGGTTCACCTTTTCGCTGTTGTTCCTGTATTTTTTCATCAGTGTCCGATTCACTGTCTTCTTTGTCAGCTTCTGGCTTTTGTTTGGCGGGTTTCCTTTTGGAACCCTTCCCCTTATTTCCGGATCCTACACTGCCTTTCATGTGCTTATTCAGCCAGCATTGTGCGTTTGTATGGGTGGGTTTCCCAAATTGTGAATGGTGGACACAAGGTTCCGACTTAATCCTCTCCCACTCCTCTGGAGTGTAATTGATTGGATCTGGGCTGCGTCCTTTCCACTTATTCCCTTTTTCGCTTCCAAAGGCTATGTTTACTTCCTTGGGTTTTGTCGTTGTTTCTGGAGTTCCTATTTTGTCAGAACGAGGAGTTTTCTTAGCAAGTATCAGTGTATCGATATTGCCTCCTCTTGCTCTGATGTCGTCTTCAGCTGCAGCGTGCTCGTTGGCGGTTGTAAGCATAGATCCGAGATCTTTGTGCTGCTTGGAACCAACCATGAACAGTACAAGTCCGGGTTTTAGGCCATTGACGAAAGCATGCATTGCTTGTACGTCAGTTACTCCAGAACAACTATTCTTCATTGCTGTCCATCTGGAGATAAAATCCACGTATGGTTCATCCTCGAATTGGGTGCAACGGTTCAACTGGTTGATGCTGTTCGGGCGTTTGTATGTTCCCGGAAATGCTGAGTAAATACTCTAGCCATATCATCCCATCTGTCGACAGTTCTTGATGGTAATCCATTGATCCAATCTCTGGCTCCGTCCAGTAACATTAGGGGAAGAAACTTGACAGCTTCCAGGTCTGTCCCATTGTTGATTTGGACGGCTGTATAATAGTCCGAGAGCCAGGTGTCCGGGTTTGTGCTACCGGTATATTTTTGGTAGGTTGGACCAACTTTGGCGAAGCCAGAATGCAGGGTTATCCTTCGGATCCTGTCAGTGAAACACTTAGGACCAAAGTATAGATCATCCTTTTCCGCTCTATCAATGTGTGCGGAATATCTTCCGGCTGAATGGACAGAAGGGGATCTACTCCTTTCTTTTCCATTGTTGCGCGGGCGCGTTTTTCCGGGATTGTACCTATCTCTTCCATGATCACGTCCTTTTGGATTAGGCGGAGTCCTGCTCCTGTTCCTTTCTTTATCCTTAGGGGGTGTCCGGGATCTCTCACGTCTGTGAGGTGTATCGTATCTTCCGGCTTTCTCAGCTGGGTTTCTCGGAGGTGGCATTATTTTGTCGTCATTCCGGTATTTTTCTTCCCGATCGTGGGGTTTAAGTCCACCTTTCGGGGGATGGGATCCGGTTCGGGACGCTTCATCCCTATTGTTGGGGTTTTTCTTGTCTTTTCTCGGATCCTCTTTTTTATCCTTTGAATTGTCTGAATCTCCAGGTTCTTCTGGTCCAGGTGCTCCAGCGGCGCAAGTAGCTTTTTTGCATAGGGCGGAGTTATCCTGTAGTCTTCCTGATCGCTCCTGGGCCCGCTGTTGTTGTTGCAATGCTTTTCCTAGGAAAGCATACACCCCTTGAAGTTTTTCACCATTGGAGTACAGATCATTGTTCAGGATGGCGAATGCTGCTTCCGCGTTTTCTGCTGCGGTTTTATAAATTGGTTCGCCTCTGGCATCTTTGCCATTTACCTGCTTTTGCCAAGATGGGTTGTGAAACCTTTCTTTTGGCGGGCAGTACTTCCGGTCTTACGATTCCGGGTAACCTTGTAGGTTTGATGCCAGATCTATTCTTTCTCTCGTACTCCTCTATTTCTTCCTTCATGAGCTTAATGTCATCCTGGGTTTTTTGGAGGTGTTGCCGAGATCTGAGTAGATGTTGCTGTTGCCTTTGGAAAGCTTGTCTCCTGGCTTCCAGCATCTCAGGGGGTTCATTTGCTCCCACTGGCGTTTGCAACAGCTCTTGCTCTTCCTGTTCCGTCATTGGTGGAACAAGGATTTCTTTTATTTTCTTCTCCGCAGCTTTTGTTCCACTAGCATCTCCTACTTCCAGGTTTTCATCAGCTTGATCAGCTGATTTTTTCTTCCGGATTTTGTATTGGAGTTTCTTAGCAGCACGATGCTTTTTCTTGGAAGAGGGAGGTTTTTTGACAGGCTCATCTTCTGTTAATTCCTTAACATTGGGAAATACCGGAGAAGTTTCTCCGTCTTCTCTCTCTTCCTCTGGCGGAGGGGTTTTAGGGCTTTCCTGGCTGCCGGCATCCGTGGTTTCAGCTGGTTTTGCCATTAGCACTTCATGGAATCCCTCTTGAAAAGATTTAACTTTCCTTTCGAAGGCGTCCGCGTCTTCGTCTTCGGAATCAAAATCCTCTGATCCGGTTTCCGACTCTAATCTCGCCTCAATGGCGGCAAGCACGGATTCTGCTTCCGAGTTCACCGTCTCGTTAACGGATGTCGGATCTTCCGCCCGTATGACGGGTATCGGGTCTTCCGTTGCTGTGACGGGTGTATTTTTGTCTGCTTCTTGCACGGGGTTTACATCATTCGTGTTTTCGGCGACTTCGGACTGCACCATGCCGATAAAGTGTGTGTCACTTTTTTGTCGGCGATCCGAGCAGAATCCAGCATCATAGTCATCCTCGACTGGGTATAGGGCGGGTGGGATAAATTTGCTTCCACCGCAAAACCCCATTGCTTCTGCAGTTAGTCCGATAAAGATGTTAGCAGATCCTATCGGTAACACGCAGGCACTTACCAGGTGGTTTTGCGCCGGTATGTAGGATCCGTTGTCGAGGAAGCGTCCGACATCGTCGTTGAATTCCAAGCTTCCGACAGTGATTGATCTTCCAATTCCGCCAAGTATCCCAGATCGAAACTTCACGCCTGACGTCGTTTGCCCCACGGTGGGCGCCAACTGTCGAGACATCGTAGTAGTTTTCATAGACGGGGGTGCCATGAGACTACGGTAGAGACGTGGGGTAACGGGATCGCGTGGTAGACAGTAAACACAGGATTTACCCAGGTTTGGTACGTCGCGACAGTACGACGTGCCTACTCCTGCACTTCTCACTAATCAGGACTAAAGCCTGGAAACAGGATTACAATGTGAGGTTTTGGATCTAGCTACTCGCAGAGGATCAACTTCTCGGCGAGTTGGTCTATATCTTCTCTGTTATTCGTTGGTTTGTTTATCTCCCGTCCGACTTTATATAATAGCCGGATTAGGGCTTACAGAATAGGAAACCTAGAAGACTACGGTAGCAATAACTTGGAAAGTAAGGAATCCGTCTTCTCCTCCAAGCCAGATCACATGGGCCGTGATCCGGGTTCTTCTAGAATCCGGCTTCTGTGCGTCAAGTTACTGGGCCGCCCAATGGACCACAGCCCACTACCACTTGGGCCACCCTGGTAACCAGGCACTTTCAGTACCATCTTATATACCCCTATACGGTATATATCCGACACCAAGTCACTTATAGACTTGTGGTTAAGGTTGTTGAAAGTTAGTGTTGGTCAAAACCAATTATGGTTTGTCTTTTCAAATGATCTAGTTTGTACAGATACTATGTTATAAAGATCACTCCAAATGTACTCCTAACCAGATGATCTAATCCTATTTCATCATGTCAAGTGAAACATTGGTCACTTTGGTTTGTTTAAACTTTCGCGCCAAAATTTCCCGTACTTTTTAGATGCATGCATTGCAAATGCACATTTTATATTTAGCTCCTTATAACTTCCCAAACACTGGGATGTTACAAACAGGGTTCTCCACGTCAATATGATTCATGCAGAAAGATATGCACTCTTCGGTGAGAAAGCCCTAAACGATGCTTCCATCCGGACGGGCTCTGTTGCGAACAAATCCTTTGATGACCCCATTCATCCTTTCAAACGACATCATGTTATGCAGGAACAACGGCCCGAGATGGATGATATCGTCCACGATATGGACCAACAGATGAACACATATGTCAAAGAATGATGGTGGAAAGTACATCTCAAGCTCGCATAGTATCACGACAATCTCTTCCTGCAGCCTTGAGATCTGCTTTCCCGTGATCGACTTTCGAGATATCACGTCGAAGAAGTTACACAGGCCAAACAGGGTTTCCCGGACGTGCTTGTCCATTATTCCGCGGATCGCAACCGGAAGTATCTGCGTCATCATCACGTAATAGTCATGAGACTTCATCCCGCTAAACTTTTGTTTCTGCGCGTCCAGGAATCTGCTTATTAGCCCTGAGTAACCGCTAGGGACTTTGACTCCGAGAAGGCACATCATCAATTTTGTGATCTCGTCCGGACTAAGAGTGAAGCAGGAGGGGGGCAGTAATAGTCATTCATCTGAACCCTTTTGGCCTTGCGACCCTCCGTCTCCTCATCACACGATTGATCGCCGTCCTCATCATCCGGGCGTCCCCCTGAAGATCTACCCTAATACCAAAATATTTCAGGTCGTTTCTTGCTTTCACCCCGTCTTTGGTCCTCTCCGCCATGTTGAGCAGCGCGCCAAACAAACTTTCAAACACATTCTTCGTGATTAGCATCAGATCAAGGCAGTGAGGCGTATCGAGAATGGGCCAGTATGGCAAGTCCCAAAACACCGACCTCGTCTTCCATACATCCAGAAGTGGTTTTGGCACTTTTTGATTCTTTCTCGGCTCTGGGCATTCCTTCCAATCATTCAGCAACTTGTAGATTTCTTTGCCGCACCTCTTACGTGGAGGTCCACGGAGCTCATCTTCACCGTTAAAAAAATCTACTCGCCTTCTCCACGGGTCTTTGTTGGGTAACCACCTTCGATGGCCAACGAAAACTGTTTTTGAAGACCCAGGATCTTTCGGAAGTTGCATAAACGTGGGGTCATCCATGTACCTCACGCAACCGTTATGTCCGTGGCACACCTGGCCCGCCACATATCCGTAGCCGAGTAGGTCATGAACCGTACAGAGTAAGACAACTCTCATTGGGAAATATTGTTCACCGAAGGTGTCCCATGTGTTCACCCCTTCCTCGGCCCATAGCGTGTCCAGCTCATCTTTAAGCAACTTCAGGTATAGATTGATGTCGTTGCCTGGTTGTTTCGGCCCTTGAATTAGCATACACATGTGAATATACTTCCTCTTCATGCACAACCAGGGGGATGTTGTACATCCATACAAACACGTGCCAGGTGCTATGGGCGCTGCTCTGGTTGCTAAACGGATTGAGTCCGTCGGTGCTCACACCCAACCTGATGTTCCTTGCCTCCGCCCCGAACGTTGCATATTCACAGTCAATTACTTTCCATTGACTTGCATCTGAAGAATGTGTCAGATTTACCTTTTCACTCCGCTTTGGATCTTTCAAAACTTTATTCCTCCTTTTCGCGTGCCAGCGCATGAGCTCTGCTTCCTTGCGGTCCGCGAAATACAGTTGCAGACGGGGGATGAGCGGAAAGTACCACACAACTTTTCGAGGAGCTTTCTTCTTCCCTTTCTTGTATCGAGCGGCGTTGCAAACTGGACAAATGGTCTTGTTTGCGTCCTCTTTCCGATAAATGTAGCAATCGTTGATGCACACATGGTATTTTTCGTGAGGTAAATCAAAGGGGCACACGACTTTCTTGGCCTCGTCATAACTTTTAGGACAGGTGTTGCCCTCTGGAAGGATATCGTTCCAGTATTGCAGGCTTGCATCGACGCTTATGTCGCTCCATTTGTATCTCTCATTCATCTGCAGAACATCGAGCGCCACTCTCAGGCGGGACTCTCCCAGAACGCAGCGTGCATAGAACGGTGTCTTCGAGTCTATCTCTAGTTGCGCCAGCTTAGATTGCTCTCTAGCAGTAGATCTCGAGTTAGTCGTCTTTCTCAAAAGCAGTTCTTTCAGATGAGGGTCACGCACAACTTCCGTTAGGGGTGTCCCTGTGTCCACGTCTTGTTCAGCATCTTCTCTATGATCATGTGCGGGATCATGAGGCTGATCTTGGTCCTGTTGTAGTTCTTGTCGATCGTTGTTATTCTCCTGTTGCACATTATTTCCTACCACCGCCGCCCCATGGACTTCATCATCTTCATCATCACTTATCCACTGACTGTTATACCCATCCATGAAACCATATATGAGGAGGTGACTGAGCAAGTCTCCGGTAAAGGGATTGAGTAAGCCCCCTAGTTTGCACTTTCGACATGGACATCGTATCTCCTTGCGGCCATTTTGTAACATGTCTTTTGTCGCGTGTCTCAAGTAACTATTCACGACACGTTCACTCTTAACGACCACCATTATTTGTCGGCTGCACGAGAGCGCGCCAATATAATATTAGAACCAAACATAATATATATATATCGATATTCACGAAAAAAATCGGCATGACCTTCCTACAAATTGGAGGTTAAAGGAGTGCCAAACTTTGCCGAGACGGAAATGAATCAACATTCCGGCAAAGTGGCAACTCATTTTCATATCCAAAATTTCACTTCATGTCGTATTCACGAAAAAATTCGGCATGATCTTCCTACAAATAGGAGGTTATTAGGGAGTGCCAAACTATACCGAGACGGAAATGAATCAACATTCCGTCAATAGTTGGCTACTCAATTTTATCCCACAACAAATTGCACACATTCAACGTCTCCATCACACGACCATATTTGAATCCGGTGAAATTTCACACATATTGCATATCGCGTGTATCCGGACAAAATTCATATACAAACTCATTTAATTATATATTAGCATTCATCCCACCTCAAATGAATAGATGGCTACACGAGATGATATCCGGAGAATTTTGGAGCTTTGGAGAGAGAGGGGGTAATTCTAGATCTAGATGCCTAGGAAGGAAAAACTTTGGGTAGAAATGGTGTTAGGAGGAAGATAAACCTATATATACCAACTAAAATAATTTTAGTTGGTTCAAAAGAGAGTAGGAGGATGGGGAAATTGGCATTAATTCGAGCTAGAGAGAGAAGAGGGGACAAGGCGGAGAAGGGAGTGGAGGGGAAAGTGGGGGTGGTGGTACCACTTATGGCAGATCCGCCAGGTTACCGCTGGCGAACAACTCTGCATGTTCGCCAGCGCTAACATGCGCCCTGGGCCCATAGGTTAGCGCTGGCGAACAAGCAGAGATGTTCGCCAGCGGTAGCCCACTTAGCGCTGGAGAACACAGTGGCTGGTTCGCCAGCGGTAGTTTCAGGGAGGGGCGGGTGCGCGCGCAGGGGGGTCCCACCCATAGCGCTGGCGAACGCGCTCGCTGGCGAACTGATAATGGTGTTCGCCAGCGGTAATAGTGCTGGCAAAGCCCGAATCCTGTTCGCCAGTGGTATGGAGGTGGCTATAAGCTGTTTCCTACTAGTGCATAGTTGTGATAGTACATGGGAGCGGATGTTAAACATGATCTAGCGACCACTAAACCTCGTTAACAAATATTGCTCCTCTTTGAATTTATACAATGATCTAGTCGCGTATAATGATAACACTGCGGTTTCACTGGTAGTTTGCGGGCGGAAAATAGATAGTTTCTGCTCTTAACTATGATGGATTGTAAGCATTATTGTGGGTTCAGGTTGGAGAACCATTGGGTTCAGGCCCAGAAACAACAGACCGGCTCCAATGCAGTTCATAGCATCTAAACAAATGAAAAATGTACCAATTAGGGTCGGGAAGTGGGCATATGACTGTGTAACATGGAATTCATCTGCCTTAACCATGGCTCTCTTTTTTGCTATCTGCCCTAAAGTCATGTAACAGATTAGGAATGCCAAATGACACACTGCAAGTGGTGCATTTGTTGTATTTTCTGTTTTGACAACTCGTGCATTTGTTGATATAATATCTCGGACTATTCGTGCATGTGCGCGGCATGAGTCCTGCTATATATGTACATGTCGTACACATATTGCGTGCCAATTGGGCCATGTTATTGCCCACGAATATGCATGGCACATGGAACATAGTGTTCTTTTGGAAGAAAATAGCTAGCTAAGATGTTAGCCGTACTCACCACCTAATTCTAGGTGCCAATTGAACAACATGGCTTTGCTAATATATGATGGTACTGCTACTACACCGTACGTGGCAGTAGCAGGCTAGCAGCCTACATGTCGATCTAGACAACAATTGCATGTCTAGATATTACTACAAGATCATGCCAACTGTGTACTTCTGTCGTTTGGTGCTACTCAATCAAAATCCTTTTTTGCGGGGCACACAATTAAAATCTAGTGTATATGAGATCAAGATCGAAATTATCATAACAGTGCTTCTCTTTTTTATATGCATAACAAGCCTCCAAATTAAGCTTGTCTAATGTACGTGATCATCAGGCCATTATTATTGTGTCCATGGCATCAAACTAGCCTTAATCACGCACGTTTAATTGTAAACCATCTGTACGGAATCACATCTAGGTAATTAAACAACTAGCTAGCCTGCCCACGTAGGGGAGCAAAGGCGATTGATCGGTCGATCTACCAGCAGACAGATTGCAGTGGCGTTCAAATCAGAGGAAAAGCAGCCTCTTCACACAATTATCCTCTTTCACCGATGTCCTCCTTGTTGTTTAGAATCTGCACTGAAAAGAAGGTGGTTGGTTTCTCGGGTGCCACCCAAAAAGGATAGGACGCTTTGTCCTGGCTCCCTTCAATCTTGCCTGATTGATCATAGGTAGCGTACGCCCTGGTGCATACATGAAATAAATCGTTTGCCTTTCAGGTGAGGATGTGGGGTGCCCAATGTGTTGGTGAGGATGTGGGGTGCCCAATGTGTTGCCTGAATTATTGCTGGCTCATGTATATGCTGGATGATCTGTAATTCATTTCGGGCAGGGTTGAGGAGAAGAATGCGGCTAATGCTGGTGCGGGGTAGGATCAGCTCTAGCTTATCTTTTCTTCTTCTTGCACATCAGTGAGACCTGCTGGAATCTATATCAGATATAACTGAAGATTACACGCTAGTCGTGCAGTGGTGTATGTGTCGGAGTCAGCCACAATGCACCGTAGTGTAATCCCGACGATATGCATCTTTGTTTGGGCATACTACTGGAGTGCTAGCCAGGAAACATGATGAAAGAGACCAGCTGTGCCGTACAAAATCCTTTCCTTTTTCACTTTAATTCTGTTTTAATAGGATTCTCTTTACTTTGCCAGGACAGAGAGCGCTAGCTGATTTGTGAGAGTGGGCTTCTATTGTCATGTTCCTCTTCACGAGTTTTGCCCCTGATCACAAGATGACATGGATCAGTTTTTGCCAAAAACAAAAGCTGGTGGCAATGTTTTTTTTTGGCCCCTTTCAAATGCGCACAACAAGCATCAGCAGATCCAAGCATGAACAGACAAATTGAGGTCACACTGTCCGGATGGCCAATTTGGAAGCTTTGCATGAGTAGTTGCTTACACTAATATGTCAGGAAGTTATTTCAGAGGATAGAAAATTTTGTCGATGTGGCAGATCTATAGAGAAGGCAATAAATTGGAGGTTGCCTTTGTAGCAAATGTTCACAAGTAATCAAGGGAGTGGGTTTATGTTAGTTTCTTGTTCTTTTTTTTTCTTTCTCTTCACTTCTACTAGTAGTTGAAACATGCAGTAGAAACTAATACGGTGCACTAGAAAACGAAAATATATCACGGGGAATGCTGTAAGAAGACACATTAGGAAAATAATGGAGTGCAAAAAAAAAAGTAGAAAAACACAATACAAACTAGTCTCAAAACACATTAGAAATAATAATACAAAAAATGCAGTAAATAAAATATCACCAAAACAAGATCAATTTTAAAGATCTCACTGGAAGAACAATAACAAAGATTTTTTTTTTGACGGTTTAACGGCAGGAGCACTGCCCATTCATATTAGAAGAGGAAAACCTCGAGCTACAACAGATGCATAGCGCACATTACAGACCTCAAAACCAACGCCTGCGCGATTAGCCTGAGAAACAACTCGCCAACTTAAACAAACTGTACTCTTCGCTAGCTAACTCTACTACTATCCTGGCACCACTACTCTTGCCTTCAAAAATGCGACGGTTTCTCTCCTTCCACAGGTTCCACATCAAGTAAACCGAGACGGAAGCCCCCTCTCTTTTCTGCTTGGCCTTGTTAAGAGCCACCACCTTAGGCCACCAAGAAAGGAAATTCGAAGCACCAGCCCCCACTGCCACTGTGGCTGTGAATTTCTTGGACAACAGGTACCAAGCCTCTTTGGCAAAAGCACAACTCAGGAATATATGCTCGGCAGATTCCCCAACTTGGTCACAGAAGGGGCAAACATCAGAGTCTGTGAGACCACGAGCCAAAAGCCTGTCCCTAGTCCAAACTCTTTTTTGCAACGCAAGCCAGCAGTGGAACTTGACTTTTGGCTCAGCTTTGATCTTCCATACCTGGTTCAGCAGAGGCTGTGGTATCAGAGGTTAAGAATTGGAACTCATATGCCGACTTGGCAGTGTAACAACCGTCCCCTGTCAACTTCCACCGGATGGTGTCAGACACAGTCGACATGGATATGTCCTGTAGGCGCAACCACAATCTGTAAAACTGCTCCAGCTGTTCAGGCGAGGAGATCCTGCCAAGCCCCTTCATCCAACGATTATTGTCTAAAGCTTGTTTGACAGTCAGCATCTTGCGCCTGGCCAGAGGATGAAGCAGTGGTGCCATCTTTCCAGGGGCCTCACCATCCAGCCAGCTGTCGTTCCAGAAAGAACTCTTCTCTCCATTGCCCAAAAAAAACAGTAGTGCACGCAGTGAAGAGCTCACGTTCCCCTTTATCACATGGCACCACAGTACCTTGCCAAGGCCTGGCATCATCGCCCCATTGATACCATAGCCATCTTAACCGCAACGCCCTACTGAACATCTTCAAGTCTTTGATGCCCAAACCCCCAAGGTGTTTAGGAGCACAGATCTTCTTCCAGGCGACTAGACACTTGCCTCCCCCCCTTTTCCATCTTCCACATCCCAAAGGAAATCTCTTCTTATCTTATCCATCTTCTTAGCGGCCCAAGGAGTAGGCGCAAACATTGTAAGGAAGTAAGTGGTCGTCGATGTCAACACTTAATTTCTGAAGCTAAGGGGAAGCCGAAGGTAACGACAAGGTAGATATCCCACAGGGCACGCAAAATCTTGCATGATCTGCTGCAGATGCAAACCTTCACAGCAAATGGGATACACCATACACTTGTCTCTGTAGATGGTTAACCCCGAAACCAAACTGAAGTAGTGAAGAATCTCGCCTGCATCTTTGCCGCTCTCGGCCTTAGCGGTGACAGAATGCCTGCATCTGTAGCCTTGTTCAGAAGAAGCTGCAGAGGTGCCATTGCAATGATGAACAACATGGGGGATAGGGGATCCCCTGTCTAAGTCCTCGTCGGTGGGAGAAGGCCTGCCCGGGGCTTCCGTTCAACAAGACCCTAGAGGACGCCGTGGAAAGAAGAAGGGAGAGCATACCCCTCCATCGCGGACCAAAACCCATCGCCACTAGCAGGTCTAGCAAGTACGGCCAGCTGACAGAATCAAAAGCACGAGCGGAATCCAGCTTGAGAAAAATGGTAGGGAGCTTCTTCACATGGGCCTGCTTGATCACATTTTGCACGTAGAGGAAATTGTCCTGGATGCTGCGTCTTTTGATGAAAGCACTCTGGCACATGGAGACCATCCCATTGAGCTCCGGGGCCAACCTAGTAGCCAACAACTTACAAACGATCTTTGCCACGCTATGCATAAGACTAATGGGGCCAACAAAGAAATTTTTGAATCCATAAAATGAAAATTTAATAGTTTACATAATCTATTTTAGAAATTAGATATTTGCAACCAACAAACCTACTGCTGGAAGATGTTAGTGGTATGGAAAACTCCTAAGAATAGTATGTTCAAACACACTGAAGTGTAAACATACAGAAAACGTAAACCATGTATGCAGACACTAAAAAATTTCAGTGCACCCATTAGGAAAAGGCAGAAAAGGGGCGTAGGGCTGGGCCAAGGTTCAGACCTATGTAAGACCCCCCGTCGCGGTGCTCGTCGCCACACCAAGCGAAGTTCACGATCATCTGAGTTCTAGGTTGAGATAAAGCCACGGGCAACTAGGGTCAGGACGAGGAATCCTAACCATGAAGGTTGAATTGGTTTTTTTATGAAGTAAAAAAAGGAGCGGCCTTATCTGTGGTATAAGGACGGATTGTGCATGAAACTATAGGGGTGAAACGATAAGTAAGAGGAAAAAAGGTATGGGGACGGATTTGTGCATGAAAGTATGGGGGTGAAGTGATAAACAAGAGGAAAAAAGGTATGGAGAGAGAGAGAGAGAGAGAGAGAGAGAGAGAGATGTACTAAATGAGAGTAGTGAGTGAACCTAGTCAAGATTTAAAAGTGCATATGATGCCATCCTACATGAATTTTGGGTGATCAACAACAACATGGTTAAGGGACCAATGTGTTAGTACATAGAGAAACTTAGTCCAAATAGTAACAAGTTTCAAGGTTGATCAAGCTTGTGATCAACACACAAAAGTACAAGATGTAACGAGGGGATTATGTATCTTGTGGTATGGTAAGTATTCGTTCATATAGTTTTGTGAACTAACACATGATGTGTGTGTGCGCCATTTATATGTGTGGTTAGATATCGTTCCATGGGCATGCACCAAAAGAAGGATTTCATATAGCCCATGGTAGATTACGTCAAGTAGTGTTCGTCATCAAGCTTGTTGTGGAAGATCAATATAGGAACAAAATGATCTAGAAGTGCTGACATAATTCTTCAGGAAGGAGTCTCCGGGGTTTCGGACCGGATTCTCCGGACTCAGGATTCTTCAGCATAATAATCAAGTGGTGTCTCCCAGTGGAGTCTCACTGGAAAGTGTCCGGTGAGTGCCCGGATTTCCGGCGTAGCCAGAGTCTCCCATGTGCAGGGGTCAGAGTGTCCGGACTCAGGATTTCCCTGCCTAGAAGACCAAGTTGGAGATCATGGCCATATGAAGATTTGCCGAAGAGGGTCTCTCGCATAGTAGTGTATGGGGGAGCAATTTGAAAGTCTTCATATAGCGGAGCATGTGTTTTTGAGCACGATCAAGAAAGGAGATCCAACTTGAGAGAGTTAAGATCGACATCATCTAGATCAAGTGGAATTCTCAAGGTAAATGTATGATCTTGATAGGTTTTCTATTTTACCGGTCTCATGCTTGTGAGGAGACCGGGTTATAGGATCGATAGTCGTACTATCAAGAGGGGCGCTCAAGTGAGTAACTTGATTGAATCTTTATGGAGAGCTAAAATCTTTGGATACTTGGCATATCATAGTTCTTGGTTCCTATTTGGTTATTATCTTTGTGGGGTTTGTTATTTGTCATGATCTTCATGACAAGCCAAGGTTTACCGAAAACGGATTACGTAAGAAAAACTTGTTGCGTTTTCGGTGTTGGAGGTTTTACCGGTTGTTCTTTTTAGAGAGATAACAACTTTCAACATTTTTTTATCTTCCATTGTAGGATGATGATGTTTCTCTATATATTCCTTTAGTTATCATTGTGGTGATTGCATCGAGCCCAAGAAAATCGAAAACAGAGCTTGTATGCAAAAGTTATGGCGTTTTTTGTATTGGTGTTTCTGTAGTTTTTGGGTAGGCTGGAATCTCTAGCCTTAGGGTAGGAATCTGTGCCCCCCCCCCGAGTCTCCAGCCTCAGGACACCTCCAGGGGGTTTTCCAAGTGTTTTCACGTTCCGTCTTCAGTCCGGAGTCTCCGAACTTTGGGGCGGAGTCTCCAGTGTGATTTGTTTCTTGCAACAACTCTTTTTTTTGTGGGGATCTATAAAAGACCCCCTTCTTCCCCAGAAAGAGAAGCTTCGCAATCACAATTTCCCCCCTCTCTCTCCACCATTGTTTACCTTGGAAATATCGCCCCTCTCTCAATCCCTCCTATGATTCTTTCATATCCTTGAGAGAGAAGATATAGAAGATCTAGATCTACATTTTAACCAATCATTCTCTCCTCTTAGTGAGGGGAACTTAGTTAATCTAGATCTTGGATTTCTTGGTGTTTCTCCTCCTTTGTTCTTCCTCTATTATTACCCCATAAGAATTTGTTGCTTTGTTGAAATTTGAGAGTGAAGGATTTGAACACTTGTCCTCTTGCCATTTGCATCACTTGCATCAGTTTGCTCTCTCCACAAGGATTCGTGGAAGTGAAAGTTTGTGGATTTTTTACTCTTGGGAATAGATGAATTGTGGTGTTTCTGGGAGCCTCCAATTGAGTTGTGGATGTGTGCCCCAAAATTATGGTGAGATCGAGAGCCTCCAATTAAGTTGTGAATATGTGCCTCGATCGAAGGTTGCCAATAGTGGAAGGTGAACTAGGATTTTGTGGCAAGGTTCATCAAAGAATAGGGTGGAGTCTTTGTGGCGTTGAGTAGGCCTGTTGTGGCGAGCTCACACCCCTCCAATGAGACGTACTCCTCTCAATAGGAGTAACTCTGGACTACATCATCATCTCCGCGTGCCTTGGTTATTTCTATACCCGAGATTTTTTACTTATGCAATTTACATTGTGATAGACTTCGTGCTTGAAGTTATATATCTTATTATCACCTTGTTATTTGTCTTGCTTAGCATAAGTTGGTGGTGCACTTGGTTGAACCTAGATTATATAGTTGTGTGCTTGTTATTTTAAACACCTACTTTATTTACACATTTAGTAAGTCTTAATCAGAAAAGTTTTAATCGCCTATTCACCCTCCCCCTCTACGCGACATCGTTGTCCATTCAGTGGTTGAATGGGCTATTAGGGTCACAACACGAAGATCCATCAGGCACATAAAATTAAATAGGGAGGCATGAAGACAACCAGTCGGCTCGCGGCCTCTCGTCATCAAAACGGTGGTCATTAAGCTCATTGATGGCCTCCTAACATGACCCATTTAAATGCGATGTGATATTTTCTTCCTTTTTGATTGGTCGGGTTCTACCGATGCATAGAAATGGGAAATATAGCATTGCAATGTCATGTCCATTCCAATCCTACATGATTTTGGTGTCTTATTGCATTGCATGAAATTTCCAAGAGATTTCAGCGTGATACAAATGATTCATTCCAATATTATTCTAAAATCTCTTTTATCGATGACACAGGAGTGTGAACTTTCAAATTGTTATTTGACATCACCAAACTAAGAGGGGCTTGGTTAGGGCTACTGGTTGTAGGGCCATGTTCGTATTACAACATGTAATCATACATGTGCTTGTAGGAAAATCAATATATAAGGTTGCGTACTAACTATTTATAGCATTTGTAGGCCCGACCCTTGGGGTCGGGCAGAGAGGTTACCATTCCGGGGGCCCAAGCGCGAGGGGCCCAATATGAGTGCATACACTTGAGTAATAAGTTGTCTATGTTCGGATAGTATATAAAAACAAGCAATGTTTGAAAGTTCAAACAAGAAGGAAAAACGTAATAACACCTCAAACCTTCACACAACACTCTTATCTCAATATTTCTCTCTCTGAACTCATTCCTCGCTTTATCTCAACACAGAAGGTCAGATACAATGTATGTCGGCTGATTGGTGAACCCGTCATGATACATAAAAATAAATGAAAGAGAATAAACAAGTGATGCCACCATTCAAGCACAATCTCTCATAGACACGTTATGCAGTCTGAATTATCCTCTACACCTATACTGGAAAAAAAAATCACACACTCCAAAATCTCTAGTAAATATTTATTAAATTATGCACTCCAGAGATCTGTCAAGATATAATAGGATACTAAAATAGACATGCACACACATATATATACATACATTTTATCCAACTTGCGGAAAATAAACCTTAAATTAGTTCATTATAATTTATGCAATCCAGCTTAATAGGAAACTCATGGTGTGGTGTTTCAAAAAATATAGCACCCCTTGTCGCGTATAATATGGTTGATGGTTTCTTCGGGTGTATTTTCCATCATAAACACTATAACCATACAACAATATACGAGATGGTTAAATTTTAAAACAAAATAAAATATACTAGTCAAGAATTTATATCGAAGTAATGAAATTTAGTATAAACAACAACTATTTACTTTAACTCGCTCAAACAGACTAGCTAATTTTTGCAAAAACTATACTTCATGATGCATGTTCTCTCAAGCAAAGACTAGTTAATTTCCTTAATAAGATGGTCCCCATTACTTCTATCATGTCTTTTTCAACCATAGAAAAGTTAGAAATGTAAATATAACACCACACATTTATATTCTTGTATTGGAAAGAGAAATATACCAACACATGTTTAGCCTTTCGCCCATAACATAACTCATTTTAACCAACTATTGGTCTTTATGTGAAAAAAAAATACCACTACAAAAATGTAAATGGATATAATCAATAACAAATCTAGTTAAGAATTTAATCTCCATCAAGATACTTTTTACAGTCCTCACCCGAGCTTTGAACTTTCTCTCAGCTTTCCTCCATGTACTATATGTATTAAAAAACTGCAAGAGACTAGATCTCCCATAAATTGACTAGCCGCAAGGTTTGTAGAGCCGTGGAAGCTGTCCACCCAAAAGGTAAGAATCCGAGACCACTAAATGCATTGTAAACATGGATACACCCAGGGGTGTACTCCCTCCGTCCAGGTTTTAGGTCCTCTAGGGTAAAACTATTTATCCGGAAACACTAACAAAATAAGGCACGCTCCTAATAACTCCTCCCTCTAATTACTCTCGTTTTCTCCTTTTTAATGGCCGGAAGAAAACGCATGCAGGGAAGATGACCATGAATGCTGTGGGGATTGGCAGGATAATCACATGCAGTGGGCCTGGACGCCTATTCGTTTCCCCTCTTTAAAATTTAAAAGTTTAATTAATTAAACGTTTCTTAATTAGTAACTGACCGGAGGAAATAGAAGGAAAAGTGTGATTTCTTCTAGCCAGTAGAATTCGACCTTGGTCGTGCTACACGTCATTAGGGGACCTATAAACCCGGACGGAGGGAGTAGTACCGTCAATAGAATTTAAGAAGAGGTAAACAAGCCTTAAACATAGTCCTTTTTAGGGCTAACATCTCATTTATATTATCAACTACAAAGGACACATCTAGACCTACAACAACTATCCCCACAATTATAGAAAAGACACCGAGAAACTTAAAAATGTACCGAAGCCCCCATCGTAATCTTGCATATGAATTTTCCATAGTTCATTTGGTCGACTCGCATTACCGGAGGAGAAAAGGGCGGAGGTTGACAGAGCAATAATTGAGCATAGTTGAGGGGCTAACCAAGGGTGATGTGTAATTAACAAAAATATAGCAAATATTAGGTGTTAATGTGAAGGTTTTTTTTGTGCTCGGGGCCATGGACAAGGATGGCCGTAACTAAGCTCAGCCAGTGGATACTCCCTTCACAACGAAGATCAAATGCATGAATGGCATAATCGAATCCACACACCAAAACAATTTTTTCACAGCTACGCACCGAAGCAAACTCATAACATGTGTTTTATTCCAATTGCGCAGTATCAGATGGGTCCTACACTTTGTGATCAATATCCAACTTGCATCTCGGCTACTCTTTTTTGGATCCGAATTATACATTTGGGTTACTTGGTAACACGAGACCCAAGTTATCTCTGTTTAGTTAATAATAGACAATTAAGTTTGAACCAGGATTCGACAAAAACAATAGAGCTGCAATCAATACCAGAAAGGTCGTAAAATAAACTTCGTACTTCATTCGCATTGCTGCCAGAGTATTGAAATTGTTGTTACCAGAGATGTCATTTCGGTATCGACCACGTCCACTAGTAGAAAACGAGCCTCTAGTCCTGGGCCGTAACTGGCTATAGTCCCGGATGTCAATCTGGGACTACTCATCTGGGACTAGAGGCACCCCTTTTGTTTCGCCGGCGCCCGAGCCGCGACTAGAGGGCAGCCCACTGGGAGCTCCCGGGGCAGGATATTAAGTCCCGGGTGGTAATACAACCCAGGACTCGATTTTTTTTTTATTATGTATTTCCGATTTTCCTTTTTATTTAGTCTCTATTATTTCTATCTCTAATTATTCTCTCTTAGTCTCAATTATTTTTAACTCTAATCACTATTCTTTCACTCTAAACTGACACTTCCCAGTAGGTCACCCATCCTCAGACTACTCCACTCTCAGCACGCTTAACTTCTGGGTTCATTCACTCTTAACTTCCAAGAAACAAATCATGTTTTACTTTCAATAGTATGATGTCAATCATGTTAACCTTTAAACTATGATGTCTTACGTCTTTATTTTGTGAATCCAAAAATTATTTAGTTAAACATAAATAAACAAATAACAGTAATCTTGAATTCGAATGGTTATTAATTAATTAAATAATAATTAGTTTTGTTGCTTTATTTATATTAATGAATATCTGTAAAATCTAAAATTGGAAAATGATATAGTCTAAGTAGATTAGAAAAATTAGAAGTCTTCCAGGAATCGAATATAATTAAACAAGGACATTTAAAATAGATATAATTAAACAAGGACACATTAGTCTTCTAGGGATCGATAAACATCACACTAAGAAATACATAATATATATAGGCGTCACGAGAGAGGCTCCCATCTACACGAGATGTTTGTCCTCCGGATCCCAAATAGTAGGAGACCGGGGGTCAAGGTGACGCCGCCCATAGCCGAAGATACCGATAATACGGTACAGCTCGTAGGCAATGTACCCATCAACAACTTTATAATCAATGTTGACCTGGTAAAGTGGGCTCTTTTCCCAAAGTTTGTGCCCGAAACTGGGGAAATCTTTCTTCATGCTACTGTACTTCTCGTCGATCAATGCGGCTGCCATATCAGCCATCGAAGTTCTCTCATACTTAAGCTGGAACAGGTCCTGGAGATCAATATTGGCACTAAGATGGTATCTCAATACTCCAGGTGTTCCTCATCTTCAACATGTCATTCCTTATATCAACGCTAGCAAAACATATGCCGCTGTTGACAAAGAAATCCATCAGTCCTGGACAATTTTTGTCACTACTGCAACAAAAAAATAGAACAAAATGTTAATACCGCTGCAACAATTATATTGTTTCAAATACAGCCAACAAATGGATTAAATAATCTTAATAGCTCTACAGCAAGTAATGCAACACCAAATGAAACAAATGTTACGCAACAAGTATATATTAATGCAACAATAAAATGGAACAAATGTTAAACACAGCTGCAACAAATTTATCCATACACGTACATGTTGCTATCTATGCAATTTCCAATACGTAATTTGCTATATGCATACAAATGGAATTTCTAATACACATTGCTATATGAATACATACACATGTGGCTATATGCACGTATATGTTGCTTTTCTATGCCATTTCCAATGAATACAAATGAAATTTCCAATACACAATGCTATATGAATATACATGGATACACGTACATGTTGCTATCCTATTCAATTTCCGATCTTGTATATATATAAAATAAAAATAAGATCAAGGCGAAAAGAAAGAGAGAGGAGAAGATCGATCGGAAAAAGTTTGTGTTTACCTTACCCATTGAAAGACAAGGACACGCTCTTGTGAGCAATTTGGATGACGGCCACATTTTCTTGATCAACCGTGTACTCGAGATCAAGGCCAAGAAAATTCCCGTCATCCTTGCGAAGCCATTTCTTCAAGAGGTCAAGAAAAGCCGGAACCCTCCTGCTCTCGTTCGTGTATGCGACTTCGATCTTCCGACTATGCGTGTTCACGTTCAAAATCTGTAGTCCCATGGTGGAGAATGTGGAAGAACGAAGATAGGAGAGGAGAGGAAGAAGAGATGGGGTGCGGTATGGTAGCAATTAGCATTTCTATGTTTTTAAGCCTCTCCCCGACGGTGGAACAACTTCCGAAGCGCGGAAGGAAAACATTTTGGGTATTTAGTCTCGAGCCGTATTACGACCTGGGACTAAATGCTCTCTGGCCAGGCGAACGGTTGCCACGACGACTTTTAGTCCCGGCCATGTTACAACCCGGGACTTAAAGTGTGCGAGGCGACACGAACGATTGCGAGACGACTTTTTGTCCCGGACCGTGTTACGACGCGGGACTAAAAGCATTCGAGGCGACGCGAACGGTTGCCTCGTCCCCCTCTGATCCAGGTTGGGTAAGCTATTGCTGACTAGAGGTAAAAACCTATAGGTTTTTTTTTACTAATGGTCGCAAGAAAATGGTTTCGATGTCGGGCTTCATTTGCATTGCTGTAGGCTAACAGCAACGCGCGACACATATATGTAACGATATCTGAAATACAACATTCTTGAACCCAGTCAAACATCAATGCCCGTTATAGTGATTAGCAACCTAAGCTAGTTCGTTATCTGATCGATCCCCATTTCTGAGAATCCTAACCGCAATATATATGCTTGGAATACTATTTCGTGGTAATTTACCTCCCCTTTGATCTCACCGTACATGTATAAAATCACAAAATGATCTACTGATATCGTCAGTAAGTAACACTTCCAGTCTCCTGGCAGTTTAGGATGAGTACATTTTACACGGTCATATTGGTGATCCTACTTGGGCTCATCGCTCGCGAATGCACCCTGCCGCAGCAGCGAGATGTGCTCAGAAACTCCCTCAAATCCAGGCCCAGACGCTCGGAAATGGGCGTATGAAACCCGATACATTTGCTGACCCAGACACATATGCCAAGCCAGACACATGGGCCGACCAGGACAGCAGCTTCAAACGGAAGACCCGTGGAGGATCACGGGGGTTTATGGAGAGGCAGAGACGGCTGAGCGCCACAAGACGTGGGAGATGCTGAAATATATCCGCTCGGCGTCTGATTTATCCTGGGCGTGCCTAGGGGATTTCAACGAAGTCCTACATCGTCATGAGCATGTAGGAGTTCAGGAGAGGAGTGAAGTGCAGATGGCAGGATTCAGAGACATGGTAGATGTTTGCGGCCTGCAAGACTTGGGATACCAAGGAACGAGTTGGACGTATGAGAAGAAGGTGACGGGAGAATCTTACTACCAAGTCAGGCTATGCCAAGTCAGGCTAGATGTGGAGTGGCTGACACGGATTGGGTGGCCAGGTTTCCTTTGGCTACAGTTAAGCACCTCACAGTGGCGTCTTCTGATCACTTCCCTATTCTACTCACGTGGAGAGAGCAGGTGCCTGTCCCGCGACGCAGGGGAAATGAGGTTGGTTTCCGATACGAAATGATGTGGGAACGACATGAGGAGTTCCAGCCATCGCTCGAACAAGCTTGGAACGCACGTGGGAAGGCAGAAACACTACCCGAGCTACAGGAGAAACTCTCGGTTTTCACGGGAGAGCTACAGAGTTGGGCACGTAATTCTGTTGGCGGTGTACGGAGTGAGATTCAGTCACTACGGCAAGAACTCAAGTCGTTGAGGGAGGATCCTGCTAGGGCAGGACCGACACATGCGGAGCTAAAAATTGTTGATCGGCTAGTGGAATTGGTCTACCGAGAGGAGATCATGTGGCGACAACGGTCACGCGTACAGTGGCTTTCGGAGGGGGACAAGAATACTCGGTTCTTTCACCTTCGAGCGAGCCAGAGGAAGAGAAGGAACCACATAACTTGCCTGCGGAAACCCAATGGAGAGGTCACGGAGAACCCGGCGGAGATGGAGATTTTAACTAATGATTTTTACTCTAATCTCTACAGGGCTGAAGGAACAAAGGAGATGCGTGCAGTTTTGGACTGTGTCCCATCTCGGGTCACAGAACAGATGAATGCATCTCTCATCGCATCGGTCAAGGAAAAGGAGGTGAAGGAAGCATTATTCCAAATGTTTCCAACAAAAGCGCCGAGACCGGATGGATTACCCGCATATTTCTTTCAACGAAACTGGGCTATTTGTGGAGAGGAGGTAACAAATATTGTGATACAGTGTTGAAAGGGGAGGATGACCCCACGGTGTTCGATAAAACACTCATAGTGCTTATCCCGAAGGTGGAGAAACCGGAAGACCTGGGTCAGTATCGGCCGATCACCTTGTGTAACGTCATATACAAAATCGCATCAAAGGTTCTTGCAAACAGGCTAAAGCAAGTCCTTCCTGAGATCATCTCAGATGAGCAGTCGACATTTGTCCCAGGGAGGCTAATTACAGATAATATCATCACCGCGTATGAATGTATGCACTTCATGAAAAGGATTAAGGCCATAAAACATAGATTTTGTGCACTAAAGTTGGATATGCGGAAAGCATATGACAGGGTTGAATGGGAGTATCTTCGAGAGATCATGCTGAAATTGGGCTTCCATCAATCCTGGGTTGTCATGATTATGAGAATGGTTAGCACGGTCACATTCTCGGTGATGCTTAACGGAGACCGTTTGGAGGAGTTTAAGCCTACCAGAGGGATTCGTCAGGGTGATCCCATCTCGCCATATTTGTTTTTGCTAGCAGCGGAGGGCCTTTCGTGCCTGTTCAAGTATTGAAGTGAATCATCAAATCTCCAAGGTTTAAAGGTGGCTACCACCGCTCCTGCGGTTAATAACCTTCTTTTTGCAGATGATAGCCGGCTGTTTATGAAGGAAAATTGTTCGAGCGCAAGGGAGGCAAGGGACACTCTTGAGGCATATTGTCGAGCATCGGGTCAGCGAGTCAACATGGAGAAATCATCGATATTTTTTAGCAAACGCTGCGCGGAGATTGTCAAACAGCAGCTCAAGGTCATGCTGAACGTTCAAAACGAGTCGCTGAGTGTCAAGTATTTGGGGATGCCCTCATGGGTGGGGAGGTCATCGAATGGCGCCTTCAAGTACTTGAAGGATAGAGTGTGGCAGGAAGTTCAAGGATGGATGGAGCAATGTTTATCGGTGGGTGGACAAGAGGTGCTAATTAAATCGGTCGCGCAAGCAATACCCACGTTCTCCATGTCATGTTTCAAATTACCACGGGGACTATGCGAGCACATTAACCAGATGATCCGAAATTTTTGGTGGGGAAGAAAAGACGGAAAGAGGAAAATGTGCCGGGTGCCATGGGAAGAGATGACTAAACCCAAATATGCTGGAGGCATGGGGTTTAGGGATATTGAGTTGTTTAACTTGGCGCTACTCGCTCGCCAAGGATGGCGGAACCTACAACAACCAGAAAATCTGAGTGCGAGGATTCTGAAAGCAGTCTATTACCCGTCCACGGATTTTCTGAATGCTGAGGTGGGTGCCCATCCATCTCAAGTTTGGCGTGCGATTATGGAGGGGAAGGAAGTCTTTAAACAAGGCTTGATCCGGCGCATAGGCACAGGGATGGACACTCATCCTTGGAATGATAACTGGTTGCCAAGGGATGGGGCTCTGCGGCCGGTGGCGTGCAGATCTGACGACCCCCCCCCCCCCCCCCCCCCCCCCCGCATCGAGTGGCTGCGTTCATCGATCAGTCCACAAGGCAATGGGACATGGAGAAGCTCAACTCGGCTTTTATACCCATGGATGTTGAAGTGATTAAGTCAATTCCGATTAGCACGCGAGCCCAAAACGATTTCTGGGCTTGGCACTATGAGAGGCGTGGCCTCTTCACTGTATGATCAGCTTACAGGATTTTGTCCTCTACGAAAGGAAGGAGGGAGGCATGGCTATATGGTTCGGCTACGAGTTCAAACGTGAGGAAGTGTTGGACCAATATATGGAGTATCCAAGTGCCAACAAAGATCAAAACCTTCTTGTGGAGACTTGCGAGACTGTCGTTGCCAACGGCGGATGTCCTCCATACTCGACACATTGCACAATCCAGAGTGTGTGGAATCTGCGGTGCCGAGGATTCGTGGCGCCACTCTCTCAACGAGTGTAACATGGCTCGTTGTGTGTGGTCGCTAGCAGATGAAGAATTAGCCGAACACATGTCTCAGGTTCGGGAGCCCAATGCGAGAAACTGGTTATTCACCATGGTAGATACCCTAACGAGGCAGCAACTAATCCTTATGAGTGCGACTTTGTGGGCATTATGGCACGCTAGGAGGAAGGCCATCCACGAAGGGGTTTTTCAGAGTCCGTTGAGCACCTATCATTTTGTGGAGAATTTCATCGCTGAACTAGCTCAATTGACAGAGAATTTGGAACAAGCACGACCAGCAAGGGGTGGCGTACCGAGGCAACCATGCTAGATCCCACCGCCGCAAGTTATGGCAAAGGTGAACACGGACGGGGGAGTTGCGCGGAAGAAGGACCGGGGAGCTGTCGCAGCCGTGGCCAGGGCTAATGATGGGCAGTTTTTAGGCGCTTCGGCGGTGGTTTACGAGGGCTTAACAGAACCGGAAATTCTTGAAGCTTTAGCGGTAAGAGAGGGGCTAAATCTTGCACAAGACCTCCAGCTGCAAAAGATTCGAGTGGCAAGTGATTGCCTTTCAGTTATCAATTCTCTGAAGGAGGAAGATAGGGGAAGATACAGTAGTATTACACATGAAATAACAGTGACATCGGCATCCTTCCACGAGGTGGCATTTGTTCGCGAGCACCGAGGAGTGAATAGGGAGCCTCACTATCTCGCCCAACATGTTTTGGGTTCGTCTTTCGATCGTTTTGTCTGGTTTGTGGAGCCGCCCGTGGGCGTTTGTATTCCTAGAATTGTAACCTTCTAATAAAGCTAGCTATTGTCTAAAAAAAAAGCAGCTTCAAGCACCTTCCTACGCGCTGCCCGAACTCGCCGCCGGGGGCAAGGGAGACCGACAAGATCGCGGCGCTGCCCGGCCAGGCCCCGCACGTCAACTTCGACCAGTACTCTGGCTACGTCACGGTGACGGAGGAGCACGCCGCGTGCTCTTATATTAGTACTTCGTGGAAGCCCCCTACGAGGCTTCCTCCAAGCCGCTCTTCCTCTGGCTCAACGGTGGGCCCGGATGCTCGTCGTTGGGCGTCGGCGCCTTCCAGGAGCTAGGCCCGTTCCGTGTAAACCCGGACGGAAAGACCCTGAGCAGAAACAGGCCCGCCTAGAACAACGGTATGCCGGTGAATGATCTATCAATCCTCTTGTAGTATAACTTACCGTCTCACTGACGGACTGATGGTTTGTGTTTGTGGTGTCGTCTCGAGCAGTGGCAAATGTGATCTTTCTGGAGTCGCCGGCCGGCGTGGGGTTCTCGTACTCGAACACGTCGTCGGAGAACAGCGAGTGCGGAGACATGAGGACTGCGGTAGACGCCTACATGTTCCTGTTCCACTGGCTCGAGAGGTTCCCAGAGTACAAGGGCCGTGACTTCTACCTCGCCGGCAAGAGCTACAGCGGGCACTACGTCCCCCAGCTCGCCACCGTCATCACTGCCCTCCGCAAATCGGCGGCACAAGCATGAACCTCAAGGGTATCTTCGTAAGTTGACCAAGCAGCCGCATGATAACTGAATCGAGCATTGATTTTACATGATTAGTACCGGCCTCGTTAGCGCTGACTTATTTTTGGGTTCGATTTGCAGGTTGGAAACCCACTTCTTGATGATGTCAAGAACACAAAGGGCGAGTACGAGTTCTGATGTCCGACGAGGTGTGGCGCGAGATCACCGAGCTCTGTAAGAGCATGTCTAACAGACCCCCTAAATGGCCCAAACCCGTATAATAGCTGATATACGGGTTTGGGCTCTACCCGACCATCTAGCAGACCCCCTAAATGGACCACCCCGGACGAATTTTTACAAGTTTCGGTAGGGGGCGGCCCGTCGACCCCTACATGTGCGGGTCGGGAGGAGATGTAGAGGGCCAACCCCTCACCTTTTCCCCAACTGCGCGCGAACCTCCCAACCGCCGCCGCCGCCGCCGGATCTCCGCCGCCTCGCCCTCTCCGGCCACCGCGTAGCCAGATCTCGCCGCCATGGACGTCTCACAAGCCCCTCCGACCACCGACGACGCGCCACCCATGTATGAGGTGGTGAATAATGCCACCGTCGACGTCATGGGTGGTCAGACGACCTCCGCCGAAGTCGCGGCCATCATCTCCGCCACCATGCGGATGAAGAGGAAGAGGATCCCGAAGATCTTCTTCGACACACCGGCTGCGGTAGCGGCGGTGGCGGCGACCACTACTGCTCCCGCCAAAGGGGGCCGGGTGAAGTCATCCGCGATGAGGGGGCGGCCGCCAAAGGTGAAGAAGGCTGCGACGCCTGCAGCGGACGTTCCGCCCACGCAGGTGCTCGACGAAGTTACCGCGCCGCCCGTTCCGCCTGCGCCCACGCCTTCCTCTGCTGACGCCCGCGAGGTGTTCGACGAAGTTCCCGCGCCGCCCGTTGCAACAACCTACATGGCCATGCTCAATGATTCAGCGGTGAATTTGGAGGCGGGCATTGGTGCGTTCGACGACGACTATGCTGACTATGCCGAGGATGAAGAGGCCGACGAAGAGGTGGACGACGACGTGGTTGAGGTCGAGGCGGCTGCTGCGCGACGAAGCTGTGGTGGAAAGAGAGCAAGGCCGAGATCATGGCGAGGAAGTTGCAGGCGCGTCAAGCTCGCGAGGCAACCAACCTTGGTGCTTCAACTCCGGTGAGTGGTGGTGCCGACGGTGGGCTCCTTGATTGATGTGTATCGCGTTGGTGGTGGCAGTACTTTTGGGAATCTCCATGCCTAGAACATGACCTATGAACTTGTTGATCTATTTGTGATGTAAAACTATGGATTATGCATCGCATATCTTGAATCTGCCATGTTTGATATGTTTGTCTAGTTGTGCAAAACCCTGCAAAACCCTGTTTTTGAGGGGCCGAAAACTCGTGCGAGCTAGCAGACCCCGTACCCCCACCCCGTAAAACAGAATATTCTGTTTTACGGGGTGGGGGTACGGGGTCTGCTAGCTCGCACGAGTTTTCGGCCGGCGAAAAGTGCATACAGGGCCCTCTACACGCGTTTTAGGGGGCGAAAACATAAGGGGTCTGTTAGACATGCTCTAAGTTTGTCCTGCCCCCGTCCGAGAGCGCGGCGTGCAATGAGTCCATCGCGTCGTTTGAAAGCGTAACTATGTCTACAAGGTGCGGACGGCTATGCATGCTCGAACTAACTATGTCTGCAAATAAAGTTAGGAAGTGAGCCTAACTCAACTGGTTGTGGGAGCAGATGTACAAACCCAACATCCAAGTTCAAATCCCACATGCATGAATTTAGGTTCCTATTTATACTTGAGGACCAGGCCTTCCTGATACTCATGCACTTTACCCCGAGCATCAGGCTTTGTTTGTAACCAAGAATAAAATCCTGAGTATTTGTTTGTAACCAAGAATAAAATCCTGATACTCACGCATATATGGTTGTGTACATCCCTAGTTGGTGTAGAGGCCAAGGAAGTGAAATCCCCCCCCCCCCCCAAATTTAAATACTTATAAGAGGGGATTTTAATTTGCTGCGGTTTCCACATGAGAAGAGTAGAGGCAGATTTGATAATCATTGGCCTCTTTTATTCAATACCGTAATGGACAGTCTTGATTTAAAAGAGGTATCAATGCCCGGCAGACCGTACACTTGGGCTAACAATCTCCCTGAGCCGACATACGAGAAATTGGACCGTGTGTTGATGGATTCTGATTTGAAATCTAAATTCCCAATGGCCTCAGTAAGGGTTCTAGAACGCATTGAAGCATTATCAGATCATGCTCTCATATTAATAACCACATGGTCTCAAAACATCCACCGTAGCCGCCAGTTTAAATTTGAACTGGGATGGCTAAATCGTGATGGGTTTGAGGACATGGTTAAGATGGTATGGGAACGTTCGGTCAATGGAGCCACTCCTTTAGATAGGTGGAACAATAAAATACACGCTTTGCGTAAACACCTAAGGGGATGGGCAAGACATGGTTGGACTGCTTAAAAAGGAAAAACTTCGGCTTTCATCGATTATTGATTAACTGGAGTCTCTAGCGGAATGGAGACCTCTGCCTCGAGATGAGATTGAATTAAAAAAAAAACAATCAAATGCGCAAATAATGGGAATCCTCCATGAAGAGGAGATTAAGTGCTACCAAAGATCAAAAGCTCAATTCATACTGGAGTGAGATTCTAATACGAGATACTTCCATAGTCTTGCTAATAGCAGACATAGGAAGAAATTTATTCATTCTCTAGACGAGGAGGAGGGCATGATTAAAGGCCGTGAACAGTTAAAAAATTATATTACGAGGTATTATAATTTTTTTCGGAGAGCCCGATGAGAGTGATTTCCTTTTGGACGAATCTCGGATAGGTGATATGCCTCGGGTTTCAGATGAGGAGAACGCATATATTACCGCCCCTTATTCCGAGGAGGAGGTGAAGAAGGCGGTTTTCTTAATAGAGCATAATAAGGCCCCTGGCCCGGATGGATTCCCAGCTGAGTTGTATCAGCATTTTTGGGAACTGATTAAAGCGGATTTGCTCGAGTTGTTCCATGATTTGCATGATGGACAACTGAAACTATGTCACATTAATTCCGGAGAGATAATTTTGTTGCCAAAGATTAACGAGGCGGATAGGATTCAACAATACAGACCTATCTGCCTTCTTAACGTTTGCTTCAAAATTTTAACCAAATCGGCAACATTAAGACTAAATACGGTTGCTGACCATGTGGTACGGCCGACTCAGACTGCGTTTATGCAAGGCCGTAACATCCTTGATGGGGTGGTTGTCTTGCATGAAGCGGTTCATGAGTTGCACCATAAGAAAATAGATGGAGTGATCTTAAGATAAAGTCAAGTGGTCTTTTCTTCAGCAAACTCTTAGGATGAAAGGATTCTCCGAGGAGTGGCGTTTTTTGATTCGTAACTTTGTTTCGGGGGAAGCGTGGCTATAAAACTCAATGATCAATACGATACATACTTCCAAACAAAAAAAGGATTACGACAAGGTGATCCATTATCACCTATATTATTCAATATTGTAGTGGATATGTTAGCCGTAATCATTGAGCGTGCTAAACTTGAGGGTCAGATTGAAGGGGTCATACCTCATCTAGTGGATGGGGGTGTCACGACCCCGGACCCAGAGATATACATACTGTTATGTGCTCCTAGCCATGGACTCACAAGGGCTTCAGGGTTACCATCCCCGGCCGCAACAAACAACGGCAGGCAGACTGGATTCATCGGCACGTAGTCCGGATCCCCAGTCTACTACTCCTTGTATCCATGCTAGTCATAACCAACTATGCATATCAAAGCGTCCACGAATCGAATGAAACTGAAGGAAACGGGACCAAAGCTATACAGAGATGCTATGTGTCCAGAAAGTGCAACAACAATCGAGGGTTACTGGGGTTACCTCGCCCCAGGCCGATCACATCGACAGGCGGGCTCGGACATGGATCATCGGCTCCACAACCCCTCGACTGCGACAACTATGCAGGCATAGCCAAAACTGTATAACAATGAGCTCGAAACCAACAACCGATCAAAGCAGTACTCTAGACATGAAACTTTATTAAACAGGTGTTACTAGAGTAGCTTACAAGCAGAGGTCACATGACCCAACATTACATCAGACAACGGAAGGCAAATTATGTTGCTAATCAACAAGAACCAAAAAGGCCTAAGAGGCCGCAACATAAGGCGACGTCCCAGCCCATAGATTCCAGGCTGCTACCTGGGAACCCCAAACTACTCGTCGATGTCCACGTTGAATCACCACCGATGGAGTTCTTCTCCTGAACCAAAATTAAGCAAACCTGAGTACGGGAGGTACTCAACAAGACTTAATTAACCTATTATATATCTGCTAACTTCAGAAAGAGTTTTATGAAGGCTGTTTTGCGTAAAGCAATCTTTGTTTTCCAAATCGAGGAGGAATGGCACGTCTCATAGAATGTTTTGAAAACAGATGAGAAAGCTACTCAACTACTGAGATCATCATCTTCTTGTATTCCACCAAGTCGTTCTCATACTCACACTATCTCATCCTACAAGGATCACCCCTCCCGGCATCTCCGGGGAGGCACCCTTCAACCATGGTTAACAAGTTTTAGTCATTCCATTGAAGTTATCTATGATCACAGAATCCGTTGCCAAGTCGTCCGTAACCGTGGACACGGCTTCTCGAGGAGATTTATCCCTGCAGGGGGTACACTTTACCCACACGTACCATCCGACTCTTAACGCCACATGTACGCTCGTCCATGGAGCGCGGCAGAGGGTGGCTGGCCACGACCTTTACCTTGCTCGACCCTATCCATGAGTCAACCCAAACAGGGCCACCCCGTCAACAGGGAGTTGGCCACCTCCTGACGGCACCTGTTCTGTGAGTCGGGAACAAGATCCGTGTACGTCCATCACTTGTCCTGGTCACGCCCTAAGTTTTCTCCAAATCGTTTTCTGACTCACACGCAGATGGAAAGATCAAACTACGTGACTCATGGACGTGGCCAAACAAGTTAGTTAGTCGAGCGCGGTCTGTTAGGCCCCGCGTGTGGTTGCACGCTCAGTCTTGGCTTCGAAGGCGAGAACTCGCTCCTAGGGGTATGAACAGGACAAAACGCCACAACCCATTGTGGCCTCACATCCATGCCAGTATTTAGTCAAGTTATCAAAGGTAATTCAAATCATAACAACATGACATAATAGATTCACGTATTGACCAGATTCATCAACCGGATGGATCAGATCACAACTAGGCATGGCTAAGCAAGACTCACAGGGTTTGGCGGAGCGCGCACAAACAAACCTATAGCTGCTAGGAGCAGTGGATCAGGATATCTAGGTTATGCAGTAAGTATAGGAGAACTCTATCTACCGACATCAAATAGTTTAGAACCGCATGCAATATACGAGATTCCGAAACACTTCGAAAACCATATATGACTCCGGTCACTTGTCCCGGTCACGCCCTAAGTTTTCTCCAAATCGTTTTCTGACTCACACGCAGATGGAAAGATCAAACTACGTGACTCATGGATGTGGCCAAACAAGTTAGTTAGTCGAGCGCGGTCTGTTAGGCCCCACGTGTGGTTGCACGCTCAGTCTTGGCTTCGAAGGCGAGAACTCGCTCCTAGGGGTATGAACAGGACAAAACGCAACAACCCATTGTGGCCTCACATCCATGCCAGTATTTAGTCAAGTTATCAAAGGTAATTCAAATCATAACAACATGACATAATAGATTCACGTATTGACCAGATTCATCAACCGGATGGATCAGATCACAACTAGGCATGGCTAAGCAAGACTCACAGGGTTTGGCGGAGCGCGCACAAACAAACCTATAGCTGCTAGGAGCAGTGGATCAGGATATCTAGGTTATGCAGTAAGTATAGGAGAACTCTATCTACCGACATCAAATAGTTTAGAACCGCATGCAATATACGAGATTCTGAAACACTTCGAAAACCATATATGAGCAGATAAGAGGTTATGCTTGCCTTGGTTATAAGAAAACCAGATAAAGATCTTCTGGAATAAGTGCTTGACTTGTCGGTTAAGATCAAGTATTCGTCGTTGGATTGCTGGCCTTCTCTTCGGAGTCACGTTCTACCGAGGGGGGGAACAAACACCGAAACAAGAAAAACAACAATCAACACATGGCATCGATGGAATGCACAACATGTATGCATGAGCAAGTTAATGCACTGAAACAAAGCCCTAGGCATGATCGTTGGGTTGCTAGGGTTCGTATGATAAGTAAACATTTTTAGTGGAAGTAGTCCGAAATAGACCCCGGAGGGGGTTTCGGGCGATTATGAACATGAGTACCATTTTAGTTGCTCAAATGAGGTTGAAAACATCATAACTAGGTTTAGTTTGTCATTTTGAGCAAATTGGTATATAACTTTTAATTTTCTAATTTTAGTGAATAAAAACTCATTTTTCTATTTTAAATTGATTAAACAACATTAAATAATGTCCAAAAATGAAATGTGGCAAACATGTATGAAAGTGACATTGTTGGATAGCTTACATTTTTCTGATCATAACCATACCTTCACTTTATTTTTCTGGTCAATATTTTATTAGTTATTCATGTTCCAAAATCAATTCATTTCCTGGAAATATTATACAGAAAAAATATGACATCACGAAGATGTCACTGTGACATCATGCAGGGGCGAAATTCATCTGTTGATCAAGGAATTGATCAATCTGTATCAAATTGGTTGAAACCAACTACACCACGACGGAGAGGACGTAAAGGGGAACCTAGGGAGGGCCTTGGCGGACTGAAAGATCGCCGGAACGCTCGCCGGCAAGCTCGGGCACGGCGGCGATCCGCGGTCGACGGCGAGAGGGAGCAGCAGAGGGATAGGGAGCAAGGGAGGTGCATGGGCATGCTCACCACGATGCTGTGAAGCGGATGGTGCGACAGGAGACATCAGAGGCGGCCGGAATCGTCCGGAACCATCCATGGCGGCCGGCGGCCGTCGACGGGAACGGCGGCCCGATTCAGGCGGTGGAGTCCATCTCGGCAACTGAGACTCGAGCAGGAGGTAGAGTAGATCATGGGAGAGCTCGTGGTGGCCTCGAACCGACGGGGGAGGGCCGGAGTAGGCGGCGCGAGGCGGCGGCCGGAGCGGAGCTAGGGTTCGCTGTGGGAGATGAGGCACAGGGCACGGGAGTGAGGGAAAGGGGTATGGGAAGAAAGAGGGGATCCCGACCTTCTCCAAAATCTTCTCCACGTGAGCTGAGGAGGTGGCAATCGACGTCGGGGAGGAGTACACGCAGGTGCATCCTTCTGTCTGGAGGTTGAAGAAAGCCAAAAAAAACAAATTACAATAACCCCCTGAGAAACAATGGAATTTCATTTAGGTCCTTTTCTATTTCAAAACAGAACAGAGAACCAGATTTTGAGGGCCTTTTTGCAAACAGAAAAATTTGCAAAAATACTTTTTGGAAAGCTTATAAAATTTCCAACCTCACCATGTGTTGATTTGGTGAAATTGAAATACTTTTCAGAACAAAATTTTGGAAACCAGATTAAGTACTTTTTGCTGGAAATTTTCTCAAACCATTTGAATTCTCAATTTAAATTGGTTAAAACATGGTCTAAATTTTTGTTTCATGCATGTATGAGATGAACACACACCACACACCCTAATGTATCAAAAATTGGGATGTTACAGGGGGTTTGTCCATTCTTCAATATGCAGACGATACGATTCTCTTTATGGATCATGACTTGGAAAAAGCAATGAACCTGAAACCGAATCTTGCAGCGTTCGAACAACTTTCTGGTATGAAGATCAACTATCATAAAAGTGAATTATTTTGTTTCGGCGACGCTCAAGATCATGCTGACCAATATGCCGAGCTTTTCGGATGTGGTCAGGGTCAATTTCCAATTATTTATCTAGGAATCCCGATTCATTTCAGGAGGCTGACGATTGCCCAATGGAAACATGTTGAGAAAAGACTTCAAGCAAGGTTGAGCAGTTGGAAAAGGAAATTAATATCTTTGGGTGGACGGTTGGTTCTCATAAATTCAGTCCTAAGTAATATGGTACTATATATGATTTCCTTCTTCCAAATACCAAAATGGGTCTTGCATCGATTAGATTATTTTTGATCAAGATTTTCTTGGCAAGGGGATGGTGAGAAGAAAAAGTATCGATTGGCCAAATGGGATGTAGTGTGCCGTCCTAAAGACCATGGTGGGCTGGGGATTCATGACCTTTAGGTCAAGAATAGAGCTCTCCTCCGTAAGTGGTTGTTTAAGCTGCTTACTGAAGATGGGATTTGGCAAACTATTCTTAGGAGGAAGTATATAGGCTCAAAAGCGATTTCCCAGGTTTCATGGAAATCAGGAGACTCACACTTTTGGGCTTGTCTAATGGCGACGAAGAAATACTTCTTCCCATTGGGACCCTTCTCCATTAAAAATGGTTCAAAGATAAGGTTCTGAGAGGATAAGTGGTTAGGTAATAACACACTCCAGGAACAATATCCAGCTTTATACAACATAGTGCCTGGACGACACAAAAGTGATACTATCGCTAAGGTGCTGGAAATCTTCCCGCCAAATGTGACGTTCAAGAGAGACCTAATTGGTCCCCATCTGTTAGCGAGGAATGAACCACTTCACTGATTGATGGTAGTGGAACTGACAGAGGGTGTGGATGAGTTCCATTGGAATTTACACTCAAATGGTAGATTTATGGTGAGCTCGATGTATGAGGCGCTAATACAACCGGATAGGCCAATGGACAATAATAAAAAAGATTTGGAAGATGAAGATACCTCTAAAAACTAAGATTTTTTGCATGGTATCTTCATCGTGGTGTAATATTAACTAAAGATAACCTTACAAAACGCAACTGGCATGGGAGTAGACGGTGTGTCTTCTGTCACAAAGACGAGACAATAAAACACTTGTTTCTCGATTGTACGGTTACTAATTCTATATGGTCCATCATTCAGATAGGTTCTACCTTATATCCACCGGCAAGTATTGCCAATATTTTTGGGAACTGGCTTAACGATGTTGATAAAAGGTTTAAGACACTTATTAGGGTGGCAGGGCTTGCCGTAATTAGGTCGTTGTGGCTGTGTAGAAATGACAAGATTTTTTATGATAAAAATTGTTCTCTCGTGCAAATTATCTTCAGGAATACAGCTATCCTCCATACTTGGGTGCCGTTGCAGCGTATGGAGCCCCGAGATCTTTTCTTGGAGGTGTGTACCAGACTGGAGGATACGGCAAGGGATTTTTTATCCCAGCATGGGTGGCGGCATAATTTGCGGATTGGGCCCCCAACACCTTAGACGTTTTTACTTTGTTTTGTAATTCGCCTTAATTATTGTGTTTTGATTTTTTTCGGCTGTGTGCACCTTCGATATGCAGAGGCTGGTGTATACTTACATTAAGTAATAAAATCTCCTTTTATAAAGAAAAATGCAAGTAAGTAACTTTGGCCTACAAACTCTCCATCGGTTACTTCTTACCCATTCCCGAACCGGATATTTACTCCCAACTTGTTCTGTTCAAAGATACTTGAACTGACACTATTTAACTTGTTCTGCTGACAGAGTCACAGAGACTACTTCAACTGGACCGATGCCCCAGTATCTATGGCGCCAACTATCGATTGGCATTTCGACAACGGCTTACGAGTCGGGGTGTACAGGTAAGCATTTGCAGTTCCGTAAATACAGAAAACTCCTCGCCTTTGTACCCAATTTATTTGTTATATTTTGTTATACTGCTTTTTTGTGTATTTATCATGCAATAGCTCATTTCTCATTTCGAAAAATTTGAGTGCATAACTTTACACAAAATCTGACCTTGTATCCCGAAAAAAAAACACTTGTAGGACTACACAATTTAGTTTTTTTTTAACTTCCTAAATAGATATAGGACATAAACCAAATAAAATTTTCCCGATTTTTATGAATTTCTTGAAACTTTATGCACCTAATAAAATAATTCCACATTTGATGCATAAAATGAGTTGTATTATTTAATTGCCTAATAAGAGTCGTACTCCCGATCCACATACTAGAAAAGGTAGTCTAATGGATTTCTATAAGATAGCAATTCGTGTACAAATTAAATTATATAGTCTATAAAGGATGGTTTTGTTTTCCATTGTTCAATTATATAACATGATAGATAGATGAAAAAAGCTATAGTTTTTTTTTTTTTTTGAAATGGAGGTCTGCCCCCAGCCTCTGCATAAAAATGTTGCACACAGCCGCATTTTATTAAATGATAGAACAAGAAACATCATGTCTTACAAGAAGATAGCACAAACAACTAGCCCTGAATCCACCAAACCAATCTCACTACCAAAACTGATGAAGGGGTGGACAATCCCAGAGCCGATACTCTAAGAACCCACCAACGCGCATCATCCAAAAACCGAAGGCCACACCATTGCCGCCCGATAGCGGATAAGGGGCCAAATCGGTCCAGCACACTGCAGCGCGTACCGACATACATACTCGGAATGTAGCTGCCGCCGTCTTCCGCTCACCCATCTTCAGGACAGCGGTCCAAGCATCCACCATGTCAGACCTGCCGTCGATACCACCATGGCACCAGACAACACCACCACCCAGCGCGCGTCCAATATCCCGCGTCCAACACCGAGACCCCACAACACCAAGCTGCCGAGAACCGTCGTCGTCGATGCAGTAGAAGAGACACCGCTGCATCTATAGGACCCTCCAGCCACCGCTCCAAAACGATGCCCCCAAGAGGGAGAAGCGACACCGGCGGTGTCACCATCATCCAATCCGGGAATCCCAGATTTAGGGTTTCCCCCGGAGCGGACCGAAGCAAGGTAACGTGACGACGTTGTCGATGCCGCGTAGACCACCGTGTAACCAGCATCCACCACCATACTCATCCTCTTGTCCCTTCGACCGGCGCACTCCTCCAAGAATGATACCCCAAGGAGGTAACAACGTAGAAACGCCGCCATCATCCGATCCATGGTTTCCCCCGGAGGTGACGGGAAGAGTCGCGGGGCTTCCTCGATGATGCCTTCATGAAGGGGAAGACACTCAAGATGCCTCCATCACCGGCTCCGAGCAAGATCGGAGACAAGGTTTTAACCCGGAAACCATCACGCTCCATCCACGTCGAGAGCGTCGGATCGACCGCCTATAGGATCCGTCAACCGCGAACACCGGCGCGAGGGAGGATGTCGACAACGACCCACGGAGGGACACCGTCGGCAGCTTCGGGTCCTCGACCAACGCCCTTGAGGTCAGATCGGCCGCGACGACTACGTCGGACGCGTCATCTTCGACCTCGGCGAGGTGCCCACCCGCATGCCGCACGAAGGCACGTCTCGCCACAGCGGAATCGCCACGGGGATGCCTCGTCGGTCTCTGCACCACCGTCGCACGGAGGGGAGCCGTCGGAATCCCCGCCGCCACGCCGCACAGAAGCTGCACCCCGTCGCACTGGGGGGCGCCACCGGCAGCGTCACCGTCGCACCCGCCGCCACGCCGCAGAAGCTTCGCCACCGTCGCATGGGAGGGCGCCGCCGGTAACCGCCGTCAGCTGCTCCACGCCGCACAGACGCATCGCCGCCGTCGCACGGGAAGGCGCCGCCGGTAACCGCTGTCGGCTACGGATCCCCGCCGCCACGCCGCGCAGATGCCGCTCCAGGCGGTTACACGACGACGACGACGCACGACCACCTCCAGTGCCGCGCGCACTGCCGTCCCAAGCGCGGAAGAACACCACGCCGCCGCCATCCCAGGCGCCGCGAGGGGAGAGCCCGGCAGAGCCTCAGGCGACGACGAGGGGAGGAGGACGGTGAGGGGAGGGCCTAGGGCGGCGGCGGCGGCGCCCCCGAGCCGCCTGGAGGCGACGCGAGGGTTAGGTTAGGAGAGGTCGCTTTCGTGTGTGCGTTTGCTATTCCTTTGTCGTGAAATCATGGCCCACTCAACGTCGGCGACATGGATGACCAGTGCCCGATTACCGCAACGAGGTACTCTGTCAAAGTTCTCAATCTGTCCGTCACAAAATCATGGCATCCATGGTATACACCCGACAATGAGGTAACTATGAAATAAACCCCAACCGGACGGAGGTTTCACGTTTGCTTGGGTGCGAGGAGCTGACCATTTAGTTCCTAGCTTCCAGCCTAAGAGAGCGGTTGTCCTTTTTTACTCCTTCAAAGGTGTTCTTCCACCTTCAGTCTCAGTATGGCGTTTGTGAGCATTGTTGGTTGTTTTGTATTCTTCTTAAGGTCCTGATATGATCTTGGAGAAGCTCTTTCCACAACGAATGTTTCACCTTATGTACGTTTTCACAATGAATGTTGAGGACACATCACTCAACTCAACAAAACAATACATCACAATGTTTCCTTATCTTGTTTGCATAGTTTAGAGGAAGTTGTATGTGCTAAAAGCGCGTCCTAATATTTTAGGGGTCTCGATAAAAACTCGAACCCAAGGCCCTTAACATAAACATCAAAATAATAATAATATATACAAGTTTATACATATTACGCTAAAATTTTCTTCTAACATTGCAAGATGCAAATTCATTGATGCTGATATAAATATCAATCTCATCTAATAATTTCTTCTCTATGAATAGTCCGAGGAAAATAATAAAAAAATTGTTTTTTCTTCCTTTTCAAATTAGCCTTTTATTTTAGAACCGTTCCACTCAGAAATTGTTGTTGTGACATGAAATGTTTATCGGGTGTTGTTTTAACTGGAATGCATTAAGATGACATTATGTATGTGGTGGTTGTTTTATTATGAATAAGATTGATGTTGTCGATACAGTGTGTGCTATGAAATAGTTAAATGTCACGTGAAATGTATAATTATGGTATCAAAAAAAAAGTGAGGTTATTGGACGCCTGCACCCCCAGCTTACCCGCCAAACTTGGGGGCCTGTCTGGGGCGCCGAACATCGTCCGCTCGCCCCACCCAACAGGCAGGCCCCGCCCGGCATTCAGATAAGCCCGCACAAATTCACGGCTAATGGTCGATGAACTGAAAATGACGCGAAAACGCGCGAAAAGAAGTCCCCTTGTTTCTCTCGTCTGCGGCTCCGCCCTCTCAGCGAGAGAAATCTCTGTCGTCCTTATTGCCTCGGCTGCCGCGCACATTAACGCCGACCAGTCAAGACAACACGCGGCGCGGTGTAGCAGTCCAACCGCCCACGCGCCGAAGTTATGGCGTTGTCGCTGCCACTTTGTCTATCCCGCCCGCTCGCTGCAATATAATCCGGCCCCCGGAGGCAAACTTCTCGCCAGTCTCTTCTACTACCCCTTCGCCATTCTCTTCAGCTACCCCACGCCTTCGCCATTATTCACGGCTACCCCCTCGACGGCCCGGCCTCCAATGGATTCGGCTGCCGCACCCCGCACCTCCACGAGGCAACGCCGCCGGGCATGAGCGCGCCGAGGAAATGGCGGCTCAGCGCAGACGGCGTCCCTGTGCCTCCGCCGCCCATAGGCCCCGAGCGCGCCGCCAAAATCGAAAGATGAAGGAGCGCCTGTCGGAGGAGGAGCGGCGCCAGCCGCATTGACATCCAGCCAACCAAGCCTCGTGGATGGCGTACTTCCAGAAGCGCTTCGAGGCGTAGGTTGCCGAGATCCCCACCGGCGGCGCTATTTTGGGGCGCAACAACGCCGGGGCCGCCTCTCCCGGGTGCTCGCCACATTGAGCGGTAGATGCGCAGGGGTAGGAAACGCCGCTCACGGACGGTTGTTCCCGTTCCTGTTGACGCCGTCAAGGTGGAGTCAGAGGAAGCGCTGCCGCGTCACCGGACTCTGAGCGAGACCCTCGTCATGAACGAACGGCGAGCTCCTCAGGCCGCCGGCGATGTCATCGTCCTCTCCGACACTGATGACGATGATGACGTCTACCCTTCCCCGTCGATGTTCGTCGGCGACCTAGAGCAGAGCACAAGCAACGCCCTGAAGGCCGAGTCGCCGAGCGACTCCGATGACGACACCGGCGGCGACTACACCAAGATGTACAAGGCACTTGGCATGAATTAGACTTTAAAAAAAAAAATCGCGTCTACTATGTAAAAATCGCCTATATTTGGCTAACTTTAGTGAAATCGTCTAGAATTTCGCTAAAAGTTCGCCGTTTTTGTGAAATTTTCGTGTTTAACTTTATTTATTTATTTGTGTCGCTGTGACACTCACCCATCAAATTCGCGGACACAAGTCCGGCGCCCCTAAAGAGGGTTCAATTGGGGGTACCAGACACAATTTAAATGGGTGTTGTGGTGAAGATGCTCGGAGACTGCAGACCGAGCCCTGGCTGTGGCTGTCACCTCGATCCCATCGTTTGGATTGTTGCCTAGAGATGTCACCTGGGCATCGGCAGCGTCGGAAAGAGTCTCCATGCCAATCTGCACCGCTGAACGTTAACAATGCCTGGCACTCTAGAACGACGAGGCGGATATCTGGAATTCTAACATTGTTGAGCCCCATCAAACATCGATGTATGGCTAATCAATAGCGAGCCCTGCTCAGCTCACTCTCTTCTGTATCGATTTCGGAGAATCCTGAAACCAGCTTGGAATGTCCGAAATACCAAGATTTCGTGTTATTTTACCACCTCTGGCCACTGTATAAAAGCACTGAAGGTGTATGTATTCTCAACAAGCATCTGACACCTGAGTACTGCACTAGATTACGATGAGGACCCACACCGCATACAGCGCGGTCGTGCTTGCGATCCTACTGGGTACATCGCTCGCCAATGCCGCGATCCTGCAGCAGCAAGATGTCTTAAAGACCTTCATCGCATCCAGGGCCCAGACGCTCACAAATGGGCCGGACGCATGGGCCGACCCGGACAGCAGCTTCAAGGACTTGCCCACGAAGTGCTCGACCCCGCCGTCCGGCACCAAGGAGGCCGACAAGATCGCGGCGCTGCCCGGCCAGCCCCCGCGCGTCAACTTTGACCAGTACTCCGGCTACGTCACGGTGAGCGAGCAGCACGGACGCGCGCTCTTCTACTACTTCGTCGAGTCCCCCTACAAGGCCGCCTCCAAGCCTCTTGTCCTCTGGCTCAACGGCGGGCCTGGGTGCTCGTCGCTGGGCGCCGGCGCCTTTCAAGAGCTCGGTCCGTTCCGCGTTAACCCCGATGGCAAAACCCTGAGCAGAAACAGACACGCATGGAACAACGGTAGGTGACAGATAGACAGATTTTTTACGATCTTGCTTGTGTGATCTCACAGTCAACTGATGGATTGGTGTTATCTTGCAGTGGCAAATGTGATCTTCCTGGAGTCACCGGCGGGTGTCGGGTTCTCCTACTCGAACACGTCGTCGGAGAACAGCGAGAGCGGTGACTTGAGGACGGCGGTGGACGCCTACATCTTCCTGCTTCGCTGGCTCGAGAGGTTCCCAGAGTACAAGGGCCGCGACTTCTACCTCGCCGGCGAGAGCTACAGCGGGCACTACGTCCCCCAGCTCGCCACCGTCATCACTGCCCTCCGCAAACTCGGCGGCACAAGCATGAACCTCAAGGGGATCTTCGTAAGTTGACCAAGCAGCTACGTGCAGATCATTGACTCGAGCTTTGATTTGGTATATTGGGGGAAGTTGCATCGCTGACGGATTTGTGTGTTCTGCATGCAGGTTGGCAACCCGCTTCTTGATGACGTGAAGAACGCAAAGGGCGAGTACGAGTACTTGTGGAACCACGGGGTGATGTCCGACGAGTTATGGGGCGAGATGTCGGAGCGCTGCAGGTTTGGCCCGCCCGAGACCGAGAGCGCGGCATGCAACCAGTCCATGGAGTCGTTCCAAGCCGGTCAAATTGATTATTACAACATTTACGCCCCAGTCTGCCTTCCGTCGCAAGACGGTACTCGCTATTCCAGCAGCTATGTACGTACTAGGACAAGTTAATTTTTATTTTTGAATAAGTACTAGTAGGACAAGTTATTATACATACTACAATACCATGTATTACTATGCTAGTATTTGTTTGTCCTCTAGAGATCTCATCAGAGCTGGTACTGATCAAGTTCTTTATTTGAGAGACAGTTGGCAGGCTATGATCCGTGCATAGGTTACTACGTCGCCGACTACTTCAATAATCCTGATGTGCGGACGGCTATGCATGCTCGAACGAACACAGAGTGGTTACAATGCAAGTAAGTAATTTTTGCCTACAAAGTCGGTCGGTTATGTACAGTACTTCATACCCTTTTTCTGAACCGGATATTTACCTCCGACTTATTCTGTTCATAGACACTTGAGCTGACGCTAACTTGTTCTCCTCACAGAGACTTGAACTGGACCGATGCCCCAGTATCCATGGTGCCAACTATCGATTGGCTTCTCGACAATGGATTAAGAGTCTGGGTGTACAGGTACGCATTATGATCCTCGTGTTTCTGGCGCTATATTTGTTATATTGCATTTTTTTTTGCATATTTAACATACTCACTCCGATCCATATTAATAGGTGGTGAAGTGGATGTATTTAGACATGTTTTATTGCTAGATACATCCACTTCAGCACCTATTAATATGGATCGGAGGGAGTATTTTGTTTGAGCTGATGGTATGCCACTAGTAGATAGGTATATAAAATTATACTTTTTTTACTCGTACTCGTAAATGCTTTAGCTATTTTTAGAATCATAGATAGATATAGTACATAAACCACATAAAGTTTTTATGTTTTTCTGAATTTCCTAGAAGTACTATAGTTGTATTTTTTTATTCACTTGTAAGATTTGTATTCTCTATGTACCTAATAAAACAGCTCCACATTTCATGCATAAAATAGAGTTGTATCTTTATGTCCTAAAAAATTATTCTAAACTTATACATCAAATAGAGTTGTATTATATTAAATAGAGTTGTAACTCTATATTTCAAATAGAGTTGTATTATCTAATATCCTAATAAGTGTTGTATTCCCGATCCACTCGTAGTCTTATGGATTCTACATACAGGATTACACAAGTTGAAAAAACCCCTTTAATCCCGGTTCCTAACACCCTTTAGTCCCGGTTTTCCCAACCGGGGCTATGGATTCGGGACTAAAGGCATGATCCTTTAGTTGCTACTTCATTGTCTTGACATCATGGATAACTCTATGTCAGCGGTGATATGGATGATGTGTGCCCGATTACTGCGACGAGGTACTCTGTCAAGGATCTCAATTTGTCCATCACAAAACCGTGGCATCCATGGTACACACCCGACAATGAGGTAACTATGCAATAACTCGGCCTCAAAAAATGTTTTTATGATTGCACTCTATATAAACTTGATTCTGAAAACAAAATCTAGGTTGGAGGTTACGCTCAACAATATGACGGAGGCTTCACGTTTGCTTCAGTGCGAGGAGCTGGTCATCTTGTTCCTAGCTTCCAGCCTAAGAGAGTGCTCGTCCTTTTCTACTCCTTCTTGAAAGGTGTCCCGCCACCCCCGGTCTCATTATGGCGTCTCTAAGCATTGTTGGTTGCTTTATCTTCTTGTTAAGGTCCTAATATGATCTTGGAGAAGCTCTTTATACCAAGAATGTTACACCTTATGTATCCCGAAGAGTGTTGAGAACACATCAGAACTCAACTCAATAATACAATACATCGCAATGTTTCCCTACCATGTGTGTGTGTGAGCGCGCATATTTAGGTGAAGTCTTATATGGTGTGAGGGGCAAAACTAGAACCCAATACACATTTACTAGTAAATACTAAATCTGCAATGAAAAGTAATAATCTTATAAAATATTTTATACATATTGCGTTAAAATTTTCTTCTAACATTCCTAGATTCATAGTCATTGATAATGATATAAAAATATTCTCATCTAACAATTTCTTATGCATGCATAGTATCGTTTATAGGCAACACGTACCTAAGAAATGCAGTTTCTATTTATTTATTTCCTAATTATTTTGTTAGAATTGTTTCATTGAGAAATTGTTGATGTGAACATGACATTATGCGTTTGGTGGCATTCTAACCTAAATGCACAAATATGAGTTTGCATATATGTGGTGTCTATATTGTGAAGAGTTTTTTGTTGTTGTCGATAAAGTGCATGTGCTTTGAAATATTTAAATGTGATCTTACAAATGTATAATTGTATTGTGAAAATGAATGTGTTGTTACCAAATGCAATATGCACATTACAGTTGTGCAACGAAAAATATGTTGCCGATGTAACAAAAAAATACGATAATTCATGGATGCACATTACCGATCTGGTTTAATATGCTTTGGTCGAGGAAGAGCATTTATCAATGGATTAGCAACATTATCCTTTTTGTTTAATTTTCGTATTTTGACGTCAACTTTTTCATTTATTTATAGAATAAGGTGATAACACATAAGTATATGTTTGATTTTCTAGTGTTGGTAAGGCCCATTGGCCTACGCGATAGAGCCACTTTTGTCACACTAAACTCCAACGAATTGGCATGCCATGAATCAAACTAATCGTTGCCAAGCTTAACAACCCAAACACCTTCTTTAGAACTTTTGAAGTTGCGATGTACTCGTATTTTGCTGTCGAGTTGACAAAAAATATATCTTATTTGGAACTCATGCATACAGCTCACAACACCCCCATTCAACATGAACACATATTCAGATTCTGAATGATAGTCATCCTTAATGGTTAGAAAACAGGTATCAACGTAAACCTCTCCCAACAGTCTTATCCTCGCCGCCATCCTCGCCTCCATAAACTAGAAACCTATCTTTTATCCTTTCAAGTACTTATTAATATTTTTTAACGTTGTTCCAATGAATCTCACTGGAATCAGACTGGTAACTGCTCGTAGAACTTACATTAGGAAAAATACCTGGCCAAGTCCATGTAATGGCATATATGATGAATTATACCGTAGAAGTGTACATAATTGCATTCATCCATCTTCACTCACCAGATGTTCAAGTACCCTCGATCTTGCTAAGACTAACACCATGTGACAAGGGCAAGAAGCCAAGAACCCCTTCTTAGCCATATTCATCTCGAACTTCTTGAACACCTTGTCAATGTATGTCCCTCCTTATTCTATATATATATATATTGATTTCTATCTATTACCTAATAACAATAATGATAATAATAATAAAGCGAGCAAGACTTTTGTCAAGAATGTTCTTCCGTCCAGCAGAAATACCCCTAAAGTTGTTATAATTTACTCACCAATGCCATATGTAAGTTAAAATACCGATTCAATGTTCCCGTCCATCATGATTCGTCCGTCTCACCTTCCTCCTGTCCTGAAGTGAAGGGGAGTTCAAACGAAACTATCGTACCGAATCAAATTCAATAGAATCCAGATTTTTTGCCCCCTTCCCATGGAAACCTACGCCATATATGCCCCCTCCTCTCTACGTGCTATTCCCACTAAAACATAGGAAAATTTGGAGCAAATGGTCGCGTGAAGCTGGCGGCGGCGACGGGTGGCGCTTTGTGCGGCCAAGATAGATAGCACGGGATAGATCATGGAGTTTGGAAGAAGAGCCAGCGGATAATCGGGGCCAAGATGGAGAGTTCGGGCTAGATTGAGGAGACGCCACTGGTGGAGAACAGGCCAGTAGCACCGGTTTGTAAGGGCCTTTGGACTCGGATACAAAACCGGTGCTACGTATCCGGGACTAAAGCCCCCCCCCCCTTTAGAACCGGTCAGTCACCAACCGGTTCTAAAGGCCTCCACGTGGGCGCCGAAGAGAGCGCGCAGGCGGAGGACCTTTAGAACCGGTTGGTAACACCAACCGGTCCTAAAGTTTTTTTTTTCTCTTTTTTTTTTCTTTTCTTTTCAGGGTTTCCAATTCCGTATTTAGGGTTTAGGGTTTAGGGCGTGTTCCGTATTTTCAGGGTTTCCGTTTACGTGTTTCCGTTTCTGTTTGCGGTTAAATGTTGATGCACTAAATAGTAGTACATATATATATACATGTAACACGAAGTAATCGACCGAGAATTACATAATCTGAAGTTCGTTTTGAATAGTTGTATACTTGCATAGAGAAGGGAGCTGGCTATAATTGGTTCATAGGATGGAAAAATTCTCCGTCTTCTGCTATGACTTGCGTGAGAAGAAATCCTGCCAATTCCTCTGCAATAGCCTTGCAACGGTCGATTGGTTTGAGCTGCGCCCGCTTTCGTGCCATCTTGAAAAGAAGTAGATGAAAACAATTAAGTTATGAACAAAACTAAACATAATTAATGGCAACATAAATAAAGTTGTGAAGATCCGGTTACGTACCTCTAGAGTTCTGGTAGTACGGGATTTCTCATTGATCGTCCTGTGAATGAACTCGCAAACGTAGTATCCACAATAATCAGTTCCCTGTGGTTGTTGCGGGACTTTCTATATACGAGAAACATAATTCAGTCAAATTAATAATAATCAAGAGAATGGTAATGGTATTTAAATCAGGGTACGTAGTACTACTTACTTTGTTAATCTGAAAGTTGAGCTTGTCTGCCCATGTACCGGGTTCTTCCTTGATGAACATTTGCCAAACCCTGGGCGACAAAAGAAAAATAAATAGAAGAGTTAATTATTACTTACTTGATATCAGGGAATGAACGAAAAAGAGGCCGATGAACGAAAGAGGCCGATATATATATATACTTTTGAAGCATCTGACGCGCGCTCTTCCATGTGTCAGCGCCCCAGGTTAACGAGTCCCAGACTTCAAATTGTCCTTTATCGATTCTAATGATGAACAATATGAAGTGGCCGCTGCGCACGTGTACACACGCAGTCATGCATACTCATCAATTACACTTAACATCAGGTAAGCAAAATGGAATGTCTACAAGACAGTAACACTCACTTGAATCCGTAGGGCCAAAGTATTTCTTTTTTGGTACTTTGTCGCTTCAAAAACCTTAGCAAATCATCCGGTGTAGTCTTGTTGAACCTTTCTACTGTGTTTTGATGATACGAATACGGGTCAATGAACCCAAAGTCCCAGATTCCTGCCAGTCTGCATTCACGAATCTTCATTCTGCATAGTAGCGTACAAAAAGAATGTCGTGAGTGATAATTATACGGGCAACGAACGCGAGCTTAACTAAATAATTAAATTACACAAATAAATCACTTACAAACAGTAGCAGCTGAGGATAGACTTGTCGAGGGCACGTTGATTGTACATCTGGAAGAAATCATCGAACCCAAGCTCGACACCGTAATCTCCGAAGTAGTGTTGATCCTGAATTTGAGCCATGATACAGTCTCTCTCCTGCCTTGCGGCCTCCAAGTACCAATCATGTAAACTCCGTAGTTGGGTTGTTAGATCAGTAGGATTTTCGACCAGAGGGTGCCCGGGCTTGTATTTATATACCACATCAGCAATAGCGTAACCCACGTCGCCCATGCGTGGACAGGACACTGAAGCCTGGTCAGATAAGACCTTGAGCGGGGCAACTGACCGTGCTTCTTGTTGTCCGAGCTGGGGAACTTGTTTCCCGCATTTCGTCTGCTCCGCCTGCTTCATCTGTGCGGCGTGCTTCTTTTCAATATACCGTTCATAGTCTGAAAGGGGCGGCGGTGGCGGCGGTGCAGGATAATATAAGTTGTCGACGGTCCGCTCAATTTTCCACTTTGGGATGTCCTTCAGAGTTTCCTTCCAGTGGTCTGGAGGGGCCTTCAGGGGAAACTGTGCGAACCATGCCCTGGTTTTGGCTTTCACTGCATTGGTTAGTTCCTCCTCAGTCATCAAGCCTGGTAACTTCGGGGGACTCTCGACTTTCTTGGATTTCCTTGGTCTCTTCTTGGGAGGAGTCCCGTTTCTTCTGAACTGCAGCTTCCGCTTTGTCGTACCCGTAGTGGGCGCATCCGTCGGCTCACGGGAGTGCAAGGGCGATGGACCCTCGGCCTCGGGCTCCGGCCAATCTTCGTTGTGGGGTGGACTTGGAGGTTCGTTGGGGGGTGGACTTGGAGGTCGTGCATTCTCTGTACGAAAGTGAAAAAACTATTAAAAATAAGATTACATGTGGTGCAACATTCAGTAATTGATGGAGGTATGGTGCATTCGTACCTGGAGGAGTCGGTGGCCTTGGCGCCGAGTTAGGGAACACGATGTGTTTCTTATTCCACAAGATGATACCAAGCTCCATTTCTCCCAGTGTCTTCTTGCCTTCACCTCCAGGAATACTGAGCTCAATTGAATGGCATCCCGGCGTAATTGTTGACAACCCGACACGAGCATGGGATGCTGGAATCTGACCACCATGGTAGGTTGCTCCAGGTTGATTCGTTAAAGCATAGCCTGACGCCACCCTGAAGGATATGTTCCCCATTGGCATATGTATCTCACAGTTTGTCTTCTCCGTGATATCATCCACGGGGTAGTGAGGCGCCGACGGTTCGACTGCACGACCGTCTTCTAGCTGCAGGTGCGTGGAACCCACGCTGCTTCTATGCTGAGATGGGACGGCATGATCGTCTTCTATTTGCAGCTGATCAGGTGCAGGACGATGTTCTACCTCCTCTTCAGTGTCAGGTAGAGGGTGTCCCCCTTTCTTCAAGAGAAAATCCACCTTTTGTTCTAATGTCGATATCCGTTCACTCGTCTTTTTCTTGCTTCTATCACGGCTTCTGTAAGTGGCAATGTCTGCTGCAAACCCTTGGCTCCACGGGGTATCCGCTCCAAAGCCTCGTGTTCGTCCCCACTTTTCGGGGTTCCCGAGTGCCCTCGTCAGCTCGTCGTTCTCTCTATCGGGAACAAAAGTTCCTTTTCGAACAGCTTCTATTGCCTTCTCTAGGTCTGCTACGACTTTTGTTATTTTTTCCGACCATGGTCCCTGAGCAACAATCATCCCAGTCTCAGCGTCCAACGTTGCCCCATGCGCGAACAACCAGAACTTGGACCTATCGGGCCAGTCATGTGTCTGTGGAATGATACCTCTTTTCACAAGCACAGCTTCATAGCTTCGCCACCTAGGCAGGGCAGTCATGTAGCCACCTGACCCCAAAATATGGTGATATTTCTTCTTCTTCGCATTCTCCGAATTTTTGGCCGATCGGGATGCAAAGACACCCGATTTCTTGTACGCCTTAAAATCATCCCAAGCGTCTCTTATCTTCACTAGGTTCCCAGTGAAAACTGGATCTTCGTCCTTATATTTCTTCCACAGTTCTTTCTTCCACCTCTGGAATTGTGTGGCCATCTTCTTCAAAGCCCACTTCTCGACTTTCTTCTTCTTATCTTCCGCTACGCTGAAATTTAGCCATAGCGTTTCGCAAAGAATTTTTTTCAATCTTTCATCGACATAACTAGCGCCAACGTTGGCCCCGGTCTTCGGCTTATTCCATTCTATTAAGTTGATCGGGACCAGGTCTCTTACAACAACTCCGCACTGATTTACGAATTTGCGATAAGTTTCTGGGGGCTGCAGTGGTTTGCCATCAGCAGCAATTGTATCGATCGGGAACCTTGCGGTATCTTTCAACCTTGCGGCCGGGCCTCGTTTCGACTTTGTCTCAGTACTTGCGCTAGCTGTTCCGGAAGGCGCCTAAACGGGAAAATAATGATTCGTTAGTAAGTGCAATACAAATTAATTGTTGCGTGAACAGTGACTTGAGATATACATTCGCAGAGTTTGTTCTGGAGGGCACTTCTTCATCCTCGACGTTGTCGTCGTCATCATCTACTACATCTTCTATATTCTGATCTCCGTCACCGGAGTCGTTCAAAAATTGATTGCTAAACGCCTGTCCATCGTCGTCATCACGATATATGGCCGTTGCATTATCAAAAATCATCTCGCACACGTATCTTTCCTTCTCCGCCTCACCCATTCCCGCGAGCTGATCGGCGTGCTGATCATGTGCAGGTTCTTGGGGATCCATAGCTCAACACCTGCTAGTAAAATTTATAAAATGAAGAACACTTAGCGAAATTTTCATCGGGCACTTGGCGAAATTATTTCATCGGACAGTAATAAAATAATAGTTCTGGACATATTAATGAAATAATAGTTCTGGACACACCAAGAGTTACATAGCTCGGGTTGATTTTTTAAACCCTAATACATCACGATCGAATAATATCACTTATACATAGTCTCGATCGTGACATCTCTAAAATAATTAACTCCGACCGGGTCCTAAGCCGCGGGGTGCTGAGTCACGGGTGCTACGCATCCTTAGATAAGGAGCCCTCATAGGGTCATAGCTCACATGGTAAGAAACCCTCCGAATAATCGACCAACTGCTGCTATACTGGCTATCGAGCAAGTACATGTAGCGACGGACGTGCTCGTCCTCCTCCCTGATACGCTGTTGTACCACCTCCTCAGGGGCCGGCTCTCTCCGCACCGAGCGTGGCCCACGCGATGGCCACCAAAGAATATCCGGGTCGACCACGTCACCCGGATTTCTCACCAAGCCGCGTGCCCCGGTACTAAGGAGCTCCCAGTGCTAGCCTGGCGGGGCCCAGTCCCGGACATCCCCCGGCGGGTCCAACAAAGACATGAACTAAAAACCTGCCCGGACTAAGTAAATATTCCATAATTAAGTAAAATACCTTAGTGTTTCTAACTTAGTAAAAAATAGTAAATTGAGAAATATAACAGAAATAAGATGAAAGTTAAACAGGAACAATATAGTAACTTAGTGAAAAAATTTAACTTACTGAAATTATATATTCTAACTTTCTGAAATTTTCTAACACTAACTTAGTGAAATTTTCTAACACAACATTCTAACAAAAAAATTCTAACACTAAACAAAATTGTAAAAACAAAATAAAGCACTAAAAAAATCTAACACTAACTCTAAAAATTTCTAACACTAAATTCTAACACTAACACTAATAACTCTAAAAAAATCTAACACTAAATCTAAAAATTTATAACACTAACACTAACTCTAAAAACAATCTAACACTAACTCTAAAAATTTCTAACACTAAACACTAACACTAACTCTAAAAATTCTAACAACTAAAACAAAATTGAAAAAAAAACGAAATAAAACTTACCTAGCTAGGCCGGCGACGGCGATCGAGGGGCGAGAGGCGGGGCGGTGGAGGCGGAGGCGAGACGGAGGCGCGACGGAGGCGGACGGCGACGGTGCGACGGAGGCGGACGGCGACCGCGGAGGCGCGACGGATGCGGGGCCGCGCGGGGGATCGACGGCGACGGAGACAGAGAGCGGACGGAGGCGCGGCGGACGGAGGCGAGGCCGACGGAGGCGCGGCGGACGGAGGCGAGGCGGACGGCGACGAGGCGGACGGAGGCGCGGCGCCGGAGCAGGGCTTCGCCGTACGTGGTATAGGAGAAGACGCGCGAAGGGAAATGAGCCAAATTTTCAGAAGTCCTAGAGATATATCCCCACTACAGGCCTTGAGCACCGGTTTGTGTTAACAACCGGTGCTAAAGGGTCTTTAGCAACGGTTGCTAACACAAACCGGTGCTAAAGGCCTGTAGTTGGGGCCACACCCAGACTGCGCGCCCTGTACAGGCCTTTAGCACCGGTTTGTGTTAGCAATCGGTGCTAAAGGTCTTAATACAAACTGCTCGCCTCCCGCGCGCGGCGGTTTTATTGCTACAGTGCGCACCGGCCCGATCGTGAGTCTCTGTTTCTTCTCTTCTTCCTCTGTCTTTTCTTCTTTCTCTCTTGATCTTCCTCCACTAAGCACCATGGCTGAATTTTCTAAGAGATATGATGTGGCCACACCATGCGGCAAAAGTCTCGACGTGTTCTACACCAACAATTGCGAGGAGCTCCCCGGTGCTCTTGGGTATTTGACCGATCTGTATTTCTCCTCTCCCGAAGAACACCGGTTTTTCGGGCTTGATTTAGAGTATACGGCGGATAAACGGAATGTTGCAGTCATCCAGATTGCATTCAAGGAGGCCGTTTTGGTCTTCCAATGGTCAAGGTAACACACACGTACAATCTTGCATCTTCGATTTGTTTGTTGCATGTGAAGAATACATGTGTTGCAATATATCTAACATGTACACGTATCAAATTTTTGTTGTTGCAGTAGTTCAAAGCATTCTCCGGCACTTGTTGATTTTCTTGTCAACAAGGGGTATGACTTTTGCAGCGTTGACAACACAAAAGACCGTCCGAAGTTGATGCGCTTGGGTATTGTGATACCTGAAGATCACTACATTGATCTTCAGGATCTTATCCATTTTGCTGATTTGAACAGGCCGAAGACCGGGATGGCTCTCATGGCAACTGCCTTCATCCACGAGGGCTACGAAACCATGAAGACTGATTTCCCCTCGAAGAATCACTGGTTGTGGGAGAAGAACCCACTGGACTGGACCAACATCAAGTATGCAGCCATAGATGCATACGTCTCCTACGAGTTGTTCCGCTTCTACTCGACGGATCCATAGATGTTGTTTGTGTACCGCATCTTGTGTTCGATATATGCATGTAATGGATATATTAGTATGTAATGTATATATTATCATGTAATGTATATATTATTATGTAATGGATATTATTTCTATATTAATTCCTAGCTATACTATTTCTATATTATGTCAAACACATATTTCAAAACAAACAAACAAAAACACATCAAGAAAACAAAACAGAAAAACTATTGTTTCTGTATATGTGATCACTTACCCCAGGCGCACCGTACACAACATGCGCCTGCGGTAAAGCTCTTATCCCAGGCGCATTTCTTGACTGTGCGCCTGCAGTAAAGTTACCCTAGGCGCATTTTGCTGTTTATGCGCCTGTGGTAAGTTAGGGTGGGTTATGAGTAAGGCAAGGAAAAGTGAGAGCGCAAGTGATACATCGAGCATATATATCGTGGATACATATATATAGATTGATTTAGCGAGATACCATACATGTAGATTGATTTAGCGATTGCCGCAGTGTCACGGGAATACAAATTCTTTTATTAAAAAGAGAAAACAGACGAACACTACTCCTCGCCGTCGTCGTCGGGGAACTCGTCGGTGACCTCCTCCGGGTCATCATCGTCGCCGAACTCGTCGGTGACCTCCTCGTCATCATCGGAGGTGCATGATGGTATGTCCGAGATAGGCCCCCACCTCGGATCGTCGGAGGCCCAGACTTCGCCGGCGTGGTCGGCCCGACGAAGCTCTTGCAGCGCCTTCGTCCTCGCCTCCCGAGCCGCATCTAACGCGAGGTGGCGTTCGAGGCGGCGCTCCGCCCGCTGAGCCGCGCGGGTCTGCCAGAGCTCCTCGTCGGCGCTCTCCTCCCCCGGGTTGTTCCGGTAATACTCGCGGACGACGCGGTCTTCCCTGGCGTCGACTAGGCCCTGAAACGCGCGGTGGCGGAGGTGGAGGTGGTCGGCGGCAGTGATGATCTGTGGCTTCGTCGCCCTGGCCTCCGCTTCCCAGACTGTGTGGCAGTCGTTGAAGTTCATCAGCGACCGCGGGCGGTTGAGGCGCCAGGCCGCCGCGTCCCAGGCGCGGGCTGCCTCTGCCGCCGTCGCAAAGGTGCCGAGGGGGATGCGTTCATCCCCCCAGCGGATATCTGCGCTGAACATTCCGTTCTGCCGTGCTCGGACGCCGCGGAAACCGGTGGTGCTGTTCCTCCTCGGAGGCATGGTGGAAGCGCGACGGTGCAGAGGGATGAAGAAGAAGCGCTCGAGGCGCGACAGTTTATACCGCGCCCTCCAGGCCACGCGTCACAACTCCCGTGCCACGCGCCACCATAACATGGATGGATGTGTTAAAGGGGGGGTGTAGAACAAATGCACTGAGTATATGATGTATCAAACCTTAAGGGGGGTGTGGAACAAAACAGACGGTATCGCCATCATACAGCCCGACCGTGGCTACTGGGTGCATATATAGGGTCCTCTGGCTCACAAAGTGTTGAGCTAGAGTTTTGATCCAACGGTTAAGAAACATCTCATCCAACGGCTCACAACAGTTCGAAAGAAACACACCGTAGCCCTGATCGAACGGCTCACAACAGCTGGAAAGAAACACACCCCGGATCCAACGACTCACAAGCGGTTGAAACAAACACACGATCCGTGTGATTCTATCTGATTGGTCCAAACGAAACCCTAACCCATTTAGTCCCGGTTGGTGTCCCCAACCGGTACTAAAGGGACGATCCGTTTCTATTTTTCTTCTTGCCTTTCTTCTGATTGCGCCGTAACCATGGAACATCTTCATCATTTAACTGAATGCTAGGATCATCTTTGACTTTGAAGGGAGGAATTTCATCAAATTTAATGTAATCTGATAACTTACCCCAGGCACATATTACAAAGTATGCGCCTGTGGTATAGATCTTAGCCCAGGCGCATATTTTGTCTGTGCGCCTGCGGTAATGTTACCCCAGGCGCATATTGCGGTCTATGCGCCTGTGGTAAGTTAGGGTGGGTAATGAGTAAGGCAACGAGAAGTGAGAGCGCAAGTGATACATCGAGCATATATATCGTGGATACATATATATAGATTAATTTAGCGAGATACCATACATGTAGATTGATTTAGCGATTGGTATACTAGCCCGCTGGTACTTTGTTTCTCACTTTTAAAAAGTACATACATATATCGCGAGTATTTCCCTCTGTCAACCTTTCGTCACAATCTTACGCTTGCCTTTCTTGGTTGATGTTGAATACGTGACTGCCATACCGTGACTTCTTCTGTCTGCCTCTGTGACAACCGGTCGTCACAATCTTACTCTTGCCTTTCTTGGTACCGGTTGCGGTTAACAACCGGTGCTAAAGGGTCTTTAGCACCGGTTGTTAACGGCAACCGGTCCTAAAGGCCTGTACAGGGGGGCGCACATTTCTTTTTCTTCTTCTTTCTGTTTCCAAAGGGGGTGTAGAACAAAACAAACGGTATCGCCATCATACAGCCCAACCGTGGCTACTGGGTGCATATATGCATACCAAATGCACGGCTGGACGTATGATGGCGAATCCGGATGTTTTGTATTTGCACGATGAACTGAATATATGATGTATCAAACCTTAAAGGGTGGTGTAGAACAAAACAAACGGTATCGCCGTCATACAGCCCAACCGTGGCTAGCTAGTGGGTGCATATATGCATACCAAATGCACGGCTGGACGTATGACGGCGAATCCGGATGTTTTGTATTTGCTCGATGAACTGAGTATATGATGTATCAAACCTTAAGGGGGGTGTGGAACAAAACAGACGGTATCGCCATCATACAGCCCGACCGTGGCTACTGGGTGCATATATGCATACCAAATGCACGGCCGGACGTATGATGGCGAATCCGGATGTTTTGTATTTGCTCGATGAACTGAATATATGATGTATCAAACCTTAAGGGGGGTGTGGAACAAAACAGACGGTATCGCCATCATACAGCCCGACCGTGGCTACTGGGTGCATATATGCATACCAAATGCACGGCCGGACGTATGATGGCGAATCCGGATGTTTTGTATTTGCTCGATGAACTGAGTATATGATGTATCAAACCTTAAAGGAGGGTGTAGAACAAAACAAACGGTATCGCCAGTATACAACCCCGCAGTGGCTACTGAGTGCATATATGCATACCAAATGCACAGCGGGGCGTATGCTGGCGAATCCGGATGTTTTGTATTTGGGAGATGAACTGAACGGTGTATGAAGCTGGGCTATATATAGGGTCCTCTGGCTCACAAAGTGTTGAGCTAGGGTTTTGATCCAACGGTTAAGAAACATCTCATCCAACGGCTCACAACAGCTGGAAAGAAACACACCCCGGATCCAACGACTCACAAGCGGTTGAAACAAACACACGATCCGTGTGATTCTATCTGATTGGTCCAAACGAAACCCTAACCCATTTAGTCCCGGTTGGTGTCCCCAACCGGTACTAAAGGGACGATCCGTTTCTATTTTTCTTCTTGCCTTTCTTCTGATTGCGCCGTAACCATGGAACATCTTCATCATTTAACTGAATGCTAGGATCATCTTTGACTTTGAAGGGAGGAATTTCATCAAATTTAATGTAATCTTCTGACATGTCTGTCTTGTCCTCGACTCCCACGATGTTTCTTTTCCCTGAAAGAACTATGTGGCGCCTTGGCTCATCGTCTGATGTATTCGTTTCCTTATCTTTTGTTTTTCTCGGTCTGCTAGACATGTCCTTCACATAGAAAACCTGAGCCACATCATTGGCTAGGACGAATTGATCATTGCCGTACCCAAGATTCTTCTGATCCACTGTTGTCATTCCGTACTTCGGGTCTACCTTCACGCCTGACAGGTTGAACCATTTGCACCAGATCAAAGGGACCTTAAAGGAAGGTCCGTAGTCAAGTTCCCATATCTGCTCTATGTAACCATAGTATGTGACCCTTTGCCCGTTGTCGTCTTTTGCATCAAACCGGACGCCACTGTTTTGGTTGGTGCTCTTTTTATCTTGTTCTGCCGTGTAAAATATGTTACCATTTATCTCGTACCCTTTAAAGGTCAATACAGTCGAAGATGGTTGCTTGGCAAACAAGTATAGCTCATCTTCAACAATGTTGTCATTAATCAGACGTCTTTGCAACCAACCTCCGAAAGTCTTCGCGTGTTCTTTAGCAATGAAATCTTCAGGTTGCTCCGGATATTCCGAGCGTAAAATATCCGTGTGTTCCTGGATATATGGAGCCGCCAAGCTGGAATTAACTAGAACTGTGTAGTGTGCTTGACTGAAAGATTGCTCGTCCATACATGTTGTTGATTTCTTTCCTAGCGTGCCTTTTCCACGCAGTCTCCCCTCATGGCGCGACTGAGGAACCCCGATCGGGTTCAGGTCAGGAATAAAGTCAACACAAAACTCAATGACCTTCTCTGTTCCATAGCCCTTGACCATGCTTCCTTCTGGTCTAGCACGGTTTCTAACATAATTCTTCAAGACTCCCATGAACCTCTCAAAGGGGAACATATTGTGTAAGAATACAGGACCGAGAACGGAAATCTCTTGGACTAGGTGAACTATGAGGTGTGTCATAATATTGAAAAAGGTTGGTGGGAACACCAACTCGAAGCTGACAAGACATTGGACCACGTCCTTCTGTAAACTTGGTAGAGTTGCTGGATCGATTGCCTTCTGAGAAATTGCGTTGAGGAATGCACATAGCTTCACAATGGGTACTCGCACGTTTTCTGGCAGAAGCCCCCTCAATGCAATCGGAAGTAACTGGGTCATGATCACGTGGCAGTCATGAGACTTAAGGTTTTGGAACTTTTTCTCTTCCAGGTTTAGTATTCCTTTTATGTTCGACGAGTAGCCAGACGGGACCTTGATACTACTCAGGACTTGGAAAAAGATCTCCTTCTCTTCCTTGGTAAGAGCGTAGCTGGCAGGACCTTTGAAATTCTCTGGATTCATCAGGTCGTCTCGTTCGTGCATACGTTGGTGGTGCAGCCGTGCTTTTGGTGTATCTCTCGACTTCTTCCCATGCACGCCCAATAAGTTTAGCAGGTTCACGCAAATATTTTTCGTCACGGGCATCACGTCGATCGCAGAGCGAACCTCTAGGAATTTCCAATAGGGTAGTTCCCAGAATATAGATTTCTTCTTCCACATGGCTACGTGGTTGTCGGCGTCATTTGGAACAGATTGTGCGCCAGGACCCTTTCCAAAGATTACTTTTATATCTTTGACCATGTCATATATATCAGTACCTTTAGGGAGGGTTGGCTTCCTCCGTGTATCTGCCTCGCCTTTGAAATGCTTTCCTTTATTTCTTACGGGATGCCTGTCTGGAAGAAATCGACGATGCCCCGGGTACACATTCTTGCCTATATGTATACTTTCTGTCTCGCCTAAACAGTGTGTGCATGCGCTGTATCCCTTGTTTGACTGTCCTGAGATGTTACTAAGAGCGGGCCAATCATTGATGGTAACAAACAGCAACCCTCGTAGGTCAAATTCCTCTTGTTTGTACTCGTCCCACACACATACACCTTCGTCAGCCCACAACTCTAAAAGTTCATCAACCAGTGGCCTCAGGTACACATCAATGTTGTTGCCGGCTTGCGACGGGCCTGGGATAAGCACTGGCATCATAATGAACTTACGCTTCATGCATAACCAAGGAGGAAGGTTATAGATACATAGAGTCACGGGCCAGGTGCTATGACTGCTACTCTGCTCCCCAAATGGATTCAGGCCATCTGTACTCAGACCAAACCTTAAGTTTCTTGCGTCATGTGCAAAGTCCTCGTACTTATCGTCGATGTTTCTCCACTGCGACCCATCAGCGGGGTGTCTCAGCATATCGTCTTCCTTACGGTCTTCTTTGTGCCATCGCAACAACTTGGCATGCTCTTTGTTTCGGAACAAACGTTTCAACCGTGGTATTATAGGAGCATGCCACATCACCTTGGCAGGAACCCTCTTCCTGGGGCGATCGTCGCCCTCAACATCACCAGGGTCATCTCGCCTGATCTTATACCGAAATGCACCGCATACCGAGCAGGCATTTAAATTCTCGTGCTGGCCGCGGTAGAGGATGCAGTCATTGATGCATGCATGTATCTTATGCACTTCCAATCCTAGAGGGCAGACAACCTTCTTTGCTTCGTATGTACTGCAGGGCAGCACGTTATTTCTTGGAAGCATCTTCTTCATTATTTTCAGCAGGTTTTCAAATCCCTTGTCAGATAATCCATTCTCTGCCTTCCATTGCAGCAATTCAAGGGTGGTGCCCAGTTTTTTCTGGCCATCTTCGCAAGTTGGGTACAACAATTTTTTGTGGTCTTCTAACATGCGCTCCAACTTCAACCCCTCGTTTTCACTTGCGCAGTTTATCTGTTCTTCACAAATGACCTCACGAAGATCATCATCAGACTCATCAACAATGTCCTCAAGTTCAGGCTCGTCTTCCCCCATTTCAGTATCACCGTGTTCATCGAACATAGGATAATTATCATTATCCTCTTCTTCTTCATTGTCTTCCATTATAACCTCTTTTTCTCCGTGCTTGGTCCAACAAAAATAACTGGGCATGAAGCCTTCTTGCAACAGGTGGGTGTGTATGGTTCTTGAGCTAGGGAAATTCCTCTTATTCTGGCATTTTTTACATGGACAAAAAATAAATCCATTCTGCCTGTTTTTCTCAGCCACATTGAGAAAACTATGCATGCCATTAAGGAATTCGGGACGACGTCGATCACTGTACATCCATTGCCGGTTCATCTGCATTATATAAATTTATCAACAACCATTATGCTAAATCATCATGACTAAATTAATTAATTAATACAAAAAGTTCATCACACGTTAATACCAAACTAGCGTATAGTGACCATACATATATAGTTCTCAGAAAAATACACACTGAAACCATCCATAAAAACTCTCTCTAATTAATGCATTTAAAAACAACAACAAATGCGATCAAAATCGCAACAAAGGTAACAATTGACCCGACGACATAATGATACCAAGCCTCTTTACTAATTGCATATTTCCTAATCTTTCTAATCTTCAGGCGCATTGCGTCCATCTCGCTCTTGTGACTATCGACGACACCGGCAAGAACCTTTTCCAAGGTCATCTTCTCTCTTTCAGTTTTTTCCAACCTTTCTTCAGTTTTTTTCAATCTTTCTTTCAAGCCAATATTTTCTTGTTCAACTAAGTATAACTTCTCAACAATAGGGTCGATTGGCATTTCCGGTTCCACTACCTCCTATATAAAAATATCTATGTCAAGTTGGTCGGCGTAAGTAATTGTCGTATAATCAGGAAATGAAAATATGTAGTGAAAAAAGATAATATACCACATCCGAATCATAGACTGGACGAGGGCCAACGGGGACGGATATCAAAACCATGGCTCTAGAAAATTATATACAAGTAAATACGTAAATCATACAAATCAAAATTTGTTTTGGTAAATAAAAACAATAGGCTCACCCAGGTTGTGTCGGTGATGGGGCGATCGACGGTAGTGAGGAAGGGGACAAGGCGCGCGACACTAAAAAAATCACAAATCATAATTAATTTTGAGCTCAAATTGCATAAATTTGTATACATAACAAAATGAATAACAAATTCTAGCTTAGCTAGGCATTTCATCAAACACCTAGCTAGCACAACAAAAATGAAATGAGCAAGAAAACGAGCAAAACCTGCAATGCCGGAAGAGGGAACGTTGATGCTAACCGTAGAACCGATGGGTACCAACAATCTTGACAAATGGTGGAGAAAATGGGGATGGATTAGACCTCACAAGAGGAAGAAGAGAGAAAAAATGGAGTTGAGCTCGAGCTGGAAAAAATGAGCTGAGCTCGGGGTGGTATGTAGGGTTTAGGGGAGGGCTTTAGGACCGGTTTGTGTTACAAACCGGTTCTAAAGGATATGACAGCGGGACCCGCAGTGGCTGCAAAAAATGAGAAAACCTGTAGAACCGGTTTGTGATACAACCCGGTTCAGAAGGGTCTGTCCCTGGGCCCCCCTCCCTGCAGCAAATGGCCCGTAAGGCCTTTAGGACCGGTTTGTGTTACAAACCGGTCCTAAAGGCCTTACGGGCCATTTGCTGCAGGGAGGGGGGCCCAGGGACAGACCCTTCTGAACCGGTTTGTATCACATCCGGTTCCATTGGGCTTGGCTCGATGCCCTGTTTTCTACTAGTGCGCGTAGAGGATTCCATGGTCAGCGAAGGCATGGCCAAAGCGCACGGACGGGGTGAGCAGGTTCGGGGCGCGCGAGTGCTAGGGGAGAACTTTTCCAGCTTCAGGGAGTACCGCAAGACGGCGAGGAACCGGTGGAGGAGATCGGTGTGACAACAATGGAACACGGAAATGGCACTACAGAGCTGGAGAGAGTGCGGAAATTGGGGAAAAAGGATAGATCGATGAGCCGATTCCACAAAGATCAATGGAAGAACATGGATAGAGAACGGCAGCCGATATAGGCCAATCCGGCGGATGGTAGAGACGAGTTCGATGGATGCCAGCCCCTCAGAACCGGAGCTTGGCCCTCCTCCTCTCCAGCTAGGCATGGCTCCGCCGCCCCTTCTATAGCAGCATCGCTTCCTCCTCTCGCTTCTTCCATGGTCCGCTCCATCACATCACATCTCACATTACCTAGACACAATCCATCGCCTCTCTCTCTCCATGGGCAGGGAATCTGTCCCCTGATACGCACTTTGGTTCTTGACTACACAATCAACTTGGCATGATTTCTGTGGTAGCGCTCACTGATGGAATTGTCTGTTCTGCTAGGTGATTCCGGTGGCCTCCCTTAAATCCCTCCTAGGTTTTTTTTTTCAAACGACTCCGAAGAGCCGGGTTCCATTACCACAATGGACAACAGAACAAATGTTTTATATACAAAAAAACGAAACTAGAGAAAAAGGAAAGCAAACTACTAGTTTTTGCACGGCCTCCAAACCACTAGATCACATAGGGATCTAACTAGATAGTCATAGCACTTCTCTTGTCCAACCAGCAAAACACAACCAAGGTTTAAACCAACCAAACCATGGCCGGGACACTAACAATTTTCGCTCCAGATTACAACCAAAACGCAGAATACCACTACCGAGAATAAATACTCACAGATCAAACTTTCAGACCTAGGCTCCTTCTTGTTGTTTCTAGCTTCACGTAAACCTCTTTTTGACACGGGCTTCACTCAATCTTCCTGGTTATCAAAAGACCCCTCTCTGGTGATACGATGATAAACTCAAGCATCATTGCTTGTTTGGCTTACCACCACACTTTGGATTCTGTATGCTCCTTCTTCCACCATCTGACGTGTGCCTTCATCTTGCAAACCTGCCCAGTATCGAAGAAACACACACACATGTAACAGAATAATTCAACAGGGGAAGATATAAACTTCCTCTCGAAGCAAGAATTGTTTCTACTTTTCTAGATTGCCCAGCAAAAGGCAGCAACCCCTATAATATGAATATTTGATCCAACTACAAGATGATCTTGGATCCACCAAAAATATTGAGGAAAGCAAGATGGGATTGCGGTAGCGCCAAGGGCAGTACTAACCACACTCCACATGAAAAAAGCAGTAGGGCATTGAAAAAACATATGAGAAATGGATTCAGATGCATGACATAATCTACAAGAAACATCCCCCGCCCATTTTGTTTTCTGGATGTTATCTATAGTTGCAATGGCATTATGCCAAATTAACCATAGCTAAATGTTGATCTTCAAAGGGATCTTGGATTTCCATAATTAAGCAATAGATCATATCACCAGCATGTGAATTCAATCTATTATACAAGGATTTGACAGTAAAAATGCCAAATTTTGTGTATTTCCATTTAGGGATATCTCTTTCTTCTCCAATAGCCACGGTTGTCAGGAGGCTACTCATTTGAGACATTTGCTCTTGCAAAACAGGATCAAGCCACCTCCTAAAAGTCATATTCTATCCTCTTTGCCACATTTCCCTAACTATACAGATCTGCTGCTGACAAGCATCAAATAGCTGAGGAAACTGAACACACAGAGGATCAGTCCCGCACCAGCTATCATGCCAAAAATTAGTCTCTCTCCCATTTCCAATAACCATCGGTCTCCCCTGCATGTATATATGCTTGACTTTAATTAAATTCTTCCGAATAGGTGAATAATTTTGTTTCATTTCCAGTCTCCACAACCCATGGTCAATTTTGTATTTAGCTCTCACAATTTTGTGCCATAGACCATGCTCCTTCTCCAACCTCCACCACCATTTACATAGGAGGCTCCCTCCTAGGTTAGTATTCCTGAATTCTCTACCCGTGCTTTCAAGGAGATGCAAGAAAGCACAGTTGATCTCTTGCCCATGGACTTGAGTCACGTCCCTGTGTTATTTATTTTTGTCAGGTATGTACTGATAATTTATTCGAACATGATACAAACACTGTTTGTAGTAGATAACTTGCTAGGACTTAAGGAACAACCATGGTCTAGATCTGTTGTGGTACTTCTGCAAAAACAATACTTTTCATATGTTTATAACCTGAGCAGTTCTTGTTTTTGCTTACAGATTTTGCTGAATATTTATTAAACCAAATATACAGGTTGAACCAGATAGGATGGCTGTCTCCTCTGACCAGGATGAAAACGTTTTCATCTCTCTTTGTCGCTCCTTCCCCATGTGTTCCCCAACGAGTAAGATTCTGATGTTCTCCAAATATTTTACCGCATTCAAAGTTAAATTGGAGCAAGACAAGGAACAGAAAACCACACTGAGAGCCAATGAAATGATTGTGGCTACTTTTCAAGCCTCATGCTAGCAGCTCCTAGCTGATTATGGGTGGATGGATACTTTGAAACCTTCTAATCTAATTGTTCATAATTTTGGGGCACTCCTCGAAATGCTAAGAAAAATGATATATATCATCATTAGATTCTACAGCCTGAATTGTAAAAACTGATCCTAGATAGGAGAATTAACGTTGATATTAAAATAAGAACATAAATTCCTTTAATTAACCAAACTGCATTTCACTGGTTAGTGGAACATAATAATTGCTCATGATTTTGAATTTATTATGGTTATGGAAGTGAAAAAAAGATGGTCTACTATATACTCTAGCTTATCATACAAGGAGTTGCTCATGATTTTGAACTTTTTTGTGGTTATGCATTTGGTAAGAAGGAAAATTCCACTTGTCAGACTCTCTCATCGTTCAACAATATAAAATCACAAAACTACTTTTATACCAATATAAAGTTTCAAATAGATGCTCGCCTTCTGTCCTTCAGCAGCGTACTATGATGATTTTTAGGACCAAAATATGTGAAACAAATGTACCAGGACCATCTTCAACCGAGGGAGCTTCAAGCCTGGTAACAGTATTGTTATCGGTATATGCCCAAGCATTTGTAACTTCCCCGTGAATGGCAATCATGGACCTGAAGCATCGCATAATGAAGCACGGTGTCCACATATATGTACTAGCTTCTGCATCAGGGTGTCTACTTTTGAGTTCATTCATATATGAAAGGATTAGAAACGATTTATACTCCATTTTATCGAGTTAAGCTTTCACGGACTTGTGGAAGAGATAAAGAGTGCATCAGGGTGTCGACTTTTGGGTTCATTCATATACCACCCCCCGTCTCAAATTAATTGTCAAAAAGTTTGACAAAAATGGATGTATCTAACTCTAAATTATGTCTAGATACATCCACTTTTGTCAAACTTTGTGATAACTAATTAATTTGATACGGAGGGAGTATGAAAAGGATCAGAAACGTTTTATACTACATTTTCTCAAGTTAAATTTTCACGAACTTGTGAAGAGATAAATACTTTGGTAAAACAAGGCTTTTAAAATAAAAATACGATCAACAAAATTACATGAGCAAAGAAGAGATGTTGGAAAAAATGAGGGGTCTCGAATTGTCAAGAACGTACTTCTGAGGACAACACATCATAACTTTATTAAAACAAGTGTTTACGGTTTTTCACACTAAATAGTAAAAATCATCTCAAGGGTGGGGGACAAAGGACCATCATACTCCGAACGTTTCATCTTGCAAGATTTAGATATGAATGGAACCAGGAAGTTATATCGGGTTGTTGTACTCATTAAGTACGAAGAACTCCGCGACAACTGTACAAGTGAGATCCGTCATCCCACTAATGATGTTCTCAGATTAATAAATTTTGTAACTGAGAATTTCATGTCACAGTTGTACCAACGAGTGCTTTGTGCGCTTCAACGCGGATTTTCACTGTCCCGTCATGTTTACTAGTTATATATAATCTGCTTATGTAAAATCCTTCATCAAAACACTCTTTTCAATGGTTTTGACAAATTATAACATCAGAGCATCATTTTCAATAAAAAAATATGCCATCCATGTAAGATTAGAAATACGATTGAGCTACCACTAAACTTGTTATATAAACAAGATTCTTATCTCTTTGTTATGAAGTAGAACTCATTGATTAACTCATCGAAATGAATGTTCCAGCTTCGAGATACCTGCATCAATCCTTAAACAGATTTTGGAGCTTACATAGCTTACTATACCCTTTCAATCGACAAAACCTCTGTGCGCTATATCATATACACCTACTTGATTATATTCATAACTGAAATATGTAGCGATAGCTAGTATAATCCAAACTGGCTTCAACATCACTACAACAAGAACATGCGTATTATCGTTGTCAACAGCTTAAACTTGTTGGAAACCCGTTTGTGAAAAGCCAACCTTTATAGATGTGAATATTTACATCCATATAAGTTTTATTCTTAAAGAACCATTTGCACTCCACGAATGTTACACAATCATGTCGATCTGCCAAGTACCAAACATGTATTTCGTCCATCTATTTTAACTCACATGGCCTCAAGCCATAGCTAAGAATCTTAAGCTAGCCATGTATAATATAGAAAATACATAACTATTAATAGGAGTAATTCTTCACGAGATATATGAATTCCTACATATACTATCCACTACTATGATACCCACAATCTCAGCTGGTTCTTGTACATAGGCCTGCGGTGGTCTCCCTCACCAGGTTGGAACATAAGGTGCTAATAATCAGGCCCATCAGAGCCGGTTCCACGGACCGTTTGGGAAGCGTCATCTCTCAGACGGTTGTAAAAATGGGCAGCCCGTGATACTCTGTCTGGCGGAAGCGGTCCAACTTAAAGCCCGCCACATAACATAGAGGCGGGTCTCTTTGACGGACAACTCTATAAGGTGTAGGATGTACACTTTTCTTTAGATGCCCTGCATAAAAAAATAGAGAGCCGGTTTGAATAAAAAACAGACTCGATCCAAGGAGAAGACGTTTTGATTTGCACCCGGTTGGGAAACAATTGGACCTCCCGAATAAATTCAGAAGGGAGCAATTTAATATTATCGCTCTATTTTGTCGGGTGGGCCGATTTTTTTTGGAATTTCTTGCAATGCTCTGGGTGGGGCAAGTAAATGACAAATTCGTAAATACATTTATAATTTAGCAGAAATATGTTCTAGTACACGATGACTACATAAAATAAAGGAATTCTAAACTTGATAGATAACCTAATACCCCCTGTTCCACAATATAAGACATTTTAGCTAGCTAGAACGTTTATATTGTTGAATAGAGGCAGTATATACTAGTAGCTTGTCGAGATATCTCGGACGACTAATATCATCGATTTTGATTTAGATCACCCTGAAAAGAATTGCAGGTAGTCTTCAGAATCGTCGAAGATACATATGGATGTCATCATTGAACCTTTTGACACAGAGAATGGTGACCAATCCGGTTCAAATTCCAGCTTTCCGAGCAAATTCATGACATGTTTTGTTCTCCAGGGATAATCTGCGCCTTTCAACTTAATAACATTTTCCTAATGCAAGGTTGAATGGTTCCATCAATAAACATAGGACCTGATGAGGAGATGTAGAGGTGTTGCTGAAAACGAGTTATAATCTTCTGCAAAATTTGAAGAGAATTTTTTACTTTGTAAGTAGGGTTAATGTGAAATAACAGCTATATTTGTTTTTGTCTATTACTTACTAGCATAGTACACCCAATGTTTTTCTCTGTGAGCTTATGGACAATAGAGAGCCAGCCGATTCGTTCATAGTGCTTCCTTGCAAAAGAAAGAACGTACCAATTTGTGCAGCAGAGAGTTCCAATGATGAAGTTTTACCAAAGAATTTATGATTTTTTCACGTCCTACAAATTCATCATGAAACCACCACATTTTGAATTAATAGCAGTGCGGTATATATGTATGAGGTTCTATGTGATAAAACTATCAAATTACATCAAACATCAAATAAAGATCAGCTATTGATTCGTTCAGTTTGTTATTTACCTTGTATGACAAGCGGATACCGATCAAAACACATTGAGTTGGTCCTCTGCATCGTACATTTAAAGTTAGTATATATCAGCATATAAATGTCAACAGATAATTAACTTTGCAGATAGCCTATATATAACTTGGCTCATTGATTATCATCTTCTCTTTATTATTGGAGCCAAATGTAGTAGTCCGACCTAAAGAATTCGTGGACCTCTACATCGTACATTTAAAGTTAGTATATATCAACATATACATGTGAATAGATAATTAACTTCACAAATAGGTTATATATAACCTGGCTCATTTATCATCATCTTCTCTATATTATTGGAGCCAAATGTAGTAGCTCAGCCGGAAGAATTCATGACCCTCTACAGTTGTTCTTCGTGTTATATGCACAAAATCCATGTCGGCTGGTGCTTGTCAAATTAGAACAAAGTACAAGATAGATGTGATAAACAAATATGAATCTTCAAAAATTCATCGATGGAGCAATTTGAAGGGTGAAAACAATTATGTAACTTTATTACACACATAGTTTCATCCCTTTGAGAAATTTATGTCACACATAATTAAGCCATGTGAACCACATAGGCCATGATGTCTACACTCTATAGTACAATAGAAACCTTGTTTTTTATGCATGGACTGTAAGAAAAAATAATGTGTGTGCACAACATGACTTGTAGTGCATTTATTATTCATCGATCCATATTGTGGTATTGCTTCTTCTTAAATTATTTGTATTTGGTCACCATTTAAACTTTGAAGGTGTCCTGACATTTAATTTTTCATATTCTATAAAGGACAGGCGGGATACCATGTTATTTTTTTATTGTTTATGATTGAAACAAACTTATTGCTTTCAATATTTCATTATTCATTGTATTTTATTTGTGTTACTTTTCATGTGCAACATGGTTGCTAAGTTTACATTAGTTAAAATAATATTTATCATGCCTTTGTTAAAGTACTTTGATCTCATCTTGCAATGCTTTTACATAACATTGATCAAGATTTGTGTAGGCTACATGTCACCTCAAAACTTATTTTGTTATACCTTACCTGCTCGAGGAAGAGTAGGAGTTAAGCTTGGAGATACTGATACGTTGTAACCGTATCTATAATTTTTATGCTCCATGCATGTTTTCTATACAATACCTCATGGTATTATCATGTTTTCACATGTTTCACTTTGTTTTCCAAATGTTTTCATCGAATAACCTATTAACAAGATGCCCAAGGCCAGTTGCTGTATTTTGCTGCTTTTCTATTTCAGAAAAGTTCTGAAGGAAATATTCTCGGAAAGGGCTAGAAAATTCCCGGAAGTCAATTTTTACCAGGAATGAAGATGGAGTCGAAAAGAGACCCTGGAGAGGAGCCAAGGGTCCACCAGGAGGGTACCAGGCGCCCCTAGGCCGCGCCTGGTGGGTTCCCGAGACCATGGCCACCGCCTCAAGTCGCCTCTTCGCCTATATATTTCATTTAACCCTAAAACCATCGGCGATAGAGTTATTTTCCACGAAACATATAGAGAGGCACCATCACTTTGAAAGTTCAATCTAGTGCTTCTAGAGTCCTGCTCCGACACCCTTCCGGAAGGGGGATCGTCACGAGCGGCCTCTACATCGCCATGATCACCTCCGAACAGATGCGTGAGTAGTTCATCTCGGGACTACGGTCCATAGATGTAGCTAGTTGGTTGTTCTCTCCCCTATGCCTCCATGTTTAGAGTCTCGTGAGCTGCCTCACATGATCAAGACCACCGTTATGTAATTGTGCATGTTGTGTTTTCTAGGATATGATGAACCATGAGATTATGATTATTTTTATCATGTCAATATGGGATGCTTCACTTATATTTGTAAAGAGTTTTAATCTTGTCTTGCAATACTCTCCGGTGTTTATGATTACCTTGGCCACGTAGTTTCTTTTTCACCTCCAAGAGAGGGTTTATATGCTAGATAGTGAGTTCATCCCTCCTTATTGCCTATGAACGAGTGACGAAAATGTGGGGGGAGGATGTGCGTATGGGAACCAGTGCTTACATTACGTCTTGATCTTAATCCATTTGTCTGTTGCACACATAGCAATCACTTCATTGATGCAACTTAATACCAATGGATTTGCTGGATAGATTTCTTGACGTGGACTTTTATATATGGATGCATGCTAGATAGTGGTCCATATGCCTTGATGTTATGGCTACAATGTCAGAACCCGTGAACTTTACCTCTTCATAATAGTATTTTTATATGTTCATGATTTGTCAATAGCCCATCTGTAATTTGTACACCCAACATGTTTGTTTTCTGTGGAGAGCCACCACTAGTGAACCTATAGCCCCGGGTCCTATTTTCCTCACAAGTACAACTTTATTTTAAGCATTTTAACCATTGTTTCCTTGCTGAAGTTTTCACTTTAGTTACTTTCGAAGAATCTATACGTTTAATCTCCCGTTTTCAGCAAGAACGGAAGATTGAAAACCTTCCAGAAAGTTGGGGCAAGAGAGATTTTGTGCTTGTGTGCAGGTTCCACGCTTGTTCAACATCGGTAAATGGCGTCGTTGATACAAGTAACCTTCTTAAAGACTATGAAGTCCTACTGGTTCGATGAACTCTGGTTCCATTCTGGGGTAAATTTATACTGGACTACATCATATCTTCTGCTTGGGGTCTCCCAACAAGCGTGTGATCACGTGAGCATCACATGTGTATATGAAGGTGGAGTTCTCAACACATGATAGAGAGGGAGTAATTAGAAGCTAGATCTAACTAGGAGAGAACACCTCAAAAACCTGATTAGAAGAATCTCTAATTCAATTAGAGGGGGTCTAATTAGAAGTTTTAGTTAGACACTCTAATTATACTAGAAAGAGAGAGAGGCTTGTGAGCCAATTGTGTGTTTTCCCTTGAGCCTTGTGGTGCTTTATATAGTGGGAGGGAGGGGGGGTACTTTCCTTGAGGGAGGTAGGAGTCCTAGTTGAGCTAGGAGGAAGCGGATGCACCATGAGGAGGAGGCCGCACCCCTCCCCTAGTCCAACTCAGATTGGTTGAGGTGGAGTCCATCCACCTCCCTCCTTTCTTTTTTATTTTTCTCCTTTTTCTCTCCAAGAAATCCAGGAATAATGTGGGACGATGAAGACTATTATGTGAAGCCACTCGGGCCCACGCGGCAGCCCCCTAAACTAGGGTGCGGCCATGAGGGGGAAATCTGCCCACTCCGAGTGCTCACCCCCTATATGAAAATTCCTTCGAAACTCCTCCGGAACCCTGTGAACCCTTCAGCTAAAATCATTGATATTATCTAAATATGCAAGAAATATATTTCCTACATCCCATGAAATCTTACGTCCCCCTGCACTCGCTCCATAAAGCGTGTAACCTCAATTTCTCTCTTGAAACAACTCTGGAATAAGTTTTGGTAGTATTAGAAATTGTTTTTATTACTATGGGGCATCCAATATCGTTAATATAAATTCTCTCTGATATATATAATATAGATATCACGCAGAAACCCTTTTCCTATGACACTCCTTGTTGATCCAGACCTACCGATATACACATAAATCAGCCCTATGTTAAATGTGTTTCCCCTAAAGGTTCTATATTGAGTAAACAAGCAACTGAAACTCTTTCCTTTACAATAATCAATAGAGGAGCCATGGATGCCCATACTGACTCCCACAAACTAAGGAATAAACTGCTGAACCTGTTGGTCATTATACGATTCTCGCATTACTCACGATACAGAACTTACCCGAGACTATGGATTTCAGTATTACCATGGAACAAACTCTGTTTCCACTATACCTTTGTCTTGTCTCTTTAAATGGTAAACTTCCTATTTCTCGTTACTGTATGATGATATCACACATGATGTATTATCATCATGCATTGTCTTCAGAACTTATGGATATCAAGAATACCAAATGGACCTAGGTGTGTATCTCGCATTTTACGGAGGAGTAATTCCCATCTCAGAACATAGAGATAACATACTCCTTTAGAATTACCCATTGTCTACCTTTATGTTCACCAAGTCTACGGTGTGACTCTTGATAGTACTAATGTAGAACCTCTAGAATATATTTCCCAGATAACCTCACGGTCGAAAGATGCATTGTAATATTATCGTGCTATGATATGATTCTAAGGACAAGTATGTCTTAGTGTAATATCTTAGCATATTAATTAATAGGGTATACCCAGCCATATTGTCCCCTTACAACAATATTCTATTCATTGATGCTAACGTAAACAATGTCCATGATCAAGAAAACGTAGTCATCAAGTATCCAATGAATTTGTCATAAAATGAAAGACTAGGGCTTGATACTTTGTTCATGTTATTACAAGTGAGCGTGGGTTTTCCTATGAATCTCATATCCATAAATCACATCAGTTATAACATAGTAATATGAATTATAATTTTAAAACAGATGTATAAATATTATAGCTATTTGGCGTACATCCAACAAATTCCACACAAAGGAAATAAATGCATTTGTATGGTAGTGAAGAATGGACCAGTCAACACATAATGACCATATATCTGATTAATTAGATAGCCCAATTGTTGAAGATAAGTGTGTTTATGCCAAGGTCGGACTCAAGTTCCGTGCTAGACGGGTTGTAGCCTGGGTCGAGCCCAGAGTAAGGTATCGAGTAGGTAGTACATATTATGTCCACAATGGCTTATTTTCTATATCTCGGACCTCTTCGGATGCATCAAGTCGCTAGGCTCTGTTACATAGAAATATACATCCCGAGCGATCAAAGCATCGCCAAATGCATCCTTGATGCTGGCAAAGCATGTTGGGAACCCCAAGAGGAGGGTCTGATGATCACATCGGTAGGAATTTCCCCTTAGTTAAGAACGAAGGTTATCAATCCAGTAGGAGAAAGGGATCTTTTTAAGGTTGATGCCACTTACGGTGGTGATGGCGCCTCACCGGTGTAAGCAACAACGCGGAACCTGCACACAAGACAACCAAAATACTTTGTTCCAACGGTACAGTGAGGTTGTCAATATCACCGGTCTTGCTGAAAACAAAGATTAGACATATAGTGTGGGAAATGGTGTATGCTTGTAGTAAGTAAAGAAAGCATGAAATTGTAGTGGTTTGTTTAACAGTGTAGGAAAATGGACCGTGCTTCATAGGTTCACTAGTGGTGTCTCTCCATAAAAGATAGCATGCTGGGTGAACAAATTACAGCTGGGCAATTGAGAAATAGAGGTTCCACCGTAGTGCACATTCATGACATGATGACTACTATGATATTTAGTGTGGGCATTACAACAATATACATAGACCGTAATACAACTTCATCTATGACTAATAATCCACCCTCAGGTTATCATCCGAACCCCCTTAGATATTACGTTGCAAGCAACAGATAATCGCATTAAGCAATGTGTGTAATGTAAGCAATGATTGTACACGCGGGCAGTCACACCGTTGTTTTCTCCCTAGTGGCAACATCACATCCTCCCCAGTCACGTTTCTGTCACTCGAGCACAAGCGAAAAGGAGGCATGAACCCACTATCGAGCATAAATACTCCCTCTTGGACTCACTAGCAACTACTTGGCCCGAGCAACCACTAGGAACGGAAAGCATGCAAGATCAGAAATAACATATGCAATAAAGACTACAATCAACTTGGCATAAGTTCAATATTCATCTTATCCCAACAAACACAACACATAGAATTACATAAGAACAATCTCGGTCATGTTAGGAAGCTCACGAGATCTAAACATTGAGACATGGGTTTTCCTTCGGAGGGGAATAAATAGGCGAAAGGGAAAAGGCGGTGGAGCCCTGGGCCCCATGCCACCCTCCGGCACGGCCAAGGGGGGGGGTGCCTCCCTATGGTGTGGCCCCTCTGAGGCCCCTCTCTCGGGTCTCTTCGGGACTTCGTGGAACCTTCGGGAATTCTAAGACTTCCGGGCTTCGAATTTTCCAATTCCGAGAATATTTGCAGAACAACTTTTCTGAAACTAAAAACAGCAGAAAACAGGGAACTGGCTCTGTGGCATCTTGTCAATAGGTTAGTCCGGAAAATCGATAAAATGACATAAAGAAGAGAGAAAACATGTAGCAATTCGCATAATATCATCATGGAACATCAGAAATTAGATACGTTGGAGACGTATCAAGCATCTCGAAGCTTAGTTCCTTCGTCCTCGAGTAGGTAAACGATAAAAACACAATAATTTCTGAGGTGACATGCTACTAACACAAACTTGATCATTATAATGTAAAAGCATATGTAAGCTGAGATAATAGAACTTTAAACACAAACATGAGAAATAGAACTTTAATTATAAAGCATAGCAATCACTTTGCATCATGAGAAGTAACTCAAATAAAAGATCATGAGTAACAATGCATTGAAAGTTGTACATTTGTTTCAAGTATAAAAAAGCAATGGCAAGGTGGTATTCGCAAGTCCTTAAGAGTGGGACAAAACATAAATGCCAGGACACCTTCAAAGTTCATGAGGAAGACTAGAGAAAATAGTTGGAGAACAAGCAATAACACTTCTTGAATCAACTAATGATGTTTATGGGACAAATGCATATAAAACTCAGGATGTAAAAATGCTCTCTCAACTGTGCATAAAGTTAGAAGATGGAGACTCAATATAAAAGTAAATGAAAGGCCCTTCGCGGAGGGAACATGGATCAAATCATGTGCTAGAGCTTTTATTTTATTAAACAGAGGTATTAAAAGTTTGAGACTCCTCCCATCCATCTTACACAAACCATGGCTAACCGAATCCTTGGGTGCCTGCCAACAATCACATACCATGGAGGAGTGTCTATATTTTAAGAGGGGTGTATGCTAGTGTCAGCGAATGGTAAACAGAAAATACAGTACGTCACAAACCAACTAGATTTCAAAAGAGCGTCTCCCATGTGAAGGACACATCTGGTAGAAGGTCATCCCTCTTGTCTTTTGTTTACACAATTATGCTTTGAATGATAATTTAGGGTGGGTAATAGTGAAGAGAATTTGTTTGCATTAATTTGGGGATGGGCAACCCGCTGCCAGCTCTATCAATTGGATAAGCGGATGAAGCCACTAGTCCAGGGTGTGAAATCCAATCAACAAGTGAGATAAAGATTCTCTATTGACGTCCTCATGAGCAAAAAGAGGAACACAAAACATGAGTAATTTTGAAAGTTTTAAAGGTAGCACATGAGCAATTTACTTGGAGTGGCAGTGAAATACCACATGTAGGTAGGTATGGTGGACACAATGGGAAAACGTTGGTTTTAGGGAGTTGGATGCACGAGTAGAGCTCATACTCGGTACATGTGGAGTCTAGCAAAAGACTGGGAGCAAAAAATCAAGAGAGCATAAGAGCCATAATCATGCATAGCGATATAAACATCATTAATCAAAGCATAAGTGGTATCACAAGTTCAACAACTAAATGGTCATGGAGGCTATTCGCGACTGGTTCATAGTCATAAACATGGTGTGAGCATGCACCAAGTCAACCAAATAAAACATTCAAAGGAGAATACCACAAATTTATGCTTTAATATGACAAGAAAAACTCATGATTCTTTCAATGGAATATTAATCACTCTCATATATTTGAGGCTATTCATTCTACTCAATAAACACAAGGCTTTAAAACTAAAATAAATTTAGCATGGCATGAAAAATTTCTATCCATAGTCTATACAAGCTTCTACGTGCATAGTTATAAATTCTACCTCAAGCAGCAGTTTCTTTTCCCAACAAGCACCATACAAACACATGTTTTAACAAAAATACTCTACATGCTACAACAAGCAAACATGAGAGTACTCACATAACACTACTAAAACTAACAACTCTGATAAGAGATGCATGCAAAATAGGAGCTAAATAAATGCAGCAGCCAGACAAAAATTAAGAATACAAAGTATTCCCATGAAAAAGCGGAGCGTGTCACTCTCCAATAAAAGAATGCTGGCGTCCAACCAAGATTATTGCAAAAATAAAAACAAACTGAAAGGAAAAATAAAATACGCTCCAAGTAAAGCACATAAGATGTGACCGAATAAAAATATAGTTTCAGTAGAAGTGACCCGATAATTTGTCGATGAAGAAGGGAATGCCTTGGGCATCCCCAAGCTTAGATGTATGAGTATTCGTGGAATTTTCTGGGATGTACCACCAGGGCATCCCCAAGCTTAGGTTCTTCACTCTTCTTGATCACGTCATATCATCCTCTTCTCTTGACCCTTGAAAACTTCATTCACACCAAACTTCTCACAATCTTCATTAGCAACGTTAGTGCAATCGAAATAATAAATTCACATGGTTAAGATTCAACACAAGTCTAACACTCATAAACACATTATCTACTATCACAACTTCTTTTAAAACTCTATTTCTCAAAAGAACACCAAAACAAAGAGATTAAGATGAAAATGCAATTATTGGCAGAAATCTATCAACACATGACAACATGTAAAGATGATTTATTTAAAAAATCTTCTATTGCTCAAATAAAAAAGTGTTGAACTAAGAAAGGTTGTGTATACAACCTAGGGTTACGCACAAACAGACTCAGGTCATTTTGAATTTTCCGTGATTTTATACGAATTTTACACTGGACAGTAGAATCTGTTTCCTACGCAGAAATCCAAAATATAGTCTCAACTTTCCTCTAGAGGCTTTACTTGGCTCAACAAAAGCACAAAATAAAAGATATAGCGGGGTAGCTAAGGAAATATACAACACCCAGGTGCAAAGATCACAGAAAGAAACGGTGGAAAACGGGTTGAAAACGGAGAAATAAAACAGGTTGTCTCCTAGTAGCGCTTTTCTTTAACGCCTTTCAGCTAGTCATAGAAAGCAACTCAAGTATTTTCAAGTGAGAAAGCATCAAAATTAAGCTTAGAAATCTCTTCAACAATGAATTGTATTTCATCTATAGAATTTTTATATGTCCTTTTATCAGCACTTTTAGGCACACTACTTTCATCAAATGGGTTTGCAGGAACAATCCAATCAAAATTCCTTTCTAGAGTTTCATGCATTCCTACCAATTTAAAGGGTATTGGTATTTTAATTTCCTTATCGTTGGATTTACCCGGTGTGCTATTAACATCTACACATGATCCTGACATCTCAAACCGGTTAAAAAAATTTCTAGCCCCAATGGCAACATCACCAAATACTTTAAACAAAGTTTCTAGGATAAACTCTCTTTTTTCGCTATCCTTAATGTTATCAAGGTTGAGGAACATTTGTTGTATTATGGGATTAAGGTTAACAAACCTAGCTTCCAGCATACAAACTAGAGATGCTGTAGTGGTTTCATAATCTGGAGCAAGTTTAGCTAAGGATCTATCTTCAAATTCTTTGTGCTTACTAACATAATTAAAGAACTCTACAATATTATCTTTCCCAATTATATCACCGGTACCTATTGGTACGTCTTTCAAGGTAAACTTGGGTAGAATCATGATTAGAGATTAAACTAAGAGCATAAAAGCAAAAAATAACACTTATGAAGTAAATTCTTTTTGTGTTTTTGATATAAAGAAGAAAGACAAGACAAAAATAAAAACAAGACAATGAACAAAATAAAGAGGTTGAGAGTGAGAGACTCCCCTTGCCACAAGACGTCTTTCTCCCCAGCAACGACGCCAGAAAAAGTCCTCGATGCTGGCAAAGCGTGTTGGGAACCCCAAGAGGAGGGTGTGATGAGCACAGCGGTAGGAATTTCCCCTTAGTTAAGAATCAAGATTATCAATCCAGTAGGAGAAAGAGGATCTTCGGAAGGTTGATGCCACTGATGGTGGTGATGTCGCCTCACCGGTGTCAGCAACAATGCGGAACCTGCACACAACACAACCAAAATACTTTGTCCCAGCGGTACAGTGAGGTCGTCAATCTCACTGGTCTGGCTGAAAACAAAGATTAGACGTATAGTGTGGAAAATAGTGTATGCTTGCAGTAAATAAAGAAAGCAGGAAATTGTAGAGGTTTGTTTAACAATGTAGGAAAATGGACCGAAGTTCATAGGTTCACTAGTGGTGTCTCTCCATAAAAGATAGAATGCTGGGTGAACAAATTACAGCTGGACAATTGACAAACAGAGGTTGAACCGTAGTGCACATTCAGGACATGATGACTACTATGATATTTAGTGCGGGTATTACAACAATATATATAGACCGTAATCCAACTGCATCTATGACTTATAATCCACCCTCAGGTTATCATCCGAACCCCCTTAGGTATTAAGTTGCAAGCAACAGATAATCGCATTAAGAAATGTGTGTAATGTAAGCAATGATTGTACACGCAGGCACTCACACCGCTGTTTTCTCCCTAGTGTTAACATCACATCCTCCCCCATCACGTTTCTGTCACTCGAGCACAAACGAAAAGGAGGCATGGACCCACTATCGAGCATAAATAGTCCCTCTTGGAGTCACTAGCAACTACTTAGTCAGAGCAACAACTAGCAATGGAAAGCATGCAAGATCACAAATAACATATGCAATAAAGACTATAATCAACTTGGCATAAGTTCATTATTCATCAGATCCCAGCAAACATAGCACATAGAATTACATAAGAACAATATCGATCATGTTAGGCATCTCACGAGATCTAAACATTGAGGCATAGGAGGAGAAGACAACCATCTAGCTACTGCTATGGACCTGTAGTCCAAGGATAAAATACTCACGCATCACTCCGGAGGCAGACATGGTGACGAAGAGGCCTCCAGTGATGATCTTCTCTACGACAGGGTGCCAGGAGACAGCTTCAGAGCCTGCCTGATCTAGGGTTGACGACGATGGTGGCTGCGAAACTTTTCGGGGATATTTGATCAGGTGCCTAGGGTTTTCCTTCAGAGGGGAATAAATAGGCGAAAGAGCAAACGCGATGGAGCTCTGGGGCCCCACACCACCCCCCGACGCGGCCAAGGGGGGAGGGCGCCGCCCTATGGTGTGGGCCCCCTGAGCCCACTCTCCGGGTCTCTTCGGGACTCAGTGGAACCTTTGGGAATTCTAAGACTTCTGTGCTTTGAATTTTCCAATTCCGAGAATATTTCCAGAATAGCTTTTCTGAAACTAAAAACAGCAGAAAACAGAGAACTGGCTCTATGGCATCTTGTCAATAGGTTAGTCCGGAAAATCGATCAAAATGACATAAATAAGGGAGAAAACATGTCGCAATTGGCATAATATCATCATGGAACATCAGAAATTATAGATACGTTGGAGACGTATCAATCCTCACGATCGATCTGGAGATCACACCTTTCTCCCTCGACGCCCTACCTGCCGGTTCTTGTGGTGAAACTGTTTTTGCTCCTCTCAGGCGGCCATGCTCTGACTCAAGCAACATGGCCTCCAACTCTGCTCCTCGTACGTCCTACTCCCTATCCTAGACAAATAGCAAGACAACGAGCTGCATATATTCCCTCCTCTTCGGCTCTTCAGCAGACAGTAGGTAATTTTCCAGAAATTTTATGGTTTTTAAGCTATATGTTGCTTGCACAAAACCCTAGTATATTGCAAGGACCATCACGATTTTTTTATGATACTTGAGTTCTATGCCATATGTTGATTATTGTTAGAGCTAACTAATTCTTATTCAATTACTTGAAATATGTCTCTCAAATGCTCATGATGATATAGTGTATTGTGAATCGACATTCCCTTTGGTACTTTTCTAGCGAGAATGCATTTTTCTAACTTCTTTCACAATTCTAAAGTTATTTGTAGACTATTAGTGTTTGTGAAGATTATTATGTACTATGATATCGTACATATTTACTATTTTCAATCAAAATATTAGACATGTCATATCCAACCCCCTCCTCCTTCCATTTCTGGGGCCGCTGCTGGTCTAGGCTATAATCCCATGAATTTGTACCAGTTCCAGCCCTTACATCTCGGACGTCCTTCTTCTAGAAGCTCCAACCGACATAACCTGCAGAGCTGCATGAAGACTACCCGAAGAGATCTTTGCTACAGACTACACCAAAGGAAGGCCACGAGATTAAACCCTAACGAGAAGACAAAGGCTCATACGAAGATCATATGTACTAGAGAAAAGATGCCATGAAGATCAAGCATCTTACACAATGCATCTATATTGTTTCCATAGCTTAAGCCCTCGAACAAAATCTGTTTGGCCATTCTAACAAAGGGTGTTGCATTTTTTTCGATAAGGAGCCTTTATTAATATTGCGAAGATACAATTTACACCCAACCCCTGCAACAATGCATTACCCTAGCAGCAACACAGATGCATACAACCAAAAAAAGAAGAAGAATTACAAAAAAGAAAAGCCCCGCTATAGTGATCTATTCCTTGTCGCAGCAAAACTAACACCACAAAAAACAATACCAGAAATCCAGCTTCTCCAAAAACTACGCCTCCAAGAAGATAACAGTGCCCAGGCACTGTCGTCACTCTGATCATAAATCATAAGTTTTCACCCTGAAGAAAGTCCACACTCGCAAAACACAATTCCTTTAACAAATTATTGACTGGTAATTTACAAATGTAGAAACCCACATGCCTGTTTGATGTATGAGGTGACCTATTTCCTTGAGTACATGAGGTAATAGGTCACCATATTCAGTCGTGACCCTCAGAACAGAAGGAATGAACGATCTGAATCAATTGGGAGCATGGTAAAATTTCTCATAATAGTAAACTAAACAGTACTCTTGATCCTATCAAGCGTGTTTGTTGATTTTGACCTGACTAAATGAGAACATATACAATGCGACTGCAGTAAAATGATACCACATCATCGATGATGTCATCATGATTTATTTTTTTGGGCTTCAAAGGACTGACACTTCGAAGCCGCGGAGTGAGTTTAACATCCAAGTTCCGAGGGTAGTCACACAACTATTTGAGGCGGCCACTACTGGTATACTTGGCGATGGCGCAAACACGTTTTTATGGAGCGATAGATGGTTGGCGCAAGGCAGGGTGAAAGATATCGCCCCCAACTTGTGGAAAAAGGTATCTCGGCACGCACGAGTGAGTCGCCGGGTAAGGGAAGGCCTTGCTGGGGGTGGCTAGAAGATGTCCCACAAGACTAAGATGCAGTGGAGCTGCGTGAGATTATGACCCTGGCAGACAGTATAGACGGGGTCACCCTTACAGAGGGTGTGGATAATGTTTTCCGGTGGAACTGGGCAGAAAACTATATCTACTCAGCGCGGTCGGCCTACAGATCCATGTTCCAAGGGGAAGAGGGACTGGATGGGACTCAACAGGTGTGAAGATCTCGCGCACCAAACAAGTGCAAATTCTTTATGTGGCTTGTGTTGAGACACAGGTGCTAGACCGCAGATAAATTGGGTCGTAGGGGCCTGCCGCACCCTGTGGCATGCCCTTTCTACGACCAACAAGAGAGAATATCGACCATCTACTGTTTGGGTGCGTTGTTGCCCGACAAGTGTGGACGGTGCTGATAACCTTTGGGGTATGGCTCAGTGGTTTCCGAACCCACTGGATAGAGTAGTAGAGTGGCTCCCGGCCCAAATGATGGGTGGAACGGATCAGAAGGGTCTCTGGACGGCCCTCACCCCTTTCTGCCGGTGTTTTTCGAGGCATCGAAACGAGGTTGTTTTTTAGGGGTATCAACCGTCAGTGGAGAGTGCGCGGATGATTGAGGCAGAAGCTGCCCTCTCGCGATCTGTGGGGCTTTTCAGGGGTAGTCTTCGTCGGGTAGAGAAGTGGAGGGTTGGCGAGTAATCATGTAAGTTTTCGAGTGGTTGCATTATGTGCACCCGTGCCATGCCGCGTTGGAAATCGGACTCTTTTGACGTATCCTTGTTTTTTTTTTTGTTAATTTTTGGAGAAATTGAGAAACACATTACATGTGCAGATCGCTCATCGTGACATTACATCCGCTGCAGGAACACGCGATCGTGTGGTGCAGAATGACTAGGTGCCAGGCTGCCAGCTATACCCAATCTCGTTTTGAGACTGCTGACCGAGCCATGGCTCTGGCTGTCACCTCGGTCCCATCGTTTGGATTGTTGCCTAGAGATGTCACCTCGGCATCGGCAGCGTCACTGGGAAAGAGTCTCCATGCCGATCTGCATTGCTGAACGTTAACAATGCCCGGCACTCTAGAACAACGACGAGGCAAATATCTGTAATTCTGTATTGTTGAACCCCATTAAATATCGATGTATGGCGAATCAATAGCTAGCTCAGCTCACTCTCTTCTGTATCGATTTCGGAGAATCCTAACACCAGCTTGGAATGTCCGATATATATACCTAGATTTCGTGTTATTTACCACCTCTGGTCACTGTATAAAAGCACTGAAGATGTACGTATTCTCAAGAAGCATCTGACAGCATTAGATTACGATGAGGACCTTAGCCACATACAGCGTGGTCCTGCTGGTGACCCTACTGGGTGCATCGCTCGCGAATGCCGGGATCCTGCAGCAGCGAGATGTGCTGAAGACCTTCATGGCAGCCAGGGCCAAGGCGAGCGGGAATGCCGAGCCGGACACATGGGCCGACCCGGACAGCAGCTTCAAGGACCTTCCCACCAAGTGCTCGACCCCGCCGTCCGGCACCAAGGAGGCCGACAAGATCGCGGCGCTGCCCGGCCAGCCCCCGCGCGTCAACTTCGACCAGTACTCCGGCTACGTCACGGTGAGCGAGCAGCACGGCCGCGCGCTCTTCTACTACTTCGTCGAGTCCCCCTACGAGGCCGCCACCAAGCCTCTCGTCCTCTGGCTCAACGGCGGGCCTGGGTGCTCGTCGCTGGGCGCCGGCGCCTTTCAAGAGCTCGGCCCGTTCCGTGTGAACCCCGACGGCAAGACCCTCAGCAGAAACAGGCACGCATGGAACAACGGTAGGTGACTGACAGGCACGCATGCAAGTTTGTGCATGTGTTGTGTCATCATCTCACAACCAGTCACTGATCGTTGGGTGTCGTGCAGTGGCGAATGTGCTCTTCCTGGAGTCCCCGGCGGGCGTGGGGTTTTCGTACTCCAACACGTCGTCAGAGAACCACGAGAGCGGCGACAAGAGGACGGCGATAGACGCCTACATCTTCCTGCTCAACTGGCTGGAGAGGTTCCCGGAGTACAAGGGCCGGGACTTCTTCATCGCCGGCGAGAGCTACAGCGGCCACTACGTGCCTCAACTCGCCTCCATCATTGTCGCACTCGCCAAATACGGTGCCACGAGCATGAACCTCAAGGGGATCTTCGTAAGTTGCGAGCTTTGGACAGACAAGTTTCGTGCTGACAGTGACAACGATGACTAATTTTGGGCTGCTTCTTCAGGTTGGCAACCCGTACCTTGACGACTACAAGAACGAAAGGGGAGTGTACGAGTTCATGTGGAGCCACGGCGTGATCTCCGACGAGGTGTGGGGCAAGATCAGCGCGTACTGCAGCTTCGGGGGGCTCGAGGGCAGAGCGTGCGGCGAGGCGAAGGCGTCCTTCAGAACCGGCAACATTGATCCCTACAACATCTACGCCCCGATCTGCCTCGAGTCGCGTAACGGCAGCCTCCACTCCAGTAGCTACGTACGTAATACTACTCACTCACTACGACGAGTTACATAATGTGAGATGGTACTGAAAACTAGCTGCTTTGGTTGAGACAGCTAGCAGGCTATGATCCGTGCATCGGCGTGTATGTCGACGCCTACTTCAACAATCCTGAGGTGCAGAAGGCTATACATGTCCGAACCAAGACAGAGTGGTCAGAATGCGCGTAAGTAATTAACACACTTGCTTACAAACTCTCGATTATACTTATATGCGAGTACTACAAATTTCTGAACCGGATATTCACCCTAACGTGGTCTGCTCACAGTGGCATAGGCTGGACCGATGCACCAGTTTCCATGGTCCCAACCCTCGATTGGCTTATCGGCAACGGATTAAGAGTCTGGATCTACAGGTAACCATCGTTTGCAGATTCAAAATGAAGATTTGTGTTGTTGCCGTAGTTGCTACTCCTATCTCATAACAACATGGCTATCTCGATGACAGTGGCGACATGGATGATGTGTGCCCCATTACTGCGACGAGGTACTCTGTCAAGGATCTCCATTTGGCCGTCACAAACCCGTGGCGCCCATGGTACACCCCCCAGAGCGAGGTAAAACTATATATATATGCAGTAACCCTCATGGTACTAGCTAGTTGTGGGTACTATATGATGTACTGGATTATGGTCAAATGTAGGTTGGAGGCTACGCTCAGCAATACGAGGGAGGGTTCACCTTTGCTTCAGTGCGAGGAGCTGGCCATCTGGTTCCTAGCTTCCAGCCTAAGAGGTCGCTTGTTCTTTTCTACTCCTTCCTGAAAGGTGTTCTGCCACCTGCGTTCCCAAAAGTGACCAGTGTGTGACCATATATTGCTGGTCATGTGTGGTTCTGAGTTTGCAGCCGGCTGGAGAAACTACTAGTCCTGCGGCATACAATAATAAACTAAGTGTGATCTTGGAGAAGATATTCCTAGAGTACTCTTCTTTCTAAAGTGTTTGTTCCACCGTTCTGTATGTCGTTGTTCCAAAAAATGTTAGGGACACGTCTATGTTTACTCAAGTAATACAATACATTATGTTTTGCTTAGTGCACAGGAGTGGACACACGCAACACCAACGGGGTGCACAGGACACCGGTTGAATTTCCTAATTAATGTACTCCCTCCGTCTCATATTAATTATCTCAAAGTTGGACAAAAAGAAATATATCTAAATACATCCACTTTTGTCTAAATTTGAGACGGAGGGAGTACACATATCTCATGTGCCCGTGTGGGGCACAACTAGTCAGATTAGCTGGACATCGGCTAGCTAAGCGATGAAGTTGCGGGCGAGCTAGAGTCTGTCTCTATTAGATCGATTGAGGTAGATCAATTTGTCTCAACCTATACATGATCAGAAAAAGTCTCTATTACACATCGATCGAGCCAAAAGAAAAGTTTATAACTGCCAATGTATATATATATATATACCCGGTGTTTCAAAAACATATTTTAAAATATTACAAATTTTCGAAAAAATATTCGCGCATAGATCTTAACATAATATGTGTGGAAAATTTCATTTCACGAAAAAATTTTGTGTAGAAAAATATAAAAAACGTCTCATGAAAAGGCTTAATTTAGCATCAAGTTTTATCTTTTTTACGCAATCCATAAAATAAGTCGGTTTTGAGGGAAACAAATTTATGAACAATGAATGTTAAGATTTATGTGCGAACACTTTTATGCAATTTTTTAATATTTCATAATATGTTTAAAATACATTCTAAATATAGACTGCAAATGCATCTAGGAGGCAAAACGCCTCCCGAATAGATTGTTTTTGGTATTCATTTGACGGGTAGGATATGAAAATCAATCGATTTGTGAGAATTGGACCATTTGAAATACATGTTCTTAATTTTTTATATAATTAATTGATTTTTTACTTATAATACTAACTGACATTTTCACCATTAATTCAATCGGCACCGCAGTTTCATATCTCCACTGCCACTTGTCTTTTTTTAAGTACTTGATGCTTTATCGCTTATTTATTTAGTAACAACCAATATTCCAAGTGTAAATCTTTGTTTTGGTAAAAAAAAAAATCCACCTGTCTAGCTATATCTAACGTAAAATTGCTAGACATGGCACTATTATGTAAAAATTGCTTGACATTTCATATCACCGGCAGTGGAGGTTGGGACAACTCTCTTGGAGAGCACATGGTTAGAAGGCAAACATTAGATATTCTTTCTTCAAATTTGGGTGGGGAGGCAAAAATTAGATATTCCAAGAGAAGTGAGGCCTTCACATACACCATAGAAAGCTGGCAGGTATTGTAGAGAAACAAAACCCCAGGCCCCATGGAGCCTTCTTGGGCTTCCACAACATGGAAATTCCGCTTCAATGTTTGCAAAAACATCTAGATGGTAGTCGACGGAGAATCTGTCGGTTCGAGTTCTTTATTTGTGGAGCCTTGCGAAGTAGGCTAGCGAGATTGCCGAGAGGGAGTTGCCAACACCAATTACTTTACTATAAATAGTAGGAGGTTTACTAGCATTTGAAACTTCAACATTACCAGTGGTGGTAATAGTACAAACACTAGTTATATAATTCTTTCTAGCTATTTCATCTTTTTCTTTCCCACCTAGCATGCAATTCAGCCACCAAACATTATCATCAATTCTAACTTGAATGACATTCAAAGTTTTGCTTTCTTTAACATCATGGGGCATAACCTTTATTTTTAGAAGATCAACATCAAGAGCAAGGCTATCAAATTTAGAAGTAAGAACATCGATTTTGCCAGACTTTTCCTCAACAGATTTATTAAAAGAAGTTTGTGTACTAATAAAGTCCTTAAGAATGATTTCAAGATTAGAGGGTACACTTCTATTGTTGTTGTAGGAATTACCATAGGAATGAACATAACCATCACCACTATTAGAAGGATACGGCTTATATTGTTACTACCAAAATTATTTTTATAAGCATTGTTGTTGAAATTATGGTTTTTAATGAAGTTCACATTAACATGCTCTTCCTGAGCAACCAAAGAGGCTAAAGGAACATTATTTGGACCAACATGAGTTTTACCATTCACAAGCATATACATAATAGTATCAAGCTGATCACTCAAGAAATTGGTTTATTCAACATAATTTACCTTCTTACCTTGTGGAGCTCTCTAAGTGTGCCGTTCAGAATAATTTATCATCATATTATCAAGAAGCTTTGTTGCCAGCACCCAAAGTGATGGACATAAAGGTACCTCCATCAGCTGAATCCAGAAGGTTTCTTGAAAAAAAAAATAGACCTGCATAAAAGTTTTGGATGATCATCCAAGTAGTCAGTCTTTGGGTGGGACAATTATTTACCAAAGATTTAGTTCTTTCCCAAGCTTGAGCAACATGCTCATTATAAAATTGTTTAAAATTCATAATGCTACTTCTTAAAGATATAATCTTAGCAGGAGGATAATATTTTCCAATGAAAACAACTTTACATTTAGTCAAAAAATCAATACTATTTCTAGGCAAAGATAACAACCATTCTTTAGCTCTTCCTCTCAAAGAGAAAGGAAACTATTTCAGTTTAGTAATATATCCATCTATATCCTTATACTTTTCCATCTCACAGAGTTCAATAAAATTATTAAGATGAGCAGCAGCATCATTAGTACTAACACCAGAAAATTTCTCTCTCATAACAAGATTTAACACTGCAGGCTTAATTTCATAAAAAATATGCATTAGGAGTAGGTGGAGCAATAGGTGTACAAATAAAATCATTGTTATTCGTGCTAGTAAAGCCACAAAACTTAGTGTTTTCAGGGTTACTCATTTTAGCAATATTAAAACAGGATAACAAAAATAACAACTATAATAGGAAGTATTTTTTTGTTTTTGATATAAATAAGCAAACAAGACAAAATAAAATAAACTAAGCAAAACAATAACGAAGTAAAAAGATTGGAGGTGAGATACTCCCCTTGCAGAAATCCTCTTCATGTGGCCAGCCGTTCCTTGGGAGACCCCAAGAGGAAGGTATGATGAGTACAACAGCAAGATTTCCCTCAGAAAGAAACCAAGGTTTAATCGGACCAATAGGAGAAAGAAATCACTTCTGAAGCTTGTTGACAACTGATGTTGGCAGGGCGCACTAACAGGCTCAGCAACAACGTGGAATCTGCACACAACACAACCATGATACTTTGACCCAACGAAACAGTGAGGTTGTAAATCTCACCGGTCTTGCAGAAAACAAAGGATTATACGTACAGTGTGGAAAATGATGTTTGTTTGCAGTGAATGAAATGAGAATAGTGTTTGCAATGAAAAAGAACAATGTTTGCAGTAGGTTGTATTATCACTATAAATAATGGACCGGGATCCACAGTTCACTAGTGGTGTCTCTCCATAACATATAAATAATATGTTGGCTGAACAAATTACAGCTGCACAATTCACAAATAGAGAATGCATTGTAACACATATATATGACATGATGACTACAATGATATTCATTTGGGCATTACAACATGATACATAGACTGTCATCCAACTGTGTCTATGACTAATAATCCACCCTAAGGACATCATCCGAGCAAACTTTGGGTATTAAGTTGCAAGAAACAGATTATTGCATTAAGTAGAGTGTGTAATGTAAACAATACAATTATCGTTAGAAAAAGAATTATTGTTTGATACTTTTCCAACGTATCTATAATTTCTGATGTTCCATGTTGTTTTTATGCCAATTGCTACATGTTTTCTATACACTTTATATCATTTTTATGAATTTTCTGGGACTAACCTATTGACAAGATGACACACCGCTGATACGTCCATTTTGCATCACTATTTTATATCATAATTTGCTGGTATTCATTGATATATTTCATATTAGAGCATGATACTTATGTTATTTTACCTATTTTGCATGTTTTCCAATTGTTGAAGAGTTGAACCCTGGAGTCAGAATTCTGCTGGAAAACGGAGCGTCAGGATACCATATTTGCGAAGATCAGAGCACCCCGGAAATCATCGGAAAATTCCTATTTCACCCGAAGACGGAGGAAGCCAAAAGGGGAGCCGGAGGAGGGCCACCGAAGGGCCTCACCATGCCCAGGCGCGGGCCCACCTCTGGCCGCGCCCGGGGGTGGTGAGGAGGCCCTGGCCCACCTCTGGCTTGCCCTTTCGACGTACTTCATCCCCCGGGAACCCTAAGACACGGAGAATCATCGAGGATTCTTTCCGCCTCCTCTGTGGATCCATCCATACTTCTCACGCAACGAACCAAATGAGTACAAAATAGAGAAAAGAAGAACCGCGCTGAGCAGCTCATGTATTGGCGCATGAATATTACCTGCCGACCGGAACTCAAACCCGGCGACAACAGTCAACATCAACCATGATGAGGACTTACGTCTTGCCTCGTCCTCGTCCTCGTCCAAGACCAAGTCGCCAAGTCACACGGCAACCACACGCGGCCTCTGACCGTGGGTTCCTACTTATAGAGATGAGCCATCAATAGTGAAGGCAGGAGAGAAAGAGGGGCGGGTAGCGTGAGGAGGAAATCAAACGCATGACTACAAGATCAATTTCTCTCTCTTACGTGTTGGGAGCTGATCAACGGCCAAGATGCATATCTTGTGGCATGGATCGATGACATGGCGACGAATTAAACAAAGCATGCTATCATTACTCCAGAGCAAACAGATCGAGGCGGCGACCCAACGCGTGTGCATGCGTGCTTTATTGAAGGAATTATAATTGCTGCATGCACCTCCCACTTTATTTTTATTGGTAGGGGCTATGGACTTCAAGATAGATCCGGAGAGTTTTTTTTTACCATCTATTCGCTCCTTCAAACGCGACTTCAACTATAATTTCTCCTGGCAAATGGGCCTGCTTGACCACAAAATCATTGTATTACGAGCTGTCATGGTTTCTTTTTTCCTTTTTTTCCCATCTATTCGCGCTTTGTCTTCTATTTATTTTCTTTCGTCGCGTTTGAAGTCAAAATTTCAATCTAGAAAGTAGATGCCTCCGCTGCTATTTATTTTCCAATCCTAGTCTCTTGTTGTGCATCAAGCATCTCTTGTTGCGCATCAAGCACCTCCGGTCGTTTCCCATCAAGAAATGAAAAAACACATCCGATCGATTGGAGAAGCTACTCCCTCCGTTCCATATTAGATGACTCTCATATAGATGTATCTAGATATATTTTAGTACTAGATACATCTATTCGAGAGTCATCTAATATGGAATGGAGGGAGTACTTGCTAGCTCTGATTTAGTTTCTGCTAAAGATTTTCTCTGCGATCATTTCAATTCCCAAGCTTGGTTATTACATGAGGAAACAGATTTGCTAGTCCTGTTGCTAATTAGCTAGCACGAAATTTCAGCATCACCTGGGTCCCTAATGTCTTGAGCAGGATCAGGAGATGCAAATAATGAATAACGATTACTACGCCACAACCTACCTAGTCAATAAGGTACCACACTAGCCAGCCTCGCCCAGCTACAATTTCAACCAAAAATAATTTATAAATATGTGAAACTAAAATTTACAAACCAAACTAGTTCCACGATTCTGCCCAGAACTTCCACTGATTACTACTATTATTACAGGGCTGGACGATTCTGCCAAGAATTTCCACTAATTACTATTATTATTACAGGGCCGGAAAGAAAAACAGCCGCATAGCAACATTAGCTCTTCGTCTACGAAGAAAAAGCACAAGATTTCCCATCTCACGCTTCTGAAAAGACATTACACGATTAGTACACCTTATGATGCAAGGGATTTCATTCAACTTTGGCGCTACAAAAGTCAAAACACAGCAGCACGACCACCGCCGAGCCCGAGCTGCATAGCACCAGGGACACGTCTGCTCGCTCCATTACAAAGCAAAACCAAATATTTTTAGTTTACCATCACACTCCCCTGAAGTAGATGGAAATCTCAACGTCATGAACATAGTACACAAACATAACCATCCATTAATTTCAGGCTAAGCAAATATTGAAAGCAAAAAAGAGACAATTTTAACGCTATATCTAATTTGGTGAGCATGCAGTAGATTGTTTACATCAGGAAATATCAAACAGATAACAGAGAGGATCTTAAATGTGGAATAACAGCAAGGATAGCAGTAAGATGACAAGCGGTAGAGAGAACAGCCGGCTTTGATACTACTGTCAGAAACAAAGCATAACGAAACATGCCACATATGGATAATGGGACCAACAGCCTTAAAGGGTCTATGTACCAAATCCCACATTATGAGAATGAAATGACAGAAATGACCAATAAAAAAGAAAGGCTGGTATTTCGATCTATGATGTTGAATACAGGCTATTCTAATCATGTAATGGAGCCTCCATTATAAAAATGAGAATACCATTTATTTCCAATTTTATCAATGAGTGATATATTAAGATTTTAGGCACAAATCACGATGTTACTTGCAGTTATTTTTATAGCCTAATGGTTCCAACCCATATCACCATACACGGTTAGATTTTTAATCTAGTTCATTATGAAACCAAATTTTACCAAGGAACTGGCATCATCATTGAGGTTGTTTGGCATGTGAAAAGGCCAACATCCAGAGAAACATGCAAGTAATGTCATGATTATGTGCGCATGCAAGTGATCGGCGATATCTTAATACAGTGTCGTTCATCAACCAATTAGATCTAGTACAGGCGCAGAACTTATATGTTGAATCCCACACACTAAATGTAGAGGCCTGAATTATAACTCGGAATACTTAAAATATTTTATCAACATTCAACATCATTTATGTTGTTTGAGTGGCATTAAAGACAAAGACATCACTAGTATTTGCGCACATGTGCTCCCGCCTCCCTGAGTCATATACCAAACCTATAAAAATGTCACCTACTCCTAACCAAACCACCAAAACTAACTAAAAGACTCATAACAACTATACATTGATCTAAATTCCCAAAAAATCCACAATACAGTCCATCCAAAACAAAAGCAACATTTCACAGAGTTAAGCTAGATAGAAGCTACGCCACACGAAGGCGGAGAGAGTACAACCTATAATAACGAAAGTGTGACAAGAAATCACATGGCAAACACTAATACTCACATACTCGATGCCATTCAGTGGGAGTCATTGTACCTATACGGCCATTTGCCCCACTTCATAAATGTCACCCACTCGTAATCAAACCATCAGGACTAACCAAAAACACTAATAACAGTTATACATTGATCTAAATTACCAAAGTATCCACTATATAGTACATCCAATTGAAATTTATACTAAAACATAAGCTTAACTTGATCCAAGAGGAATACAAAGGACCAGGAAGCAACACTCAGATCCAAGGCAGCAACAAACACACCATAATGTGGACACATACTAAAGGCAACAAGCAAGTACCTGAACCAAAGTATGGAGTGAAAGTTTCCTTTAGAACTTTGGCAATGTATCTCCTCAAGTGCTCCCTGGTATTAGCAACCACTTGAGTTACCTGAAAGATAGGTCGGTAAGAATGCATACACCACCGTGAAAGTAGGGACACGAGGGGAAGTCTTGTATCCAGTGTTTTTCCTAGATCCAGTACAGGTGTCTCTTCCCAAGGAACATTCCGAAAGTAGGGACATTTCAAGGTTACGTGTGCATTTTGATTTACGTTCAAGAACTAAATAAAGGAACTTTAAACCAATGTATTCCCTCTGTCCCATATTAATTGACGCCAAAACGGATGTACCTAGCACTAAAATTACGTCTAGATACATCGGTTATAGTGTCAAGTAATATGGGACGGAGGGAGTACTAAGAGTTAAGGAAGACACACAAAATAAGACCTGCCCGAAACAGTGCCACCCGCTCGCAACAAAATTGAATTCATAACAATTACTCATTAATCCATGCATACCCAGAAGGTTTTTAAAATAAATTAGTACATGTCAAAAATCTGAGAGCTCTTGCCAGCTAAAGTGCAGTCTAAAAGATGAATTAATCACATGTTTAGTGAGTAACATTTTGTCTGACTCAAGAAATATCAATATAACTCTGATGCTGATATGCTTGGTTAGAAAACTATGGTGCTAGATCATACCAAAAGGAAACTATTTCTCAGTGACTGAAAATCTGCACTGAATTGATATTTTTTGTTTGATACCTTACTCCCTTTTTAGTGAGTATACCTATCCAAAACAAATATTGCATGAAAGGAAAAAACAAAGATTAAAAAAATGCAAATGGATTATAGATACTACCTAGCCAGTCCCTTCTCCGGGAGAAGAGTTGAGAGGGTTTTATAAAGTTCAGATTAATGGACCAAAATATGACTTCTCTGCCTCAAAATACCAAGATAAACTCATGAATGGTGTTTTATTGGATCCCTCGTGATGTGCTTTAAGTGTCATGAATTATCTGTGCATGCAAGTGATCAACGATATCTTAATTCGTGTCGTTCATCAACCAATTTGATATAGTACTGACCCAGAACTTATATGTTGAATCTCACACACTAAACGTAGAGGCATGAATTATGTGCTTCAAAAAAGTATTCATTGTTACTTGTAAGCCACTCCCAGAAGTTATGTAGGTTGATTCCCACAGTAAAACATGTTATTGTTTGTGAAAGGTAGCATTGCCTAGCATGTATCAGAATACAAACCACCATTGCAATATCTGTAGAGTTCACCAACGACTGTAAAATCGTGATATGTACTTGCCGATAGCATCACATAATGCATGTTCTATAAGGCCATGAAACATCACATACATTTTATTCTTGACTTTATGTACCTGAAGACACAGTGCATCTTTGGAAATGTATGTGACGTTTCAGGGTGTTATAAGACACCATGCATCTCTAAAAATACCAAATTGGTAAATGGGATTGAAGCAAAACCTAATCAATAAAAGTTCAAATCTTTCTCAAACTCTCATGCATCCCTTCGAAGAGCGAATGAGTATATCTTCAGCCGAAGCAGACAAAACTCATATGAAAAAATGTATCTGGCCAAAATAGGTTCAGATTCTTATCATAGTGAATGGTTGACTAGTATGTAAACATGTTAAACCAATAAAAGAGGACACCCAGGTTGCACCATGACTACTCCAAGCAAATATCTAATCTATTACAAAAGAACTACCCATGTTGCAAAAACAAATGCATCTCATCAATGGAACTCATGAGTCATGAATGTTTGATTGGATCTTGTAATCGAGAAGAACGGATTAGCAGATGACACGCAGAACAACACTAGGAACAGACCTCAAAATGAAGTATTTATACCTCTTGTGGCAGAACAACCTCGATGAAGACAGGCATCAGCAGCAGCCATGGTTGTCAGCTAGGTCAGGGAAGCGGTGCTCGCATGCGTCTCGGCTGTTGGTCTGATTGGCAGCGAGGCCCAAGCAGTAGGGCGCACAGTGTGGTGGTGGTGCTCGTCGACATCCAACATCGACGCCAGCAAGAGTGCCGCTACAGTCGCCACCCGCTGGCAAACTGCACATGTCCTTCTCAATATCCCCCTCCACTCCCATGAGCAGCATGTTTGATCAGAACACATAGGAATCGTATGGTGACTTAGGGATGCACCAGCATAGCTCCTGGAACAACTACTGCTACTTCTGTGAGAAGAGGCAAGGTTCAACCTGACGAATGTCAAAGGCAAAGTTCATGTTAGATAGGACCACAATATAAGGTCAGGTAAACATTATAAACTTCCGGTGCAAAAGACACGCCCAAAGAGAACTTTGGAAATATGAACGCAAATCATATGCAGACGGGAAAATTCACTGCTGAAAGCATAAGACACTCTCTTGCACTACTCATTGTCCAATCAACACACTAGGGTAGGCTTGATGATCATCACACACTCCACAAAAATGCAATGCCGGCATGCTGCCATTGCTTATTACATGACTAGTGAATTACAAATGCATTCTTGTAGCTGGACCTATTCTTCTTTGGAGCACAATTAGAGCTAACATCCAAATGCAATGCTCTAAGGGTAGAACTAAAGGCAAGCTACAACTAGTACATTTGCTAACATGGAGCTAGCTCAAACCTAAAGCTATCAATTCTTAGGCAATCTTTTCTAATTCTAATGGCCTACAGACTCGTTTTTGGGAGGATTCTTGGTTAGGGGACGAACCGTTGGTGGTGCAATACCCAACTCTATTTAATATTGTAAGGAATCAAAACATACTCGTGGCTCAGGTTCTATCTCACACTCCGCTGAATATTGAGTTTAGGCGGAATCTAACGGGTGATAAATGGAGATCATGGGAGGATTTAGTAGCGAAACTAATGGTTGTGTCGATTACTAGTGAACTGGACAAATTTCGTTGGAAGATGCTTTCTAATGGGGTGTTTACCGTTAAGTCTATGTATTCTGATTTAATGCTTGGACATATTACTCTTTTATGTAAAGATCTTTGGAAACTGAAGGTCCCACTAAAGATTAAAGTGTTCATGTGGTTTCTGCATCGTAAGTTCATTCTAACCAAGGATAACTTGATTAAATGGCATTGGACTGGATCAAAACAATGTGTTTTTTGTCAATCGGATGAGTCGGTTGAGCATTTGTTTATTTCATGTCCTTTTGTTCGTGATGTTTGGAGGTTGTTGTATTTCACGTTTAATACTACATCGCCAACTAGTATAGATAATATGTTTCATAACTGGTTGGATGGTGTTGATAACTGTTCCCAAAATCGTATTCGTGTTGGTACTTGTGCCTTTATGTGGGCAATTTGGAACTGTCGGAATGATGTGTTTTTTAACAATGTTAGAGGTGCTCATTTTTTGCAGGTTGTCCACCGCGCTACTTACTAGATTCCTTTCTCCTACCACCTGCATAGCGGGAGCTCATGGATTCCGGGTGCACACGGTTGATGGCGGTCGTTCGGGCTATCTTCAACCGGGGTGGATGGCAGCATGCTAGAAGGCTTCAGTTTGTGTAGTGCTATCTTCAACCGGGGTGGATGGCAGCATGCTAGAAGGCTTCAGTTTGTGTAGTCTTCAACAACCCTGTTCATTTTGGTGGCTAATTTCTTGTGGCCATGATGTTTGATCTTTGGATGTTTTATTCTCGTTGAACTGGAACTTGTACACACGGTGAAACTTTTGTTCTAATAAAATCAGTTGTATCCATCATCATGATGCAGAGGCTGGGATATTCCCATTTCAAAAAAAAAATGAGTCAACATGCTGCTCATGGCGTTGTCCTTCCTCGACATCACAGGCTCACAGATGCACTCGCTCATCATCGGGTCTGTGGATCCAGGATTCACCACGTCGGCATGTATCGTCCCCTCCAAACCGTGTCGAGCTCTGGGATTCATGGGCGTAGTCTCTTGGCTTTGGAACTGCATATACTTCAATATTATCAAAAATAATTAGAGGAGATTTTGGCCTAGCAAAGAGACCACTAAAATGAATCACGCACGTAGCTACAAACTATGCAGCGATGGATACATATGGTGTGTATTTGTTTCGCACTGACCATAGGGGAAGTTGCAAATTGCACCGGCATTTTTCGATTTCGCGTGACTTGCAAATTGCAATGGCGTTTATCCAATTAACCTTCTTTTATCGTTGACCATTTTTACAGTTCAACGAAAAAGGTAGTGCACATTGGAGTGCCGACGTAAAATAGTTATTCCAGAAGCTTGGTCTTAATCGAAGTAAATTGGCAGCAAGCCAGCGGGTCAAATTCGTTTCTGCCGGTCGCTTTTAGCGTACCGGCTTAGACTTGGGTGCTTTCAATGCAAGATTGTTACCCATTGATTTTATTATTTGGCCATGCAGGTAAACTCAAAACTCTCTCCGGTGAATCCAAACTGGGCAACCATCTGGGAGAATCCGAGTTGCTTGCCTATATATACACCCCAACAATGTTGAATATATCACAAGATTATCTCAAGAGGAAACGAAGATGAGGAAGACCATCACCTTCTTCCTCTCGCTGCTTCTGCTGGGCACATCACTGACAGTACTCGATGCCTCTCAGGAAGACCAGCTCATGAGGTTCATCGAGTCCAAGGCCAAGAAGAGGCAAACAGTCAGGGCCACCAGCGCAAACGGGCCTGAGGGAACCGACCCATGGGCCGACCCCAGCAGCTTCAGCCACCTGCCCACCAAGTGCCCGATCCCACCGGCGGGGACCAAGGCGGCCGACAAGATCACGGCGCTGCCCGGCCAGCCCGCGCGCGTCAACTTCGACCAGTACTCCGGCTACGTCACGGTGAGCGAGAAACACTTCCGCGAGCTCTTCTACTACTTCGTGGAGGCCCCTTACGAGGCGGCCTCCAAGCCGCTCATCCTCTGGCTCAACGGCGGGCCCGGATGCTCGTCGCTGGGGTACGGCGCCTTTCAAGAGCTCGGCCCGTTCCGCGTGAGCCCCGACGGCAAGACCCTCACAAGGAACAAGCACGGCTGGAACAACCGTAAGCGAAAGCCCCCTTTCTGTGCACCAGTAGATAGACAGATACATTGGTGGACAGATACCGAGCTTAACTGATTGGATATTTACGCACTGTGTGCAGTGGCCAACGTGATCTTCCTGGAGTCGCCGGCCGGCGTGGGGTTCTCCTATATGAGCAACGATAAGGACAACAACGACAACGTGGGCGACAGGAGGACGGCCGAGGACACCTTCGTCTTCCTGCTCAACTGGCTGGAGAGGTTCCCCGAGTACAAGGGCCGCGACTTCTACATCGCCGGCGAGAGCTATGGCGGCCACTACGTCCCGCAGCTCGCCACAGTCATCGAGTACATGAACGAGCTCCACGGCAGCACCCTCATAAACCTCCGCGGCATCTTCGTGAGTAGCTAGCTTCACACATCTTGTGCAGCTGGACGGTCCAATTATCTTTTGCAGCAACCTATGTATGTACCCATATGTTTCGTTGTGTTTTGTAGGTTGGTAACCCGTACCTTGACGATTTCATGAACGAGAAGGGGAGCCTGGAGTTTCTTTGGAGCCACGGGGTGATCTCCGACGAGGGGTGGGCCGGTATCCTTGCCAACTGCACCTTCACCCCGTCCGACGACTGGCAGTGCTTCGTGGCCACGCACAAGCCCCGGCAAGGCCACTTCGACGACTACAACATATATGCCCCGCTCTGCCTCCAGGAGCCGCTCACCGGAACCTTCTACTCTAGCAGCTACGTAAGACGACATAAGCGTATTTCTTCTTGTAGTACGTACTATCACCCATTAGGTGTAGTACTGCGATTAATTTTGATTTTGTCAGCTGGCCGGCTACGACCCTTGCGCCGACCACTACGTCAAGGCTTACTTCAATAATCTCGAGGTCCAACAAGCTATGCACACCCGGGCCAACACCAGTTGGTCAAGTTGCAGGTAAGTACTACCACACCTGCAGCCTGATGCTCTGCAGCTTCTGACCAGCACTTTCCAGTCCGAATCCCCAAATAAGATCTCATATTCAGTATATACTCCTTCATTTCTTTCAGTGAAAACGTGCAGTTAGATTATAATCCTGGCCCAGTTTCAGTGGTGCCAACCATCAGCAGGCTCATCAAACGTGGCCTAAGCGTATGGCTCTTCAGGTACCCGTATACTCCCTCCGTCCGCGAATAAGTGTGAATTTTCCTTTTTTGCCAGTCAAATTTACTGAACTTTGACCAACTTTATTGGGAAAATCACTAGCATTTATGGCACCAAATTAGTATCAATAGATTTGTCTTGATATGAAGTTTCAAAATATATCATTTTGATTTCACATATGTTGGTAATATTTTCTATAAAGTTGGTCAAATTTTAAAAAGTTTGACTAGTATAGAAGCTACATGTACACTTATTCGTGGACGGAGGGAGTACATCTCACTCCCATTCCACGCACATTAAAGAGCACTTCAGCCTTCAGGATTGAACTGACTAGAAAGAGCACCTTTTCTTTTCTTCAGCGGCGACATGGATTCCGTATGCCCGATCACCGCGACGCGCTACTCTGTTAAAGATCTTGACCTACCCGTCACCAAACCATGGCGTCCCTGGTACACCCCGGACAACGAGGTTGGAGGCTATGTTCAGCAGTACGGGGGAGGATTCACGTTTGCATCGGTGAGGGTAGCTGGCCACACGGTCCCTACTTACCAGCCCAAGAGAGCGCTGGTTCTTCTCTACTCCTTCCTCAAGGGCATGCTCCCGCCTGATGAAGTCCCAAATTAATTGGGGATGCGCACTCGTATGTTCATGATGTGTTCTGATTAGGATGGTGAACCAATACCCTCCTTTCTTACAATAAATTGTTTCTCAATTACACACAACCATAATCATATGGTTTAGCACTTGTGTGCTAGAAAAAATTGTAATGTTAATGACATTTGAAAGAATAAAGTAAGCAGCACATCCAAGTTTGTGCATGATGAGCATCTTTGATTGTAATTGTACAGCAATTTTCGTAGCTAAGACCTTCTATCACCTTTTTTTGCTATTCCCTGGCCCTTGTGCTGCCGGGCAGAAATTCTGCCCACACTGTTGCCTGGTAGCCTGCGGCCGAGCCCCCAGGACAAGCTCTGCCGGGCAGAGTTTCTGCTCAAACTGCTGCCGCGCAGGCTACACCCGGCGTTTCTTCTGCTTTAGTGGTTCCAATCCCAAAACAACAATGGCAAGCGGTGGTTGGCGTTTATGGGGAGGGTACCTCTGTGTTGCAGCCTGACTTGGATGATGGTGCTGCAAAAAAAGCAAACAAAGCTCGTTGTTTCCAATGTGGGGTGCAGGGTCACATGAGTGTCGACTGCCCAATCAAGGTTTGCGAGTATTGTGAAGGTTCAAATCATACTCCGAATGTGTGCCCGTGGTGAAGCAGCAGGTGATAACACATGGGTTCATTCACGAGGGCTTAACTTTTTATGAAGCTATTCTAACGGGTTCTTATCGCCCCAAGATTGACACGGCAAGGCTGGCTCTACTCAATGTTTTGGGAGGGACGTTGTCAGTTGAACAAATTACTTCTCATCTGCAACGGTTGGTGCTATCTGAAATTTTTAAATGGGAAGTGGTACACGTTGGAGAAAACATCTTTAAGGTATCGTTTCCATAAAAAAATTGAGCATTATCGTATGAAGGTTTTTTGGATCTTATCATGTGACTAATAGCTATTGTATTTTGACAGTGGATTCATGGGCCACTGATACGTCCAAAACGTATCTCTTTTTCCGAACAATTTTCTTAATGTTTTCCTCTAAATTTGTGAGTTTTGGATACCACTAACACGGACTAACGTTGTTTTACGCAGAATTACCTTGGTGTCTCGTTTTTGTGCAGAAAAATCAACTTTCGGGAAATTACCCAGAAAAGACCCCATTGGTCTTAAAACACCAGAAGACCCCGGGAGTTAGAAGGAGGTCAGGAGAGGGGCCAGGAGGGGGCCACACCAGCCCCTGGCGCCACCCCCCCCGCCCCTTGGCCGCGCCGCCAGGTGGTGTGGGCCACCCCGGCACCCCCTCGGGCTCCCCTTTCGACTACTTATTCCCCGAAAACCTAAAATGCGAGGGGGTTCGTCATATTCCACAGAAACACAACAGAGCGCCGCCGTCACCCCGAAACTCAATTCGGGGATCATAAGTTCCTGTTCTGGCACCCTGCCGGGACAGGGATTCGAAGGAGATCATCGCCATCGACACCGCCTCTCCTTCTCCATAAACCATCCATGTTTTCCCCGTCCATGAGTGAGTAAACCCCGCTGTAGGTTGAGAGGGATGGAAGGGATTGGATGAGATTGATCATGTAATAATGCCAGATTATTAGGGCATAGTGCCTAGTATCCGTTGTTAGTGTTTTCTACCGTTGTTGCAACTTGTTATGCTTAATCCTTGTCACTAGGGCCCGAGTGCCATGATTTCAGATCTGAACATGTTATTGTTTCATGAGTATAATTATGTTTCTTCATCATATCTGCAAGTTGTTTACACATGTCATTGTCCGGAACCCGAGCCCCCAAAGTGACAGAAATTGGGAGAACCGGAGGGGGTGGTTGTGATGTGAGGATCACATGTGTTCACGAAGTGTTAATGCTTTGCTCCGGTGCTTTATTAAAAGGAGCACCTTAATTACCAGTAGTTTCCCTAGAGGCCCCGCTGCCACGGGCTGGTAGGACAAAAGATGTTGTGCAAGTTTCTCATCGCGAGCACGTACGACTATATTGGAACACATGCCTATGATTTGCCTAAATGTTTGACGCTTATTATTACTATCTGCAATGCCCACGTTGTTATTACATGACCCTTGTTATCCATGCAACGCCCGTCCATCCATTCCCTCTATGCCTACGGTACTCACATCCTGTTGTTTTCCGCGATTGCTACTGCTGTTATTTTATTTCCACTTCTGTTATAAAACTGTTACCACTGATAAATTGTTGCGAGCAAGTCTACTTTCAGGTGCAGCTGAATTGATAACTCAGTTGTTAAGGCATAGAAATATTCTTTGGCTCCCCTTGTGTCGAATCAATAAATTTGGGTTTTACTTCCCTCGAAGACTGTTGCATCTCCTATACTCGTGGGTCATCCGGACTATTTTTTCTGGCGTCGTTGCCGGGGAGCATAGCTTTATTTATTTGCTCACTTGATCTTGATATTGTTTGCTGCAAGCCATTCATCATGGGCAAGACTCGTGATGGAAAGTTTCATATATTACCATCCACTACAAGGAGAGGTACAACTCTGAACACCTCTGTTGCTCTTGATTCACCGTCTGTTATGAGTAAGCTTTTTACACCACCAGATGCTACTGTTACTTCTGTTGATTATGAGAAGCTTCTGATACTTTTGATGATGCTTCTACTGTGCTTGAGGATACTGGTTCTCTAGGTCCTTTCCTAGATGGTACTATTGCTAAATCCAAACAAATTAAAAATGCTGAAATTTCTGTTGAGAATATCGGTACACCTGTTAATTCAACCGAGTTTATTGATGATTTTGATGAAACCTATATTGAACTTAATGATGATTAAATATTGAAAAAGCTCGTGCTACTACTAGTGCAAGTGCTCTTAAGAGTCTTCTTGCAAGACATGCTGTGAAATATAAATCTTCTCTTGATGCTAAGTTTACCACGTCTCCCATACACATTATAGACAAAGATTATGATTTCTCTTTAGATTTATCTTATATATCTATTGTTGAGAAGGAACATTTTTGTCGAACTGAAAGTAAAAGTGCTATGGAACACATAAATGTGTTTTCATCTATGAGTAGTTTATTTTATGATGATACTAAGCTGCATACTTATTTTGTTACCAAGATTTTTCCTTTTTCATTAAAAGATGAAGCTAAACCTTGGTTTAACAATCTGTCACCCGGATCTATTACTAGTCCTATGGATTTGATTAATGCTTTCTTTCAAAAATATTTTCCTGCTAGTGCTCAACATGCTGTTGTGCAAGAAATCTTTAACTTTGAGCAAATTAAAGGAGAAAACTTACCTGAATCTTGGACAAGGTTTTGTGCTTTAATAAGAGCTCGCCCTCGTTATCCGCTACCTAAAAATGAGCTCCTAGAGATATTTTATAATGGACTAACTGTTGAATCTAGGACATACCTGGATAGTTGTGATGGTTGTATTTTCAGGAAAAGAACTCTAGAAGAAGCTGAGGAATTAATGGATAAAATAGCCAAAAATAATGATGATTGGAATATACCTGAGCCTACACCTAAACCAGAGCCAACACCAATACCAACACCCAAGAAGAGAGGGATGATTGAATTAAATGATGAAGTGATGAAGGAAGCCAAGAAATCTCTTAAAGAGAGGGGTATTAAATATGAAGATGTGAAGAATTTACCTCCTATAGAAGAATTATGTAAGCCTATTCCTCATCCATCAACAGTTGAGGTACACTCTCTCCAATACTTTGATAATAGAGATATTCCCTACTCTAAACCACCTGATCAATGCTTAGATGAATTTGATAATTATATTGTTAAGCAAGATAATTTTAATATGAGAGTGCAAAATCACCTTATGGAAAACTCTAGAGCAATTGATAATTTGCATGGTATTACTGAGAGAACCTCTAATGATGTTAAAATGCTTGTTTAAAATTTTCAAATGGTTCAAACTCAAATTGATCAACTTACTACAGTGCAAAATACATGCTAGCTAATGCTTCTAGAGATAAAAATGTTTGTGAAATAATTACTAGAAGTGGTGTTTCTACTGAGGACCCCTTGTATCCTGAAGGAAATCCTAAACAAATTGAACAAGATTCTCAGCAACCTAAAAACAATAGTTCTCCTTCTAAGAAAAAGAAGAAGAGACATAAAACTGTTGTAGAATCTCCTGAACCTGCTAAAGATCCTAATAGTATATCTATTTTTGATGCTGAAACTCAAAGTGGTATTGATAAAAGTGATGCTTTTGATAAAGAGGAAACTGTAGCTGAACCTGAAAAGCAAACTAAAACTGTGAAGTATACTAAGGAGGATTTCATTGCTAATAAACATGGTAATGAAAGAGAGCCTTGGGTACAAAAATCAATGCCTTTTCCTAATAAGAAACACAAGTCTAAGGAAGAAGACCATCATAACAAGTTTTGTGAATGGATGAAACCTCTGTTTTTGCAAATCCCTTTGACTGATGTTATTAAACTGCCTCCTCGTTCTAAATATATGAAAGATATTGTCTCTAACAAAAGGAAAATTCCTAATGAGGAAATTTCCACTATGCTTGCTAATTACTATTTTAATGGCAAGGTTCCAAAGATGCTTGGAGATCCTGGTATTCCTACTATCCCTTGTTCTATTAAAAATAATTATGTTAGAACTGATTTATGTGACTTGAGAGCTGGAGTTAGTGTTATAACTTTGTCTCTTTATAAGAGACTCTCTCTTGAAAAATTGATACACACTGATATATCTTTGAAAATGCCTAATAAATCTACTTCTATTCCTATTGTTATATGTGAGAATGTTCTTGTTCAAGTTGCTACTAATTGTTTGATATTAACTGACTTTGTTGTGTTAGAAATGCATGAAGATGATAATATGTCTATTATTCTTGGGAGACCTTTTCTTAACACTGCAGGGGCTGTTATTGATTGCAATAAAGGAAAAGTAACTTTTAATGTTAATGATAAAGAGAATACTGTTTATTTTCCCAAGAAGATTGATAGAAGATAAGGTTTAAATTGAATTGAAAATATTGAGACCATCAGGATTGGAGAATTTTATTGTCCCATTCCAGTACCACCAAAAGAATACGAAATTATTATGATTGGGACTATGTCTATCAAGGTTGAGGTAACATAATTACTTAGTGATTAGCAAAGTTTTTCTTCATATAATTTTTTTTCTGGTAACAAGACTCGATCACCCTTGTTAACAAAATGATTTTGAATGAAGAGGATAATGTTTTCACTATGTTTTCACCTTTCCCATTATGTTTTCATCATGTTTACTTCTGTTATCACCTTGTTACTTTAGTACAATCATGTTTCCATCATCCATACTTTTGATTTCACATTGATTTCTCTTGTTTTCACCTTGTTATGTTTGTTTTCACCAACCATAATTTTGTTTTCACCACCTCCACCTTTGTTTTCCTTTGTTATTTTTCCATTGGAGTGTCATAGAACCTCTGTAGTTCTGGTTATGGTTTTCTTTTCCACCTTTTCACTTTTTTTTCTGGTCTTTATTAATTATAAAAAATCTGGAAATATCTCAAAAATAAAGTTTCTCGAAAAATTCCAGAAAAATTATAATAAATTTTTAGTCAAAAATGAGGCAGAAAGCCACCTGGGAGACCCCAGGGGGACCAACCAATCAGGCACACCATGGGGTGGCGCGGCCTGCCCCTGGTGGCGCCAGCACATGGTGTGGGGCTCCCTGGCCCTCCACTTACTCTCTCCACTGCCAAAGTCTACTCTCTCACCTCCCAAACTGAAAACATTTCCTGGAACCCATGTTCTTGTTGTTCTTCCTCTAGATTTTTTATCTCCTTCTTCATCCCATCATTTGTGCTGATTTTTGGTGTGTTTGCTCTCCGGTATGTGACTCCTCCGATGATCCAAGTAGAGTTTTATTTAGTGGAGTATTTCTTGAGTATTTTGGTATTGTAGGTGAAAGCTTATGTGAGCTGGCATGCTTGATTTGAGTAGAAATAATTTAGTTCTGATGCATGTTTAGCTCTCCTATAAGTCTCTATAGTAGTTTTCACCTTATAGTTGCTTAAAATCAATTTTTGTGATGATTGTTGAAAAATTTCAGAGATGGAGCACAATGTTCATCAACTAAAAAAGCATGAGTTGGAGCTGCATGAGGTCATGCTCGTGCACCGTGAAGATAGAGTATTCCCGTCAATTTATGCACGTCAGGAATTCATGCGGATTACAAATTACTTCTCATCTGCAACGGTTGGTGCTATCTGAAATTTTTAAATGGGAAGTGGTACACGTTGGAGAAAACATCTTTAAGGTATCGTTTCCATAAAAAAATTGAGCATTATCGTATGAAGGTTTTTTGGATCTTATCATGTGACTAATAGCTATTGTATTTTGACAGTGGATTCATGGGCCACTGATACGTCCAAAACGTATCTCTTTTTCCGAACAATTTTCTTAATGTTTTCCTCTAAACTTGTGAGTTTTGGATACCACTAACACGGACTAACGTTGTTTTACGCAGAATTACCTTGGTGTCTCGTTTTTGTGCAGAAAAATCAACTTTCGGGAAATTACCCAGAAAAGACCCCATTGGTCTTAAAACACCAGAAGACCCCGGGAGTTAGAAGGAGGTGAGGAGAGGGGCCAGGAGGGGGCCACACCAGCCCCTGGCGCCACCCCCCTCCCCCGCCCCTTGGCCGCGCCGCCAGGTGGTGTGGGCCACCCCGGCACCCCCTCGGGCTCCCCTTTCGACTACTTATTCCCCGAAAACCTAAAATGCGAGGGGGTTCGTCATATTCCACAGAAACACAACAGAGCGCCGCCGTCACCCCGAAACTCAATTCGGGGATCATAAGTTCCTGTTCTGGCACCCTGCCGGGACAGGGATTCGAAGGAGATCATCGCCATCGACACCGCCTCTCCTTCTCCATAAACCATCCATGTTTTCCCCGTCCATGAGTGAGTAAACCCCGCTGTAGGTTGAGAGGGATGGAAGGGATTGGATGAGATTGATCATGTAATAATGCCAGATTATTAGGGCATAGTGCCTAGTATCCGTTGTTAGTGTTTTCTACCGTTGTTGCAACTTGTTATGCTTAATCCTTGTCACTAGGGCCCGAGTGCCATGATTTCAGATCTGAACATGTTATTGTTTCATGAGTATAATTATGTTTCTTCATCATATCTGCAAGTTGTTTACACATGTCATTGTCCGGAACCCGAGCCCCCAAAGTGACAGAAATTGGGAGAACCGGAGGGGGTGGTTGTGATGTGAGGATCACATGTGTTCACGAAGTGTTAATGCTTTGCTCCGGTGCTTTATTAAAAGGAGCACCTTAATTACCAGTAGTTTCCCTAGAGGCCCCGCTGCCACGGGCTGGTAGGACAAAAGATGTTGTGCAAGTTTCTCATCGCGAGCACGTACGACTATATTGGAACACATGCCTATGATTTGCCTAAATGTTTGACGTTTATTATTACTATCTGCAATGCCCACGTTGTTATTACATGACCCTTGTTATCCATGCAACGCCCGTCCATCCATTCCCTCTATGCCTACGGTACTCACATCCTGTTGTTTTCCGCGATTGCTACTGCTGTTATTTTATTTCCACTTCTGTTATAAAACTGTTACCACTGATAAATTGTTGCGAGCAAGTCTACTTTCAGGTGCAGCTGAATTGATAACTCAGTTGTTAAGGCATAGAAATATTCTTTGGCTCCCCTTGTGTCGAATCAATAAATTTGGGTTTTACTTCCCTCGAAGACTGTTGCATCTCCTATACTCGTGGGTCATCCGGACTATTTTTTCTGGCGTCGTTGCCGGGGAGCATAGCTTTATTTATTTGCTCACTTGATCTTGATATTGTTTGCTGCAAGCCATTCATCATGGGCAAGACTCGTGATGGAAAGTTTCATATATTACCATCCACTACAAGGAGAGGTACAACTCTGAACACCTCTGTTGCTCTTGATTCACCGTCTGTTATGAGTAAGCTTTTTACACCACCAGATGCTACTGTTACTTCTGCTGATTATGAGAAGCTTCTGATACTTTTGATGATGCTTCTACTGTGCTTGAGGATACTGGTTCTCTAGGTCCTTTCCTAGATGGTACTATTGCTAAATCCAAACAAATTAAAAATGCTGAAATTTCTGTTGAGAATATCGGTACACCTGTTAATTCAACCGAGTTTATTGATGATTTTGATGAAACCTATATTGAACTTAATGATGATTAAATATTGAAAAAGCTCGTGCTACTACTAGTGCAAGTGCTCTTAAGAGTCTTCTTGCAAGACATGCTGTGAAATATAAATCTTCTCTTGATGCTAAGTTTACCACGTCTCCCATACACATTATAGACAAAGATTATGATTTCTCTTTAGATTTATCTTATATATCTATTGTTGAGAAGGAACATTTTTGTCGAACTGAAAGTAAAAGTGCTATGGAACACATAAATGTGTTTTCATCTATGAGTAGTTTATTTTATGATGATACTAAGCTGCATACTTATTTTGTTACCAAGATTTTTCCTTTTTCATTAAAAGATGAAGCTAAACCTTGGTTTAACAATCTGTCACCCGGATCTATTACTAGTCCTATGGATTTGATTAATGCTTTCTTTCAAAAATATTTTCCTGCTAGTGCTCAACATGCTGTTGTGCAAGAAATCTTTAACTTTGAGCAAATTAAAGGAGAAAACTTACCTGAATCTTGGACAAGGTTTTGTGCTTTAATAAGAGCTCGCCCTCGTTATCCGCTACCTAAAAATGAGCTCCTAGAGATATTTTATAATGGACTAACTGTTGAATCTAGGACATACCTGGATAGTTGTGATGGTTGTATTTTCAGGAAAAGAACTCTAGAAGAAGCTGAGGAATTAATGGATAAAATAGCCAAAAATAATGATGATTGGAATATACCTGAGCCTACACCTAAACCAGAGCCAACACCAATACCAACACCCAAGAAGAGAGGGATGATTGAATTAAATGATGAAGTGATGAAGGAAGCCAAGAAATCTCTTAAAGAGAGGGGTATTAAATATGAAGATGTGAAGAATTTACCTCCTATAGAAGAATTATGTAAGCCTATTCCTCATCCATCAACAGTTGAGGTACACTCTCTCCAATACTTTGATAATAGAGATATTCCCTACTCTAAACCACCTGATCAATGCTTAGATGAATTTGATAATTATATTGTTAAGCAAGATAATTTTAATATGAGAGTGCAAAATCACCTTATGGAAAACTCTAGAGCAATTGATAATTTGCATGGTATTACTGAGAGAACCTCTAATGATGTTAAAATGCTTGTTTAAAATTTTCAAATGGTTCAAACTCAAATTGATCAACTTACTACAGTGCAAAATACATGCTAGCTAATGCTTCTAGAGATAAAAATGTTTGTGAAATAATTACTAGAAGTGGTGTTTCTACTGAGGACCCCTTGTATCCTGAAGGAAATCCTAAACAAATTGAACAAGATTCTCAGCAACCTAAAAACAATAGTTCTCCTTCTAAGAAAAAGAAGAAGAGACATAAAACTGTTGTAGAATCTCCTGAACCTGCTAAAGATCCTAATAGTATATCTATTTTTGATGCTGAAACTCAAAGTGGTATTGATAAAAGTGATGCTTTTGATAAAGAGGAAACTGTAGCTGAACCTGAAAAGCAAACTAAAACTGTGAAGTATACTAAGGAGGATTTCATTGCTAATAAACATGGTAATGAAAGAGAGCCTTGGGTACAAAAATCAATGCCTTTTCCTAATAAGAAACACAAGTCTAAGGAAGAAGACCATCATAACAAGTTTTGTGAATGGATGAAACCTCTGTTTTTGCAAATCCCTTTGACTGATGTTATTAAACTGCCTCCTCGTTCTAAATATATGAAAGATATTGTCTCTAACAAAAGGAAAATTCCTAATGAGGAAATTTCCACTATGCTTGCTAATTACTATTTTAATGGCAAGGTTCCAAAGATGCTTGGAGATCCTGGTATTCCTACTATCCCTTGTTCTATTAAAAATAATTATGTTAGAACTGATTTATGTGACTTGAGAGCTGGAGTTAGTGTTATAACTTTGTCTCTTTATAAGAGACTCTCTCTTGAAAAATTGATACACACTGATATATCTTTGAAAATGCCTAATAAATCTACTTCTATTCCTATTGTTATATGTGAGAATGTTCTTGTTCAAGTTGCTACTAATTGTTTGATATTAACTGACTTTGTTGTGTTAGAAATGCATGAAGATGATAATATGTCTATTATTCTTGGGAGACCTTTTCTTAACACTGCAGGGGCTGTTATTGATTGCAATAAAGGAAAAGTAACTTTTAATGTTAATGATAAAGAGAATACTGTTTATTTTCCCAAGAAGATTGATAGAAGATAAGGTTTAAATTGAATTGAAAATATTGAGACCATCAGGATTGGAGAATTTTATTGTCCCATTCCAGTACCACCAAAAGAATACGAAATTATTATGATTGGGACTATGTCTATCAAGGTTGAGGTAACATAATTACTTAGTGATTAGCAAAGTTTTTCTTCATATAATTTTTTTTCTGGTAACAAGACTCGATCACCCTTGTTAACAAAATGATTTTGAATGAAGAGGATAATGTTTTCACTATGTTTTCACCTTTCCCATTATGTTTTCATCATGTTTACTTCTGTTATCACCTTGTTACTTTAGTACAATCATGTTTCCATCATCCATACTTTTGATTTCACATTGATTTCTCTTGTTTTCACCTTGTTATGTTTGTTTTCACCAACCATAATTTTGTTTTCACCACCTCCACCTTTGTTTTCCTTTGTTATTTTTCCATTGGACTGTCATAGAACCTCTGTAGTTCTGGTTATGGTTTTCTTTTCCACCTTTTCACTTTTGTTTTTCTGGTCTTTATTAATTATAAAAAATCTGGAAATATCTCAAAAATAAAGTTTCTCGAAAAATTCCAGAAAAATTATAATAAATTTTTAGTCAAAAATGAGGCAGAAAGCCACCTGGGAGACCCCAGGGGGACCCACCAATCAGGCACACCATGGGGTGGCGCGGCCTGCCCCTGGTGGCGCCAGCACATGGTGTGGGGCTCCCTGGCCCTCCACTTACTCTCTCCACTGCCAAAGTCTACTCTCTCACCTCCCAAACTGAAAAAATTTCCTGGAACCCATGTTCTTGTTGTTCTTCCTCTAGATTTTTTATCTCCTTCTTCATCCCATCATTTGTGCTGATTTTTGGTGTGTTTGCTCTCCGGTATGTGACTCCTCCGATGATCCAAGTAGAGTTTTATTTAGTGGAGTATTTCTTGAGTATTTCGGTATTGTAGGTGAAAGCTTATGTGAGCTGGCATGCTTGTTTTTAGTAGAAATAATTTAGTTCTGATGCATGTTTAGCTCTCCTATAAGTCTCTATAGTAGTTTTCACCTTATAGTTGCTTAAAATCAATTTTTGTGATGATTGTTGAAAAATTTCAGAGATGGAGCACAATGTTCATCAACTAAAAAAGCATGAGTTGGAGCTGCATGAGGTCATGCTCGTGCACCGTGAAGATAGAGTATTCCCGTCAATTTATCCATGTCAGGAATTCATGCGGATTACATGAATTCTACGGGATTTCAATACTCTTGTGCATAATGCAGGCTTGGACCGTTTTATTGCGGATGAACCTATTCAACATGTGAAACTAATTATGTCTGTGGTGCAGGATTTTCATTTTAAATGGTCCTCAACTAACCCTATGGTCCACTATAAAATTTATAATAATGCTGTAAACTTGCCTTTCAGTAATTTTTCTGCAGCTATCAAGGTACCAGAGTGGGGTTCTTGTGAGAAGATAAGAGGACAGCCTAAACCACTGCTGGAATTATATGAAGAGATTTGCCAAGACAGAAGCTTCACGGGGGAGAATGGTAAAATACGAGAAATTCAACTCCCTAACATTCGATACTTTGCCTATTTTATTTCCAAATGTGTGCTAGCTAGGAAAACCGCCAACAAGATGTCTGTCTATGACCTAACTTTTCTTTCAGCTACTTTGAAATGTGATAGGTCTTATAACTTTGGTGCTCTAATTGCTTACCGTCTCTCTCTTAACCGTGAGAAGGGTGGAATTAGTGGAGGACTTATTGCCTCTCGTTTGTTAGCCTTTCATGGTGTGGAACCACATCCTCTAGACCTCTAGTTTCCTTTAGAGAGGCTGGACCTTATTTCCATGATTCAACATAAGTTTCTCTCTACTCATGCTAACCTGCGCAAATTATCTTATGAGATAATTTTCTCCAAACAATCAAGGTGGAGAGTGACTAAATCTTAAAGAGTAGTACTTTTGCCCGCAGCTCTTTTGTTTAATCTTAATGACAGGCAAGGATGGATGCTTCCTGAGAGTGAGCTGGACGCATACATTGAGAAGCAGCCCCAACACGTTGAGGATGCCGGAGAGGGGGACGATAATGAGTTCGTCCAGCCCTTCGACACCATGGGGGTTCCTTATCAGCACCCAGCTATGATTATGCGCCAGCCGCTTCATCTTCTTCATGGGCGCCCGAGTACGACCATCCGAGGGACGACCTACCACAGTGGGGATACTTCTCGAGCCGTGATTGATCTCCACATAGGCCAAAATCCTAAACTTGGGGGGAGGTATACCGACATCACACACATTTATATATCATGTTCGGTTGGTTCTTTGTATATCCATGTTTTCGTTTCTTTCGCTTCTTTCGTTTCTCTTTGTTTTTATCGCTTTGTTCTTACTTTCCAAAATACAAAAGGACCAAAAATATTTCTGTTGTTTCTCTTTATTTGCTTCTTTAGTTTCTTTTGTTGGTTTGCTTTCTTTTCTCGTTTCGGTTTAGTATTCAAAAATCCAAAAATATTTTGCTTTGTTTGCTTGTTTCTTTCTGTTCTTGTTTTAATTCGAAAACCCAAAAATATTTGTTGTTCTTCTTTGGTTTTGTAAAGTTTGTTGCAGAGTTCACCGGACTTCCGTGTCTCCATTGGAGCTTGATTATCATTCTATATTATTCAATCCACAAGTGAAGAGCACTAATGACGATTTACGACAATCCGAGTTGTGGTGAGAGGTTGTTATGAACTATATTTGTTTTATTTTTGTACATATACTCATCTATGTGAACATGCTTAGTTCGATCATGTAAGGTGTATGTTATTTAATTGATGCCTAGTAGTTCATGCTCTCTCATATTTAGTTCCAACTTATTAATATAAGATAGCATGGCGTATGAATGTTTGCTTGCATTGTTTTATTCATGTGGTATCTCCCTCTGATTGTTTCGCTTGAATCGATTTGGCACATTCTCACGCATGCATAAGACTGAAAACGAAAAGTCAATTAAGCCTCGATGATTTATATTGCCTCAGAGTATTTGTAACACTTCTATGCCCTTGTTAATTTTGATTTGTCGCAAGCATGATTATGATACTTGTTGCTCTCTTGATTGTCGCTCCATGTCTATTGCTAGCCTTCACCTATACTGAGTATAATCTCTACTCGTGCATCCAACTCACAAAAACCAATTTTTGCCAAATGTGTCCACCATACCTACCTTTATGTGGTAATTAACCGCCACTCCAAGTAAATTGCTTATGTGCTACCTTTAAAACCTTCTAAAAATTATTCCTGTTTTATGCCCCTGTTTTAGCTCATGGGGACGTAAATAGAGAATTTTTATCTCACTTGTTGATTCGATTTCACACCCTGGACTAATGGCTTCATCCGCTTATCCAAATTGATAGAAGAGCTGGCAGCGGGGTGCCCAGCCCCAAATAATAATACAAATTCTCTTCACTATTTTTGCCCCTGATTTAGCAGTCAAAGCATAATTGTGTAAACAAAAGAGAAAGAGGGATGACCTTCTACACCAGTTGCGTCCTTCAAATGGGAGCCGATCTTGTGAAATCTAGTTGGCTTGTGACGTAATGTATTTTCTGTTAACCATTCGTTGACATAAGCATACACATCTCTTAAAAAATGTTTTCAATACCTCTGTTTAATAAAATAAAAGCTCTAGCACATGAGTGATCCATGCTTCCCTCTGCGAAGGGACTTTCTTTTACTTTTATGTTGAGTCTTCACCTTCTCACATTATGCACCTTCTTGAGAGCAATGGCTGTTATTCTTAGTGTCATGTGCTTGTCCCAGAACACGGTTAATTGTGGTATAACTTTGATGCTTATATCTTTGATATCTATATTTCTAGTCTTCATTTGAACTTCAGAGGTGCCCTGGCATTTATGTTTTGCTCCACTCTTAAGGGCAGGCGAGTACACTTTATCATACCCTATTATGAGCATTGCAATCCTGCAGATTGATATACTTCATGTTGTCTATTATTAGTTTGTTGCCATATTTTCATGGCTTGCATAACTGTTGGGTAACTTTTATCTTGCATACATCTTATTATGAATTGCCTCAGCACTTGAACGTATAGTGAGTCTATTTACATCATATGAAACAAATGTGTTCGTAAAAGTCTTTTATAGCACTCAGTTGTCACTTAATTGCTTGAGGACAAGCAATAAGCTAAGCTTGGGGAGAGTCGATACGTCCAAAATGTATCTCCTTTTCCGAACACATTTCTTATTGTTTTCCTCTAAACTTGTGAGTTTTGGATACCCCTAACACGGACTAACGCCGTTTTCAGCAGAATTACCTTGGTGTATCGTTTTTGTGCAGAAAAATCAACTTTTCGGGAAATTTCCCAAAAAAGACCCCATTGGTCTTAAAACACCAGAAGACCCCGGGAGCCATAAGGAGGCCAGGAGAGGGGCCAGGAGGGGGCCACACCACCCCCTAGATCACCCCCTTGGCCGCGCCGCCAGGTGGTGTGGGCCACCCCGGCACCCCCTCAGGCTCCCCTTTCGACTACTTATTCCCCGAAAACCTAAAACGCGAGGGGGTTTGTCATATTACACAAAAACACAACAGAGCCTCATCGCCACCCCGAAACTCAATTCGGGGATCATATGTCCCTATACTGACACCCTGCCGGGACGGGGATTCTAAGGAGATCATCGCCATCGACACCGCCACTCCGTCTCCATCAACTATCCATGTTTCCCCTGTCCATGAGTGAGTAAACCCCGTTGTAGGCTGAGAGAAATGGAAGGGATTGGATGAGATTGATCATGTCATATTGCAAGATTTTTAGAGCATAGTGCCTAGTATCCATTGTTAGTGTTTTCTACCGTTGTTGCAACTTGTTATGCTTAATGCTTGTCACTAGGGCCCGAGTGCCATGATTTCATATCTGAACATGTTATTGTTTCATGAGTATAATTATGTTTCTTGATCATATCTGCAAGTTGTTTACACATGTCATTGTCCGGAACCCGAGGCCCCAAAGTGACATAAATTGGGAGAACCGGAGGGGATGGTTGTGATGTGAGGATCACATGTGTTCACGGAGTGTTAATGCTTTGCTCCGGTGCTTTATTAAAAGGAGCACCTTAATTACCAATAGTTTCCCTAGAGGCCCCGCTGCCACGGGCTGGTAGGACAAAAGATGTTGTGCAAGTTTCTCATTGCGAGCACGTACGACTATATTGGAACACATGCCTTTTATTTTCCTAAATGTTTGATGATCTATTACTATTATCAGCAATGCACACATTATAATTATTATATGACCCTTCTTTTCCATGCAACGCTCGTCCATCCATTCCCTCTATGCCTATGGTACTCCCATCCTGGTGTTTTCTGCGATTGCTACTACTGTTATAAAACTGTTACCACAGATAAATTGTTGCGAGCAAGTCTACTTTCAGGTGCAGATGAATTGACAACTAAGTTGTTAAGGCATATAAATATTCTTTTGCTCTCCTTGTGTCGAATCAATAAATTTGGTTTTTACTTCCTCGAAGACTGTTGCGATCCCCTATATATACTTGTGGGTCATGAGCCACCGAGATGAATCCTTTATCGATGCTCCCAGAGATTTGGCTTCATATCTCCGATATACCTCCCACTCATAGAGGATACTTCTTGATTTTATGGAGTCTTGGCTCGTTGTTTGGTAATACACTCAAGGTAGATATGAAATATACTAGGAAACATAGGGTTTTGCAGATCCTCGTGGTTTGCATGGACTATACCTTAATCCCAAATAAATGGACGGTCTTCATCAAGAATGATTTCTATGAATTGAAGTTTTTGTCGAGAATCCAAACTTGGATGCCGAGGATGATACGATGGTGGAAAAATTAGATGATGGTCATGCCCAAAAGGCAATAATATATATATTAGTTTCATACTTATGATTCATATTACTATGATATAACTGACGTGGTTCCAGAATATGAGATTTAGAGGAAAACTCACGCTCACGTGTAGTAACACGAACAAAGAAACAAACCCTTGTATTGCCTTTTACGACTAATTCATTGGATGTTTGATGACTATGTTTTCCTGGTCATGGACATCGTTTTTGTCAACATCAATGAATAACATATTGTTGGAAGAGAACAATATGGCTGGGTATTTCCTAAGTAGATTGAAATGCTAAGAGATTCCACTAAGACTTTTTTCCTTAGAATCATATCACAACATGGTTATATTACAATGGATCCTTTGACCATGAGGTTATTGAAATAATATATTCTAGAGGTTTTACTTTGGTGCTATCAAGAGTCGCATCATAAACTGGGTGAACATCAAGATAGTTACTGGGTAATTATAAATGAGTATATTAACTCGATGTTCTGAGGTGGGAATTACTCCTCCATAAAAGGAGAGATGCATACCTGGGCCCATTTGGTATTCTTGATATCCATAAGTTCTACAGAAAATTCATGATGATGATACATCATGTGGGATATCATAAATACGGTAAGAAGAAAGTGAAAACTTACGGGATAATGACACGAGACAAAGGTATTAGTGAACCACAGATTGTTTCATAGGCAATACTAGAATCAATAGTCGCGAGTAATTTCAGTATCGTCAGTAATGGGAGATTTAGATAATAACCAACATGTTCAGCTGTTTATTCTTTTAGTATGTGGGAGTTAATATGGTTGTCCACGACCCCGCTATTGATTATTGAAAAGGAAAGAGTTTACAGTTTCATGTCCACACAGTATCGAACTTGTAGGAAAATACACTTGGGCTTATTTTTGGGTATATTGGTAGGTCCGGATCAACTAGGAGTATCAACAAAATAATCTTTCTGCGTGATGATATATTTTACATATCAGAGAGAATTTATAACAAGGGCATGCGATGTCCCTGAGTGATAGAAAAGTTTCTATTACTACCGAAATTTATAGCGGAGTTATTATGAAAGTGAAACTGAGGCTGCACGCTTTACGGAGAAAAAGCGGAGGGCATGAGATGTCCCGGGATGTTAGAATCATATTTATCTAATTATTCCCGGCATGAGATGTCCCAGGATGTTAGATAATATCGATGGTATTATCTATAGGGTTCACTGGGTCCCGGAAGATATTCAGGGGCTTTCCGTATATGGAAGCAGTTCTGGAGGGGGGCAGATGCCCTCCCCGGGGTAAACCCTAATTTTAGGGGATGCCAGGTGGGAGCCCTAGTTTCACAAAGTGCACATGTTTTCCGTAGGAATCTTCCTGAATTTAATTGAGAAATAAATGAGTGGGAAAAAGAAAAGGAGAAAAAAGGTGGGGGCATTGGACTCAACTTGGGAGTCCAATCCGAGTTACCCTAGGAGAGGAGGGAAAACTGATCACCTCCCCTATGGCAAGTGCCCTCCCTTGACCCACTATATAATCCTCACCCCTCCTCTATTTGGAGAATATAAAATTGAATCTTTGGCCTCTCTCTTTCTCTAGAAGAATTAGAGGACTAATTAGAGCGACTAATTAGAGAACTTCTAAGTGTCTATCGACTTAATAATTAGGAGAACTAATTAGAGCTTATAATTACATCACTTCTAATATAATTAGAACCTTGATGCAAACATGGATGGTGCCTTGACGGGGAGGCTTCTTGATGGTGATTAAGTCCCCGACAACGACGCCAGAAATTCTTGATGTGCTATGGATGGTGACCGTGGAAACCCCAATAGGAGGGTGTGATGAGCAAGCGGCAAGAATTTCCCTCAGTTAAGAACCAAGGTTATCAATCCAGTAGGAGGAAGAGGATCTAGGGAAGGTTGATGCCACTTACGGTGGTGATGGCGCCTCACCGGTGTCAGCAACAACGTGGAACCTGCATACAACACAGCCAAAATACTTTGTCCCAACGGTATAGTGAGGTTTTCAATCTCACCGGTCTTGCTGAAACCAAAGATTAGACGTATAGTGTGGAAAATGACGTATGCTTGCAGTAAGTAAAGAAAGCAGGAAATTGTTATGGTTTGTTTAACAGAGTGGAAAATGGACTGGGGTTCATAGGTTCACTAGTGGTGTCTATCCATAAAGATAACATGCTGGGTGAACAAATTACAGCTGGGCAATTGACAAATAGAGGTTGCACCGTAGTGCACAATATTACATGATGACTACTATGATATTTAGTGCGGGCATTACAACAAAATACATAGAACGAAATCCATCTCCATCTATGAATAATAATCCACCCTCAGGTTATCATCCGAACCCCCTTAGGTATTAAGTTGCAAGCAACAGATAACTGCATTAAACAATGTGTGTAATGTAAGCAATGATTATGTACGCGGGCACTCTCACCGCTGTTTTATCCCTAATGGCAACAACACATCCTCCCCCTTCACGTTTCTATCACTCGAGCAAGGAAATGAGGTGGCATGAACCCACTATCAAGCATAAATACTCCCTCTTGGAGTCACTAGCAACTACTTGGCCAGAGCAACCACTAGCAACGGAAAGCATGCAAGATCAAAAATAACATATGCAATACAGACTCTAATCAACTTGGCATAAGGTCAATATTCATAGGATCCCAGCAAACACAGCACATAGAGTTACATAAGATCAATCTCGATCATGATAGGCAGCTCACGAGATCTAAACATGGAGGCATATGAGGAGAAGACAACCATCTAGCTATAGCTACAAACCCGTAGTCCAGGGATGAACTACTCATGCATCACTCCGGAGGCAGGCATGGTGATGAAGAAGCCTCCGGTGATGACTTCCTCTCCGGCAGGGTGCGAGAAACAGATTCAGAACCCCCCTGATCTAGGGTTGACGGTGAAGGTGGCTCCGGAACTTTTTCGGGGATTTTGATCACGTGCCTAGGGTTTTCCATCCGGGGGGAATAAATAGACGAAAGGGCAAAGGCGGTGGAGGCCAGGGGGCCCCACACCACCAGCTAGCGCGGCCAGGGGGCGCGCCACCCCATGGTGTGGCCCCCTGATGCCCGTCTTCGACTCTTCCTCAGTGTTCTCGATGCTTCCGGGGAAAATAGGCACTTCGGGCTTTGTGGGGTCCAATTCCGAGAATGTTTCCAGAACAACTTTTCTGAAACAAAAAACAACACAAAACAGGGAATTGGCACTTGGCATCTTGTTAATAGGTTAGTACCGGAAAACGTATGAAAATGCTATAAATAAGGGAGAAAACATGTAGCAATTGGCATAATATGATCATGGAGCATCAGAAATTAGGGATACGTTTATGACGTATCAAACCTCTCCAAATAATTAGAGGGATAATTAGAACAATCTAATTAGAGACCTTCTAATTGGTTAGAGCAATCTAATTAGAGACCTTCTAATTGGTTTGTGCAATCTAATTAGAGCCTTTCTAATTGGTTTAGAGATCATCAAATTGGATTAGACTCTCCTCTAATTAGATTAGATCTTTCTCTAATAGAATTAGAGCTTCATCTAATTAGGTTGAGGTGATCCTCTCCCAATGAGACCTAGCTTATAATTACTCTATCTCTCTCTCTCTCTCGTGTGTTGAGAACTCCACCTTCATATACACCTGCAACGCTAAGTCCTGGATGGAAAAACGTTAAATAATTTGCCTCAAGTATGTGCGCATACTCTCAGAGGGGTAACACGTAGCACCCTCAGTCTGCTGGATGACGGTGCTAGATACGGGGAGTCGACGCTCACCCACGGGATTGTGCGTGAGGATCTTCTACATGCTTCACCGACGTCGTCGTCGACACATCTTGCGCTTCTACGGTGTTTGGTACATGATCTCGAAACTAGATCTTCAAATTTATATTCACTTGTATCTGCATAGCAAGGTCTTGGTTGTTACGTAGCATGCACGGCAAAAAATTTAAATTCCCGTTGTGCAACCTAGAAGTGGTTTTAGAGCGGTCTATGCGTAGGTACAAGATCTGATCTAGAGCACCGGAGTGTGCACGCATTAAAAAAGTTAGTGCGAGTATGTTGGAAAGTTCTCCAACGTTCAGATTATTTATAATTTCTTCCCAATAACCTTTGTTGTTTTGTTTCCGGTGGCATATCAGGATTTTACAAACTTTTGTCAATCCTAGGATGCTCGAGTTCCCCCTAGAATATCTCGCTTGATCCGAAGAAGTCCTTCAGTAGCTTTGGGTCTCGTAAACAACATTATTGAAGGGGAATGTGGATTGGATCCACATGGAGGTCATGGTTATGAATAAGTTTAGACTGAGCCTCTAGATATTTTTGTAATGTCTGTGTTTGAATCACCCCGCAAAGTCAATCTAGCAATGTGAATAATCATCCCTTATGGAAGCATAGGTTACTTAATGGTTTGTTTTGTAGATCCCATAGCCACGCTAAAAGATGCAAAACAAACTTTATAGACGTCTAACTCTATTTTGCATGAAACGTGATGTGGTATAGTCTAGAAGTTTAGAAATTTGAGATGCTTACCTAACATTGTTTTGTAGATAGCAAACCATCCTAAACCCGATCATGGGGATGATGGGAAAGGAGAAGGATTGCACTTGTCGTGAACCTCGACATGGCACCGCCAACGAAGGATCCGTTGGATTTGAACGAGGACTATACTACATCACTAGTTTTACTCGTGAATGTTTTATTATGTTTTCTTTATGTCCCTTGATTACGCAGTAGTCGCGATTATTTGGGTGATTTCTCATAAAACATCTAGGTAGATCGTGCTCTCCCAACTATAGCACCGTCAAGCTGATTAGGGTTCGCTTTATCACCTGGATACATGGGATCAACGGATTCTTATGATTAGAAGGCGGGCATCAAGCTGATCCATACTCATCACATGGATATATGGGTCAGTATGACATTACTTGTTGCAGAAGGATCAGTTGGTTGTCTTGACTTTCAGGCATGAAATTCATGAGCTCAGAGCACATACACAGAAAGGTGAAGCGGAAATGATGGTGGTAGTGATTGGCAAGTTGGCCTACCTATTGTAAGCTTATAGCCATCAATGTGGATACATCCTTTGGTTATAACTTGAGGGTGGATTCCATAATACATTAAATTCTGATCATGAGGAATATCAGATTTAGTGGGAGCACGTAGTTAATTATTTTAACAAGTTCTTAGGAAATAATTATGAATATGTCTAAGTGAACTATTAAATTGTTGTAGATACATGGCTCGTAACACACCCGCTATTAACCTTGGTCCACTACTTGGGAAGAAATCACTTGCTGCCAATGGATGCAACTATGTGGATTGGGTCCATGCCATGAGAATTGTTCTCGGGGGTATCAAGAAAGAGTATGTCCTTGATGCTTCTCTTCTATAGGATCTCAATGACGATGCTTCTGATGCAGAAAAAGATGCACACACCATATGAGGGATGATGCAATAGTTTTTCAACGTCTCATGCTGAAATGTATGGATCTTGAGTTGCAGAAACTATTTGATCGTACGTCCGCGTATTACATGATGGTTGCACTCACGACCATGTACTAGACACAAGCCAAGACTGAACGTTATTAAATAATGAAGTCTTTGTGGTCATGTCACATGGAAGGGGGAAGCTCGGTGAGCGAGCATGTAATCAAGATGTTTGGCTACGGGATTAGGCTTCAAGCTCTCGTATTTCCAATCCCTGCTGAGCTAAGTACATATTTGGTATTGGCTTCACTCCCCCCGTCTTACAACGGTTTCATCATGAATTACAACATGAATGGGATGGAGAAAACACCAAATGAGCTCCTTGCTATTCTAAAAACTGCTGAGTCTGGTGTGAAGAGGGAAAACAATCAAGTATTGATGGTTTCCTAGACTACATCATTCAATAAGAAAAGGAACAGAAAGGAAAAAATGCTAAGGAACGGAATAAGCCAAAGTTTTCTATAGAGAGTAAGTCTAAATGTTTTTTTGTGAAAAGAAAGGGCATTGGAAGGGGAACTGTAAAAGCTTCCTCAGGAAAAAGGATAAATTCACCAAATGTGATAAAGGTATGAGAGTTATACGTGAAGGATATTTGTCATTCTTACTAGTATCTTCGGTGTATTGATTGCTAAAATTATTTTATGCATTTGATATACGAGCAGCGAAAAGTAAGTATACAGAAGAATAAAATATCTTGATGACCGTAAAGCTAGGCGCATAAAGAATCATCTAAGGATTAAGGCATATCCACTTTTATTTTTATAGTATAAAAGATTTATGAGCTTCGGCTCAAGTTATTGTAATAAAGTCGCATGCTTGGCAATGTAATACTCTTGTGAATTTATAGGACGAAGTCCTGATTATCTTATGAGAATAATATAGATCAATCCCTTCGTGGATGGCCAGATTACAAATATTTTGAATTTATGAAATAAGATTCATTCTAAAATATTTTGCGATCAAGAAGTCAATGAGAAAAAAGGGACTTCACAAAAATCGAAGTTATGTCTTAGTGATGTCTTGAAAGTTTTCAAGTCATATTTTGACCAAGTGAGAAAAATTCAAACACGGAGAAGAATTCATTTGGTAATAAATTCTTGATATTACACATAAAATAGTATAGTAACTTAAGTTTCATTTTAGCATAAATTTCTTGTCTTTCCTCTGTGTCATATTTTTGAAATACAAACTATAAAGAGACACATTAGTCTTGGAATCTAGAAGTTTCTCAAATACTGAAACTTGATCCTAAGATTAAAAAAACAAAGTTATAATTTGTTGGTTGTTCCAATTTTATATTGGAAATCCCCATTTAAAACCACCTCATAAGTGAAAAGGTTTGTTTTGCTAGGGATTTGTGATTTTAAAGGACTTATTTCCTTGTTGAATTCAATGGGAGGATAGTAGTTTTTGATGAGATTGATGAATCTCCAGAAATAGTTATCAGAGTTGTGCAAACGAAAGAAATTTCAATTGAGAATTCTTTTAGACTAAAACCGAGGGCCATTGTGCTTTAAGGCATGACTGCTTATCAAGAAAATACTTAACCATGAATGCACATAAAAGTTTCAATGCAACTTGAATAAAGGATGTGCATGTATTTAGTAAACATAATAGAAGGGCTGAAATATCCAAATGACTTAGAGTCAAAAAAGTATTTTGTACCGTTAAATTCAAGTTGAGAAACTTGAATCAATTCATGTTGGAATTAAGGGATCATAAAACTTTTTTTTACCATAGATAGTTTTATGAAAAAAAATTAGAGTTAACTACTAAAGATCTGGTGATCTGTAGCAAAGCTTTATCGATGTGTCTAATAAATTTGTATGAGAAAATAACAAAAACAAATCCCTTAAAGGAAAATTAATCAAGTTTGGGGACTAAGTACAACTCGAGTTTTTTTTTGTTAAATATAGATTTTATTATACACATGCCAAAATTCGTTTATACGAATACAAGCCAGTTGGTATAAATTTTGGAGTGGCAATATAATATGTGAAGTAAAACAACAACTGTTTTGACTTCATGGAAAATTGTACAAGTCTTGTTTTCTTTTAAGTCAGCGGGAGTTATTTTAATGATATATAAAGTTATTAACAATCATTATAAGATTTGTTTTGACAGAAAAGATGTATCATTGAAAATATTATTTTCTAAGATACATGTGATAGGAAAGTTATTAATTTACAAAAGATTAAAATCCCGAGTGAAAATTAATATAAGTGACATGAGATATATAAATGCATGAAGTTTTAAACTAAAGTTTAAAACTTGTGTGAACTAGGTTCTCGGGAGAAATTGAACTTTAAAAATGCAAGATCTAATGTTGAAAAACATTGGTGAGGAATTATCAAATGATTTATCATTTATGGTCGTAGTAGAAATTTCTAAGACCATGCATTCGGTCAAAACATATAAAAAATACAATTGTTGGAAAACTGAATTTTGGAAAAGTTCAGTTAGATCCAAATTATTATAAATATTCTCCTTAAGGATGTTTTGAAGATTCTTCTTCAAAAGAATGGAGAATTGGGTTATAATGTAAGAGTTACGTTGTAAGAAATGACTTATAAGACATGTACATAAGATTGAATGGTGCTTATGTGATAAGTATCAACCAAGGATTAAGATACGATCGTGTGATTATATGAATAGCAACAACGTTAGAATTGCTTAATTGATTTAATCATAAATTTATGAACACTATAACAATAACAGTATAGGCTAGAAGTTTAAATACTTTTAATATTTTGGCTATCGGTTCACTATATGGACTAGGTGTGGTATTTCACAAAAAATTCATGATGATCTGTGATAAACGGCAAAACTGTATTCTTAGTTGAACTATCAAGGTTTCACCTCGAATAGCCTAGACTGTAGTTGATCATATGATCAAGGGGTATTATGAAAGAAAGAGTTTCTTTATAATACATATGGTTCATACAAGCTCAGAAGGGGTTGATGAAAAATGTCTCTAACACATTTTTTACATGATTGTTCACTCACATCTTCTAGATATTTGATGGACTAATGCAATCAGATTATTGCCAGTTGTACAAGTGGGAGATTGTTGGATGTATGCCCAAAAGGAAATAATATTTATACATCTGTATAATAATTATGATTCATATTACTATGGTATAACTGACATGGTTCCTGAATATGAGATTTAGGGGAAAACTCATGCTCATGTGTAGTAACATGAATATAGAAACAAACCCTAGTCTTTCCTTTTACGACTAATTCATTGGATGTTTGACTATGTTTTCCTGGTCATGGAGATTGTCTTTATCAACATCAATGAAAAGCATATTGTTAGAAGGCAACAATATGGCTAGCTATTCCATAAGTATATTGAAATTCTAAGAGATTCCACCAAGACATCTTTGTCCTTAGAATCATATCACAACACGGTTATATTACAATGCATCCTTTGACCATGAAATTATCGGGATAATATATTCTGGAGGTTTTACTTTGGTGTTATCAAGAGTCACACCGTAAACTGGGTGAACATAATGGTAGTTACTGGGTAATTCTAAAGGAGTAGATTACCTCGATGTTCTGATATGAGAATTACTCCTCCGTAAAAGGAGAGATACATACCTAGGCCCACTCAGTATTCTTGATATCCATAAGTTCTGCAGAAAATGCATGATGATGATATATCATGTGGAATATCATAATACGACAACGAGAATGAGGAAACTTATCGGATAATGAGACGAGACAAAGGTATTAGTGAACTAGAGATTGTTTCACATGCAATACCGGATTCAATAGTCTCAGATAAGTTCAGTATCGTGAGTAATGGGAGATTTGTATAATAACCACCAGGTTCAGCAATTTATTTCTTTAGTATATGGGAGTCAATATGGTTATGCATGGCCCTGCTATTGATTATCGAAAAGGAAAGAGTTTCCAGTTTTATGTCCACACACTATCAAACCTTTAGGGGAAACACACTTAAGTTTGGGCTTATTTTTGGTATATTGGTTGGTCCAGATCAACTAGGAGTATAACCAGAACGATGTTTTTGCATGATAGATATATTTTATATATCAGAGAGAATTGATAACGAGGGCATGAGATGTCCTGGAGTGATAGAAACATTTTCTATTACTACCGGAATTCCTTTTGGAGTTATTATGAAAGAGAAATTGAGGTTGCACGCTTTACGGAGTAAATACAGAGGGCATGAGATAATATCAATGATTTTATCTATAGGGGTCACGAGGTTCCAGAAGAGTTTTGGGGGACTTTCCATATATGGAAGCAGTGCCGAAGGGGGGAAGATTTCCTCCTCGGGGTATACCCTAATTTTAATGAGTGCCAAGTGGGACCCATGGTCTCACAAAGTGCACATGTTTTCCATAGGAATTTTCCTTCATTTATTTGAGAAATAAATGAGTGGAAAAAGGGGGGGGGGGGTGTTGGACTCCACTAGGGAGTCCAATCGTATTTCCCCTAGGAGGGGAGGTGTGGCCAAGGGAGAGGAGGGCAAACTGACCTCCTCCCCTTCGGCAGGTGCCCTTCCTTAATCCACTATATAATCCCCGCCCCTCCTCTCTTTGGAGAACATACAATTGAGCGTTTGTCGTCTATCTTTCTCTAGAAGAATTAGAGGACTTATTAGAGCTTCTAATTAGAGCACTTCTAATTGATTAGAGACTCATGTAATAATTAGAAGAACGAATTAGAAGTTCTAATTAGAACACTTCTAATAGAATTAGAACAAATAAATTGTTTATTAATTACACAAAGCCATAATCATATGGATGTAAACTGGTTGTTCTTTTTTCCAAAGCCACAAGCCATGATGTGCTACATCCCTACGTGGAGGTTCTTTGGATAAAGTGAGTAAACGGGTTGTTCTTTTTTCCTTTATCATATCCTGTACCAAAAAAATTCAACGGAATTGTAGCAGAGCAGATAATGTCCGATTGTGGATTCGAATATGATATATCGGACCGCAAATTTGGAACGGAAACAGAGAGGATCCGGGGTTCTTTTTTGACAATCAGTACCATGATATATTAATATTGGGGATAGTACATGATAGAGATACATGAACTGAGTACAACGATTACAAAATAAGGTCTAAGAAAAACGAGCAAATCTTCGAAATCTTCGAAATCTTTCTTCTTCCATGACACAATCTTGTACTTTCCTGAAGGCAGCCATAGAACGTATATACCAAAACATAAACCTGTAAATACCAATGAGGGTTCTCCCATAATTTTAATTTTGAGCCGCAATGCCAAGACTGCAAGCACGCAAGCAACCATTAAAGTAATCAACCAACATCGACGAGAGTACCAACACCGGTATTGCAGGGAAAAAGAACCGAACGGCCTGGTCAACATCGCTGGGAGCCGAGAGTACGAATCACCATTGTCGAGGACATAGCAGCCGGGACAACTATTGCGAGGACAATCCTCCTCGCGGCAACCAAGAGAAAAGATCCAAAAACGATCCAGCGAAGCAAGATCTGAAGGACCATACCTAGTAAACTTGAATCTTCCAACACCACCATTGACACCGAGAAGATCTCGCAGTCGAACAATAGAACAAAGATTACTTATTGCATACGATGTCATCATCATTGACGAAGAAGACAGAAACCAAACCCTAATTTAATCTACTAAAAACCCAATTTTGCGGAAAAACCCAACTCATAGATCGGGTTCCCCACCCCTCCCGACGTCGGCGAGGCCGACCGGAGGAGTGGGAAACCGACTATGGAGGAGACGGAGGTGGAGGCGGCTTTTTTTTCTGGAGGCGGCGGCCGCAGAGAGGATCCGGGGTTTATACAAAATTAATCGGATATATACCGTACAAGTAGATCAACGAAATATAGAATCACAACTAACTGATGAGATAAACAAAACATTGTTAGAAGAATAAGTATAATACGATGGAATGAATAATGTGAAGACATGATCTAACAGATCAAGTACACATGCTTCAATAACATAGTATCCTACAAGGATGTCCAACACTTATCTAAACCGTTTATTTTAATAGCAGGGGCGGAGCTACATATAGCTAACCAAGCGCACATTCACTAGGGTATAATTCTTTTCTTAGTACTGATTATACGTAGGTTATGTTGTGCACCAGGGCCAGCCGTCTAGGTCGTTTGTAGGCTGCGGATGTGCTTAGGGCATCTCCAAGTCCATTTCATCCTAAGATAGCTCTGTCAACTCAGCTAAAATCCTACATGACATGTAATAATAAGGTGAGAGAAGATTGGTTGTATGATATGCAACCAACAAGGTTAGCACGTATGCAAAGATACTTTTTGTTTTGATCCCACTAAATTGACTATGAGATTGGATAGAATGGACTACTTTACCAACAACTCTACCAACAAATCATTGAAATAGTTGTATGATACATCGTTGGTTGCTGAGTTGGCTCTATTATCATACGGTTTATCTTGCAACATGTTAAAGATGCCCTTAGAGGCTTCGTCCTTGTAGCATTAAGGCTCAATAATAAATAGTCTAAACCAACGGGCCAGGTATCAATAATCAATTACTTGGTCCAGGCCTGACTTGATCGATTGAACCATCACATTTTGTTGCCTCTTCCGTCGATACGAACTGCTGGACTCAGCCACGGCCAGTCCTGAGGGGGCGGGAGGGGCGGCCGCCCCGGGCCCAGAAATATTAGGAGCCCCTTCCATCTATGTGTAACTAGGCTTTGTTTTGTGTTTGCAAAAAAAAATCCAATTAGCTTAAGAAGGCCGGATGATGTAGTTGCTTACCAGTTGGGACCGAAGCTTCCACTCGTAGATGCACAAACAACACACGAATACGCGATCAAGTTTGCCTAGTTTGGATGTCCTATACTCCTATACGTCGCGAGAGGCGAGCATTACACCATTTATACTGACAAGATTAAAATTTCTTCCTCAAATTTCTAGAAATAAATAGGATAAAACAACCATAGCACTAGCTAGATGGTTGTTTCTAGAAATTTCTTCCTCTTCCATTGGGGGTCCATAGCACTAGCTAGATGGTTGTTTTATCCTCTTTATGCCTCATGTTTAATCTTGTGAGCTTCCTAACATGATCAAGATCATCTTATTGTAATGCTATATGTTGTGTTTGCTGGGATCCGATGAATATTGAATGCTATGTCCAATGATTATCAATCTATCATGTTTTATTCATGTGTATGTTATTTATGATCTTCCATGTTCTCCGTTACTAGTAGATGCTCTGGCCAAGTAGATTCTTGTAACTCCAAGAGGGAGTATTTATGCTAGATAGTAGGTTCATGCCTCTCTTTTACTCACGCTCGAGTGACAGAAACGTAGCGGGTGAGGATGTGTTGTTGCCATTAGGGAGAAATCAACGATGTTTACATTGTTTACATTACATATTTTTGCTTAATGCGATTATCTGTTGCTTTCAACTTAATACTCAAAGTTTGATCGGATGACACTCCGAGGATGGATTATTAGTTATAGACGCAGTTGGATAATGGTCTTTGAATCTTGTTGTAATGCCCGCATGAATCACATAGTAATCATCATGTCATGCATATGCACTACGGTGCTGCCTTTATATCTGTCATTTGCTCAGTTCTAATTTGTTTACCCAACATGCTATCTATCTGTTTTGGAGAGACACCACTAGTGAACTATGGACACCGGTCCAATTTTCTTACACTGATAATACAACCACTTCAATCACTGTTTTCCTACCGTTACTACTGTTTTTCTACTGCCAGTACTGTTCTCTTTTCATCTACTGCAAACAAGTATTGTTTTCCACACCATATGTTTAACCTTTGTTTTTAGCAAAACCGGTGAGATTGACAACCTCGCTGCTTTGTTGGGGCAAAGTGATTTGATTGTGTCGTATAGGTTACACGTTTCTGATGAACGGGTAGTGCGTCCCGCCAACATCAGCTGACAACAACTTCAAAAATGATTTCTTTCTCCTACTGGTGGATTCAACCTTGGTTTCTTTCTGAGGGAAAACTTGTCGCTGCACTCTTCACACCTTACACTTGAGGTTTTCCAACGAGTGCACTCCTAAATCATCAGCCACCCACTCGTCGACGACCGGAAGGGGCGGGTCTCCTGTCCAGGGTGCCTCCATGCTTTCTCTGACATTGGCTTGATGAGCCCCTCGCATTCGAGGGACGGGAGGATCTTGGTGACTCCGACGGACTTTGCCTATTTTCCACCCTTCCTCTTCGGTACGTCGACATCGCCGGCCGTGGAAGCGCTACCATTCCTTTGGGTCTTCCCCATGGCTGCGACAGAAAGCTCGAAGGTGCGTCTATGGAGGTTTTCTCTAAGGAAGCAGAAGAGGTGCGAGCGTGAGGAAGAAGAAGGGAAAAGTTACTACCCCCTCCATATTTGTAAGGGGTACAGGAGAATCCCCACCATCGATGCCCCGCGGTAAAAATCTGGGCTGGCACGTGGTGACTAGAGGCCAACCGGCACGCCCCCACGCCGCCCACCACGCGTGGGTAGGAGCATTTACTGAAATTTCCTGAATTACCGCGCATAGAACGGTCAAAGGATGGCCAAAGCTCACTCGAGCAAGTTACCTTTGACAGGATAAGCACGCTCTAGGAGCGTCTTGTCATCTGAGAGAAAAGAACATGATGGTACATCATCGGGTGACATGATCACCTAACGGAAAAAGAGATCGAGTGATCAGAAAAATTAAATGGGCTTTAATTGGCTCATACACGGCATACGAGATCTTTAGGAAGGTCTATGAGTCTAAAATTCTCCTTTGTGACCTAAACCTATGAATCAAACGAATCATGTTATGCCACTCTGTTCCCTAGATCACACAACTGCATTAAAATTCTAGATGTCGTGCTCACTGCATGAAGGTAAGACCCGCGAATCAGTTCCAATGGCCTAGGAGTCGCACCTCTGCTGCGCTACCTGGAATTTTTCCATGCCAACAAGTATGATAAAAATCCCGACGGACGCGTTCGGTGAAACAAACTCACAACTGGAATTCGACTCGTTAAGACCTCAGCGGCACGAGTCGAGTTACCCCAGGTTTTTTCGAGTTCGAGCCTGAGTAGGCCAATGGTGTTTTTTCCCGAGTGAGATTAATTGACCCCGATACGTCGAGTGAGTCAAGCATGTCGAGTCATATCCTTCATACCAAGGTACAGAAGCATATTAGAGTCACCTCCATTTTTGGATTTGAGTCGCTTGATCGAGTCTTCGACTCCATCAGGCACTCGGGGTCTACTAATGTGGGGGTGCCCGAGAGACCTCCCACGGTGGGCCTACCGGGTGCAGCCCATCAGGGGTACCCAAGAAAGGTCTTTGGGCTGCCGAACCAGAGCCCACTACGAGTCCAAAAATAAGGCAGTCACAAGGAAGGACTTGCTAAATAAGTTAGGGCATAATAGAACCGACTCGGGATCGAGTCCTACTCATGTACGACCCCTAAGACCCGACTCCCTATATAAAGGACGGGAAAGGGTCATAGAATGGGATAAGCAACCCTAGACAATAGTCGCGGCAGATTCAATCTGTGCTGCACCTCTGTAATCTATTCACCTCATTGGAATAAACAACCAGGCATGCAGTAACCCGTCTAGCCGGGAAGTCTACCAGCGCCTTCTTCCCTACGAAATCACAGGTCCCTAACCGATGGATTGTTGAGGTACCATCCTCTTCATCACGGCTTGTGTCGGATGAGCATCTTTATGATGAATCACGCCATCTCATCTGAGATTAAAAGTTCAATTCCCGACTCAGTGTATCCCAAAGAGTATCTGGCCTCCGTTGAGAAATATTTTATAGATGTAATACCCATTGAAAATGGGCTTTAAGGGATTTTTCTATGATGACAATAGAGAATAAAGAATTTTGAGACATTTTGTTTATTCAAATGAACCTTTTTTTGGTAATGCAACCTTTTAAAATGTTTTCTTACCATGTGGTCAATAGAGAATAAAGCCTTGATGCGAAAGTTTGAGTTTAATTATAGCATCCTTTATTATAACAATAAAAAGGTATAGAGGATGACATGAAATAGTTTTAATATATATCTCAGACTAAGATAAACATAGGGTGTCAGCGGTGAGAACTAGCATGCATTTTACTCACTTTAGAACTAAAATAGGTGTACACTGAAAATATGCGTACAACATGATCAAAGGTCTAACTAGCATTGGCATGATAAGATAACAGCTCTTTGTTGACGTACAGACAGATGTCTCGATAATTCTCCGTGATCTACAAGTGCAAACAATTAAATCAAATAAACTCAAAATTCAAAATCAGATAAAAATTAAAATATGAAAGAAATACAATTAGATATAAGCAATGCTTCAGATGGGAAGATACTAAGAACTTTGTTTAAAAAACAGTTGATTTGGAAAAAAACATGAGAACATATTAACATATGAAGGACAGATTTAATTTAAAATTCCAAATTTTAAACTATGCAAAGATTGTAGAAAAAGTTGGAATTGAATATCTACCAGATAGTACAAGTTCCAATGAAACTCGTCAAGAACAAATCAATGGATTTGGATCTGAATGCATTTATAAGTATTTGAAAATTTGGAAAATAGGTGTCTTTTTTTTGAAACGGAAAAACCCAGCCTCTGCATCCAGTGGATGCACACGGCCTATTTATTAAAAAATCATCCAGAGTGCAATGTATAAGTTATTACAACTCAACCAAACTCCATAGTGGCTACAAAGATTAGCCATCTAAACAAACGGAAACTACACATATTGTAATCTCCTAGTATGCTGCCACCAACCCTGGCTGAAGATAGCCCGCACGACCGCCATTAATCGTGCACATCCTGTATCCAAGCTTCCACGCTGCTCTTCCGGGGAAAGTAGCGACCATTGGTGTATCCAGTTGGTGGCTCTGTGTACAACCTGCAAAAAATGCCCAGCTTCCATCCTGTTAAAAATAACATCGTTTCTGCAATTCCAAATTGCCCATAAAAATGCACATATACCAATACGTATACTAGTTTTCATTTTTCTATCAATCCCATCTAACCAATCCCCAAAAAGGTTGTTAATCGACACCGGTGCTTGAATATTAAAAGTAAAGTGAATCAAATGCCAAATACGTTTTGCAAATTCACAAGAAATGAATAAATGATCTATAGTTTCTTGATTACCACAGAACACACATTTAGAGCAGCCCACCCAACTCCGTTTTGCCAGATTATCTTTTGTTAACAATTCCTTACGATAAAGGAACCACATAAATATTTTTATCTTTAATGGTACTTTTATTTTCCATATGTATCTTCGTAAACATTTCGTCCCCTCATTCATTAAGTCCTCATAATAAGACTTAACAGTGAAAATGCCAGACGTAGTTAACCTCCACCTGAAATAATCCGGACTACTAGAATTAGGTACATTCATTAAGCGTTCAACCAAATGCAACCATGCGTCCCATTTATCCCCTGTTAGCGCTCTTCTGAACACAATATTTGGATGATCATTCCATAGGACATTTGAGACATAAGCATCTTTATGCCTGACCACATTATAAAGGGACGGATACTGTGCAGCCAAAGTAGTGTCCCCTAACCAAATGTCCTCCCAGAAACGTATGGTCTGACCATCCCCCACCGTATGTTTTACTCGTGCAAAAAAATCAGATTTGACTCGCATCAACCCTTTCCAGAAGGGTGAATCAGTATGTTTCGCTTCCACCTGTTGCAACGGTACATCCTTAATGTATTTGCTATGTAGTATCTCACTCCACACTCCTTCTTCAGTAAGGAGTTTAAAAAGCCATTTGCTTAGGAGGCACTTATCTTAATCTCTAAAACCTCAATACCCAAACCCCCCTGGTCTTTGGGTCGACAAATAATATTCCAACGTGTTAATCTATATTTTTTCTTCTTTTGATCACTCTGCCAGAAGAAACGTGATCTATAAAAATCCAATTTTTTCCGTACCCCAATAGGTATCTCAAAAAAGGATAAGAAAAACATAGGTAAACTTGATAGAACCGAATTAATAAGTACCAATCTATCCCCATAAGAGAGTAGTTTTCCAATCCAGGTGCTCAATTTGTTCTCAAAGCGATCCTCAATTGGACCCCATTCTTTGTTCAATAATTTTCTATAATGAATCGGGATACCCAAGTACTTAAAGGGTAACTTACCCACATCACATCCAAAGATGTGGCGGTACTCATCCACAGATTGGACAACATCCCCGAAACAAAAAATTTCACTCTTATGGAAATTAATTTTAAGCCCTGATAATTGTTCAAATAACGCAAGTATCAATTTCATATTGACAGCCTTATCCAGATCATGTTCCATGAACAAGATTGTATCATCAGCATATTGTAGAATTGAGACCCCCCCATCCACCAAATGAGGTACAAGACTCCCAACACTACCATCCTCCTTTGCCCTAGCAATTAGGACTGCTAACATATCAACCACGAGATTAAATAAAATTGGAGACAACGGGTCTCCCTGTCGTAATCCTTTTAGAGTTTGGAAATAATGACCAATATCGTCATTTACCCTTATTCCCACACTCCCTCCTTGCACAAATCTCGCAACCCAATCACACCCCAAAGGAGAAAAACCTTTCATCCTAAGTGTTTGTTGAAGGAAAGACCAACTGACCTTATCATAAGCTTTCTCAAAATCAATTTTGAATAAAACTCCACTGAGTTTCTTTGTGTGCAGCTCATGAATAGTTTCATGTAAAACCACTACTCCTTCTAAAATATTTCTACCAGGTAGAAATGCAGATTGAGTTGGTTTAATAATACGCTGCGCAATCGCAGTAACTCTATTAGTACCAACTTTCGTAAAAAATTTGAAGCTTACATTTAGTAGGCAAATGGGTCTATACTGCTCAATTCTAGAGGCATCTTCCTTTTTAGGTAACAGAGTGATCACCCCAAAATTCAACTTAAACAATTGCAGCTCAGCAACATGTAATTGAGTAAACATGGGCATCATGTCAATTTTGAGCACGTCCCAAAACTTCTTATAAAACTCTGCCGGGAATCCATCTGGTCCCGGTGCTTTATTAAGTTCCATTTGATCTATGGCCTCTAAAATCTCCTCTTCAGTAAAAGGGGAAGTTAAAATGGTATTTTCATCTATAGATACTTGGGGCAGATCAGTGATTCTTCCCTCATCAAGCGAAATAGATGTTTGATCAGGAGGGCCAAATAAAAAAAGGGGAAAATAGGTGTCTACAAGATACCACAAGTTTCTGTGAAATTTTGGAAATGTATGTCTAAAAGATTCCGCTGCTCATAGTTGGATGCTTTCAGTGTTAGCTATATTGCTTTAATTTGGCCTTGCAGGTAAACTCAAAACTCTCGCCGGGGAATCCAAGCCACATAGCCACCTCGGAGAGTCCGAACTGAGTGCATCACATCCTGCGCTTGTGCCGGATGAGCATCTGAATATTAATCCACACTGTATTTTACCTGAAACTTTGTTATCACTATTCTCAAAAAAAAAAAAAAAAAACTTTGTTATCACTGGAACAAAGCTCTCTTGGTCACCATTCTGCATGTTTTTTTTCCTTCAAAACAACGAGCTACCAAGCGTTTCAAACTACTCTAACTAGTGCCGGTTCTAGAAAAGGCTACAGAAAATTGAAACAGTTACAAAGTTCCATAAATACTGCATGCTGGATAGCTAGCTCCACTTGTTCATCGCATATGCCACTTTACACAGAGGCAAAATACATGATAGAATGTTCTTTGGATCTACCGATCTAATGCCCTAGTCATTTTTCTTATATTAAAGCCGTATGATTGTTTGGTGATTATTTTCTGTTACTATCGGTTGGTGACAGCGTGATCATCGGTCTGATCATTCCATAGAAATTTGGAACTAATCCTGATTAGCAATGCTAGTGTACGCCAAAATGGAACCTTACTAGGAAATTGTTCTGGCAGGCGTAAGTACAACGGAATGTGCCCAAGGGGAAATATTCATACAGGTCATACAGCAGCAGGACAACAGGCCAAATGGTGCCCCCTCCTAGTTCGAAACTCTTGTACAAAACAGAAATAGACAACATACAGCTGGCATATGCAGTATTCAATTCAGCAATGGCCACATGAATATTTATTTATTTTGTCTTGAAAGGTCAAAAGAAATTTTCAACACTCCAACACTGATTGCTTAAAAACATTCTCCTCGATGTCCCTGTCTCGCTGACCTATATAAACACCATTCTGATCTTCGTCATCGGGACAACAGCTACTAATTTCATCAGAGATCATCATGAGGAACACCACTTCCTTCTGTATATTTCTCCTATATTTCGTTGCCGCGGGTCGCGCAAATGCATCGCAAGAGACTCGACTTAGGGAGTTCATCTTGTCCAGAAGGACCAGCACTGGTAGCAGTGGCAATAGCGTACACCAGCAAACGGTACATGCTACTGCTACTAGTGGCCTCCGAGCAGAGTACTCTGTCACTGACCAGACAAATCTGAAGAACGCCGATAAGATCGTGGCGTTACCGGGACAGACCGATGGCGCCAGCTTCCGCCAGTACAGCGGATACGTGACCGTCGACGAGAAAAACGGCCGTGCGCTCTTCTACTACCTCGTCGAGGCAGCCACCGACGCGGCGACGAAGCCACTTGTCCTGTGGCTTAATGGAGGTTTAGCTATAACGAAATACACATCATCGTGTCCTCTTCCACTTGTGTTATCTTGTCTCTCATACAATTATGTACTTGATGATGTACAGGTCCTGGATGTTCATCATTTGGCTATGGAGCCATGATAGAGCTTGGCCCGTTCCGTGTGAACAGCGACAACAAAACTCTCAGCCAAAACGAGCACGCCTGGAACAACGGTGAGTGAAGCACATCAACTAGTAACGGTTTCTTCCGGTGATTAGCTGCATGAACTACCTCATGATATGTGAGGTTTTGCAGTGGCTAATGTGATCTTCCTGGACTCGCCGGCCGGCGTCGGGTTCTCCTACTCCAACACGACTTCCGACTACGACAAGAGTGGAGACCAGAGGACCGCGGATGACGCGTTTCTCTTCCTCGTCAACTGGCTCGAGAGGTTCCCGGAATATAAAGGCCGCCCCTTCTACATCTCCGGGGAGAGCTATGCCGGCCACTATGTACCGCAGCTCGCCGCCACCATATTGAGTCACAACCTGAACCGAACTTCCTTAAACCTACAGGGTATCCTGGTATGAGTGATTAATCGGTTAAAAATACACTTTGTAATAGTTAGCACATTTTTTTGATTGAAATTCTATGATATAACTTGGGCATCTCTACTTGGTTAAATAGGTTGGGAACCCATATCTTGATGATAACATGAACACAAAAGGGGTGATCGACTTCTTTTGGAGCCATGCCGTGATATCTGATGAGGTGTTTGCTAACATCACCAAGAACTGCAATTTCAGTCTGTCGGATGGTAAGGCCTGCTCTGATGCCATGGCCGTGTATGATTCCGCTAACGTTGACCCGTTCGACATCTATGGGCCGGTTTGCATCGTCGCAACCGATGGAACATACTACCCCAGCCGCTATGTAAGATACTACTACATGTTTTCAGATAGCACTCCCTCTGAATTATATGCACGTAAACACATTTTCCTTGAACATTTGTTTACTGAAGAAAAAGCAAATCTGCTCTAAATTGTGCAGATACCAGGGTATGATCCATGCAGCGGCTATTATGTAGACGCTTACCTCAATGATCCTGAGGTGCAAAAGGCTTTGCATACTAGAACTACAAAGTGGTCAGGCCAGTGGCGGATCTAGCATTTTAGTAAAGGGTATGCCGCATCAAAGACGGGTAAAAAAAATCCCTTTAGTTGTTCTTGCTTCCTCCCGTGTGTGCACTTTCGCCACAGTTTCAATCGGAGAATAAGTTGAATTAGCCCGTTTTCTGGGATTTATGTTTTGGGTCATATTTTGCTCAACTCTGTGGAATTTTCTTTTATTTAGGCTAAAATTAGAAATTTGGAATTTCTGGATCGATCAAAACCTTAGGTATTTGGATTTGTCGGAAAGCATGTGTGTGGATATTATAGTGGCAACTCTGCTTTTCAGTGATATTTTTGTACAAATGTATCACAATATACATGCATGAGGTACATAATAAGTATATATCCATGTTCAATACACATGCATACTTATACTCCCTCCGTCTCAAATTAATTATCGCAAAGTTTGACAAAAATGGATGTATCGACAATTAATTTATGGACGGAGAGAGTTTTTTTTTTCGCGGGTATGTACACGTGCTCAGCTAGTATCATAACTTACGGGCTAATAGCCGGTTAATTAATTCTTTTTTTGAGAAACAGCCGGTAATTAGAGCTGGTGAGCTACAGCACGTCAGCACCTGCACACGTTCAGCACATAGGCCGTGAGGGATTTAATCGATCCACATGCATGTCTCTAAACTGCACCCGCCTGTATGCATGGAAAGAAACGAGACCCAAACTGGTTTGCTAATTGCGATCATATGAACAAAGATGGAATTCCCGGGGGTATGCCACGGCATACCTGGCATACCCCCTGGATCCGCCACTGGGTCAGGCTGCACGTAAGATTGCTTAACCGGGGACAAACAAATACTCCTTTTATTAGCACACAGTACGTCCAGTTACCACTTCTCCTCATTTAACTTTGATGCTCTACCTGTGCAGGGACTTGCACTGGAAAGATTCAGCGGCGTCCATCCATCCAACGCTCAAATTTCTTATGGAGCACGGGCTTCCTGTGTGGCTGTTCAGGTAACATGCATGACACCCCAGATTGAACTGCAAGTAAGAGCACCTGATCTGCCAAAGTGTGCACTAACGAGGACATGTTTTCAGCGGCGATTTCGACTCCGTGTGCCCGTTCCCTGCCACGAGGTACACCATCCATGACCTTGGCGTCACTGTCACTGAGCCATGGCGTCCATGGACCGCAAACAAAGAGGTAATCCTGAGGCAGTTTCAAATTTCAGTTTCAGAAAAGTTTCGGCCACTACTGAAATCACAGAAATTGATTGAGTGATTTCGGTTTTGATTTCGGCCAAATGAATGAAATTTTCTCTCAAAATTCATTTAAATATTCAAAAATAAATAAATATTTAAATTATTTTTTGAATTCCGATGTAGCATTGAAAGTGCTGAATTATTTTGACCGAAAGGTAATTATTTCGGGGGTTTGAAATCAATAAAATTCAGTGAATTATGATGAAAAATCCCTGAAAATTTAAACCATTCTGAGCTGATTGTCACTTTTGTTCGTACTGACGCCCATAATTTTCGTAGGTTGGAGGGTATGTTCAAGCATACACGGACGGACTAGTCTTCGCATCTGTGAGGGGAGCTGGTCACCAGGTCCCTTACTTCGAGCCTGAGAAAGCACTAATATTAGTCAGCTCCTTCCTAAAAGGAATGCTTCCACTCTAGGAAAAGGGGCAGTAATACTGCACTTGAGTAAAAATTGTGCATGAGCACCCCAAGATGATGGGTGTCGACTGTCGTGAAGACATGTATGAACTAGGGTCTATCTGTGATTTGCAAAAAATCTAGAATTTCTTGTGTCAGATTATTTTTTTGGCCCTGGGAGGTACAAGAAGCTGCATTAAGTGAGAAAAAAACATAAACATTGCATGGTCTTGTCCTGTTCTTACACCTCCATTTAAACCCGGAAAACATTGTTTGTGGTGCTCAACTCCTACCTCCTAACTACAACAAGTGTGATAATCTGTGACGCACATTTTGTGACGATTCAGTGGAAAAACGTCAGGAAATCATCTTAACTTAACAAACTGTGACGTTTTTTCACTGAATCGTCACAGAATGTGCGTCACAGATTATCAGATTTCTTGTAGTTAACTTTGGTTAGTGGAACTTGGCGATTGTTTATCTCTGCCGATCTTTAATGTAATTAAGCTGATATCAGAAGCACACTTGCAACCGCTACTTTGGGCATTGAGACTTATTTATCTACAAGTCAGGCAGAAATGCTTTCCCCTTAAAAAGGATATCAAGTCTTACTCCGCCGCTGCAGCGAAGACCATGGTAGCAACCAGCTGATATACTGTAGAATTAAATAGCTGCAAAGGGTGGGTATAAGTTGTTCTTTTCTCTTAAACCGTGTCAACTATACATAGCCAAAACAGATATAGCTGGCGTACAAGCTGAAATGTGCGAGTGTAGCTTTCACTGGTTTATCACTCCCAACCAATCTTAAAAAATATGAGACACTGTGTTTATTTCTCTTAAACCGCGTCAACTATACATAGGCTTTCGTCTTCGACCTTGGGTACGTCTTCTGCTCAGACTTCAATTCTTCCTTTTTCCAATGCAAAGATATCATCTAGTTTAGGTGCTATCGGTGTTTCATTAGGGAAGAATGATTCGGAAGTCACGATATCCACTAATGCGTTGAAGCACATGGAATTTGACCGTTTAACGGTCAAACCGAGCTCTTCCGCTAGGATGGATATACCTCATATGGATGATGATTCAGCGTATGCCTCTTCGGATGGACAGCTTTTATCACATCTTGTGGGGGAAGTGACTGAGGTGGGGATGGATGATGAGGACAGGCTAGGATCTTTATTTGATCTCTATGCTTCCGGCCGGAAATCCAAAACCGCCAAACAAAAAAGGAAACACTCACCGCGATATTCCGAGAGACCGCCTAAAAACCCAATTGTTTCCCGATGAATGGCTTATTCAGTAATAGCAGAGGTCTTGGTGACTTGGCTAAACATTTGAATATTGCACAATACGTCAAGGATCACAATTTGGAGTTTGTGGCGATCTCCGAATCCGGAAGGAGAGATTTCCAAGCGAGTGTTCTGAACCGCCTCTCAGGGGGTTTAGACTTCACTTGGCACTCTATCCCTCCGCGTGGTAGATCGGTGGCATTCTACTAGGCGTTAAAACTGACTCCTTTGATGTGTTAGCAAGGTCGGATGGTGATTTTCATATTAAATTACACCTCCGTAACCGTGCCGACAACTTCATATGGAGTTTAGTCGCTGTGTATGGTGCTGCCCAGGAGGAGTTTAAGGAGGCCTTTCTACGTGAGCTGGTTAACTTGGCGAATAATAATCCACATCCAATCTTAATTGGAGGAGATTTTAATTTGCTGAGGTTCCCACACGAGAAAAGTCGGGGACGGTTTGATGGTCATTGGCCTTTCTTATTTAACGCTGTCATTGATAGCTTGGATTTGAGAGAGGTGTACATGACCGGACGACAGTTCACCTGGGCAAATAGTCTGCCGGAACCGACATACGAGAAACTAGACCGCGTGTTAATGAGTACCGATTGGGAAGATAATTTCCCTTTGGTCACGGTACGCGCTCTAGAACGCATTGAGGCTCTGTCGGACCATGCTCCCCTTCTACTTTCAACTGGCACATCCAAACCAAAGGGCCAGACACAGTTCAAATTTGAACTGGGTTGGTTTTTGAGAGACGGTTTTGATGAACTAGTAAAGAAAGTATGGTGCAAACCGGTCTTAGGTCATAACCCGATACAGAGATGGAATAATAAAATGCGCAATATGCGTAAATATCTCCGTGGTTGGGCGAGACATACGACCGGAATGTTAAAGAAGGAGAAACAACGACTTTGTTCCATTATCGATGAGTTAGATCGACTCGCTGAAACTAGGTTGCTATCTATGCAAGAGATTGAACTAAAAAGTCAATCCAATGCAAAAGTAGCACAAATGTTGCGGGAAGAGGAACTCAAATGGTATCAGAGATCGAAAGCTCAATTCATTCTCGAAGGAGACTCGAATACTCGGTATTTCCATAATGTTGCCAATGGCAGACATAGGAAAAAACGGATTCAATGTCTCCATCAGGATGAAGGTATCATTGAGGGACAAGAGTTTCTCAAGGCCTATATCACAAAGTTCTATAAAGATCTGTTTGGGGCTCCTGAAGTAGGTAGTATTACCATGGATGAGAGCCGCACAGATGATATTCCCCAAGTTTCAATGAAAGAAAACGCTTTTCTTAATGCTCCCTTCTCTGAAGAGGAGATAAAGAAGGCTATATTCCAAATGGAACATAATAAGGCACCTGGTCCAGATGGTTGTCCGGCGGAGTTTTATCAGCATTTCTGGGAAATCATTAAACATGATATCATCGAGATGTTTGATTGCTTACAGAGTGGACATCTGGAGTTGTATCGCCTTAATTTTGGGGAAATCGTTTTGTTACCTAAGGTTTTGAACGCAGAAAGGATACAACAGTACCGACCAATCTGCCTTCTTAACGTTAGTTTCAAAATCTTTACAAAGGTTGCAACTATTAGGCTAAATTCAGTGGCAGATCATGTGGTAAAACCTACACAGACTGCTTTTATGCAGGGTAGGAATATCCTAGATGGGGTCGTGACCTTACACGAAACCGTACATGAGTTGCACACGAAAAAGCTTAATGGGGTAATTCTTAAAATAGACTTTGAAAAGGCCTATGATAAAGTGAATTGGGAGTTTCTACAACAAACTCTGAGAATGAAAGGATTTTCAGAGGAGTGGTGTACTCTAGTTCGCAGCTTCGTAGTTGGAGGTAGCGTGGCTATCAAAGTCAATGATGATGTTGGTCGATACTTCCAAACTAAGAAAGGCTTGAGACAAGGTGATCCGCTATCGCCCGTATTGTTTAATATTGTGGCAGATATGTTAGCAATCATGATCGATCGAGCCAAGGAAAATGGCCCAATTGAGGGAGTAATCCCCCATCTAGTCGATGGGGGACTGTCTATCCTTCAATATGCAGATGATACGATTCTCTTTATGGAACACGACTTGGAGAAAGCGGCGAATCTGAAATTAATTCTTTCAGCGTTCGAGCGATTATCCGGGTTAAAAATCAATTTCCATAAAAGTGAATTGTTCTGCTTTGGCGAGGCACAAGATGCAGTTGCACAGTATACCGAGCTATTTGGTTGCGAGCAAGGTCAGTTTCCTATTAAGTATTTGGGAATACCAATACATTATAGGAGATTGACTAATGCAGAATGGGCTCAAGTCGAAGAGCGTTTGCAGAAACGGCTAGCTAGTTGGAAAGGAAAATTGTTGTCACTGGGTGGTAGACTGGTACTCATTAATTCAGTCCTTACTAATATGGTACTGTATATGATATCATTCTTCCAATTACCTAAAGGAGTCTTAAAAAAATTGGATTACTTCCGATCAAGATTCTTTTGGCAGGGTGACAACGAGAAAAAGAAATATCGATTGGCCAGATGGGATGTAGTTTGTCGTCCACGAGATCAGGGAGGGCTCGGTATTCATGACCTTCAAGTCAAGAATTCAGCCCTACTTGGTAAATGGATTTTTAAACTACTTACCGAAGATGGCGTATGGCAGACCATCCTGAAACGTAAATACATAGGTTCGAAAGCAATATCACAGGTTATGTGGAAACCAGGTGATTCACACTTTTGGGCTGGACTCATGGCGAACAAAAATAATTTTTTTCGCTATGGGGTATTTAATATTAAGGATGGATCGCAGATACGGTTCTGGGAGGATAAGTGGTTAGATAATACCACACTCAGAGAACAGTATCCGGCCTTGTACACGATAGCGCGACATAAGGATGATACGCTGGCTACGGTCATGCAAACATCACCTCCTAATGTTACGTTCCGACGAGATTTACTCGGGCCTCGACTTGCGTCTTGGCAAAACCTGGTTGATAGATTAACGAGGGTTACTCTTACACCAGGCGCTGATGAATTTCGTTGGAAGATCACTAAGAATGGTATGTTCTCGGTGGATTCCATGTACAGGGCTCTGATCCAATCGGATATGCCAGTCGATATCTTCAAAAATGTATGGCGTATGAAAGTGCCGCTGAAGATTAAGATCTTCGCGTGGTACCTTCGTAAGGGGGTCATACTCACAAAGGATAATCTTGTCAAGCGTAATTGGCATGGGAGCTCTAAGTGTGTTTCTTGTTCTCATGATGAGACAATTAAACACTTATTCTTTGATTGCACATTTGCGGGTTCTATATGGTCCGCTATCCAAATGGCTTCGAATCTATATCCCCCTACTTCCGTTGCGAATATATTCGGCAACTGGTTAAATGGGGTTGATAAACGATTTAAGACTATTATTAGGGTAGGAGCGCTTGCCGTTATTTGGTCGCTCTGGCTATGTAGAAATGACAAGATTTTCAATGATAAATTTTTCTCTCGTATGCAGGTTCTATTCAGGAGCACAGGTATTCTCCGTTCGTGGTCCACATTACAGCGAGGGGAGTTACGAGGCCTTTTTACGGAGGCATGTGCACGACTGGAGCAGGTGGCGAGGGATATTTTTATCCCACATGGATGGCCGCTTGATCTACGGATAGAGGCTCCATAGCATCGACAGTCTACAGCGGATGTTTTGTAGCATTGTCGCTCTGTTTATTTTCAGTTTCGAATATCGGCTGTGTGCATCTCACGATGCAGAGGCCGGGTGTAATGCTTGAACTTTTTGAGTAATAAAGCCCTTTATCAAAAAAAAAAAAAAAAACTATACATAGCCAAATCAACCGATAAAGCTTGCATACAAACGGGAAATGTGCGAGTGTAGCTTCCACTGGTCTGCCACTCCCAACCAGTTTCCAAAAATATGAGGTACAGTAGGTGATGACATTACTAATCATCTCAAAATAGTCTTTCTATGGAATATAGTACAATAATTGCTATGGAAAAAAAATCCTATAAATCAAAGGAACAACCTAGAAAAAATTTCTATAGGATCAAATTCTCCAAAAAACCTATGAAGTTTCTACGAGTCAAAACAGTCTTGTTCCGTTCTTAAACCTCCATTTAAACCAGGAAAACATTGTTTGTAGTGCTCAACTCTTACCTCCTAACTCCAACTTTGGTTTGTGGAACTTGGTGATTGTTTATCTGTGCCGGTCTTTATTGTAATTAAGCTGATATCGGAAGCATACTTGCAACCGCTACTTTGGGCATTGAGACTTTATTTATCTACAAGTCAAGCAGAAATGCTTTCCGCTTGAAAAGGCTATCAAGTCTTACTCCGCCCCTGCAGCAAAGACCATGGTAGCAACCAACTGATATAGTGTAGAATTAAATAGCTGCAAAGGGTGGGTAAGTTGTTTTTTTTCTCTTAAACCGTGTCAACTATACATAGCCAAATCAGATATAGCTTGCGTACAAGCTGAAATGTGCGAATGTAGCTTTCACTGGTCTATCACTCCCAACCAATCTCCAAAAATATGAAGCTTCTCTTAAACCGCGTCAATTATACATAGCCAAATCAACTGATAAAGCTTGCGTACAAACGGGAAATGTACGGGTGTAGCTTCCACCGGTCTGCCACTCCCAACCAGTTTCCAAAAATATGAGGTACATTAGGTGATGACATTACTAATCATCTCAAAATAGTCTTTACATTATCTATGCCCAACCATTATAACACCAAACCAAAACCATCTTCGTCATTTTGGCAACAACTAATAAATTGGTGAAAAATCCATGCGTGTAGTTGTGTAGGAGGAGCATGCACATATAAACTTTGGCCTTTAAAATATGGAAATGATTTTATCTTTTAAAGGAGGATAATTTTATTTTGATGCATACAAATATATATTATTCATTATATAAAATTGAGGTAAAAACCAAACATTGGAGCTAAACAAGTCAACCGAAAAAAAAGTCTCATGCATTTTGACAACAACTCCACTGTAATACACCTATGATAAAAGGCCAAACTCTGACAAAAATACATGACTCCTAGACCAAGGCTTTCAGAAGAATCGAGCACGTAGGCTGATAATGACGTGTTGCATAATTAAATACCCTACAAGGGCAAGACGTTTGGTAAGAGGCAAACCTTCTCTAACTGAAGTAGCCTCCACAGTAGCAGCATCAAAAGTGTGTGAGGAGAAGCAAACCTCTTCTAACTGCAGTAGCCAAATGTGGAGCTTAATTGCCGCACCCGGTAAGAAGTGCGAGCTACCTTCCATTCTACCACCCGCAACAAACCTCCGAAAAATATGAGACACTACGAGGTACCGTCCATGATTAATCCTCTCAAGATACTCATTCCATCACGCCAAAGCCCGGCGATTATATATAGCCCCAATCGAATCCATCTTAGTCAGCAGCTACTCATTTCAGCAGAGCACGCACCATGGTGAGGAATACCACCTTGGTTCTACTCCTCCTCGTCTGCGTGGCCGCCTTGCACGCAGATGCATCGCAGGAGGCTCGACTCAAAGAGTTCCTCCGGTACAGCCGGAGCAGTACCAATGCCTACTGCGTGCACGAGCCGAGGGTACGAGTGACTGCTGCCACCCATATCCTCAGAGCAGAGTACTCTGCCTCTGACCAGGCCAGGCTAAGGGCCGCCGATGAGATCGTTGTGCTGCCGGGGCAGACTGCAGTCGGCTTCAAGCAGTACGGAGGGTACGTGACCGTTGACGAGAAGAACGGCCGGGCGCTCTTCTACTACTTCGTCGAGGCTGCGATCGACCCGGCGACGAAGCCACTCCTCCTGTGGCTGAACGGAGGTTTGAAAATGCTTCTAGTTGTTTAACCTCTTGCGTGGTCTGGTAGGTGCTACTATCATCGCGTACTTGATGATGCCCTTGACTTACAGGTCCTGGATGCTCCTCCATCGGCTACGGGGCGATGATGGAGCTGGGCCCATTCCGCGTGAACAGCGACAACAAAACTCTCAGCATAAACAAGCAAGCCTGGAACAACGGTGAGGCAACTGAACCGCCATCGGTTTAGTCCATCGATCATATAAATGCATGCATGACCATGCTGTTAAGTGAAATGTGAGATTTTTTTGCAGTGGCTAATGTGATCTTCCTGGAATCGCCTGCCGGCGTCGGGTTTTCCTACTCCAACACCACCTCCGACTACGACAAGAGCGGAGACCAGAGGACCGCCGACGACGCCTTTGTCTTCCTCGTCAACTGGCTCGACAGGTTCCCCGAGTACAAAGGCCGCGCCTTCTACATCTCCGGGGAGAGCTATGGCGGCCACTACGTGCCGCAGCTCGCCGCCACCATCTTGAGTCACAACATGAACAATGCTACCCGGACTTCCTTCAACCTACAGGGCATCTTGGTACGCGTGATTAATCAGTTATAATATGACATATTTTCAGTGGTTTCTTTTACAATACATTTGATGCATCTATATATGCCTGGTTAATTAGGTTGGCAATCCGTTACTTGATGATAGCATGAACGCAAAGGGCACGGCTGACTACCTGTGGAGCCATGGGGTGATATCGGATGAGATGTACGCCAACATCACCAAGCACTGCAAATTCGACAAGTCAGATGGCGACGCATGCCGTGAAGCTGCGGCCTATGATTCTGCTAACACTGATACCTACGACATATATGGACCAGTTTGCGTTGCAGCACCCGACGGAACGTTCTACTCCAGCCGCTATGTAAGAAAGAAAGCAGCACTGAATATGAATTATAAGCGGCCGGTCATATATAGTTGCCTTGAATTTTCCTTTGCTTTCTGAAAAGAATGTTTCGGCGCTGATTTTTGCAGATACCGTGGCAAGATCCTTGCAGCAACAACTACGTATACGCTTACCTCAATCATCCTGAGATCCAGAAGGCTTTGCATGCTAGACCAACAGAGTGGTCACACTGCGCGTAAGACTGATTAACTGGGATCGAGCAAACTGTGTTTATGACCAGACAAACTATCTTTACGAGCAAACAAACACTGTATTGTCCTTACCTGATGATCCACTTTCTTGTAGGGGCATGAGTTTGGAAGATTCACCTGGCCCAATGGTGCAAAAGGATTTGTATGCTAAAACGTCACAGAGCATGTAAAATTTCTTAATAATTAGTATGAGCAAAAAAATACCTTCTATGAGCAAACAAACTACTCTTATGAACAAACTGTCCTTAACTGATGTTCTACTTGCGCAGGTTCTTGCAGTGGACTGATTCGCAGGGTTCAATGGTGCCAACACTGAAATGGCTAATGGAGCAAAAACTGCGGGTGTGGTTGTTCAGGTAATAGAGATCGATCTCAGTTTGAACTTCCGAACGAAGTGTGTAACGAAGATGTTTTCAGCGGCGATTTCGACTCTATGTGCCCGCTCACCGCCACGAGGTACACCATCCATGACCTTGGTGTCGCCGTCACGGAGCCGTGGCGCCCATGGACGGATGGCAAAGAGGTAAAACGAGGCTATCTTCCTGATCTCCACATCTCTGTTCGTGTTGGTAACTTGCTATTGACGGTTCGATACTGATAAATGGTTTGCAGGTTGGAGGGTACGTTCAAGGATACACGGGAGGGCTGGTGTTTGCATCTGTGAGGGGAGCTGGGCATACAGTCCCTTTCTCCCAGCCTGCAAGAGCGCTGATATTGGTCACCTCCTTCCTGAATGGAACGCTGCCGCCCTATGAATAGGAGGTCTTGATATCTAATTGATACACGTGAGACCTGAGTAAAACTCACGCATGTAATATGTTTGAACACAGCACATCAGGTGCCTTGCAGCCATGTATGCTGTCACCTTCATTATGAACTCAGAAATATCGATTCTGCTCTGTTTAAGAATTGTTTCAGAATTCTACTATTTGATTTTTCTTTCTAGTAAAAACCAGCTCCCTCGCCGATTTACAGTAAAAGAAACTGCCAGATGGTGACATTCATTTTGCCTCCCAGGGTGCATATACACCCGAGATTAAAGAAAACATATTTTGAAATATCAAAAAAAAAATTGAAAGAAAATTTTACAGATGCATCTTCATATTTTAGGTGTACACAAAATCTTTGCGGAAAACAGAAATTTTTTGTGGCAAGTGTAAAAAAGACAAAAAACAGTTGCCTTGTGAAAAGCCCTATTTTAGCCGTTCGTTCTATATTGGCCTATGAACCAAACTAGATGGTATTGATGGAGCGTTCTTGCCATGGATCACCGTCGGCTCGGGTGGTGTTGTGTATGGGGTGCTGCCTAGTCGAATTTGCGTTTTCGGACAACCCAAGAGCCAATTCTTGCATAACATGAGGACGTCGAGATCAACTGTTGGTGATGCTTGGGTGCCCATGAAAGACGGAGGGGCTGCAACGATGAGGTGCTACAACGAGCAAATTCTGAAATATTTTATGAAAATACTATAAAAATATAATATGAGAATATATTCAAGAATGTATCTAATAATATCTATTTGACATTGTATGGGTCGTACTTTTTTCTGAAAATTTGGTCAAACTTTACATGGTTTGATTTTTGAAAAAGATTATCTGCCTTATTTTACGGAATGAGGGAATATGTTCATGAACCAGCAACCTTTGCGCAAGCTCCAGGTTGAAATATGAGATATTGTATATTCTCCGACCTCAATTTGAACAAGCTACATATATTGTATGGCAGTAGATGTAAAATGAGTTGATGGTTGTTGACATGGCTAATCTTATCAACCTAACAAAAAAAAACTATTAGAGATGCCCTAAAGCGAGAAAAAAAACATAAACATTACATGCTCTTTGTATGTTATTGAACCTCCATTTAAACCATGAAATACATTGTGGGTGGCGCTCAAGTCCTACCTTCGGCGGCGGGGGACGAGCCACCAACAACATCGCCTCGCAGCAGGCAGCGCGCAACAATGTTTGGCAGCGTACTCCATCGACTGGATCTGGAGGGAACATCTCCTCCTCCGGATCTGAAAGGTGGGATGCGGCTGCAGCCCGCAGCGAGCAAGGAGGAGCCGCCAAGGGCAAGCAAGCGGACGGGAGGAGGGGGGATCTTCCTCGACTGGGCCTACGGCGCCCAAGCCCCCTGCATCGGCTGCGACTTCTTCCTCGCCGTGTCTCCTCTGCAATGGTAACGGACATCCTTCCGCTCGTTGCCCTACTTCTCGTTGCGAGAGATGCAACAAATTGGGCCATATTGCACAGATCTGTCAAGCAGTCCTCCCGTGGGAGTGTATTGCTGCGATGTGTGCCTTCCAATCGCCGAGGCAGGGGTTCGTTTACTTTCCTAATTCGTCCTCTGCTAAGCAAGTGAAAGAGAGGGTGTCTAGTCTTGTCATTACTGTTGTGGAAGGGAACCCTACTGCTAGAGAGATCGAGCAGGAGTTCAATGAGTACTTGAAGTCTAGTTGGAGGTGCACCGCTAGATCTATTAATCCTACTCAATTTCTTATGCGCTTTCCGAACCCTAAGGAGGTAGAGCGTGCGTGCTATATTGGTAGACGCATGGATATGAGGTTTAGCAATGCTGTTATCAGGCTATCTCCTTGGTCTGCTTCGGTGGCAGCTAAAGGCCCTATGCACAAAGCATGGGTTAGGATTCGAAACATTCCTGTCGAGAAACGTTGTGAGGCTCATGTGGCTTATGCTGGTTCTCTGGTAGGGGTCACTTTGGAGGTAGATGAGGCCACTCTGCACAATCCCGAGTATTGTAGAATCCTTCTGGGGTGTAGAGATGTGGCTCAGATTCCTCCCATGGATGAGGGTGTTTTAGGAGAATTTTTCTATGATTTTTCGTATGAAATTGAGTCTATTGTGGTGCAAGGGCCACCTGCTGTGAAATTGGCTACCCATGTGGGAAATGGTGAGTCACAGGCGTCCCCTAAACGTGCTAGAACTGACAATTTCTCTACTGCTTCAGCTGCGTCCCCTGGGAATCAAACTGGTACTATGATTCAGTCTGGGAGAGCTGGGATGGACAAGACCTTATCTCAAAACCTGCAGCCTGTTCCTGAACATGTTTATGAAGAGGAATGTGATGATGATCACAATGAATTGCTTATTGATGAAATTGTTAGAGAAAATAGAGGTCAAGCTAGCTCTAGTGTGGAGGCTGCTAGTGACAAGTGTTCCTTGATGCATAATGTTTTTGATGGTGCTAAGCAAGTGTGTTCCCCTATTGTGGAGTCTTTGCAGAATTGTCATGTGAGAATTTCAGTTCCTATTACCCCTTCTGTTGAGAAAGAGCATATGTCCCCTGATGTGTGTGTGAAAAATAAGAATATGGCTATGATTTCCTATGCTGCAGTGGTGTCAGGTGAAAAATGGCATGATAACCTGGTAGTTGAGGAGCTGGATGTGGAGTCTCCTCCTGTGGAAGATAGGCAGGAGTACTTTGTGCAGTCACCTCCCTCTGAGCATTCTGAAGAGAGGACACCAATGGAGCAGCATGTTCTGGCAGAAGTGGAGGGAGCCAGGGATGCAAGGGAAAAAATGCACAGAGTGCTGCAACGTGCTGAAGAAATCTCGAAGAAGAGGAACCTGGAAGGTAACAATTTGCCGTCTCATAATACTTTCTCTCTTCTATCAAATCTTGAAATAATGAGTAGGGCTTCATTAATGGGAGTTGATTTACCTTCTGATAACTTTGAAAACATTGATCTGTTGCGTGAAATGGAAAATGCTAGGAGCAATCTGTCTATTAAAAATGATAATATTAGTGCTGCTAATTTGGTGGCTGTGCATGATAGTGGGTCAAGGACTCCTGTGTGTCTTACCTGGTTAGATGAGGAGGAGGTAGATAAATCATTTACTTTGGTTAAAAAGAAAAAGCAAAGGAAACCTGGTGGTAGGCAAAGTGTGGTTGTGAGCAAACATGTGGCTGTTAGTAAACCTATTACTAGGAGTCAAAAACGAGTTGACACGTCTACTCTGTCCTCTAGTAGACCTGTCAGGTGTAAGAAAATCCCTCATCGCTTTAAATGACGTCGGCCTTCTAGAATTCTAGGGGAGTGGGCAAGAAAGGGATGGCCACCTGTATCATGGACATCATGAAAGACTTTAACCTTGATTTTATTGGGTTGCAAGAGACGATGAAGAGGACTTATGACAGTAGTTTTTTTTCCGCAAATTGGACCGTGAAAACAAGTTTTTTTGGAAGTGGATTCCCTCGGTTGGGAAATCTGGTGGTATTTTGTGTGGAGCCAGGTATGATACGTTGGAAGTACAAACTGTCAAAATTGGGGAGTTTATGATTCGCATGAATTTGTGGGATAAGGGTAAGAAATGTCGTTGGGCGGTAATTGTGGTTTATGACCCTGCACATGAAAACCTGAAGAGTGCTTTCCTTTCTGAACTTTCTGTGTTTTGCAATGCTGTGGATTGTCCTTATATTGTTGGAGGTGATTTTAATATCCTTTGGTTTGCATCTGAGAAAAATAAAACGGTGGTTCTTCCTCATTCTTCTGGTGTGTTCAATTCGATCATTCGTACACTAGGTTTGAGGGAGGTACATCTTACAGGGGGGAAGTATACGTGGTCGAACCAACAGAGGAACCCTACGTTGGAAAAATTGGATCATGTACTTATGTCACCTGATTGGGAGGCTTTATTTCCTTTAGTCATGCTTAGGAAGATTGTGAGAGATCGTTCTGATCATAACATTTTGTTACTTGATCATGGTGGTTCACCACCTCCTGAGGTGAAGAGAGAATTTAAATTTGATACCTCCTGGCTTCGAAACGCTGACTTCCTGCCTATTGTTGCGGAGATTTGGGGAAATCCTGTGAACTCTATGGATCCTATTGACGTGTTGAATATCAAGTTAAAACGAGTAAAAAAAATATTTTAAGGGTTGGGGGTCCAATCTGTTTGGTAATCTTAAAATTCGTAAAAAGAAGTTGAAAGAGGAATTGCAAACTATAGAAAGCCTTGAGGAGGAGGAGGAGTTGTCCCCTGATGCTTTCTCTCGTAAAACGTTTATTCAAGTGGAACTCTTCAATATGGATGCCGAGGAGGAAAACTATTGGCACCAGAGGGCTCATGCCAGGTGGTTGTTACAAGGGGACATGAACACGGCCTATTTTCATAGAATAGCCAATGGGAGGAAACGGAAAAACTCGGTGCAGTCACTTGAGGACAATGGGGTTGTTGTCGAGGGGACTGATAATCTTCTTAAACTTGCCACGTCTTATTATAAAAATCTTTTTGGTCCAGCTCCTGGTAATCTTTTTGGGTTTTCTCCTGATTTGTGGGCTGATCATGAGACATTGTCTGAGGATGACAATGTTAGTCTCACTAGAAAATTCACGGAGGGGGAGGTGAAGCATGCCCTGTTCCTTATGGATACAAATAGGGCTCCGGGCCCTGACAACATCCCTTCTGAGTTCTATCAGCATTGTTGGGAAGTTGTCAAGAGTGATGTCATGAATATGTTTGAACATTTTCACAATGGTTCCCTTGATGTTCAACGTCTGAATTATGGCATCATCACTTTTCTACCTAAGACCTCTGATGCTAATAGGATCACACAGTTCAGACCCATCTGCCTTTTGAGGTGCATTTACAAGCTTATTACCAAAACTCTTTCTATTAGACTTGAGCCGTTTGTTGATAAGCTGATTAGTGTACAGCAAAATGCTTTTATTAAAAATAGAAACATCATGGATGGGGTTCTTTCTTTGCATGAAGTTATGCATCATGTTCATGTTAAGAAACAAACGGGGATTGTCCTGAAAATCGATTTTGAAAAGGCATACGACAAGGTTAATTGGGACTTTCTCCTTAACTGCCTTAAGGTGAGAGGTTTCAACGACCTTTGGTGTTCCTGGATTGGAAAAGTTTTACACAATGGAACTGTGAGTGTCAAACTTAACAATGCCATTGGGCAATATTTCCAAAGCACTAAGGGTGTTCGCCAAGGCGACCCCTTGTCCCCTATTTTGTTTAACCTTGCTGGTGAGGTGTTGACTAAGATGGTTTTGCGGGCTCGGCATAATGGTCTGTTTTCTGGCTTAGCACCTGATCTTGTGGAGGATGGTGTGGCAATCTTGCAATACGCCGATGATACGGTATTTTGTATTTCCCATGACGAGGAGCGTGCTGTTAACATGAAACTTTTGCTATATGTGTGTGAGCTTATGTCTGGGCTTAAGATACACTTTGAGAAGAGTGAAATTTTCTTGATTGGTGGGGATAATAATATTGCCAATTTTTATTCTGATCTCTTTAACTGTCAAGTGGGACAGCTTCCTTTGAAATATTTGGGGGTCCCTGTTTCAGTGTCTAATCTTAAAATGGTGGACTAGGATTTTTTGGATGCTAAATTTATTAAGAAGCTTGAGGCTTGGATTGGGGATGCATCATCCTCTGGGGGGAGACTTACACTATTGGATTCAAGTCTGTCGGGTATCCCCTATTATTATATGTCGATGTTTTTACTTAGCAGAGGTCTTATTGAGAAAATTGATAAACATCGTAGGGAGTTTTTCTGGTCTGGTAACAGGGGTAAAAAAGTATCATATGGTCAAGTGGTCTAGAGTGTGTAGATCAAAAAAGAAGGGTGGATTGGGAGTTAAAAACCTGAGAAGGCAAAATATAAGTCTCCTTTGTAAGTGGTGGTGGAAAATTGAGTCTCAGGATGGATTATGGCAGCAAATTTCTCGGGCTAAATACCTTAGAAATAAATATGTGGCTAATGTGAAGGTTAGGGCAACTGATTCTCCTATTTGGAAAAACCTGTTGAAGGTTAAAGAGGCTTATTTTCTTGGTAGGCGCATTCTGTTAAGAAAAGGTAACTTGGTTCGTTTTTGGAAAGATGGGTGGTTGAATAATTGTTCTTTGGAAGTGTCGTATCCTATGCTATATGACATTTGCCAACGACAAGACTGGACTTTTGAGAAGATGGTTTCATGTGACTTCGTTGTTCCCTTTAGACGCGGATTTAATGAAAATCTGGAGGAGCAGTGGCATTGCATCGTGGATGAAGCCAAGAGGTGCATTTCCTCGACTGAAAATGATGTGGTTACCTGGGGGCTTAGGGCCAGTGGGAAATTCACTACCAAATCTATGTATCAGGAACTCGAAAAAGGCATTGCGGGTTCTAACAACAAGTGGATATGGAAAGCAAGAATTCCTCTTAAAATCAAAGTGTTTCCCTGGCAGTTGTTTCAGAATGCTGTTCTCACTCGTGACAATCTGAAAAAAAAACTGGAACGGGAATCATGTTTGTTCTTTTTGTGACCAGCTGGAGAGTGCACAACATTTGTTCTTCACTTGCACTCATGCGAGAGTTGTTTGGGGGTGCTTTGGGTCGATGCTGGGAACAAATCGCTGCCCTACCTCTATTTGGCAATGTATGGCGTGGCTTTATGCCTTTTTTCCTTCTGGTTCGAGATATCATATGTTGGTTTTCGCGGCAATTTGTTGGGAAATTTGGATTATGAGAAATAGAATCACATTTGATAACCTGGTGCTGAGATCTCATTTGTCTTCAGTGTTCTATGTGTGTTCCATGTTACGTTATTGGGCAGGTTTGTATGGAGAAGAAGACCGTGCGGCGATCATTGGGGGCGCTGATCAGCTGATGAACAAGGCGGCTCGCTTGGCGTCGACTGCAGGAGGTGCCAGATCTGCAACGGGAGATGGTGCAAGGAGGCTCAGGATTACTGGGAGTTGAGCGCGCTGCTGCCGGGATTGCGATGTCAGATATCTTCGTTTTGGGCCACGAGACTTGTCTGTTCAGTGTGCTGGAGTGTTTGGTCCCCCGTGGTGGGGTTTATTCTATATTCTGAGGCTTGTCTGAACTTGTTGGATCCCTGGTGCATTGAACTTGTAGGTAGGGGTAGGTTTTTTGCCCCGTAGTGTTGCCTCGATGCCAAGGTTTCACAGCGGGTTTTCCTACCATTTCTTTCCTTTTTCCTTCTGTTCTCTACTCCGCTTTCCGGTCCTTTTGCTAGCTTTTGTAACTAAACTTTGTATTTCCGTTATGTTAAGTAATAGAAAGGGGAGTAGCCCAGTTGAAAAAAAAAGTCCTACCTTCGAGCTCCAACCTCTGAGTTGTGGGACATGGTGTGCTCTTTTAACTCTGCTAATCTTTCTTGTGAGCTGATATAAGGAGCATGCCTGCCTGTACCACTACTTTAGGCGTCGACACTTTATTTATCTAAAGTCAAGCACAAATGCCTTTCGCCTAAAAAGGCCATCTAGTCCTACTCCGCCTCTGCAGTAAACACCATGGTAGCTACAAACTGAAAAATAATTAACTAGCTTACAATGGGTAGGTAAGTTGTTTTTTCTCTTAAACTGTGTCAACTATACATAGCAAAATCCACCGATATAGCTTGAGTCTAGGCTGAAATGTGCTAGAATAGTTTCCACTGGTCTACGACTCGCAACCAATCTCCAAAAATATGAGACACGCCACGTGAAGTATATTTGCCCATCTGTGACATTTCAGTCTTCAGTTTCCAAAATATTATCGGCCAACTTTTTGGAGATTGGTTTTGTGCAAGTCCTATGATGTGATCTAAGCAATTTATTAAAAACCTCTAAAAATTGTTCTTAATTAGTGAAAATGCAAGTTTTTTTCCTTATTTAAAAGATAATATGTTGGTCCAGAGACAAGAGAAATGAGACGGGCAGCTCGACCCTATCTACTCTCTAGGTCTTGAGCTCGAGACACCTTGAGTCTGATAGCATGTAAAAATGCATGCGTCTAACAAGTTCACTCAGACAAGAAAATGTCGTCTACACCTTTTTACTTCAACAATCAGTCAGTCATGTAGAAACAGCGACAACACAAATTTGTGCCGTCTCTACTAGCACGGACCATGGCAGGAATATTTGGAATGTGAAGTATTACAATGATATAAATGCATGTCCATGCTTTTATTTGTATTCATGAAGTTATAGTAGGAATGTGGAGGAGTATGCACCAAGCCAGCAACTTCCTAAAATACTTGGCCAGGATATAAATGATGTTATACAGCATTAAATAAGATGCAAGGGGTGGATTAGTTACTTCTTATTGAGAATAGTGTCATCTCAATACATCCAAATGTGCGGAGCTTAATTGCCGCACAACTTTTGCTAAATTGGTTTGGCTTATTTTCCAATTTAATTTTAATTTACATCCATCCACCAATACGATTTGGCATGATTAATCCTCTCAAGATACTCAGGGTGACTTCTTTTAAACTTCTGCTTATGCATAAGTCAGTTTGTGGATTTTGGTGGGGAGAAATTACGGTGGGCAGAAGCTCCCAGAAACTGCTGGGGAGAGTTCTTTTGTGCTATACAGTTTTGGCTTATTTGCTAGGATGAGTTGTGAGATTTTGATATATGCGTTAAATAAAGCGATATATAGGATAAGTATACTAATATTTACTAGAAAATATGCTACGAATAAAATACAAATATTATAAAAAGGTAAATGACAATAAAAAAATATTGTATGGTAGTGCAATTCAGTACATGTCAAATAATACAAATGTCATTGTTATTTCGAAATTACAATAAAAATAATGCTTAAGCTACTATTGATTGAGCGATGCTATCTCGTAGTGCACCCATGATGCTATCAGATGAAGAGGGAGGAGTGCCACTAGTCCAAGATGCGCTTTCCTCGTGAACATATGAGCCTCGCTCAAAGGTTTCAAAATGTTGATCATATAGCTTACTGTCATGGATGAAGTTATGCAAACACATGCATGCAGTGATTATCTTTGTTTGCGTCAGAGTTTCCTGAAAATGTGGTATTGCAAGGAGAATGCGCCACTTCATCTTCAGAACGCCGAATGCTCTTTCAACAACATTTCGTAGACATGAATGGAGATGGTTGAATATCTCCATCATGTTTCTTGGAGGTGCATTTTTGAACTCCGGAACATGGTAGCGTTGTTGTTTGAATGGAACGAGATAACCAACTCTATTTGGATATCCAGAGTCTACAAGATAGTATTTTCCTGCAAGTAGCAAATATGTCAGAATATAGCACGAAATATTTACGAGAAAATACTAATGAGAAGAGATTACCATCAGGAGGGTGTGGATAATTGTGGAAATGCGGTTGAGCATCAGTCCATACACGTGTTCATGAACAGATCCAGTCCATCCAGCAACAACAATGTAAACCTCATGTCAAAATCACATATTGCCAACACATTCTAACTTGTGTAACCTCTCATGTTCGTGCATTGTACCTTCTTGGTCTCAAAAACCACAACAGGAATGTGTGTTCCATCAATTGCTCCTATGGCATTGTTGAGACCTTGACTCCGCAGATCCCTCGTATTATATACTAGGGTTTGTAGAATAGGAAACGAATACACGCTGGTGATCTCGACGGCTAACTGGGGCACGGTTTACCCAGGTTCGGGGCCCTCGTAGAGGCAAAACCCTTACTCCTGCTTGTCTGATCTGTATTATGGCGAGATAGTCGAGCTGTTACAATGGTGATGACGTGGTGGTGTGTACGGGGTATCCCGTGTATTGTCTATTCTAGGATTACGTCTAGTTGTGGCTTGTCTCCTGTCTCATGCCCCCTCTTTTATCTCCTCCCTACTGGCTTTATATATGCAGCCAGGAGGGGTTTACATAAGTCCTAGTAGACTACGAATAGGAATTCTTGTCTTGCGCTTCAATAAATCGACTATGGCTTCTTGGACCCGGATGGGCCTTCGAGTGGGCTCCCTGTAGCGTAGCAACCAGTAGGCTCAAGTAGGGGACATGTCGAGTGTCACTAAGTCACTAGCCCCCGAGTGTCTAATCGACTCGTTTGAGTCGGGTAGAGACTCAAGGACAAGTTTTGATTCTGAAGAGTAGTTGATAAGTTGTCGAGTCTTTAGCGACCGATAAGTCGCTAAGTCAGAAGGACCCGATAAGTCGTGGAGTACTCAAAACTTTTTTGAGAGTCGATGACGTTTGATATTTGAGGGCCTATGACTCGGAAGTTCACAGAGCTTAAGGATGTATGTATCCTGTTGTGAGGACGTACAGGTCCTGTTCTGAGGATGTATAAATCCTGTTGTGAGGATGTATGATGTTTTAAGCAATTTGTAAAGGAATGTGGCTAAGCCGCTTGGTTCACTCGACGGATCGGGACCAATTAATTGCACTCGGGCAAAAACAGTATTGACCTACACAAATTCGAGTACCCCAGCTCGAATCCGGGCCGTGGAGGTCTTATCGAGTCAAACTTAACCTTTAAAAGGGTACCTAGCGCATCCGCTTGGATATTTCATCATGCCGCTAGCACGGAAAATTTCCAGAGGACGCAACATGAGTGCGATTCCGGGCCCAAAAGACGGATCCTAGGGTCTTACCATCGCATTCGTAGAATGCGGCATCCAGGCGTGCCGCGATGGCCCCGGGATTTGAGAATGATGCGCGATGTGTTTGTACATCGGAGTTGTCGTGGGATAATCACGGCAGACGTTACCGGGGGTAACTGATCTTGGGGCAAGACGACATAGGCGTTTGGGAGAGGGTTTAGCTCAGAGGAAAACATGATGATGAACTTTGATCTGGTAGCCGGCAATCAAGTCGCCGAGTCTCCGATCTCAAGATAACAACTCAAATTGCATGTTACACTAGATGCTCGATATTAGGCGAGATTGCTAAAACTCTTGAATCTCTCTAAACTAGACTTAGGGGTCGGTTTATAAAGCACCGTACCCTCCTGACTTGCCCTCCAAGGCGCACCCTGAATCCTACCCGGACACTGCTTACAAACCCTAGCTTTCCTTACCGCAACCCACAATCCGGGTTACGAGGCCTACAAACTTTGGGCCTTCCAGAAGTTTCGCTATCCTTAGCCGGATCCTGCGCCGTGTCCCTTGGGCCGGGTTACACCTTGGAGTTGGCCTACCGGGTTATTATCCCTCCATCAGTAGTCCCCAGAATAGTTTGGGCTTCACGGATTCTTCCCTGAAGCACTGGCTATTCCCTGCAAAAATATCAAACGCACAAGTGTAGGGAGGCCGGGTTAAAGTGCTTTGTTATATAGCTAGGCTTAACTCCATGGCAGCCATATAGTAACCCGGCTTTCTCTCCAGATACTTTGCTTAACTTTCCCGGTTTAAGCTTTGCTAAAATGCCAAAACTCCATATTTTGCTCGATAGTTGATCCTGATACCCCGGAGAGGATCTCTTGCTCAGTATTTGAAGCATATCTCGCAAACTTCGAACAGGTAGCCGTTACCCCGTAATTTCCGGGTCCCACCCGTTGGACTGAGTTTTTCCACCCGTGCCATTATAAATAGGCCCCTAGGGGTAACCCTAACCCCAACGGCTCACTTTCCCCCATTCCTCTTCCTTCCTTCCTCCGTGCTCAAGCCCACAGAGCGCCATTACGGAAAACTCACGCGCATCACCGGAGCCCATCTGTCGCCGGCTGCGCTCCGCCACAGCGCGTTCCGCCCCGCCGCCAAGATCCGCCACCAGACCCCCGACTTGCCCGCCAGGAACCGCGAAGGGACACCAGGCCTGTGCCATTTGCCTCCGCAGGGCTTCACTTCGATCTCCTCCGGTAAGCCTCTCGCACCCATTAATTTTGCCCTTGCAATTTCAGGATCTTACCTTAGACCAGATCTGAATCGACCCGCGAATCATTTCTCGGGTCACGCCGAATTAGACGGCTTGTATTCGTTCCAGCTCATCCAATGGATAGGATATAGACTTCAGTTCACTCTCCTACTACCTGTAATCATTAATTTCGCCACAAATCTAGAAATGGGAATTCCAATCTGGGCTCGGGCCACCCAAATTTTCCGCCCTTGTTCCTGTCACCCGGAAAAATCCTCCTTTTTCCAGTTCTTTTGCTTGCGATAGATACACGGGCAACCATTCATCATTCCCGAACACTTATCAACACATAAGCCTCTATAATTTTTATAGCAATGCATGACACCCGGATAATTTGAACCTTGCTCCGCAAAATGATACCCGAATAATATTTAGCTTTCATGTTGTCTCGATACCGCTCGTCAATACTCGACCAACTGACAGTTCCCGAGTCTTATTCCTCATGTCCTTCTACCTGGTACTCTGCAGGTTAACCCCATGGCGCCCAAGAAACAGGGGAAGCAGCCGACCAAGGCCAAGACTACCAACTCCATATCCGCCAACTGGGCGCGATCTTCGGTCACCAAGGCCAAGTTAGAAGAATTGGTCGAGTTAGGGGTTCTTCCCCCTCAATAAAATATTCACTGGAGGGTGCCGGGTAACGAGACCCGACCTACACCAGCAGAAAATGAGGTAATATGCTTTGTGGAGCACGTGACCCGGGGCTTCCGTCCTCCGGGTCACCCTTTCTTTCGTGATGTTTTGAGCCATTATGGCCTTCGTATATTTGACATAGGGCCTAACTCTATGTTAAATATCTCTCACTTCATCGTCCTCTCCGAGTCATACTTGTGCACTCCGCCAAGTTTGGCTCTTTTCGTTGAACTTTTCTAGTGCAAACCGTGTCGCGAAAGCGGCGACGGGGCACTTCTCGCTTGCGGCGGGGTTTCCATCCAGCGCCGCAAGAACTCTCTAATGCCACCTCTTACCCTCAACTCCCACGTCAAACATTGGCAGCTTTCTTATTTTTACTGCAGGGACACTTCCCCACCCGGTGAAAAGAAATTGCCGGGTTACTCGGAAGGCCTGCTTGACATCTCTGAGACCTTTAACGCCTTTGCCCCTGACTCGGACAGGGAAGCAATCCTGCCTTTATTGGCTAAAATCTCCATTCTTTCGGCCCAAGGCCTCATCGGGCTTAACCTTGTGAAAACTTGGGTCGATTTCCGTATCCAGCCCAACTCCATCCGCACAAAATTAATGTGCGAATACTCGGGGCAAACCACGGACCCGATCCGGTACTCCACCAACAGTTTCGCACCTAGTGATACCAATAAAACTATCAAAGGCTTTTTGACAGAAAAACTGGAGGTAATCCGGAATATAGCCGGATTAGAGCCCTTCACCCGCGAGAACCCGGCCCCCGCGGTAAAGACCTGGTTTTCATATTTTCAAGTTCATCCTTTCCACCTGTTACAGCTAATAACCCTTGTTCTTATGTCTCCACTTCAGGCCGATGATGATTTCTGGAAGGTTGACACTCCTCCTAACTCCGGAAACCCGGAGGAGAAAGAGGATGACGTTAACTCGGATGAAGGTACGTTCTAACTTTCACTTAGTTCTTTTGAATTCATCGTGTCCTGTTTTTCATTTCCCAACTGTAACCTTGATAACTTCCAGAACAAGAAGACAAGGACGAGGAAGAAGAAACTGACGGCAAAGTGGAGTCCGCCAGCGACGAAGATGAAGCAGAGCCGACAATCAAGGTCGGATCTAAGAGAAAACCTCAAGGGGTCGTCTTCAAGGTTCTATATCATTTCCTTGCGTCCAATTTGCATTCCTGTGATAACATGCATGAGCTAACCCTGATGTTATCCCTTTGGCCGTATCTGAAGGAGTCGCCTATGACCAAGCGCAGGGCGACTCGGAATTACCCGGGTAATGATGCTCTTAACCCGGGTATTCCATCATCTCCAGCCCAGCGCGCTGGTATTCACCATACCCCTCTTTAGACATAGAAATCTTTCCAAACCATTCCCTCACAGGGTAATCTCATGTCTTGTTTGGTATTCTTCAGTTTCATCCGGGTCCAGCGGCGAATTCCCTGCGGACTTTGCGGTGAACCCCGGGTAAAATTCCTTTCCTGATGTCATATCACACTTTCATCGCCCTTTCTTAACTATACGCTGGCTACCCATTCATACCTTCTTTAGGGCCACGGTCATTGTTAGCGACCAGGAAGACATGGAGACCGATGACCCGGGTAAAGGGAAGCCGACTGATGATGTGTTAGCCACATCTGGCGACGAACAAGCGTCGCCAACAAACCCGGCCAGGCAAGAAGCCGGGTATCCGATAGCCTCGCACGCAAGCGAGAAGGAAAAAGCCGCGACTTTGGGCGTAGGAGGAGGACCAGACTCCGACATTCGGATGACCCGGGTGCCGTCTCCTGCTAAGAGGAAAACTTCTTCTCCGAGTTTCCACGACCCCGGGTCTTCTAACTCGGGTAACGATAATTTTGATCAGCTGACGAGCGCTCTCCTCACCATGAAGGCCTCAGAGAGCAGTGTCCTAGAGCGCATGGCTGCAGGCTGCAGCGCATCAGGTAATAATACTTGATATCCCTTAGTATACGCCTAGTCCCCAAGTTCCGAGCATAGCTTGTTAAAGTTGTGCTTGGTACTTTGTGCAACATTCGGCTTGCTATGATGCCCGACTGACACTTTCGCGCTCTGTTTCTTACAGGCGGAGGTGACCCGGTCCGATGAGATTTTACTCAAGACGGAACGACTCCTGCTTGCCGAGGTAAAACGAAGAGAGGCCCTTGAAGCTGACGTGGAAACCTTGAAGAAAGACGTTTCCAATTACAAGAAGAAGTGCAGTACTGCCCAAACCGCGCTGAAAAAATTATCGGACCAGATTGCCGATACTTATCGCATCTTGCTTAGTGAGTTTTCGCTGCCGACTGACTTCGTGCCTTTACTTTGTCATATGATACTCTGGATTACTGATATGTCCTTCCTTTGCTTCAACTGCAGGTGCCAACCTTGCGGCCCCAGAAGAAGATGTTGTTGCCAAGGCTAAAACATTGAAGACTGTGCTCCGGACCTTTTTTGCCGGCACCAAGCTTATATTGGATGCCGTGAAATGGCCTACCGAGGTATACCCGGGTGAGGAAAACCTTATTCAAGCCTGCTCCACAGTGCCTGGGTGGATCGAGATATGGAAACGCTCGGCCTGCCGGATTGGTATGACCCGGGCCTTTACACTAGCTAAAGCTTATTTTCCAAAGCTTGACCCGGCAAAGGTAATATCCGGGTTTCCCGAATTCAAAGCTGATGGCTCCAGGTTTGTACCCAAGGATTTCAAGGCCATACAATCCTCGGTGCGCCACTCGGCAACCGCTTTGGCCGATAAGATGGATCTGGGCATGATTATGAGTTCATACGATGCTGAAGGCAACATCATACAAGAGAACGCACCCCCTCCTTTTGATATTTTGGAGAAATGGGCGGCTGATTTGGCCAGGAAAAAGGAAGAAACCGCTAAGAGAGAGGCCGAGTTAGGATCAGGGCCAACCACCTCTACACCAGCTGTCCCTCCGCCTGTCCGTCCTGATGCAGGGAGTCCGGGTGATGCCGCCGGGAAAGCCAAGGAGCAAGCCCGAGACCCGGAGAACTCTACTCAGGAGGCCGAATAGGGCAATGCCATCATAATACCTCGATAACTTGATATTGTGTATTCGAAACTAGTATACTTTTGATGGTGCGCCTGTGCACCCTTGATATTGGTATCGTAATTTGTAACGTACTTTTGCTCCGTGATGCACTTGTGCCTTTCCTGGCCTTTTGATAATCTTGATACTTGTCTATTCTTGAACTTATTCTCGATACCCGACTCTGTTTTTGGTTCCCCTTGTGAGACTCGGCTTTCGAGTACCACGGGTTTTGATAACCGGACTTTTCTTTAAGTCCCCAAGACTCGGATGCTAGGGTCTTTCGAGCTTTGATAGCCAAGCAGTTTGTTTCTGTTTCGAAGTCCCCAGTCCCCATGACCCAAAGTCCGAGTCAGGGAGGTGTGGCCTTTCTCAGAAAACAAATTGTTTTCTACCGAGCCGAAAACCTATAGCCGTCCGGTGTAGGTACTGAAGTTATGCTTGATAATCGTTGAGTTTTTGGCTATTAGCCTTGTACTCTGCATAACTTGTGGTTTAGATGACCCTTTTGACTATCTTGTACTGTAAGCCGGTTTTCGCGTGGATACCATGTTGTTACATCTATACGAAAAACAGGGTCAGGCAAGTCCCATTGGGCTGCACGGCTGATTGTAATCGTAAGCGAACGGATCATGCCACTTTAGTGCGAGTCACATCGAGCTTAAGTAAGAATAGTCAAGAAAATTTGGCTCCTTCGTCCGGTTATAAGATTGCAGCCGTACTCGTCTTGCGAGTAGTCGGCCCTTATAACTCATAGGCATCAAGGCCGGGCCTTTGGGTTTGTGACTGTGCTATTCAAGCAACCAGCCCCCAAGACCTATATATATGCAACATACTTGATGATACTGATGTACTGATAGCAGTGAATACTACTTACTTGTAATCGAAGCAAAGATCATAATAAGACTTGATAACCATCTCTTTTACTGATACGAAAACGTTTGGGTCAGCAGGCCGCCTCATTAAAAACCTTCCAGTCCCCTTAGGTACCCTGGGTAGGAAAAGAGCGCGTCTGAAACCTGCTGCCCGTTACATTGTTTAGTTCTTCTTGGGAATCGGTCCTGGGCTGACGCGACCGATGCACACTCTCCATTTGTTGGACTTTTTCATGATGAGTACCGGGTTTGCTAGCCAATCCGGGTGAGGTGTTCCCATAACGCGGCTAGCTGTGAACGGCGGTGTGATTTCTTCTCCTATGCCAGATTGTTTAGAGGAATCGTTCTTGATGAAAGCCACCATCTTAGCATCTTGTTCTGACCTGGGTCTTGCTTTTTCTCCTTCAGTGCTCGGCCTTTTTGAGGTGGTCCTGTCCTCCGGGTTTGCTTGAGACCGGTAATGTTTGAGTTCCTCTTTTCTACAGGCTTGCTCGGCCATTGCCGCGTCTCCTTCATCGCATTCAGCTGCTATATCTCGATTTCCATGTATGGTAATGGTCTGCTTAGGACCCGGAATTTTTAATTGTAGATACACATAACATGGCCTCGCCATGAATTTAGCATAAGTCGGCCTTCCAAACAGCGCGTGATACGGACTGCGCAACTTAACCACCTCGAAAGTAAGCCACTCAACTCGATAATTGTCCTTTGATTCCCCAAAAGCTACTTCCAATGCGATTTTTCCCTCGGGGCATGCTGAATGACCCGGTACTATGCCATGGAAAACTGTCGTATTTTTTTGGAGCTGAGATTCCTTGAGACCCATGCGTAGAAAGGTTTCCCAGTACAGGATATTGATGCTGCTTCCTCCATCCATCAGGACCTTCTTCAGCTCGTACCCATTGACCTGTGGTGCAACTACCAATGCTAAGACTCCCGGGTGTTCTACTCTCTCCGGGTGATCTCTTCTGCTCCATGTTATATCTTGTTCTGACCACCTCAAATATCTCGGGATAGCCGAAGAGATTGAGTTGACCGCTTGCTTCAGTATCTTTTTATCCTTGTTGGAGCCTCCTGTAGTATGCACATGATATTGACCCAACTGTTTGGGGTTGGCCTGGAAACCTCCAGCTCCCCCTTGATTGTTGCCCTGATTTCCGGCTGCCGGGTTACCGGCTGGGGGTGGGCCGTTGCCCGGGTTTCCACCCTGACCCGGTCCTCCTCCCCGACCCGCACCTCGCATGGCTCTGTTCACTTCCTCGTTCTTCCACCTCTGTAAGTCGGCGCATTGCTCCAAGGAGTGATTAGCCGGCTTGCCGTTCCTGCTGTGCTTTGGGCATGCCATTCTAAAGATGTCCCAACTGTTACCTGGCCTTGGAGGCCCTTGATAGTGTCCTCCATTGTGATTTCCAGTGTTAAAATTCCCTTCAGATCTGGGTCTCGAAGACCCGGCCTCTGTGTTGGCGACAAACTCGGAGCCTCCTTCAAACGGGCGCTTGTTCTGGCTATTTCCGTTATTACCCGGTGCTGATCCATTGCCGGTTCTTCCGCTATTACTTGTGTTTGCTTTTGCCTTTTTGTCATCAACTTCCTCCTCTGTAGTATCTGTTGCAGCGTGTTTGTTGCACGCATCCATCAATTCTCCCATTGTAACCTCCGACGCATTCCGACTGGATTTCATGCGAGTTAACTTTTGCACTAAAGGTATATACTTGCATGTTTTTGCCATAGCTTGTAGTGCATCCTTGGGCTGAATATCTGTGGACGAGTGAAGTATCTCCATAACCCGGCGCACCCAACTGCGCGCCGATTCTCCCTTCTTCTGAACGCATCGCTCTAGATCATCAATAGTGAACAATTTTCTGCACGTCCCATGAAAGTGCTTGACAAACGCGGTCTTCAGTTCCTCCCAGGACTTGATCGACCCTTCCGGCAGATTGGCGAACCATAACTTCGCTGCTCCCTCTGACATCATCAGGTACATGAACTTGGCTTGAAGATTCTCGGATGCATTGCGAATCGACATTGCCATCTCGTAACTGCTCAACCATGTTTCTGGGTCCATAGTCGGCTCATAATTCACTACCTTTCCTGGTTCTTTGAATTTTTCCGGGTAAGGCTCAGCCCTGATGTTGTCCGAGAGACACTTAGGTCCTGCGAGAATGGTAGAAGCTGGCCTTACTCGGGAAACATGTGATCCTGCGGGGGGCACAACCGGATGTGGTGCTGCTGGTAATCCCGGTAATAAAGACCCGGCCCCGGCTCTCCTGGCCCTGGAGCTATCCACAACAGCTTGCGCTGCTGATGCCGCCGGTGCCGCTTGAACGTGGGGAGGAGGCGGCATTTGCTGCTGCTCTTCCCTCCGCCGCGCTGAACTTGTTGGGATATTGCCGATATTTCCTCGTTGCTGGCTGACGTATGGCGTCCCATGCATCCCACTTCTATGATCCGGATAATTGGCTTGCTATGCCACCGCAGTGTGTAACATATCGATCGCTTGCCGGGTCTGCTCCGTGTGGGGCGACTCTCTCACGGGGATTTGATTCAAAGCAAGTGTCGATGCGTACACGTTATCCATAGGATTGTTGTAGTGACCTGCAGGTGTGCGAAAACGCGACGGTGGTGGCAGTGGCAATGCGTTGCCGGTTGTAACCCCAGTCTGCGGCAAGGGTAACCCGGCCTGTTCGTTCGCCGGCTGTATTCCCGTGGTGGCTGGCCGAGGTGCAGTTCCTTGGTTCGCCGCTGGGATCGGTTGGTCCTGAGGCGTGATAAACAATGTAGCCGGATTTATAACTCCACCCAACGCTGGTAACCTGGTTTGATGCCTTTGATGTATTCTGGTTGTTTCCTCTCGGAGCCGGGTTTCCAATGCGTCCAGCTCACGTTGGCGTGTGGCCATCCCTTGCCTTTCTGCTTCTACTTGCCTTCTCTGTTGCTCCAACGCACGGCGGGCTACATCTAGATCCCTAGCACGCTCTGCAGTGTTCTCTGGGGTGATAACCGTGGCGAGAACTGTGGGATCTAGGATCAGGTTGTTATCGAACAGATCCGGGTGTCGTGGGTTTGAGGGACCCGCCCCTGGTGTCCGATTTTCTAGGAATCCGAACGTATTTGCCTGCAACTCCTCGTCTGGCGCGCGGCTGGTAACCGATGCCGATTCTCCGTCAACCCGGATCAGAACCGGGTTTCCGTTAGCCACACCCTGCTGCTGGGCCAACGCTTGGGCTGCTCCGACTGCGGCCGTAGTCACGTTTTCTTGATTGAGGTTGGCCGCGGGTGCCGTGTAGACCGCAACTCGGCGTATGATGCTTGACGTAAATTCGTGTTGTTCCTCTTCGCTATTATTCTCCTCGTACCGGTTCTCCAGCAGATCCAGGATGGACTCGGTATCATCTTCTCTCTCAACCAGGTCACGCGGGGTCCATGCCGGCTCCCCCGGCTGTTCCCACTTCGTGACGGGTTCTTCTGCCGGATCTGCCGTTCCAACTGATTCTTCTCCATCTTGCTGGATACAAGCGGCCTCCCCTGACATAGAATCAGATCCAAAACTGTCAGGGATCGAACCAGAAGTACATACCATACCGACGAAGACGCTGATCCGGCCGATTGTCACGACGGATCCGGATTCGAGGTGATCCGACTCTGGCCCCCAGCCGGAATCGTCCACCATCTTGTCTCCTTTGTGGTCGATGTAGATCTCGCCGACGACGAGATTCTCCATGTTCTTCCGAGCTTCTCCCGTGACGTAAACACCTTTGGACGCAGGCCCCACGGTGGGCGCCAACTGTCGTGGGATAATCACGGCAGACGTTACCGGGGGTAACTGATCTTGGGGCAAGACGACACAGGCGTTTGGGAGAGGGTTTAGCTCAGAGGAAAACATGATGATGAACTTTGATCTGGTAGCCGGCAATCAAGTCGCCGAGTCTCCGATCTCAAGATAACAACTCAAATTGCGTGTTACACTAGATGCTCGATATTAGGCGAGATTGCTAAAACTCTTGAATCTCTCTAAACTAGACTTAGGGGTCGGTTTATAAAGCACCGTACCCTCCTGACTTGCCCTCCAAGGCGCACCCTGAATCCTACCCGGCACTGCTTACAAACCCTAGCTTTCCTTACCGCAACCCACAATCCGGGTTACGAGGCCTACAAACTTTGGGCCTTCCAGAAGTTTCGCTATCCTTAGCCGGATCCTGCGCCGTGTCCCTTGGTCCGGGTTACACCTTGGAGTTGGCCTACCGGGTTATTATCCCTCCATCAGGAGTCGCGATGTCTTCAATGATGATTGTGGCGAGTGCCTTTTTGTGTAGTGTAGCCGCGATGTTTTCGGCGGTGATTGTGGCGAGTGTCTTTTTGTTTGAAAATTCTGAAGAAAAATAAGTCTGATGGCTAACACTCGCGTGATGTCATGGTGCACTGAGCACTCGTTCTTCCTCCCGATGGGACGTGGCAAGAAGTTTCAGAGGCTAGACGTGTCGGAGTCGACGCGGTGGAGGTGTACACGACACGGCGGACGGAGTCGACGCGGTGGAGGTGTACTCGACACGGCATACAGATTCGATGCGGTGGAGATGTACTCGACATGGCGTATGGAGTTGACGCGAAAGTCGTGTAGTCGACGAGGCGGACGGTGTCGACGCGGTGGAGATCGTGTAGTTGACGCGGACGTGCCGGAGTAGCACCACGACGTGGAAGTCGTGTAGTTGACGCAGACGCTCGGCCACCGAGTCCACACAAGAAGATGGACCGAAAAGTCTTCAAGATGTTCTTATTTCGTGAATTGTCCCTCGATGTCGTATGCGTCTCGTCGAGACGGACAAGTTTGATGTTCTGCTTTTCTTCATCCGAGTTAATATGCAGTTTGTACAACCAAAATAAGGACATGTACAAAGAAATCTGATAGAGCTCCTCAGATACGTGGTCAGCGTGTCAGATGCTTCTGACTTGATAATATGTCGAGTGCGCGCGTAGCGCTCGTCGGTTGCGCGACCATCGCTCATTGGGTGCGTGGCCAGCGCTCCCGATGGGAGTAGCATCCGAGTCTATGTGCGATTATTTGTAACCGGGCATAGACTTAAAGATCTTCTAATGTCGCTTCTTCGATTTATTGGATGCACGACAGTGCTCACTATGGGAGTAGCCCCCGAGGCTATGTTTGACTTGTAGAGTCGGGCATAGGCTCGGGTTGTTCTAAAGCTAACCATGTATGCTTGTCTTCTGTTAGCTCGCGGACGAGGACATGCGTTGACTCCCGGAGGAGGATATGTGTCGACTCCGAGTGGAGGATATGTGTCGACTGTCAACTCCGAGCGGAGGATATATGTCGACTCCGAGCGGAGGATATGTGTCAACTCACATAAGATGAAAATTATCGACTCCCAAAGGTGCAGCCGATGTTGTGGTTCCTGCGTTGCAGTTGCAGCCATATAAACGGATGTGGTTAAATAATGTAACAATAGTCCCGTATCTAGCAAAATGTACAGAACAAATTGTTGCTCGGGTTAATTTTGGTTCTGAACCAACAATCTATCGACTCGCAGAGTCAAGTATAGCCTGTTGGTAGGCAATGATTTGACCCTACGCTACATTTTTGCATCGTACGATGTGCCTTTTCATTAGCCTGGCAACCATTTTCTCTGCTCCTTGCCAACCTGTCAATTGCTGCTGCAAACCGGGTCGGAGTCAAGGGTCGACGTCAGGCAGTATCAGCTACTCATCTTGTGCATGTAAATGCGGTATTGTAACGCGCAACATGAAGGGTGTCGAATATACATGTAGTTTACGGGGCGTAGCCCCCGAGTGTCAGGTGTAGCTTCACATCAGATTATAAATATGAAAAAGTAAATTTGTCAGCTCGTATGAGAGGAACTTATCTTTGTGTGATGCTGCAGTAGACCTGCCGTGGGCGTAGTCGACTTGCCGGAATCGATTAAGCGGAGTTGACAAGGCACCGGTCTCGTATGTCGAGTGCGGCTGTTTCGTGCCTCAGTCCCGAATGTCAGTGAGGCTGCGGCGAATTCTCGAGTGTGTTTACTTTGTGGCACAACCCCCGAGCAACGAGTGTGGCCATGGTGAAGGACGGATCCGGAGTCGTCTAGCGGAAGTAGTCGATGCATCAGACGTAGTCGACGCGGCGGAGTCATGGTGTTTGGCCGAGAGGACTCGATGTAACAGCCGGAGTCGACACGGCGGAGTCATGATGTTTTCCGGAAGGACCCGACGTGTTATCCGGAGTCGTGCGGCGGAGTCGCGATGTTTTCTGGGCGGAGTCGCAATGTTTCCGGAAGGACTCGACGCGGCGGATGGAGTCGAAGCGGCGGAGTCGTGATGTTTTCCGGAAGGGCTCGACACCGCGGACGGAGTCCACGCGGCGGAGTCGCGATGTTTTCCGGAAGGACTTGGCGTGGCGGACAGAGTCGACGCGGCGGAGTCATGAAGGACTCGACGCGGCGGATTCGCGATGTTTTTCGGAAGGACTCGACACGTCGGACCGAGTAGCGATGTTTTCCGGAAGGACTCGACGCGGCGGGCCGAGTCGCGATGTTTTCCGGAAGGACTCGACACGGCGGACAGAGTCGACGTGGCGGAATAACGGTGCTTGTTGTGTGTACACGGAAGGCAATGTTGATGTCGAGCCCCGGGGCATTAGTATGGCGAGTCAACCTGTTTTATTGACATTTCTTGGTCTTTGTGCTGACTTACAAATTGACGAAATAGGATCTCGATCCGCAATTTGAATTCGCGAACTCGCAGCGATCCAAAACGTGTCGGAGTGCACGAGCCGCTGACGGAGATCTAACCGTTGGAATTGGCTCAAAAACAAAGAAATGGTGTGAGATTGTATTCCGCAGATTTTCAACGGTGTGATATTCTAATTGATGTCCAAATCGACCGTGAGCATTGTTTTCCCAAAGTCGCGCGGAGTTCCGTCAGATTCTGACAGGCTTCAGTGTTCGGGTCATCCACGGATATCTAACCGTCGGAATTCGCCGATTCTTTTTGAAGCTAATAGATAATTTAATTTCGCATCTTTCACTGAAGGGATCTTCAAGAAAATGTTTGAGTCGCCATCGGTGACGTCCGCAATGTGGACATTGCTGCTGTCCTGCAACCTGCGCGTGAAGAACAATGCCGATGTAGATAATGAAGGCCGTGCGCGATGTTGGCGACTGCTCGATGAAATTAAAGGACCCAAAGTAGATAAATCTTGATGGAGTCGAAGATCCAGAGCTTGGACTTGAGCTTGACGTGGATGAACCCGGCAAGTCCGTAGATCCAGTGCGTGTCGTTTCCACAGACGGCGCCAAGTGTCGAGACCTTGACTCGTCCGATCCCTCGTATAAGATACTAGGGTTTGTAGATTAGGAGACGAATACGCGCTGGTGATGTCATCGGCTAACAGGGGCACAGTTTACCCAGGTTCGGGGCCCTCGTAGAAGTAAACCCCTTATTCCTTCTTGTCTGATCTGTATTATAGCGAGATAGTCGAGTTGTTACAATGGCGATGTCGTGGTGGTTGATGAAAACGTTGATGGTGCCTTTACGGGGAGACTTCTTGATGATGATTAAGTCCCCGGCAACGGCGCCAAAACTTTCCTTGATGCTTGCGATGGCGTGTTGGGAACCCCAAGAAGAGGGTGTGATGAGCAAGCGGTAAGAATTTCCCTAATTTAAGAACCAATGTTATCAATCCAGTAGGAGGAAGAGAATCTTTGGAAGGTTGATGCCACTGACGGTGGTGATGGCGCCTTAGCGGTGTCAGCAACAACGTGGAACCTGCACACAACACAACCAAAATACTTTGTCCCAACGGTACAGTGAGGTTGTCAATCTCACCAGTCTTCCTGAAAACAAAGATTAGACGTATTGTATGCTTGCAGTAAGTAAAGAAACCAGGAAATTGTAGTGGTTTGTTTAATAGTGTAAGAAAATGGATCGGGGTTCATAGGTTCACTAGTGATGTCTCTCCATAAAAGATAGCATGCTGGGTGAACAAATTACAGCTGGGCAATTGACAAATAAAGGTTTCACCGTAGTGCACATTCATGACATGATGACTACTATGATATTTAGTGCGGGCATTACAACAATATACAGAAACCGTAATCCAACTGCATCTATGACTAATAATCCACCCTCAGGTTATCATCCGAACCCCCTTAGGTATTAAGTTGCAAGCAACAGATAATTGCATTAAACAAAGTATGTAAAGTAACCAATGATTGTACACGCGGGCACTCACACCACTGTTTTCTCCCTAGTGGCAACATCATATCCTCCCCCATCACGTTTCTGTCACTCGAGCACAGGCGAAAAGGAGGCATGAACCCACTATCGAGCATAAATATTCCCTCTTGGAGTCACTAGCAACTACTTGGCTAGAGCAACCACTAGAAACGGAAAGCATGCAAGATCACAAATAGCATATACAATAAAGACTATAATCAACTTGGCATAAGTTCAATATTCATCGGATCCTAGCAAACACAGCGCATGGAATTACATAAGAACAATCTTGATCATGTTAGGAAGCTCACGAGATCTAAACATGGAGGCATATGAGGAGAAGACAACCATCTAGCTACTGCTATGGACCCGTAGTCCAAGATGAACTACTCACGCATCACTCTGGAGGTAGGCATGGTGATGGAGAAGCCTCCGATGATGATTTCCTTTCCGACAGGGTGCCGGGAGACAGCTTCAGAACCCCCTGATCTAGGGTTAACGATGACGGCGGCTGCGGAACTTTTTGGGGATATTTGATCAGGTGCCTAGGGTTTTCCATCCTGGGGGAATAAATAGGCGAAAGGGTAGAGGCGGTGGAGCCCTAGGGGCCCCACACCACCAGCTGGCGTGGCCAAGGAGGGCGTGCCACCCCATGGTGTGCCCCCTGGTGCCCGTTTTCGACTCCTCTTCGGTCTTCTAGATGCTTCCGGGGAAAATAGGCACTTCGGGCTTTGTGGGGTCCAATTCTGAGAATATTTCCAGAACAACTTTTCTGAAATAAAAAACAGCAGAAAACAGGGAACTGGCACTTGGCATCTTGTTAATAGGTTAGTCCAGGAAAACGTGTAAAAATGCTATAAAGAAGGGAGAAAACATGTAGCAATTGGCATAATATTATCATGGAGCATCAGAAATTATAGATACGTTGGAGACGTATCAGTGGTGTGTACGGGGTATCCCGTGTATTCTCTAGTCTAGGATTACGTCAAGTTGTGGCTTGTCTCTTGTCCCCTCTTTTTTCTCCTCCAACCTGGCTGTATATATGCAGCCATGAGGGGTTTACATGAGTCCTAGTACACTATGAATAGGAGTTCTTGTCTTGTTCTTCAAGAAATCGACTATGGCTTCTTGGACCCGGATGGGCATTTGAGTGGGATCCCCGTAGCGTAGCAACCGGTAGGCTCAAGTAGGGGACATGTCGGGTGTCCCTACGTCAGGCATCTTTGAAATGGGGCCAAAATCTAGGTTGTTGCACTTCCTCGTGAACTTGGGTGAAAGTAGGATCATTAGGTCTAATATAATCACCCGCCATTCGGTCTACACAGTCTAACACATGATGAAACTTGTTGCTCAAGGTGGAAACACTACGCTCAAAACGATTTGTTGCTTGACTATTAGACGCAGGTGCCCCCACTATATACAGAAATAGAGCTAGTGATTCTATAGTCGGCATCTGTGTAGTGGCCTCGAGGCCATACTTGGCAACAAAAACATCGTGCAACGATTTAAAAACTGACCTCCTCATTCTAAAAAACTTGTAGAATTTCTTTGGATCCTTCATTCTCTCCTCAACCCAGTGTATCGCTGTGAGCAAAGGAAATCTTCTCGCCACATAAGGTGTCTTCTCATTTTTAGCAATACATGTGGCAAGCAGAACACACATGTCAAACTCTTCATGAGAACAGGGCCGGTCCATACACTTACCGGGCCCCGGGGCAAGGCGACAACCTAGGGCCCTTTCGCGCACATATAAACGTAAAAATATGTTATATTTTAAAAGTGAAGTATGAAACATTACATGATATAGATATAGATAGATTATCTCTAAACTCTAAAATTGAAAACTCAAAATATTTTTTATCAAGTTAGTCCATGGATGAAGAGAGTAAAACCTACAATTTTTTTGATCCATGAGAGCGTTTTTTTTTAAAATAGAGTCATTTAAAGCCCAAGAGAGGAACGAGAAGGATGAACTCGTACCATCCCTCCGATGTCTCGTTGATGGGGAATGAGCTATACGTTGAGGATGGGAGAATATCTAATTAGGGGTGTTTCGATTACGTCGTTGATCTATATTAGTGGCTTCCTATAACATCGGAATCGGAAACGACGGAAGGAGCCATGCTGTTACCAAAAAAGACTATTGAGAATTTTGGTGAGGAGAATCAGCAACTGAAGTTTACATGTTTACAGGTGAGCGATACCGATCATTTTTGTTACTGTCTAGCGAGAGTTGAGCGAGGTGCCCTGGTGGGTTAGCCTTGCTACGTTAGACTTTAGCCTCATAATATTCTATACTATCTTTTTATATTTTATACATACTTGGAACTAAGTCAATATTTAAACTAATAGCTATAGAAGTATTACCTAGGATGGGCCCCTGCCTTTCGGGGGCCCAGGGCGGGCGCCCCGCTTGCCCACCCACATGGGCCGGCCCTGCATGAGAATCATCATATGTGGAAATCATTTTTAATTGGAGAAGCAAACATTTATAAGCATCATAGTTCATGAAACATACAAGTTCTAAGAAAATAACATAGTTCATGAAACGTACAAGTTCTAAGCAAATAACATAGTTCATGACACGTACAAGTTCAAACCAAATAACATAGTTCATGACACGAAAGATACAACCAAACTACTTCCTCAGCTTATAGTCTGCCCATGCCATCTTAATCTAATCAATCCTTTGAGTAGGCGTTGCATCCTCCACCAAACAAACAAACATTTCACGATACTCCTGCAAAAGGAAGAGTTGTGTAGCCCAGAAATGCTCCAAACTCCAAGGCGCAGCTCCATATTGATGGACTATGGCAACCAACCGCCTAATCTCATCCCTCGAGGATTCTTGAACTTTTTCAGGAGATGTCACAGAAGTCTTACTCTTCTCTTCCTCCATCATCATGAACTTCGCCCTATCTTTCTGTCTCATTTCCATCATCTCCATCAGACGGTCCAACCTAGAGCCACTGCTACTATTCATCTTTGGTGTGTCTCCGGGAGTATGTGAGTAGGGACATACTCTCTTCTTCTTGCCATGTGCACGCACGGGTGTAACAAGAGGGTCATCTTCAGCTTCACATCCCGAATCTTCGGGATCCACGTGAATGTTGATCGTAGATGCGGAAGCTTAAGAGGTCGGAGGCACCCGAGATTCGATATTTGTCAACAGATTGTTGTCAAGTAGTATCTTCAGGTCCTCCTTGTCTTGGAGTGGAGCTATCCGAAACTTGGTTGCCTCTGGACACATCTGCATATCACAAAAGTTTGTTAGAGAAAATTAAAAGAAAAACAATTGTCAACCATATGAAAGTGTTATCATTACTTTATCTCATGTGTCCACCAATCATCGCTAGCATCAATGTTATGAGTGATAGGATCTACACCCAAACCGGATGCATGTTCGAGCCATCCCTTCCAAACAGTGTACTCCTTTTTAGTGTTTCCCACCTATTTTTCATTTTCTTCTTACCATAGTTCCTCTTCGTGCGCTCGTTGAACTTTTTAACAAAATTTTCATAACCAAGGCGAGTCAAAACTTGCACTAGACGATTATTTGCATTCACCTATTTGATGCAAACGTCAAGAAATACACGATGCGTTACGACATCCTAACTATCTTTCATCTTATTCGGCTTGACAATCTAGATGCACAACAACACAGTTATGGACCAATTGTTTTACATGTCTATTAACAGCGAGCAAACTCAATTTTTTTACATGTATATTTACAGCAAGAATACTCAATTTTCTTACATATCTATTAATAGGAAGCAAACTCAACTTTT